>OZ037781.1:8455903-8510903 GCA_964035525.1 Porites cylindrica | reverse complement strand
GCTGATCTCATGCCTTTGTACTTGCTAAGGGAGCAAGTCATAACCCATGAAAAAAGGACCCTTAGATTTGGACTCCTTACTCTAGACCTCTAATACTTTTCTTAAAATCCTTTCCCTTCCTAGTGGCGTAATTTTGGGGGGGTAATGAAATACTAATTGTTATGTCCAACTTTCCCGCCAATTCTCCGAGTTCTTCGACACACTTGCGAATGATCCCACAACAATCTTTATCTCCTGCACAGTTCTCGAGTTCCACATCCTTGGAATTTTTTGTTTAAGCTCCTGATATTTTTTAACCTTTTCAACAATTCTCTTATCCCCTGCTACAGCAATATCGACAATGGCGCACTTTCTCTCCTGTTTGTTTACAACCATATGATCATGTCTATTGTAGCATCGATGACATGATCACATTGAATGTTCATTATCCCACAGTAGTTTAACTTCATCGTTTTTACTCACACTGTCAGGCATGTGTTCGTACCACTTGTCCTTCTTTTCCAGATGATATTTCTCACATAACTTCCAACGAACTACTTTTGCAATATTTTCATGTCTCTGTTTATATTCCCTTTGGGCTAACTTTTTGCACTTACAGAGAATATGGTTTACACTATCACCTTCTCGCCTTATTACCCACATAAGGGGGATTCGCGCGGTATTGTCAACGTAGTATCAGTTACATGGTTGCAGGTGGTCCTGTGAGCGTGTTCCTGGCCTGCACAAATAAGTTCTTCTGTTTGGATCTTCGAGTCTGCTTTTCGTAACCCGCTCCAAGTTTTCTTACATGTGTTGTTCCGGGTATTCCTCATAAAATTGACCATGCAGCTTTCTTTCTTTCCAAGTGTCGATTTTCAGCTCATTGTTCCAAGATGTCTTCAATCAACTTAACTGACAGTTTCCTCACTTTCAATATACCTTACCCCTTGCAGTAAAAGGTCCCAAGAATTCCTCACACACCACCACCCCAAACTGTTTTACTCACCTCTCACACACCTTTCACAGCTTATTGGTTCCCGACCTTGATCCTTCCTTGATACATACGACCTATCAACATCTCTTTTTGAATGGAAAGCACAATTCATTGTCGATCAACACCTTTCTTGTCATTGAATCCAATGTTTTCAGTTCTTCCTTTGCCCATCTTAGCTGCTCCATACCTGATCAGCACTGACACTGCGCAGGTGTTTAAAAATCGCTATAACCTTATTCTTACATCTGCCTCAGTAGCCCCCAAGTATTTAAATCCTTTTCACTTATTTCTGTCATTATGCCGTCGATTTTTACGGGTCTTCACCGAAGGTATGCCACTTGCCTTGCCATTTAATGTTGACATTCTTTCAAGAAATGGGCGCATTTCAGAAGTCTGTCACCTTCCTGATGATATCACCATCAAAGCGTTAAATGGGTCACTTACTACTTATAAGTTATTTGACGTGACCTATGACAATGGCAATCATTTTAAATCCGGAATGTGCCTGCCTTCACCCCGGGTACCACAGGCCGGGTGATACGAGGATGATGGCCTGTGGGAACATCATCAAAGAGGATCAAGACTTCGGTACTGTGGAATCGCAAAAAAGCCCGCTACTCCCTTTAGCTATTTCCTGTCGTATGCCCTTTATTAATAATTATTTGCGTCAGTAGCTGTCAAAAATTAAAACAGGTGAGTGGAGCGTATATCGACATAATATAAAGTGGCTATAGTACTAGTGATTAGGTTCTTCGAAAAATGGTATAAAAAGGCAATGGCAATATTTAGCACAAAAAAAAGAACACTCAAAACATATGGAAAAAAATTGTTTGCAAGAAAATGACGATAGAAAATAAATGTTTGCGGAGACATATGTTAAAAAAATTTTGCAGAAAATAATTTTTCATCTCCCCCCCTCCAGAAAAATAATGGTCCGTCCCTATGTTGCACGCTTGGACCGACGCGGAGCAGTGGGGGGAGGAATAGGTGGTTTGGTGACTCCACTGACTCTAATCTTTCAGGTGGGCGTGTACTGCTTCCGGGCTATTAGATGTGCGCCCGACAGGCAGCACACGCACTTGTTCCTGACCAATGGCGACGCCTAACTAGCCGCGGTATTTCGCGTTCGAAACCCACGCATTGTGAGTGTCGTCGGGGATTGAAGATTGATGCCCGATGGTAACAAAACAGGTCTGAACAACACTACAAGCGGGGTTTTCGCTGCAAATCTTTGTGGAAGGAAATATCTACGAGAAGAAAATAATTGGCATTTTGCTGCCTTTTCCTTATGAAATATTCGAGGTGACACCTCTTCTAGCCGGTTTGCAACACAAACAGCCTTTCCATCCCAGTGGTTTTACCCAGGAATCCCCCGAAAAATTCTAACATGAATCCGAGGCTTCCTGGTTACATTTCTATACTAGGTTTGGTTTTCTATGTGCTCAAGTCTCTTTTGGGAATTGCGAGACAACGGAGTCGGAAAAAATTTGCAATTTTTGTCCGTATGTTGGATATCGAACGCAACTACTAGTGCCATCCCTCCTGAGTGCTGAATTTTCAAGATGGCGTCGCTTTGTTATTTTCTAGTTTCATCCTATCGTTCAGCACTTTTTGCCCTTTCAAAATGTAACCTAGGCAGTATTTCGAGCTTTTTGATATTTCCTCCAGCTGCTGAACATGCTTTACAGCGAAATATGAAAGAAAATTCAAGAAGAGGACTTAAAACAAACACGAAGGGATCGGCCTGTTTGCAAGAAAAATCTTGGAAACTATAACAAATGTGAGTTTTCTAATTTCTTCCTGTTTCAATGGCCCAAAATGATTATTATATTAGTGTTTTGGTTACATAAATGATAGAAGACTGCAATTTGGCTGTCAGAATTGTCCTGTCGTTTTAGTTGTGCGCTGTAAATAAATTCAAAAATGCCCGATTTTTTGCTCGTTTGCAGACACCGAGTTTAGGTCAGATAAAATAAGAAAATTTTAGTCTTGTCTGTGGCTACTTAGCAAATCTTATGGTTTTAGAAAGTAGTTCTGTGATGTGTTGTATCGCATGCAAGAAATAAACTTCGCTCGTTAATTTTTGTGGGTTCTGTGAGTTTCAGAAAATGGTGAAAATTTGCTTATAAAAATGACGTCCGAGGGGGTCGAATAAAGTGATGCTCGTATCTCTAATACAAGGGCAGTGAAGAACCTATGTTTGGTATATTTGTCCATTACTCCACCAGACCTATCTATGATGTTAGTATGAACTTATTCTGTTGAACCCCTTCCGTTAACATTTTTAACATTTTGCCCGGTTTTCTCTGACAACCACTCTTAACTCGGTCGGTGGCCAGTTTGAAACTTAAGCTTAGCAGCGGCTACAAAGCAGTGGACTGCTCCAGAACAAACAAAAATGCGGAGTGGCGCAGTGGTGAGAGCACTCGCCTCCCACCAATGTGGTCCGGGTTCGAATCCTGGCACCGACGCCATACATGTATGTGGGTCGAGTTTGTTGTTGGTTCTCGTCCTTGCTCCGAGAGGTTTTTCTCCGGCTATTTCGGTTTTCCCTCTCCTCAAAAATAAACACTTCCAAATTCCATTTCGATCTGGAACGCATGGACACATTTTGACGACTTCTTGAGAACTCCTAAATGCTCCGTGGGTAAGGAAATGTCAAGTTACAATTTTTTTACCGGTGCCTAATTTGTACCCGAGCTCGTCCTTGTACTCGGGCACCGGCACCGTGCCCCAATTCCAGGGTGGGTACTTGAAAAAACGGGTGTGTTCACATGGCTACCACTTTTTTGGGCTCCTTAGCCAATGCCTTAAGAAAATATTTCATTTCATGCTCTGGGTAACTATGTTTATTCTGCATTGATCGATGTAAAACGCAATTTCGAACAAAATATTCCATTTAAAGGGTTCGTTATACTTTAGTTTGCTTTATTTGAAAATCGATTTAAAGGGACACAGTCAGCTATGGGACCGCGCTGACCTGGACACTAGTTTTGCAAGTTTGAAAAGCGTTTATCTCAACCTGAAATTAAATGTACGCGTCGGATACATCTAGAGGAATCGCCTTCGTTTACCAAAATAACAAGAGAAATGAATCAAATGCACTGGCGAGCAAATCATCATTTTATATATTTGGAAAATCGATGTAAGTAGTTACGTGTGCGTGGAAAATCAATCTTTCTCGGCCTTGAACCTTCGACAATGATTCAGACTTCGGGTAATTTCTCACCTCTACTAACGTTCGAAAGTATTTGTCGGTGTCTGGACAAATCCATCGGTGAATTCTCAATGGTATATATATAAAAAAATGAGTGCTCTGATATGGCTTAGGGTCTCTAATCACGATTTCGGCTTGTAACTAGTTCAACTATCCATAGCCTGTTCCAGGCGTTCAGATAGTGGAGAGCGGTGCGAAGTAAAGAAAGCGATGAAAAGTAGAGGGAGACTGGGGAGAGAGGTGCGGGAACCCTCTCTCACTTCTCCTCCTCCCTAGCTTTTATTTTTTCGCACTCCTTTTTACTTCGCAACGCTCCCCACTATCTGAACACCTGGACCAGGCTAACTCTACAAGGTTTGCTTAGAGTATTCCGGATACGCTTCTCACTTCTGTTTCATGCGCGTCTTCTAACATGCAAATCAGCTAAGGAATAGCATCTAATGCGCATCTGCATCAGCTGACTGTGTCCCTTTAAGAACTAGCTTCGCTCTGCAATTCTATTTTGCAAACAGAGTAACTCAAATTTCATAGTCGAAAGAGCCGTATTCTCGCTAAATGTAAACTGAACCGGGCTGCCTCTCATCCGTCTTATGTGACAAATTACAATCTCTTCCTTAGAAGATACAAAGGACGAAACAGCTGAAGAAGATCTAGGTACAAAGCCCATACTGATCCGATCTTCAAGGAGAAAAAGCTCTCGAAATGTCAAGAAATCCGCTTGTTTTAATTAGGCCTTTTTATGTTTTCACTCTTTTCAAAATTCAATAACGTTTTTTTCAATGAACAACCAAATACATAATACTAGGAGTGCTCAATCTTTTTTTTTTTTTTTTTTTTTTTCGCCACGCAGAACCAATACCAGCACCGTTTACAATCAAGTTCCAAAGTTTTACAACTCTCTGAATGAATGGATGGATGGAGGGATGGATGAATGGAGGGAGGGAGGGAGGGAGGGAGGGACGAACGAACGAACGAACGAACGAAAGAACGACTGAATGAATGAATGAATAAATCTCTCCTCCCTCGCTTTCTCAGGACCTCTTCAAATCGAGCTTAAATGGAAAAAAAGGCTGGCTATGCCCCTGATTTTAAATATGCTTAATTGAGCAAAGTGGAAACCTTTCAAGAGAAATGTAAAGGACTATCTTTGAGGACAAAATTCAGAAATCGTCTATGCTCAAACAAAAATTCCTAGTGTTTACAAGCGATTGTGCCGAGATACCGCGCAACATACTATACTGAATAAAGCGCGAAGCACTGCAAAACATAATTCTTTCTACTTACCAGGAATAACAGTGTATCTTGCTTTAAATCCACGGGCCGTTACAGAACCATCAGTTACAAAACGTACAATCAAGGTTTCGTGGTAAGAAGAAAACGTCGAATTGCTGGTGAGTGAACCACATAAACGCCCAGGAATTAGAAGCACACCACTACCATATATGACAGCATTTTGAATTTGTATATAGTCGTAGCGACAGTTAGTCCCACTTTCTATGTCCATGTCTTGAATGACCAACTTGACGAGATTTTCTGTACTTGCCACTATTTTCCAGCCGCAATTATGGTTATCACCATAATTTCCCGGGTAAGAAGGACTTGTGATGATGCCTGAAGTCCCTTTTAGGATTGCCATATTTGGACACGCTAACACTTTAAGACAAGAGAATGATAACACGTTTCGTTTTGGAAAAGGTGAAACACTCGCCACGTCAAGCTCGTGGAAAAAAGAAAAAGAATTGACTTCCCACAACAGTGATCGGGCGTTTTAATCACATAGTAGTCAATTTATCCTGGTGTTAAAGGGGGTTTGTCTAGAGCATATTGCTGTTTTTAGGAATATTACGTGCTGAAGTCATTACTTAGTGTCTATACACTTATACAAAATGCTCCTTTAGAGCTATGGAAGAAATACTAATTTAAACACAAAATCAAACGTACAAACAGCCATGGCCCAGAATATAGGCATGCAGTTTAATTTTAAAGGCTGCAAGGTTAATTTGCACTCTTAAACTCGACCTCGGCGGCCGGCAACAACGTTTTTCAACTTGAAATGTAACAATGTTGCGCAACAAGTTAAGCAAAAATGTTGCCTGTATTACTTGACTGTAAACGGATCATGCCAAAACGTCGTGTGCTTTTAACAAATTGAAACCTAACGAATTCCACAAACCTTTCTCGTTTGTTTGTTTGTTTGTTTTTAAATAGCTGTACACGAAAAAAGGGGAAATAACCGCGATATCAATGATAACGATAATGACAATGATTTCATCATATGACAGACCGCGATCACTCAGCGGCCTTTTTTATCAGAGGAATCTACAATCTCAATGTACAGAAGATATTTACCTGTGCATTTAACGCCGTTCCAGAAATATCCTGGCTCTCTGCAGATACATCGAAAGGATCCTTTGGTGTTATGGCATATGGAGCTGCCGTTACAGTTGTGTTTTCCCGTTGCACACTCGTTTACGTCTGCAAAACAGGAGGTGCTTCTATTCAGTTTGCCTTTTTTCTAATATAAATAGTTGTTTTCTCCCACAAAAGGAATACTGAGAAACAGTCTTCTCTAATCAATTCGATGATTACAGACGGAATTGATTCCAATCTGAGTCCTGTTACCACTACTAACTGCTGCTCTAAATATGGTTATTAACAGTGTAATTGGACTGTGCCCGTCATATATACGTAAGTAATGGCACAACAATAACGCTATGCAGAGCGCGATCTTCGATATTGATGTTGTTGTTGCTTTTTGATTGTTGTTGTTTTATTTTTTTCCTTCTAGTCGCGAAAAACTAAGCTGTTTTAAAGTTCATAAAATCTGAAATTATCACAAATTTTGTTTAATTATGATTAATTGTTACTCATGATTAAACAAACCCGGGACTCCAGCTATGTGGTCTCCTGACTCCACTAAGTCCTATTTCCCTTATTAACTATTTATAGCGGAGCTCCCGCGCGCGCTTCGCGCGCGTAGCGGAGCACCATGGGTAAGAAAATTTGGTAAACTATCCATCTCAGAAAATTTGGTTATGACGTAGCGTACGTCCGTCCGTACGGACTTTCCGGGTAGTGGAAAGTAGTCCGCATGGACTCTTGGGGTAGGGGAAAGTAGAGATTTTTTGGCGCAACGCGTTAACGTCGCGCAATTATATCGCGCAACTGGTTTTGAAAAAAAGCAAGCAAGTAGAAAGAGTCAGAGCGAGAAGAAGGAGAGAAAATTATAGTGAAAAGCGCCGGCAAGCAGAACGAGACAGAGCTAGAATGAACAGACAAAGGCAACGCGAAAGAGAAATACAAAGGCAAAGAGAACGGCAGCAAAATAATGACATGATGACAGAAAGTGTTGTGTTAATGTCACTATGGCCCCGCGCTATTAACATTTTGATTTCAAACTGATCTCGGACTCGAAAATTCAGCCAGTAATTTAAAAATACAAGCAGGGAAGACAGAGGCTTTTCACTTTTCTATAAGTCACACGTTGATCACGCTCTACGACCGTCCAATTTTTATGCTCTGATTGGTCAAAATTTGACAGGTGAGTTCATGCAGAAACTGATTTATACAGCATCTTCAACCTTGTTTACTTTCAGTTTGACAGCTGAAGCTGACAGAGTATTTTGTCAACTTGTAATGTTTTTTACTGTCTTTTTCCACTGGATGCTTAAAATGAAATACAGCTGGTATCAACAGTCTTCTTTGATTCATGGCTGGTTTGTTTATTGAATTTTTGGTCGGGAAATGCGCCGGTTGCCAAAGTTGGAAATCCGATTTCGGATGCATCGCTTTCGTTTTTACCTTGCTGGATGCGGGTTGAAAAGTCCCTCAAGCGATTCTGGCCTTACTTTATAGCTTTCAAGAGCTGCATCTCGAATGGTAAGCCTAAGTAATTATTGTATACAGTGTATGTTTGTTTTTTTATATCTAATTTCATGAAGTCGAGCGCAGCTAATGAGGCTAATTTATACACGTTTGTATAAAGATCTGAGACAATGATCTGATCTACTATACATAAGCTTACAGAACTTTAAAAAGCCTTTAGTCGATATTTTCTCTCCGCATATAGAACGAAAAAACGTTCCGAAGAGTATTTAGTTATAATTTTGGCTGTAGAAAGAAAGCTTTGAGCGATTTTCTTGCCTCGAGTTCATCTTTGAAAACAGTAAACACCAGGAAGCCGGCTAAAAGCTTTAAGGATTTTTAGAGACGCTTTAATACTTGTCTCCGTGAATGAAAATTGTTGACTCTGTAAATGTTTCACCGAATTACATTTCTTTTATTGATTGTTAGTAGTCTCGTACAATTTTAATCGCTTTGCCGTTTGTTTTCAGTCGTTCATAAACAACGCTTGCAAGAGTACTCAAAATGCTGCTCGTATCAAACGCTTTTTAAGATTACACATCGTTATAAAACCATTTAATAAAAAAAATAAACACAAAAAAAATTCTTTATTATGTTGAAGCGCGTAACTCTTTTAATGTTCACTGAAAATTTGGCGCTTGTCAAAAGTGAGAACCGGCTGGCCGTATAGGTGATTTTGGAAATTTTTGGAACGGTTTTGCTAAAAGCCCACGCGTGCTTCGTACGGTTCTGAAGATTGAATGAGTGCAATTTGTCTTGAAAAATTGTGAAATACTGCATTTTGTGTGAGGTCTATATGATAAAAACAACGCCTCATATTACTGTTTCAGATGTGATGTATAAAAAGTATGAAATGTTGGTTTACACGCTCCCAGAGTTGTTGGCAAGATTTTGTTAAGTAAACTTGTCGAACGCAAAAAATTCGGCGTGATTTGTTTTCCAAAAATTCGTTTTCCAGGCCTAATCTACAGTGATCAAGAGCCATTATGGCTCTAAAATGTGATCGAAGATAATTGCTATTTTTTGGGTGTAATATACGGCTATCAATTCGATGTAAGATTTTTTTTTCACTCTAAAATCACTTAGCCTTAGCTTTCCCTTAAAGTTAACTGATTTGTGGATTACAAGTTTATTGTTTGCTTTAAATTATAAATCTATTAATGGGAGCTTCGCTTTTAGCCCTGGCTAAATCTATATATTAAGTATTATAATAATCACTCAATTTACTATTACTGTTATTATAATTATTATTATTACTATTATTATTATCATTATTATTATCATCATTATTATTTCTTTTTTTTGTGCACTGGCTGATCTCATACCATTGTACTTGCTAAGGGAGCTAGTCATGACCCATGAAAAAGGACCCTTAGATTTCGACTCCTTACTCTAGAACTGACTAATACCGTTCTTAAAATCCTTTCTGTTCCTAGAAGAGTAGTTTTTGGGGGCAATGAAATACTAATTCTTGTGTCCAGCTTTCCAGTCACCTCTCCAAGTTCTTCGTCACACTTGCGAATGATGTTACAACAATCTGTATCACCTGCACAGTTCTCGTGTTCCACATCCTTGTGATGTCCATTTAAGCTCCTGATATTTTTTAACCTTTTCAAAAGTACTTTCCTTAGTATCTTTGCTGTCCCCAACAATGCTGTTTTCTGGATAACTTCCAACTTCACGTTCACGCCGATTCTCTTCATGTACTCCTTAAAGTTGAAGCGAGTCGGCGTGAACGTTATCCAGCAAACAGCATTGTTGGGGACAGCAAAGATACTAAGGAAAGTACTGTCCCTATCATTATCATTATCATTATCATTATCATTATCATTATCATTATCATTATCATTATCATTATCATTATCATTATCATTATCATTATCATTATCATTATCATTATCATTATCATTATCATTAACGATCTCAAGTGGAAATTTTATATAATATACAACTATCCCCTGAAGGGGAGGTGATCAGAATAGTCAGGTGGGCATGGGATATACCTAGACGCGAAGTGTCGAGGTATATATCTAGCGCTATGAACCGACCCTGAGTGGGATAGTTGTTTTAGTATTTACCAAATCAGTTGGATAAAAATCACTTAGTTCGAGTTTGTTGACGTTTTAATTTACAATGTTTCGGGGATCATTTGTTATGATCTTGTTCCAAATTCAGTAAGAAAATTCTTTTCTAGCGACCAGTAAACACCGACAAGCCAATTTTTTCCTCTTTCTTGGTATTTGTTGGTGCAGCTGCTTCATTTACCGCTAAAATTTCATCTTTCGAAACTGTCGCCAAACGAGAAGCAGAATCCCGTCATGAACAAATGAAACAGTGAATATCCAAGGATATTACTAGTTACGGGAGCCAATCAGAACGCTCGAAAATTGCTATCCACTGATTTGGTGAATACTGAATGAAACTATTAAGAAAGCAAATAAGCGTTTGTATTTTTTTTTTGGTTCAGCTTGAGCTTTAAAGATATTGTTGACTTCCACTGTACAGTAATGAGACCCGTTCTAGAATATTGCTCGCCCATTTTCCACCATAGCCTACCCGACTGTCTAAGCGAGCGTGTACAAAAAAGAGCGCTCTCCATAATAGCGCCTGATAAATCATACAAACAGTGTTAAGTCAGTTTTGGTCTCAGCACTATACATGATAGGCGTAACGATCAGTGTATTTAGATGTTTAATAGTATATCCTCGAATAAGTACAAATTCGCTCGCTTGCTTTCTCCGAACCACCAATAACATCTTCTTCGTTCAACATAATTCTTCACATCCTACTCAGCCTCATTCAGTAATTGCTAATTATGACAACGATCACTTTGTCGATCAAAGGCTAGACTTCAAACTCTTATTTGTACATTTGTGAATGTCTCTTTTGAATTCTACTCAGGGACTCAAACGCGTGAACTCGAGACAATATAATACTGAATTAATAGCCTTAACATTAAGACGATACAGGTCTTTACTGAAATATAATCACCTGTGCAGTTAACTCCGTTCCCAGAATACCCTGGTTTGCAAGTGCACTCGAAAGATCCTTCACTGTTATTGCAGGCTGCATTGGCATCACAGTTGTGCTCTCCTGTTATACACTCGTTTACGTCTGCAAATCAGATGCAGGACTAAATCATCAAAACTGATTTACTTAACCTTTTATTTTCTAGGATTGGTTACGATAAGAAGAGAGAGGGAGAGAGAGATTTCTGGCTATACTGGAAACCAAAAACATTTTTGCTATATATTGAGCAGGTGAAAAATTCACAAAAAAATTAATGACATTACATTTACTTTTTTCTGTAATTTTTGTTTTGTCATTATTCCTCGTTAAAAAAATTGTAATGAGTCTTTTACCGTTATTTTTTACCTTTTATAGTATTGTGAATAATTCAGAAATTCAGCCTGCCGGCTGCAATTTGATTATTTTGTTAAACCTATCCATCCATCCATCCATCCATCCAGCCAGCCAGCCAGCCATCTCTATTGAGAGAAGTGACGCCTTCAGTGGATTGATAGCTATTGATAAGATGTTACTTCGATGGAGCTGGATTGAGTCACCCCAGGACTGAGGATATCATCCTCTTCGTTCTACAAAATTCCTTACATCCTACTCAGCCTCATTCAGTGATTGCTAATTATGACAAGGATCACTTTGTCGATGAGGCTAGACTTCAACCTCTTATTTGTACATTTGGAGATGTCTCTTTTGGATTCCACTAACTCAAACGCGTGAACTCGAGACAAATGATAATGAAATAGCCTTAACATTAAGACGGTATACGAAAATATAATCACCTATGCAGTAAACTCCGTTCCCAGAATACCCTGGCTTGCAAGTGCACTCGAAAGATCCTTCAGTGTTATTGCAGTCTGCATTGGCATCACAGTTCACTCCTGTTATACACTCGTTTACGTCTGCAAAACAGGTGCAGGACTGAATCATCAAAACTGATTTACTTAACCTTTTATTTTCTAGCATTGGGTACGGTCAGAAGAGAGAGCTTTCCTGGAGGTTGTACTGAGAAGAAAAAAGATAATTGCTATACTGTATACTGAAGCGTTGATAAATGAAGAAATAACATCAAATGTATAGATAGAGGATTTGCCAAACCTAAGGAAGCAAGATACTGGAGAATGCAGAACGACTTCCCAGCTGAAGAAAAACTGACAACAGAAGGTGGCATAAAAAAGACACGTTTCTGTTCATACTCTCTAGGTGGAGGGGAACAAAACTGACGGAATTGTGTACACTGGTCTGATTTTTAAAAGCAATTGTCTCACCCAGCGTGAATGCGTGAGTGGACATCGCAAACGTGCATGAGGACAATTACAATTATAATAAACATCAAAAATGTAAAGATCTCAAGCATGTATAACTGAGGCTTAAATTGCGTACAAATACTGCAAATCACAAACTATAGCAGTATGCAGGGGCACTTCGATACTCATTAGTCACCTTAAAAGAACAAACTGTAATTCTAGGAACGAAGCAGGATACTACCTTGTGGCTGAACTTAGCTTTAATGCGAGATAAATGGATTTGATTAGAAAAATATTATACGGAAGACCAAGGTACTGTTTTCACCTGTGCAGCTAACTCCACTCCAAAAGTACCCTGGCTTGCAGGTGCACATAAAGGACCCTTTAGTGTTTTTACAAGTAGCGTTTGCACCACAGTTGTGCTTTCCTGTTTCACATTCATTTATATCTGCAATTAAGAAGTCAGGCAGTGAATAAGCGGATTTTTGAATTTTTCTTTCGCCGCAAGTAACTTTGGCCTACCATAATAGCCATTTCAGGCTTTTAATATTTTAATATTTACTTCTATTCTCCGAGTTCCAAAAACCCTCATTTTCAAAACGAGGTCCTCCTTACACCTTACTCTTTTGAAATTAATTTCCTTATTAAAAGGCTCCGCACTTCGCCTCGTTTTAAGACAGAAGCTCGAGTCAACTTGAACATGGCCTATTAGAATTAAAATAATATACATGACTTATTATTTAACAATTAATGAATGAGGCTGAGTATCTTATGAAGAATTATGGAGATCGAGGAGGGTGTTATCCGTCGAGGCCGTAGGCCGAGGCGGATAACACCCTCCGAGATCTCCATAATTCTTCATATGATACGAAATTTGAATTCAATAATTGTTTTATTATTCATTCAAAATAATTCCTAGTTCAAAAACATAGCTAAAACAAGCTTACCTGCATCGATGTTAAGTTTATCTTCGATAGTTTACGTTTAGGTTTGTCCAGCTCCGCAAATATTCTCCAAATAGCAGATGTCGCCCTGCGAGTTGTCCTCTTGCTTTTTTTGCTATGTTTTTAGCCATTATTTCGCCTAGTTCTAGCTGTACTTCTTACTCTTGAAACGAGTGAAGTGGCCGCCATTTTAGGTTTTACAACGAAAACAACTCAATGTCGTCCCCAGGTCTTCTCGGTTAAAGGTGCATCAACCTGAAGAAGGCTGCATTTTTGACGTCATTTCCTCGTTAAACACAAAATTTTTCCAATTTGGTCATCAGTAACTGGTTATGGTGAATTATGCGTGTGCTTTTAGCCAATCAGAATTGGGAAAATATTTTGAATGAATAATAAAGGAACTTAATGCTCTGGTATCAGTGCTAGTAAAAGGTATTATGGAAATTAACGAGACTTAAATTAAGGCGAATTTAGTGAAAAACCACCTTGGAACTGAGGAAATTGATTTGAAAGAGACGTGGCTACGAAATATATGAGTCTTTCAATTAGGGGGTCCTGAAGTGTTACCTGTACATTTATTTTCTCCATTTTCAGAATAACCTTCCCTGCAAGGGCAGTCGAAGGATCCTTTAGTGTTATAGCACCATCTAGTGACGTCACAGTTGTGTTTTCCTGTGTTGCACTCGTCTATGTCTGGAAATCAAGATTAAATGCTGAATTATCAAACTGAATCAGTTCGATTCTTATGTCTTTTCAGAATGAGGGATATAGCAATGCAATGCTTTAGAGCCCAGCCCTGGCAGTTCTCTTATTTTATATATTTGTAGGGTTAGCGCCGTTTTGCACCTGTTCCTTAACTTATGTATTTAGTCTCAATGTAGGCTTAGGTCAACTGTCCCGGAACCTCTCTTTAGATGGCGACATAAGTCAATGACTAACTATGACTGATGCAGTAAATTATTAGCGATACGCGCTACAGACCCGCAGCCAGGGTCGTTAGCCATCTGTTTACCTTAAATGTTGCACACTCACTGTTCTTCGCAGCTTAGCTGGCTGTTGGCCTACCTGCCTTGTTAGGTATATTAGTGAAAATGATCCCGTTACATCAAAGAAAAGTTCATATTTTTCTGTCTCTAAGCCTCTGTGCTCCTACAGTGTTCCCTGTCCCAGTCATCTGTTGGTCAGAGGTTTTGTTTCCCCAGCCTAACTGGCATTAAGCCTGTGTCCATAATTGAGGATGCAGTTCGAGCTCAACCAGCTAGTTATAGCATTTTTTTTTGTGTGGAAGCAATTAGTTATTTGTGTTATTGCTGTGTTAACATACGAGCATTTCAGGGTTGGCTCTAAATAAACTTTTTTGCCTTTTAATTATGGCTGTTGCTATTTTGTAATTGAGTCAAAATGGAAAGCTTTCTGTGGGCAAATTGGAGGCCACAAATTTACGCGTACCAACGCCAGAATTTTTTTCTTAGATACAACCTGTGGCATACCACTGACTGAATATGAAAACAGGTTTCTACCTTTCCATTTGTCTGTATTCTGTTTGGCTTGGAATAGTATACATGACTTATGATAAAATCCTGTTCGTTTAAGCTCCATATTATGCTACCTTCACAGTTGACACCATCCCCAAAATATCCTGATTTGCAAGTACACTTAAACGAACGCTTGGTGTTGGTGCATTTTGCATCATCGTGGCAGTTATGTTGTCCTGTTTGACACTCGTCTACAAATCAGCAAGTTGAGGTTAGTTCCCTTGACTTAAACGTTTTCACTTATAAAGTCAGTTTTCACTCTTTCAGTTGTTAAACAGTTGTTTTGATTACATGTATTTATTTTTCTTTTTTTAGCTCAAACAACTGATATCATGATCTCTTGGTTAAAATTCATTTAGAAAACGTTAAATATTCCGATCCCTTTAGGGCTTGTTATCATAGCATGTTGCTAAGCTACGCGGTTGCATGCAAGTTCTAGTATTTCGTCAGCGCTGGAAAATTGTTCTTGCCACGAGCGGTATTGCTTCTTTTTCGTTTGCGCTAACGTTTATTCTGAGCTCCGCTGCTACTAGTCGGCAAGTTTTACTTTCATAGCTAAGTTTCTTTCATTCATTTTTTTTATTATTCAGGCGCGAGAAGGGGTGAGGAGATACTAGAAAGGATTTGAACTGTTTTCAAGCTCAGTTGTTTTGCAAGTGCACGCATAACAAGCAGGAAAAAAAAAAGAACACTGTTCATGATCACGAGAACAGTTTTACAAATCCTTTTCGCATTTCCCGATAGAAAGGTAATAAAGGAAATCCATAAAATCCTGAATTGGGCAAACCTCGGGGACGGATTTCTCGGTGTGTCGGGGTGAAATCCGTTTTGCATTTCTAGTTCGATTGCAAAATCTGAAATTCGGATTTAAAACTCAAACCAAACTGTTTCAATTGTCACCATGAATTGTATATCTTTTGAAAAAGTTTGATCGAATTGAAAGGGGTTAATAACTTGGGAGAAAGGTTTCGAATTTGCGTACAGTTTCGGTTTCGATTTCTTCCGAACCACGACCGTTTAAGCGCCCAATAATATGACGCTCAAATAACGCTCCTTTAAAGTCCCATGTTTGCTACGAAATTTTTACCCACTTCTCACAAAATGGCTTCTGAACTAGAAATCATTTTTTAAAAAAGTCATCATTAAATTCCAAGTCTATATATTTAATAGCATAAACATTTTCGAATAGGGAAATTGGCAGTGGACTCTTGCCCAAAATATTTGTCCATGACTCTGACAGGATTAGTCAGGATTTCCATAATAAGGTAGCAGTGTGCCAAGTTTTTAAACTAGCTTAGTCGGGAGAGCTCCGATCTGCTGAGCTGGAGGTCGCGGATTCATACCCCGGCCGGACCAACACTAAGGCTCCTTAAATAAATGAGAAAAAAACAGAAGAAAGTGCTGCCTTTGTAATGACATCTGCCAACGGTAAGACTTTCTAATCTTCTCGGATAACGAAGGATAAAGTCCCGTAGGTCCCCCAGTATCTGGTTTTTGTGAGACGTACAAGAACCCACACCTCTGTTCGGAAAGGGTAGGGGACTTTGTCCCTGTGGTGTGGCCAGCCTTTCCTGAGCTAATGGGATAACCCCATGATACTCCTTCATGCAGGGGTCGAAATGGCTACCTTGCAGTGTATGTACGTATAACCTCCTGGAATCGCTGCTTACCAACTAATTGCCTTAAACAAAGAGGGCAAGTGGCTTTAAAAATGCAAAATCTACATATTGTTCCAAAGAGAACACTCCCAACTGTCCTAAAGCGGTATACTATTCAAAATGGCTTGCAACTCACGCGGAAAGACTTTGTCATCTAAGGTTTTTATCATTGTTGTTGTTATTATTGTCATTCTTTTTTTTTATTCATTTTAACTTACCTAAGCAGGTGATTTCAATTTCTCTAGCGATCTCTTCCATTAACTCTCTGCTCCTTTCCCGCTGTTTAATATACTCCTCTTCTTCTTTAGTCATCGGAACAGGACAAACTGCAAAGCAGCAACACATATGAACAGTAAATTTCAATCCGTAAGCTAACGGCATTTTATCAACTTTGCAAAACAATGATAAATATAACAATCATTGTAATTGTAATTGCGGGCGACAAGAGGAGCCCACAATCCTAATCTCCAGGTTGCTGTTACGCATGCGTTGCATGTATGTAGCCAGCATTTGTTTGGACTTCCACTAAGAATGAATGGAATTTGATCGCTCCCGTTTAGACCTTGTATCACTCGTAACTTAATCACGCGTGTTTTGACTATCTGTCACGTGAAACTTACGCAAAGCACAGCGATGGAGCAAAAGCGTTTTGACCGCTTGGATCGTTGCTGCCCGCACTCCGTAGCCTATGGTTATTACTGGTAAATTATTATTAACAGAAAATGACGATGAAATAAAATATTATTATTCATTCAAAATATTTCCCCGATTCTGATTGGCTAAAAGCATACGCACAATTCACCATAACCAGCTACTGATGACCAAATTTGGAAGAAGTTTGCGATTTATCAACCGATGATGTCAAAAATGCAGCTTTCTTGCATGGTTAACCGAGAAGACCTGGGGACGAGGCTGAGTTGTTTTGGTTGTGAAAACAAAAATGGCGGACATTTCACTCGTTTCAAGAGTAAGAACTAGGCTAAATAACACAACTCGAAAGGCGTTATCTACTATTTGGAGAATATTTGCGGAGCTGAACAACCCTAAACGTGCACTATGAGTCTATCGAAGATGAACTTAAGATCGATGGAGGTAAGCATGTTTTAGCTATGTTTTTAAACAAGGAAATATTTTGAATGAATGATAAAACAATTATTGAATTCGGCTTTCGTATCATATGAAGAATTATGGAGATCTCGGAGGGTGTTATCCGTCGAGGCCGTACCCTCCTGCCCTCCGAGATCTCCATAATTCTTCATAAAATACTCCGCCTCATTCATTAACTGTTAAATAATAATAATAATAACAACGACAACAACTAGAGGGTCCATATTGGAAGTGAAGTGCTGCCCCATATAGAATTGGATCAAGGGGTTGGAACGGTAGTAAATAATCTATTAGCTTTTATTAGTATCTCAGTTTAGAATATCAAGGAGCGTTGCGTAACCAGACAAAAGGGAGACTATGATATATAAAATACAGTACGAGCTGTACGTAAGAAGACGCGTACTGTAGTTGGGTATGTAATTTGCTTATCCTAATTGCAATTACCTGTCATGTAGTGCACCTAAATTTCCGTTTTGCGGTATTTTTACTACCTAAAGCACTTCGCAAAGGGACCGTTGACGGTTTTAACAGTGTCCGTTGTCCGTCTTAAGAGAGGTTTCCGTCTTGTAGAGAGCATAGTTACAGTAAAATGACTGGACAATGACAGGGGCCAACACCAGAGAGTTGTCCGTCTTAAAGAGGTGTTTGACTGTACAGGGTGTCCCAAAAGTTCGTTCCTCTAATTTCATGCACTATAACTTTTGATCAAAACTATATTTTTACATGAAATTGCTAGATGATGTTTATTTCTCTATCAAGTACACTTATTCAGAATTTCAGTAACTGGCATGCCCTTTTTGCTTTTTTATCACATTCTGTAGCCGTTGCGGTATGAATTGGGATACAGCGTGTAGACCCACAAATGATCCATTTTGATCTTTTTTATCACCTGGTGCGCAGGATTCAGTTCAACCCCCAAACAAAATTTGTTTAGTTTAGGCAGCTGAAAAAAAATATATTTTGGGCATTCATCCAAAAAAGATTATCATCCCGGCCCCCTTCTACAGCAAGGCTTTTGTACTTCTTCACAAATTTGAAACGAGCTGGGCGTTAATTGGCAGACTAAGCAGAGGTTTTTTTGCCATCTCAGGGGCCTCTAATTTTAAACATTTCAAACAGCTTTTCACGACCCTTTTATTTGGCGTTCTAACTATGTGAGACTGAGCTTCCTTGTCGAGTCTCCTATTTTGTATGTAGCCTTCTATAAAACTATTTTGGCTGCTTTATTCAGGGCTTTTGGTCTTCCCCTTAGTTTCTTGCCTTCAAAACCTTCATTTCTCCATGATCATTCTACCACTCAACATTCGAATTTTTCCAGTTTTTTAGCAATTTCTACAACAGATAAGCTAGTAAATCGAAGTATACAGGCTTATGCTCTCACGCAGCTGAACGTTTTTGCGTTAAGGGGGTTTATCTTTCGTGATATTCACAAAAAACAAGGAAGGAGTTCGAGCAATTCAGGCTATGAAATACAAAAAATATGTGGCCGGAAAATATACTCGTGCAAGCGCACCTTTGGCGCGGAAGTACACAAATCGAATATGCGAGACAAAAGATGGCCCAACAAGCATGAAAATACTGAATTATATTGAAAGACACAACTTTGGTTGAAATGATTTTCTTGCCAAGTCCAATCGTACTGAAATACAGACTTATAAAGTAGAGGAACGAACTTTTGGGACACCCTGTATAGCAAGATATCCTCAAATGAAAATTTATTTTAAATCCATTAGAGAAGAAAACAAAAGAGCAAGGCAATTCATGAATGGACACCTAACGAAGGAAAGCTTGCGAAATGTTTGTCGCACATTTTTTTCATGTGTAAAATTTCAAAAAAACTTAAGTAAATGAAGTTGTTAACATATTCACCGTTTTCACATCGCCCATAAAACATCTTGTTTACCCCCCAAATTTTTTGCATCAGTAAATTGTTTTCAATTTTTTTTATGATGACTGCTTATTCCAAGGAAAAATTAAAAACCGGGATGCTGAAATAAAATGGCGACAATCCGCAGGTGCACAATTAAATTTGTGAGTGACGTTGTAGTTGTTAGTTGTTACCTCCATGATTTACATCTTCCTCTGTTATCATCGCGACTGGGAACATGATAAGGAAAATAATGATTGTTTTCATGCCCGCCATCTTCCAATCTGTTGAAAACAAAGTAATCATGGTTCATAGCATGTCAATGAATTTATTTCGAGGGTGTTAAAGAGTTATGCACGCAAAGTTTAATAACCACAAGTTAGAGGGCGGGGGAGGGGAGGAGAGGAAGGGGGTACCCCTGGAAAATAGGCTTTGATAGATTGTACTCGCAAACGTAGCATGATTAGCTACTTGCAGTGCTCTTATATTTCTAAAATTATGCCAATAATTCTGCTAGTGTTTGTAAATTAAGCTTGTTTGAGCAAAAAAAGAATGCCGAAATTATGTTTCTCACTTTTTACTATAAATTTGGTAAAAAAAAAAACACACACACACCTCAATGCTTCATTTACAAGTAAATGGCAAACTAATTTACCCTGTTCACATCAAGAAACTTTAAGAGTCCTTAATTTATTGTCTGACAAGTATAAAAACTCAAACAATAAACAACCAACACGCGGACGCTACCCTAGGGTAACCACAGACAAATAAATGAATTGGTTACTTATATTTGCCTGTAACACAGATCTCCGACCAAAAACATTGGTTGCGTGTGTTCAATAAATGACAATTTTTGTACCGCAAAAAAGTGCAAATTATGCTAGCAGTGCTTTTTTCTCGAAAAATAGATGAAAATTATGCTCGTAGTAACTAATTGTGCCAAAATTATGCTACTCCAATCTATCAAAGCCTACTGCAAAATGCCGGTGATGCCACGAGGCATAATTCCTTAACTCCCTTACTCTATTTCACAACATACACGATTAATCCCATATATGCATTACCCTGCTCAGGCTAAAACGTTATATAGCTATGCAGCTTATGTACTTAATTATAGTATCTAATCAGTAACTTCAACAGATGAGTTCCCATCGAGACGGAGCAGATATCTTATTATAAAGAAGTACCCCAGGGAATTCTATAGTCCGATCGCAGATCACCCTGCTGTTTATTTGATCAAACAAAGTGGAATTTAAAAAGACTGCACTGCACGCGCCCTCAAAGGGTTTTTTCTTCGGTTCAAACCTGCGTTTTGGTGGACGACAATCAACAGTTACTATGGTTTTTCACGCGTTGGACTAGAGAAGATTCTTTCCCCATTTCTCGAGCACTTGGAAGAGCATGTCGGCGTTTAAGCCGTTTTTGCAATATTTTCTGACACAGCTTCACGTCAAGATTACGAGGAGTACGAAGTTGTTGAGTTTTTGTCAGAGGAAACTCAAATTATCGACTTTTTTACACGTGCAACCACATAAGCTTTCTCAATACTCACTCGCAACTCGTCTGAGTTCTTGCTAGTTCTGGATTCTATTCGGTAACATAAAAAATTATAAGTAGATCTGCAGGTTTGAAAATTCGTTTTCGAAAACAGCCTCCATTCAGAGGAAACGTTTTTATCTTGTCGGTGTGATATCTTTAGTTTCTTTGAATTGTACACTCCTTGGTAATTCGTCCAAGGCTCCCGTGTTTTCATTCAATCAAATAAATAAACTACCTGAAAACCTTTACGTTACTATAGGGAGTGTTTCGGCTATTTCACTCAGCTCGCAGAGACCTCGTTGTTTTAACAACATAATCCGTTATCATAATGAAATAATTAAAAAAGCCGTCGTCATTCGAAATAATTCTTTAAGTTTTGGCCCTTCATTCCGCGATGAGGGAACCTTCTCTGTCAGAGCGCGTGAGAAAACCATGGAAACAGTTGATTGACGTCCACGAAAACTCAGGTTTCAAAAGAGAGAAAAAACCCTTCTAGGGCGCGTGTTAGTGGTAACCGCTGTTAAACAAAACCAAGACAAACACGAAAACTAAACAACAACAACAACAAAAAAAAACAACAAAAAGAAAACTAAAGAAAAGCCAATTATGTTGCAGTCTTCAAGTACTTTTAAAAATGCACTGGAATTTCTTTCAAAAAGTTCCACTCTATTTTTTCTGTTTTTGTTTTTCTTTTCTTTTGTTAATTTTTTGCATTTTTTTACGTCATGAAGACCACTAAAAATCTTGAATATATTAATACACTTATTTTCCTTTTAAAAAATGCATTTTTTGAAAAAGATCCGAGCAGCTGTTTGCTCAGTTGTTTAAGTTTGATTCTAGTGCAAGTTTCAGAAATATAATTTCTTATTACTTGAAATATATCGTCACCCTGGGAAGAAAATAATTATAAGATAGATAAATAAACAAATGAGTAAATAAATAAAGAATGGATCGGTCGATACCGGGCGAAAAAATAGAGAATCTGGTCATTAAGGTTAACATAAATACAAGTTACAAATTAGGCACGTCATGGCTCCGAGTATAAGGCGAAGGGAAAGTCCCCTAAACTTGTATCTTGTCGCCATAATTATTCGGTGTTCTTTTGTATCGAGTGGTGTCCATGCAACACCGGATATTTTTCGTTCTTTTTTTTTTTTATCGCAAATGCCGCTGATGGAGAAAAGCGTCATTTTTCTTGGTCAAGAAAAAAAATGTTTCTTTTCCGACGACGTCTACTATTTGTAGAATATCTTCAGGAATTGATGAGGGATATGCAGTTGAACGTAAGCTAAGTTTTTAAACCTTGGAATTATTTAAGGTATAGGTTTTTTAATCGCTGAAGCTAGGGAAGGAAGGAAGGAAGGAAGGTCAGGAGCCGTGGATGAGAACCAGACGTGGCATTAATCTTGACATTCAATATATATATGACATGTATATGTTGTAGTTATTTTATTTTATTATTTTTTTTATCTCAGGTAATTTTTGTTTTTCTTTTGTGTCTGAGTATGGTAATGTATGCTAAATGAAGTTGGAAAAAAAAAAGGAAATTAAAATGGAAAATACCTGAGATAAAAGATTAACTAGAACATATATAACACATGAATATTTTACATACAGCAAGCAAATTAAAGTGGCGCCAAAATAGACAAGAAGAACTAAGAAATGAGGTAGGAAAAATCACCTCTCACCTTTATATCGATCATTCTTGTTATTAAGTTTTCAGTCTACTTTTCTCACCTCAAATTTTCCAGCTTTTTTGAACAGTTGTACGCCTCCTAACTTTTGGAAACTAAAAGCCTTCTGCTGTTCGCTTCTTAAATTATCTGAGTTGTTTTCCTGTGAAGATCAAAATTATACGCCCAGCAATTAAAACTCAAGGGTAAAGTTTAACGCAGGAAAAAGACAGTTGTTTGTCACCTAGCTGAGGTGCCAGCTTTTCGCGCTGACTGATAAAAATGTTTGACCAAAAACAGCAGGTATGCTGATCTCCTATTTATCACTGACGATAGCTGGCTATTTCAAAACGCCATCGATCTATTTCTAATTAATGCTTCAGTTTTCCAGTCTTATCCTAATGGGCATAAATTGACAAATTCCGCCACCTGGTCGCAAAAAGGCAAATGCATTTTCTTTTAACAATATGGGTTATTAACGCTATGTGCGCGGATTCATGTGTCATGGTCATTCTACACATGACGAACTAGACTGCAAAAAAGTTGGTGTTTTTCTCCAAATTGGTTTAAAGGAGACTAGTACCCCGTTCACACCAACGCTTAAACATTTTTAAATAATGTTTAGTTAAACTCAGTTTAAATAAAAACAGTTCACATCGCGCGCTGAGGCAATATAAACATGTTTAAAACATGTTTAACTAAACAACCTGTAGGAGGTAGTTTAACTTTCGCGCGAAACTAAACTACTTCAAAATGGCGGCTGCAAAAAAAGTTCGCGGAAGAACGTGGGAGGACAGGGAGACTAGACTTTTGCTCGAAAAATGGGGAGACGAAAACGTCCAGCTAAGACTGAAGTCCTGTACAAGGAAAAAGCCAATATGGCAAGAAATTGGCTACCTTTTAATGGCCTGTGGATATGAAGACCGCGACGGAGAAGCCTGCAAAACCCGCCTCCACACTCTTGTAACGGCATACCGCCAATACAAAGACGAACTTAAACTATTTTCAAACATGGATTGATGGTAGTCGACTCAGGCACGTAGGGCCAGCTGTGGTACCATGGTTTGAAACGTGCGGAAAGAGAGTGAAAAAACAAGGTTTCATCCCCCGTTAACTGTTTATTTTTTTCTGCTTTATCAACGCGCGCTTTGTCGGGTTTCTATTTGCAGTTTTCTCCGGACCGAGTCGGTGTTTTCCCTTTTCGGCGCTGACTCTCTTTCCAGGTCTGTTCACTGTGCCCCTGATGAGAATGACAGACCTTCTGAGCAGACTAAAAACTTTTTCAATTAACATCAGTCTATGTTCCTGTCTATATTAGTGAGCTCACTAGAACAGTGTAACATAGCTATTTATCTATTTAGTTCTCGTACCATAGCTAAATGAGTATTTACCACTACTTAATGCTATACATTCTTATTAAAATTAACTAACGTGTTTGTGGCTATTTTTCCGGCAGCTACATGTAGTTTACGCTCAATGAACTAATGTGTGGTCATTGAACTACTGGTGTGGTTATTGATCTGTTGTGTCCTTATTGAACTGCTGTGTGGTTATTGAACTGACAAAAAACAAAAAAAGAGCAGCGTAAGAGATTCACTCACGCGAAGCGCGCGAGCCTCACACGCCCTACGGGCATGTGAGGCGAGAGAAAAAAAACCGACTGCCCGTTTTCCATACAATGAGTTCGTTGTGACCAGGGGCTCAAAAATGTCGTAGAGCTGTCAAAAATCTATTCACAACTCCGTCCTCTTTATAAATTTGATACGCCCGGTGATTGATTTCGCGAGAGAATAGCGCGTGTTACTTTTGTTTGCACTTGGCTTCGAACCTTCTTGAAGATCAAAAATGAGTGGAAGTGGCAGTACGCCTACAAAAGCCTGTTCCTGCTCCTCGAAGAGGCAGAAAACCGAGCTGAGAGCTTCAGATAATTGTAGAATGTGCGGCTGCTGTTTCAAAGCGCAGTTCGGCAATTTTAGCGGGAGCACCCAACGAGAATATAGTTCAAAACCACTTAAACATAGCATTGTTAAACGTATTTTAGTATTTAAACGGTAGATATAGGCATATTTTTATCCCCTAAAAATTTTTCATCTGTTCGGATTTCCTATCTGAAAGGCTAGTGATCCGAAAATTATAGGGATTAAAACTTACCTTTTCGAAAATTTCAGCCAAAAAAAAGGCTCCCGAAAATTCTAGGTGACCTTTTTAGGATAAAAATCCGTTAAAAATGGGCAATTATACCATGTTTTAGATGTTCGAAAATCCTAGGAGAGGCAGGAAAGCAAGAAATTTTACAACAAATGTTCCGAAAATTCTAGATCTCAAATCGTCTTCCGAACAGATATTTTCCGACAATTGACGTTGGGTGCCCCTGATTTTAAGAATGGATGGATAAGCTCTGAATTGTTTTTTTTTTTTGCCCCTACTGGAAAAAGGTGAAACAACGTTACCAAAGTTGGGTGACTTTCTGATAAACGAACTTTGCGTTGTCCTCGACGACGGGAATCTTTCCCGGCCACAAGAGTTCTCTCGCCGCGCGGAACAAAGGTAGAAACTGCGCTGTGATTCTTTCGCAACTGAAAGCGCCAACGGACAATGAATTCATCACGGAAGGGAACATCACAAATGACTTGTTGCAAACATAACTTGACAGTTTGCTAAGAGCTTGCGTCAAAATTTAGCCAATGGGAATTGCCCGTGGCTGGGAGAAGTAGGTAATTCGAACGAATCATGCAAAACAGACAGTCGGTATTTTTAGCGTCTCTTCCCAGTCTCGCTCTCCGTTTTCAGTTCTACGCAAAAATACGGACTGTTTTGCTGTCAAGACGAACTTTTCGGTCGTAATTTTCAATTACTTTAAATTTGTGGTAACGACAAGTTTCTGTTATTTTTTACAGGTCTACGAAACTTAGATAATAAGTAAGGAATCCTAATTATGCAAGTTCCGCCTTTAAAGCTGCCGCATATAGTCTAGAATCGCATAATTGAATAAAAACTCGCATTCTGATTGGTTAACGAAGTGAGATATTTAGCATGGAATTGCGAGTTGAAAACGAGATGCTATGTTTCACATCTACGTAACAACTATCGTCAAATTCTAACACAAGAACTGCAAAAATGTTTTTATACAATGTCATTTTAAAATGTTTTCAAAACCATTGTCACCTTTTCAAGAGCCAAAAACAAACAAAAGCGTTTTTCAAAGTGAGCCGGAGCCTCTTCCTTGTTTTGAACTGAACTACAAATTCTTGGAGAGGCATAAAAAACCTCCTTCGCTCAAGACACGAGAAAGCAAGAGAATCCTGTCAACACGGCCCAGAAAATGGCAAGCAAAAGTTCAACCAAGCAAGACGGAGAAGCGACAACGGAAGAAGTGCCAGGGGTCGATGGTCACATATACAGAAGAAGAATCATTTTTACATAACCTCGGATTCCTTTGTTCTTTTCGGTTGGAATATATTATATAACCCCCAAATCAACTGTCTGAAAAGTAGGGTGCGGCTTTGATTGTTTGAAGGGAAGAGCGGGGCTAATGAACAGCTAATTAAAATGCGAGGGGATTATGTATTAATATGCAAGGGGGATAAGTCACTTATCCCCCTTGCATATTAATACATAATCCCCTCGCATTTTAATTAACTTTTCATAAAGAACAAATTTACAAATGCTTATTGGAAATATTAAACACGACGCTGCAATTACTAAAATCAAACTGAGCTGCGTTTCTTTTGCGCCACATTCACGGATTTTCTTAGTTGGTGGTTCATCGATTTCCGAAATTGAACAGTGTCTTAAAAATTCTACGGATCCACGAAAGTGTCGCTCTCATGGTAAGGTGTTCCGTTCTTTAACCAGTCATCAGGAACTCGTGTACTCCATGAAGACATGTTAGTTGACCTCTTTGTGTTTTGTGGTATTCTTGCTTCATTCCTCGACTGAATTTCCTTGTCAGTTCCAGTAGTGATCCCTCGCCCGGAATTTTCTTTATCTGTAAACAAGCAGGTCGGTCGAAAGATCCTTGGTGCGAAAATTGAATTAGTCAACTGCTTGCTCGTTGTCTGGACCCGCAAATGAAGATTCAAAATTGTTTTCCGAAAGCTCAATTGCAGTACTGCCACTAAACCTGCTTTAGTTTGAATAACAAACGGCTCTACTTCTGACTCTGAATCGCTCGACACTGCTTGGCTCACTTCGTACAACTAATTCCAAATGCGACTAACATTATTACTAGTAATAGTTGACACTACAGCTGCCCCCATTCTGCATATTGTCGGTCAATAGTATTCTTGCTCGTTGAGTCCTCGTTGTGTAGCTCTTTGAAATATACCGATTCATAATGAAGATTTTCCAGGGGCACCCAACGAGAATATAGTTCAAAACCACTTAAACATAGAATTGTTAAACGTATTTTAGTATTTAAACGGTAGATATAGGCATATTTTTATCCCCTAAAAATTTTTCATCTGTTCGGATTTCCTAGCTGAAAGTCTAGTGATCCGAAAATTATGGGGATCAAAACTTAACTTTCCGAAAATTTCAGCCAGAAAAAAGGCTCCCGAAAATTCTAGGTGACCTAGGGTAAAAATCCGTTAAATATAGGCAATTATACCATTTTTTAGATGTTCGAAAATCCTAGGAGAGGCAGGAAAGCAAGAAATTTTACAACAAATGTTCCGAAAATTCTAGATCTCAAATCGTCTTCCGAACAGATATTTTTCCGAAAATTGTCGTTGGGTGCCCCTGATTTTCGCAAGTACAAGTTTTCACAAGTACAAGTACAAGTTTTCAGTCCCATAGCATGTTTCATTTCGAAAATACAGCAATTTGAACTTCCGAGTTTTCACAGTGCGTGACACCAAAATAGGAATGCTGTCTCCTTGAAAAAAAGTCTCTTCTCTTGATTTTCAGCAGTATAACCATTTCAAGTATTAGAAGATATGTTTATGCGCACGTAGGCTAGTTCTCGAGTGAAAAGAAGGAGCTTTTATAGAACAAGTGAACTCCAGATGTTTTTGTTGATTTTCGGCGACCATATTGGTGCACCAAAACTGTGCACCAATATGGCGTCTCCATACAAAGCTCTACAAAGATGCGTGAAACGTTTCGGCAAATAACTCAGAAACTGTGGGCCAAAAAGACCTGAGACTTGGACAAATTGTTTAAATATTAGTCTTTTATAACATATCATTTTCTTGGCTTCTTTCACTGGACGGTTTTCGATTTATTTTTTTGTTGCGTGACAGTGAAAACGATCTATAGGTGAGATAAATACAGGAAACGCAAGGTTCAATGCACAGTTTCAGCTCGATTTACACAGCTTTGATCAAAACATTCTCAGTTTCGAGAATAGTTTGTTCTAAACCATAAGAAAAGATTTAATTAGTTGAAGTTTAAAATTAAATTTTTCGCTATTTCTCTTTCACTTTTTACACTCAGTTCATTTCATTTGCCGGAAAGTAAGCCTTAGAAATTAAAAGGACGTTTGATCGATTCACGCTCGCGCATTCTAGTCCTACTTGAAACTTTATAACGGAAGGACATCTGTGAGCAGGGAATAAATCAGCACAGAATTTCATTGTCGGCGGATTTCCGTAATCGTCCATCATTCTGCTAGTGATAAGCTGGCCGTTGTTCACTCGTCTTGCTTGTTTGGGGCTGAGTCTTATTCCGGTCAAAGAGAGAGAAGGAGTGTCTGGCAAGGTTTCCAATATAAATCAGAGTTTTGAACTCGTGTCTGGCAAACTCTCCTAGTGTTTACATATACACAGTTAAACGCACCTTGTAACCTCATCTGCGCTTATAACGAGAGTCTTTTGGTCCATAACTTTCAAAACAACTGCTCCACAGAATGTCACTGCGTAACGCAAAAGAGTATCGAAGTATGACTGCACAATAAATGTCACAAAATCTACCTGAGCGGTCCTTTCGGGATTTTCTGTCTTTACGTTATCCTAACCATTTCGTACTTACGGGCACAAACAATAGAAACGTCATCATTACCTACCGATTCTACGCGGCCCCTGTTCAAGCAAATCGAGATTTTTTTCTATATTGACTGTATGAGTGTATATTTCAACTGTAAGTACTTTCCTTACGCGCGAGTTACTAGAGTGCCTCCTCGGGATTTCGCCTTCTGGGCGAAATCCCTGAGGGGGCAAAGAAGCCGAGAAACTTGTAAATGCCGACAGTGCCAGCATGGTGTGTTAAAAAAAACAAAAGAAAAATGAACAATAGAGGCATTTTTCGTCAATGTATTTTGGCATCCCTTGAGGAATCGTCGCCATTGAAAAAAATAAGCCGTTTATCGGCCTTCAGCTCGTGGTTATGTGATTTATTGCCTTCGCTTCAGGCCGATAACCCTTACTAAATTATTTTCCTCAGTCTCGAGTAAATGATTTGGAAATTTGAAAAAAGATATTATAGATAAACGGCATGTAAATTCAGTGAAATACCACTATTTGTCCTTAAGATTAGTGTGTGTGTAAAAGCTTGTTTACATGTAAAAAGTTGGAAAACAAAAGCAAAAACAAGCACAAGATACAAATAAAGTTGTCGAAAGTTCAAAACGTGTACCACTGACCTGACTTCCTATTCGCTAACGCAATGACAGTTCTGACAGTTGACTTTGAAATGGCTTTCTGGAGCGCGCGCTCAGGATAAAAACAAACAATATTATTGCTGATTTCTTTTCTTCTTATTTTTATCCAATTATGCGATTCAAGGAAAATCCATTACCTGACTCGTGAATTCCGCGTTAAATTGCACTTGAAAACCGATATCGCACTCATTGAATCGTTTCGCGATTCCTGCGATATCGGTTTTCGCGTGCAATTTTATAACGCTGAATTCCCTCGTCAGGTAATGAATTTTCCTATAATATATGTAGACTTTAGCCTGGTTTCCATATGATCGCTACGATCGCGGAGAAATTTTAACCTTTTTTAGCCCGTAGCATTTCAAACTTTCTTACCGCCACTATTTAATTTTCATGTTTTTCTTCCAACGGAATTTGTCTCCGTTGTCATATATTTCTGTCTCTAGCTTTTTCCGTTATCCAAGCTAGTGTCGATATTAAAATTTAGTGAAAAGAAGAAAATCTTTTTTAGCTATTTTCTTTACAAAACGAGCGGGGTGCTTGTATGGTGAAATTTCACCTCAGCTATAACATACTCCTCCCCGGTAGGGCCTGACTCCCTTCCCCTTCTCCCAGCGTCTGTACGCACGTGCGGGTGTACGCTGACGTCATAATCAAATTTTCTCGGATGGATAGATTACCATATTTTCTTAGCTATGGAGCTCCGTTCCGCTATTGGATAACAAACTGGACTGTCTAAATCCTTGAGACTCATATAAGGACATGTAAGGGCAAATAGAAAGCTAGAAATTCGAGAAATTAAAGATGTGCCCTACATGACGTCTCATTGGAAAAGTGCGATTAGAGCTAAACGCAAAGCAAATGACAAGTACTTGAAAAACAAAACGCCAGAAAATTGGGAATTACGACGTAAAGCTAGAAACGAGGCAACTAAACAACGAAGAATCGCCATCAAACAGTACTGGTATAATAAGTCAAACGATTTGAAAAACAATCCCAAAGCGTTTTTCAAAACTTTCAAGCCATTTTTGGGTTCTAAGAGCTGTACTGAAAGAAACGACATCCACTTAAAAATAAACGGCAGTATGATAACGAATCAACAACAAGTGGCTGAGGAATTGGTTGAGCATTTTGCTACCTTGGCGGATGGCATTGGCGGTACAGCGATTGAAAGAAAGTCAATAGAGGACTTTAGAGACCATCCTTGTGTTCAGAGGATACAATATGAAAATAGGAATTCCACTCAGACCATTGAAATCGAATCGGTTACACAGGGTCAAGTCCTTGCAGCTCTCGTTTCGCTGAACATAAACAAAGCCACCGGCACTGATGGAATTCCTTCAAAGGCTTTAAAAACAGGTGCTAATGAATTATCCGCTCAACTAACCACCTTGTTCAATTCTTGTATTAACAAGAATGCATGGCCTAGTGAATGGAAATATGAGCATTGGGCCCCAGTATACAAAAAGGATGACAGGAATGCAAAGGAAAACTACCGGCCCATAACTCTCCTACCATGTGTAAGTAAAGTTCTTGAGAAGTTGGTTGGAGCGCAGATCAACCCTGGCTTTGGTAATCGCATTTACCAAAACTCGTACGGTTTTCAGGAAAGCGCTATTTAACTTTTAAACAGCTATTTAAATGAACGGAAATATCAAGTAAAGATCGGCCGTCATGTTAGTTCGAGCCGATTCGTGAGTCGCGGCTGTCCTCAGGGTTCTGCGCTTGGCCAGTTGTTATGGAATGTTTTCCAGAATGACCTATCCTACTGCCTAACAGCGAACTTGTCTATGTATGCAGACGACCATCAAATTTACCACGCAGGAGCAGACCAGGCAGCTGTGACTTCCCAGTTAAAGCATAGTGCCAACTTAGCAACAACGTGGTATGATTCTAACTTATTTGCGGGAAACCTCAAGAAGTACCAAGTTTTGAACTTGGGCTTCACTCAAAATGACAGCAATATTTGCGTGAGTGATGTTGTAATTGAAACTAAAGATAATATCATACTTCTGGGAGTAGTGTTAGATTCTAAGCTAAATTTCTCTGAGCATATAATCTCTATCTGTAAAAAAGCCAGCCAGAGAATTGGTGTTCTAATGAGACTACGTAATCTAATTCCTATGAAATGTAAGTTAATATTATTGAAAAGCGCGATATTACCATTCCTCACGTACCGTCACCTAGTGTGGCATTTCTGCAAAGCGAGTGACACTCGAAAGCTTGAAAGACTACAAGAAAGAGGACTAAGAACGGTTTTCAAGGATAATAATTCTAGTTTTGAACAACTATTAGAGAAGACTGATCTGCCCACACTGCTAAATAGTCGCTTACAGGATCTGTGCATCCTTATGTATAAAGTAAAGCATAAACTGTGCCCTGCATATATAAGAAACATCTTTAAAGAACCAAATAGTAATTACAATCTGAGGCAAGCAGACTTCTCTATACCTAGGTATGAGACAGTCACCTACGGCAAGCACTCTATTAGATATCTAGGGCCTAGGCTATGGACAAAACTACCCAAGAGTATTAGGGACGTCACAACCCTAATGTCGTTTAAAAGCAAGATACGCCAACTCAATATAAGTGAACTTTTAGATGATGGCTGCGCAGGATGTAGCCTTTGTTCATTTTGACTTCTGTATGTTTTTACTATAAATCTCGTAATTAGATAACTATAGATATTTTACCTACTACTGTATATAGTTTTTAGTTTGTATATTCTCCCCTAATTGGTGTCCCCAAATTAGCAAGGGATTCTTTTTTCCCTGGCTAGACGGCTTTTGACACTTTAATAAAGTTTCTATCTATCTATCTATCTAATTCCGACGAAAGCAGCTAAAAACTCACTAGAAACATTTTATTGAGAAGATATGATAATCATTCATTCAATAAACGCTGACGTTGGAAGTAACGCCGTAGTTGGGTCTGTCTTGGCTTGTCAATTTTCGAATATATCCATATAAAAAAGGAAGTAATCTCCGATTTATTAATAATATACAACTATCCCCCGAAGGGGGAGGTCAAAGGTGCTGGATATATATACCGAGACGGGAAGCGTTGAGGTATATATCTAGCGCTATGAACCGACCCTGAGGGGGATAGTTGTTTTAGTATTTACCAAACCAGTTGGACAAATAGAGGATATTACATGGCCGTGCGGGGGTACGAATGTTATCTTCGAGTCCTGAAAGTATCTCACGAGAAGATAAAATTCGTATCCTCGCGTGGCCATGTAATGTTCTGTTTATTTTATAGATACTGATGAAATTCCTACATAAAACACAACTTGAAGCTCATCTGTGGATGCATCTGCGGAGAAGAGAGTGTCGATACGAAAAGCTATCCGGTGTGTGAACTAAGCCTTAATCAATAAACCAATGAGAAAATAGAAATGTTTAGCCTGTTCCACAGGGTCCGGAGGAGTTCAGTTTGTCGTGAAAACTTCGAAAACTCTATTAAAAACGGGAAGCTATCTTGTAATTGACTAATCATGTTAGTAGCCATGGCGACACCAATATCCTCACACCAGAAAGATTAAAATAGTATCTTCACTGCGAGCGATGAAGATATGATTTTTTAGTTAAAAGAAAAATCCTGGTATTTAATCAGTATCTATATAATAAAAATCAAAAAGGAACTTTTGTAAATGAAAGAGGTCACTTTGTTGGAGTTTGTTTACGTACGTTTCAACGATCGTCAACTGACAGTAGTTCGGGAATCTTTTTTTCTAAGATTTTGTTGCAATTTCTGCGGGAAAATTTTTTTCTACCGACCAATGAACAACGACAAGCCAAATTTTGTCTCTTTCTTGGTATTTTTTGGCGCAGCTGCTTCAGTTATCGCTAAGTCGGTGTTCAGGATTCTACAGTAGATGAAAGAACCGAGTAAAATCGTTTTGGCCAGTTCAACTAACTTTCTATTTTTAGTAACGTTAACATCGTTGAATGAAGTGCACATCATTAGCCTCATAGCCATCGGGGTATAATAAATTCCTTTTGCTTTAAAAAATGCTATGCTGCTAACAAACCTCTATAGTACTACGAAAATGTGAGCGAAGTTCTTCTCTTTAAGGCAGGGAAAAACAGTTTGTACGAATGCAAGGAGTTTGTATAAGCCCGATAAAGCATTACTGAAAGATAATTGCATTGTTATGCCAGGTACTAGCTATAGCAATCACTCCATGGTATTAAAGAATATCTGTTTAATTTATAAGACTTCATTAAACACATATCTTTGCACGTCTTGTGAAAAAAAAGTGAAGGCTTTTAAAGATGACCTCACAACCTGCAACTCCCATTCGTGTTGTGACTTCGCTTCTTAACGACTTAAACCTATCTACTCACACGGATGAGCAGTGACTTGCCTTGGCATAAAACTGTACACAAAATACTGACTACAGTACAAAGTGTTATTTAGCCTTACGAAGTCAACCCGCAATTTCCGCGACCAACTTTAACATTGTTGATGTGCATCAGTATTGTTCTCTAAACACCTTATTGAGCTATCTCCAATATTGAGCATTACAGTTGGACAGATTGTGAAAACTTAAGTCCGGGTAAATTTAAAATTTAATAAAATCATCATTATTTTTTGTCTTGTACACTAATACTACTGTGCAATGAACAATAAGTATGCGAAAAAAAATATAATTCACCGCCCTTGAAAAACTAACAAAGAGGTCGCAAGAACATAAAGAAGCTGAAGAAGTAGCTCAGCAAATATTTTTGTTTGATAATAATAGCTTTTTGTAATGAAATGGTCACTGAAAACTACCCATGCAAGACATACTAAGGCACTTAAAAGAAACTAAACATTCACTAGTCTTACATTGAAACCAGACATTGCTATATATATATATATATATATATATATATATATATATATATCTTACAGATACAACATAGAACATTTATATAACATACAAATTCAAAAGCATATTGCAAACAAGAAAATTATACAGAATTATGCACAAATGAAATACAAATGACCTGTAACAGCGATTAAACCATTGAAAAACAAACTTTTTAGTGTGACCAGCAACCCTAGCACACTTGCATACTTCATGTCCAGTATATATCATTCAATTTTATTCTTGGTTAAATTTATTAACTGCAGCCAGGCTTAATCAAACTTGATTCAAAAAATACTTTCCTGTTTCCCTGTAACTACGATATATAATATTAAGAGAGAGGATACAATTCTAGAAATATTATACTAACAGTAGCTGACAAAGATAAGGCACCTCCAGGAAATCGAGTTGCTCCATACTATTTTTCAGTCATTTTCTTTTACTCTCTGTAAGAGTTACACCTGTCCATTAATACAGACATTTTGTGCCAGTCCAAATAGTTTCCATCTGAGAGCTGACAGTAGCTTGTGCAACACCACACGTAAGCCTCTGACGACAAAAATACAATGCTACACCGTCTTAATTAGTCTTAGACTGTCACACGAGATCATTCGAATGCAATTTTCTAGTAGAACTTTAAAAAATGGTCAGAACCTATTTCTTGGATAGCGGTTCTGTAACTAAAAAATAATATTTACCATCTTTATGTTAAAAAAAATAAAAATCGCTAATTGGGCAACTGAAATCTTTTATTTTACTAACAAGCTAAACGAAGTGTCTGTGTTATCGGCAGATAACACAGACCTCGGTTTTGATAATTCATGATATCATGCTCAACCTCATCCAATAATTGTTTAATAACAAGGTCTAAAAGAAAATGAATAATGAATATTTTGAATTAGAAAATCTGAAGATATAAATAGTACCGTCTAGCCGCGGAATAATGAATAACTCATAGCTGTTAAATGATTCCATAAAAACGCAAGACGAAAGAAACAATTTCTTGCCGTCGCAAACATTATATTGTAATCCCCACGAAACCACTGCAATCCAAAGCGGCAAATAAAACTTCCGGAAGTCTGGTTTCTTTTCCTACAGCTTGCAAAGTTACATGTCAATCAATTGAGATGTTTGACCTTTGGCTCCTCTTTTAGTTCGATGTATCGTGTGTCTACTAGCCTGTTCCAGGCTCTCAGATAGTGGGAAAGGCGCGAAAGAGTGGGGAAGACGCGAAAGGGAAAGGCGCAAACCGCCCCTCCTCTCCCCAATTTCCTCCCTTTTTTTCGTTTTCGCGCTTTCTCAATTCCGCGGGCCCGACTGTGTCGGAGCCTGGAACAGGCTATAAGTCTACAGTTTACGCTCAATGCATTTTCGTGGTAATTGGGTCGCTTTTCCTAAATATAGGTCTTTATTCGATTTTGAATAATAGAAAAAAAGAAGTCAGAGAAGAAGAGAAGTCTTAATCGACGGTAGGTCGGTTTGTCATTCTTGATAATGTTTCCAGCTCGCCTTCCGGCATGGTCACCTAAATGTGACGTTTAGTGCATTATCGGAGCAGTTCAGTACAAACGTACCGTTCTTTTAATCGGTTTATTATTAATCATTTGAAAGATTTTATACTCGATGATATTCAAACAATCAATTTCTTACCATCTCGTCTTTATTATTATTCTATGCAGATCGCGATCACCGAAAAGGTGTCATCAAGATTCGATTGCGAGCAGTCCCTTCCTTTTCTTTTGAGACACTTTAGAATGCGAGCACGCGCGAGGGGCGAGGGACGAGGGGCAAAGCCGCGAGAAACGAGGGAGAGCCACTATCTCTCCTTCTCTTCTCCCTAAGCCCACCGCGCCTGGCTCTGAGAAAAAATGGACAACCGTTCACGGTCTACACCATATAAACTGAATTCGTAGACCACTCTCGTCATAAATACAGTACTCTATTATGGATCGTGTTCACCACCGACGAAATTCAGGTTTGAAATCGTTTAAGCTTCGCTAGGAGGAAGCTTGCAGAATCGAACGCGTAAGGTGGGCTGTAGCCACGCCTATTAAACTATGCTTGTGCCAAAAATGTTGATTTTACAACTTTACAACTCGTCAGAGTTTGCTGCCCCGCTCTCTTTGGTCATTTTTGAATGAAGCCTTAATTCGTTTTTCCAAAGCATTGCTTTTTTTTCCCGGGAAGATTGTCCACCGAAGCTAAATGAATTTCAACAATCGAAACTTTATAACGCTTAAATAATAACATCAGGTTCGTACCGTCAATCATACGCACTTACACCCGTGCATACATGTACAGCTGAAATATGGAAAAATGATACACTTTTTATTCCCTGAAAAAGTCTTTTTGCATCATTTAATCGGGATCACTGGTACATTTTTCGCTCTATATCTGTCTTTTTTTTTATCTTTTATCATTCCATAATTCTGATGGCGTCACTGGCCTTTTTTTTTTCCTTAAACATGTACTTGGGTACAATGTATATCCAGCACCAAGTTTCAGCGACCGCGACCATCTTTTTTGGATGAGGACTTTGCAATTTTCTATTGCCGGTTTTTACATTTCTTAAGGTGACAACTAAGAAATGGCTTCATCTCTATGTTCGTTGTATTTACTGCACAACAAGCAATTAAAACCTTTTCAGGGGTTCGTCACGTGTTCCTGCCCCACTAACGTCTGCTGAACCGATAGATAAATTCCTTTCCCATTGTTCGCAAATATCAGCTGGAGATCGCATGCAGATTATCAGAGATCCAATCGACACTGTTGAAGTCAAAGTGTTAACAAGCCAAACACATACGTACAAGCTCGGTAGAGTGTGATACGTGACCAAAGATTTTTGCTCCGGACGAGAATCTAGGAGATAAACCAGGGGCACCCAACGACTGTGTCCTTTCTATAAATACATGGAAAACGATAAGCATTGGCTTTTTGTACATTTCTCTCTGTAAAGGCTAGATTATATGTCATTTGCTCATAAAATTCATTTTTATTTTTTCAATTCCACTGGTTGAAAAAAAATGCTTCTTGCAAATATGTCGCAAATTTATTAAAGACGGAGAAGTAAGGGCCTGATTACATGGAGATGGGGGAACCCAGTACATGGAGTAACCCGCTTAGGTGGGGTAACCCGCCTATCCATCTCTCATTTTAAGTTGATTACGTAGGTAGGGCTGCGGGTAGCCCAGTCTGCCAGACCGGGTAACCCTCCCAGCTGGGTTAGAATTTTGTCATGTAAACGTTTCAAGGTGGGGTAGCCCGCCTAGCCAGAGTCGAAGTCGTGATACATGAAATTCGCGCAAAATTCAATTTGGTGGTGGCTTTTATCATTATTAAAGGTAAAAATAGAAAGCCACAGCACTGAAGGTTGCAGTAAGAGCAGCAAGTGAGTGTAGAAGTAGCATTAATCGCCAAAACACTTGGTTTGCCGACATTTTTCTTGTTTACGTGCTTAGCTACCATTCAATAATCTTGAGAAAGTGCACTATGGGATGGTGGGTTGTAAGATTGCATGTAAAGGAAGGTTATTGCTTTATCCCACCCAAGGGGGTTACCTCACCTTATACCTGGCGTCCCCCATAATTATACAATTACTTAAAAAAAACTTTCAAAAATATCTATTTTACTATTATACAGAATAAGGCACAAAGTTAAAATATTTTACTTTGTGATTTTTTATTTTCCTGACTACTTTTGTCATTACAAACATGCAAGCAAATACAAATTGTTAGAAGTAATAAAAAATGATTATAAAACTCAAACATAATGTTACGAAAAATTGTATTGCGTGACCAGCGTGACTTTCTAGAAGGTTCGCGAGAGTTCATAGTTTGTTTATCTTAGGATATTGTGTAAGCGTTTCTAAAAGCGGTATGTTTTGTAATCTTTCTATGATTAGACTATTTGGAAAGTTCCAGAATCTTATTGTAAAAGTACATAAGTAGGCGAGCCCGACTTAAGTTTTAACTAGTTTTCACAAGCGAAGAGAGTTTGACGTTGGTCGTGTTTAGTCAAGTGTGACGAAGGTAGAGTTTATTCAAGTTGGCGGAGGCCGTGTAAGTTTATCAAGATTAATTAAAGTTGGTGGAGGCCGTGTAAGTTTAACGAGTTACGTGCTGTTGTGGAGTTTTACTCAGTGGAAACTACGTTCATTTTTGGAATAAATCTTCTTGTTGCTGTTACGACAACCCTGCGTTCAGTTTAGTTTGCAAGCTACCCGTCCTCTATAAGATTAACCCACCTAACACATAACATTATAAAGTAACGAGAAAATCGATAAACTGAGTGTTATAGAGAGTCATTTCTTCCTATACCTTACATTTGAAAGGGTGCAATATTTTTTCTTTTGACTCTCGAATACAAATACAAATAAATGAACAACTGGACGCCACGCACGAACAGCCGTTAGAAAAAAGTTCAAGGGTAGTAATTCTTTAAAGGGGTATGCTTCTCCAAGCATTTGCACATGCATTTGTAAGCGTTTCGATAGCAGAACTCGGGACCTCTGCTACAACTCCCAACAGATCTCATGCATTTAGCATTGACGGCATTGCAGGCTCGACAACAGTCGAATAGAGCGCCAGGAACTTGCATCGATATCTGGGAGTCTTCTTGAACACCACTGTCGATCCCAAAACGCAGTTGACTGGCGTGTCCTCAAATTGGTGAAAACTTCCCTCCAACTATATTTAGACTGCAAGAAAAGCAAGGTCAGTCCTTCGAGTCATTCATCTTTTTACTCCAAAATTAAAATTTACAGGCGAAAAAATGACAACAACAACAACAAAAATAAGCAGCTTGGAAGGTGGTGCTTCAAGATGTGGATGTTTTTTATACGGCAATCTGGGTTGTATTTTGTAGCCTAAAATCCTCTGTGAAGTCTATTGAAATAACCTAAGGAGCAAGTTTGTTTCGCGAATTTCCTTAAAATAAGACGTTTGCCAGTTCTGATTGCTTACGTTAAATATGCTGGTACATCCAGCTTCCCACAAGATGGCTCACAATGAGCCAAGCACTTTTATTGTCGACTCGTCATTCTGGGAAGATGTTAAGAGCTGGTTCGTCTCGGAATTCTAAGCTTGTCGTTTCAGGCAATAATGCTCTGTGGTCTGGACGGAAGAATCTCTTGACTTGTTCTTCAGTGGTGAAAGCGTTCACAAAAGCTAGAGCAAGGGAAAGAGTAACAAGGCATATACACGTCTTCATTGCTTCTCGCCGGCAAGGTAAGCAGCAAAAACTCGGTGGTATTGCCTCGCTCTGAGCTTCTCTTTGCTTCGCTGTATTTTTATGACAGATATATCGGTATAGATAATGTGTGGATATTGTCTCAGCGCTACCAATCATATTCGCTGTTGAGTGACTTCCTCAAATACGAGACTCCTCTTAGAATTTGATATTAGCCAATCAAGATCTACCCGTTACCGGTTACCCATTGGTAGCATGTGATATTTCTCGTTTTTCAGTATTCCTTTGCTTTACACACAGGTAATAATTTGTGCCGAGCAGAGTTTAATCTGATCACAGAGAGCATTAATTCAAAGATGATCAAACAGGATCGATAAAGTTGAACTAGGCTTCTTTTTTTTTTTTAACAGCTCTACCGATCAGTAATCTTTGACTTAACAAAATCCTGTACTGAGTTATCTCGAGGATGTTTATTTTGCGCCCTAATTTACGATTTTCTTTCATTCTTTCAGTCTAATTTTCGTACCTACTTTTTCACAGAGATCAGGTCGTGATCCAATCTTCATAAATGGGGTTGGGTATTTCGTCTGTTGCAATGTTCTTAAAAAACAGTCCATGAAATTGCACTTCAGCAAGGAAAACGTTAACAGCTGGAAACAGCGTTTAATTTAAAAGGGCAAAATTCTCTAAACAAGTATAACTAATTCAAGCAGAGGAGTAATATTGATGATCTAACACTTTTTCGTAACTGAATCAATCCATTCCACTTGCATGCCAAGAGGGTCAAGGTGGGAGTGGCTCAGTTTTCGTAGATCAGCTGTAACTATAAGGACTCTGTAAAACTTTTTATGGCAATAATGAACCGGCTCTAATGGAGACTTTTACATCCCAAGGTGAGTACGACTACGAGAACGGTTAAGGCGGATTCAGTGTTTAGAGCTGGGAAAGGGTGCCCACTCCTAAATCCACCCACGATTTTAAAACGTAGAACCGTAGCAGCCGTTTTAAGAGTTTAAGGTACAAAGTCAACCTGCCGTAAGGCCGGACTAAATGAATAGGATGATGAGGCTCCAGACACAAATAAAGAAATATTGGATGAAAAAGAGACCGGTGTAAAATTATTTTCAAAAACAAAAAAAGGAAAAGAAAAACTGGGTCCATGTACTAAGATATATTACGCACATTGTTTTAACTTACGTAAGATCAATGTAAGCTATTTTTCAAAAAAAAGAACAAAGTCCATGTAGATATATTGCTCACATTGTCCATAGTAATAGAAAAACAATGCTTTGAATCTCTCGTGGTGCGTGTGGTCTCTTCTTATTGAAAGGCATCTGCTCGGTCACTGTTCTCCGCTTGCCGTGCTACTCTTTTCTTAAATCTATCACTCTGAACTGGGTCGCGGCATAAATCCCCTTTCCAAAAACAGCAAATCCTACATCATGCACTGTATGGGTTTCCTCACCATCTCTCAAGTACCCCTCTTTTTTAAACAAGCAGCTGAATTAAGATAAGTAAATAATATTAATAGAGGCTTTTAAAACCCATTTTTCCCTTAAATCTCCTAATGAAAAGTTAAAAATTATTGCCTCCCTACCCCCTATCCCTAAAACAGGATTAAAAACACCCCCAAGTTTTTTAAAATATATATATAATAAACTCCATGCAACCTATCAAAATGATCAAATGATTGGTTTCTAATCATACCATAACAATAACAAGGCTCTGAAGAGAGGACTTTAGAACTATTATAATAAACCACCGTATAGTCTTGAAGCAATTGTAATTTTGCTGAGCAGCAACTACTGAGAAGTTACCACGCGCCTACTTAGGAATTGCCACAGACCTACACCAGCGGGATGTTGGAGCAATACAAGCAAGCCCGCCGAATAGTGATGAACTGAACTGAACGTTGGCACTTAATATATGTAAAGAAATTAAAAAAAAAAAAGTTGTTGCCACAATACTCCTACTATTAAAAGATCCCTACCTTAGCACACAGAAAATCCAAATAAACATAAACTGGTACTTGTGTTGCTTTCCGAACTCTTGTAGTTGTTGTTCATCTACGGTGTCTTTCCTGAACTATGATGTCTTCATTGAACTAAAAAACAAGGAAAAAAATTATATGCTCTCAAACTGGCATTGTCCAACAGATTCGAGTCGTCCTTCTGAATTCTCGGTTCTAATTCTTCTTCATTAATGATGTCTTTTTTGGGTTCACAAATGCGAATGACGCCCCCTTCTATTCTCCTAAAAATAAAGTGACCCCCCATCCCCCCTCACAGCCCACCTGCCCGTCCCCCGCCCCCCTCCCCAAAAAAGATTTAGGTAAGGGACGGACTATTAGAAAAGTTATGGGTGGGGGAGAGGGGAATTTTCGAGCCGCAGGAATTTTTTTTTCGTTATCAAATTCCTTGCATGAATTTTTTTTAGGCCATAGCATGAATATTTTTTCAGGATTAATTGGCGTGCACGAATTTTTTTCATTTAATTTTCCCTTGCGCGAATATTTTTTTTTTGTACTTCGCCTCCACCCCGCACATAAGTTTTCTAATGGTCCGCCCCTTCCCCCAAGTTTGATTCAAATTTCTTCCCAGGGCCGCTCGGTTGCTGAAATAAAAGACAGAAAAAATGGCGGCAGTGATCTCCAGCGGATGGTAGCGCGCACACAAAAAAAGATATAAGGCAAGCCGTAATGAGTATTCTAAGAAAAGCTTGGGCGAAATATCAACAGCTGCTTATAACACATCCTTGGAAAACACAAACTATAGGAACAGGTATTGTAATTAATGAAATTCCGTTTTTAGATCGATTTGAGGAGACATCACCTCACTCAAATCATTTGAGTGAGATGATGTCTTCTAAAAATCCAAAGCTTAATTGCTGTGAAATAAGCTTAAATCTTTTTACCGATCGCGTTGTAGGGGCTTAGAATTGTTTTGAAAGACAAATGAGCTTCGGATTTGCGGATTTGCCATTATTAAGCTTGAAATGTCCTCTAAATTGGCAGGGTATGAGGACGTTTGGAGACACAGTTGGGACAGTTTGTGTATTGTTCGATTTCCATACAATCAAAATGGAAAACATAGCAAAATGTGACCCTCCACAGGATTTTAATGCTAAAGGTGAAGGCACGCGCACGACAGGCTTTCACTTCAAAACAAAAGAATTTACTTTAACACGCTTTACCACGCTTGCAATCTTGCCTCATTAGCAATTTCTTTTGTTTGACAGGACACGCTTGAGACAATTATTAAGGGTGAGCAAGTCGAACAAAAGAGCGTGTTTTCAAACAAAAGCCCCGTGCGAAAAAGCACAACATGTTTTCAGTGTGCTCAAAAGCACGCAAGGCGTGTTATCTATAAGCTAAATAAATTTCCTCTACAAAAAGGAACCATAAATGATTATGAACGGCACCCTTTTTTGGTAACTATTGAGAAAGAAAAAGTTCTACCTCACCGATCGTAGTGACAGTATCTGATTGAAAAACGTTGTGGCTTGAAAAGTATAAACAGTGAACGGTGGGACCAGGATCGCCAAATCATATTTATTTTTTAGCAATTGCAAGGATCGTAGTGATCAAAAGAAAACCAGCCTGCTTTTCTAGGTGTACCAAAATTCCAAAACGGTTTCAATGTTGCTTAATTGATCCGGCCGGCAATAACACAAAAAGCGAAACCGGTAGTTAAACAATGTATACAAATTTGTTCTTCTTGAAATATTACGTCGTGTATGCTTCAGTCTTATTGTCCAAATTTCATAATCATCTTGTTGTCTTTCTTGTGGTTGCCATCTGTTTTACAACCATCTAAACAAACACTCGCGCTATGAAGTTACCGCGACTGATTTAGTGTCATCAGAAGTATTACGGCCTGCAATTAAATATTGAAGTGTGTTAAGTAGTCTGCCACACGGCCGTTTTTTGGAACGGTCATCTAGAAATGTTTAGCCTAATTCCTCAACCTATAGAAAATTCTAGACAGTTTTTGTTTCTTCGATCTAATTACCTTCGTTCGTCTCAGCATGGCTCAGATAAATATATTAAACTAATTTATTCAACTTCATTTCTCTGTGCATTACTGCTAATAAATATTCTGGTGGCATAACTATAATTTTCAGCCGACATAACTTCAGTGCCTCGCATGCCATAGCAGGCCTCTTTCCTATTCCGGTCAACAGCCGACAGCCGGAGGAATTGGTTTACACTGATCTCGCGTTAGAAAAGGCCTCAATCAAACGAAACTCTGGGCATGAAACCATACTATGGCGCGCTGTTTGTTTCAAAATTATATTTGTCAGACAATGTTGTGTGATATCATCGTCTTCTTGTCATTTATCTCTCATCCCTTATTTGGCATCATTTGTTGTTGCTTTTTCATACGTCTCTCCTTGATATTTGGTGCTCCAGAGAGAGAGAGACTCGGTTTAACATTATCTCTGTCGTTTGTACGCACTACTCTATCAGTTCTATCCATTACTCTGTCAGTTGTACACACTACTCTGTCATTTGTAAACATTTTCTCTGTTAACACATGCACTGAGGGGTGTCCATATTAACTGGGTTGAATTTAGAGAAAATGTAACTTAAGAGTAACTTAAGGACTGTCTTTCCCCAGGGACAAAGCAAACTGTCTGTAATAATGAGGTGTCTTTAGTAAGCAGGTGTCCAAAAAACGGGGTTTGACTGTATACACAGGGCTGTCAACCCTCCTGCATAATCTGGGAGACTTCACATTTTGAACCATAATTCACCCAGTCTCCAGGTTAGAATCTGAAATCTTGCGGGCAATCGCCATGGTTTGCCATTTCTTGTGGAATCGACTTTCTCACAGTGGAATTTTTTCAGATACTTTGCTTTGTACTTGTTTGAGCTATTTTACTGTTAATATCAAACATTTCCTCACAAATAATATAAGCAATAATGTGGTTGGTGGGAAGTAAGCCAATTAATTAGAAAGGTCAAATGTGACAATTCCAACAAAATCTTTTTTGTGCAGTTTTTTTTCACAAATGATGTCATGTGCCGTGGTCATTATGACATCATTTATCATCCCTTTCCCATCAATTCTCAATATTTGAAGACATGAGGAGTTAACAGCCCTGGTATACACCTGGTCCCGGTTGTTCAAAAGATGGATAGCGCTATCCACAGGATAAATCATTATCCAGTGAATAAGTGTTAGGAAAATGAATTGCGCTATCCAGTGGATAGAGATTTATCCAATGGATAGCATTAATTATCTACCTTTTGAACATCTGGGGCCTGATTGAAAAAACATTGTTGCTTGAAAAGTATAAACCATGAACGATGGGATCTAATGGATTTATGGGTAGAACTTTATTAGCATTGCAAGTTCTTTTCAGAAATGTTTACTTTATTGAAGCTTTTGGTGACGATGCATCCAAAAAATATCAAACGTTTTCCAGATTTTGTGGCAATAAGCTCACAGCTTCACCTGTCCTGGACACATAACAGATGTCTACAACTAAAGAGCATAGGTATATCACAAACGCACACTTGAAAATCATAAAAGATATAGGACATAAAAAGCTTTCTTGGAAGACAAAAAACAACAACAAAGGCATGCCTTGCAGAAAGTACTTTAGGTATTTGCATCTGCACGAGTATCTCTTGACAATGCAAACTTTTGTCAAAAGATCTTTGAATCTGCTTTGCTAATGAACATACTTGTATACCCATAAATACTTGAGGCCTCATCATTCATGGTTTATACTTTTGAGCGACGACAACAACAACATTATCTGGAGGATAATGCTCTTGGCCCACAGATTGTCTTCATGCAAATTTCACAGTGGCGCGAGATACCTAGACATGTATATGTACAGTGCATGCAGCTCAAAACAACTGTCCAAAAAATGCGTGTGTGCAATTTGTACCTCTGCATCTGAGTGTGCGTGTATCTCTGACACATCTGATTAGTATACATGTATGGGCCAGCTTTATACCTCTTTCACAATGGTGTCCTATTAATATATATATTTTTTATATGTGTGATAAATTCAGGCTTTCGGCCCTCGTTTGAAAGTAAGAATTGTTTTGTATTTTACACATGTTAACGAGGTCAGAAATGGTTATTATAACCCTATAAAACGATACATATTTGATAGGCCACCAGATTGTAAAATACGTCTGTTGTCTACATATTGCTCTTATTTTGTGAAAGGTTTGAACCCAGGAGTCATTTCGTAAGTAGGCTGAGTATGTTTGTCTGGGTGAACGTAGTCCTGAATGTTGACAGTGACTGACGTTTCAACAACCTGTGTAGTATTCATCTTCTGAGTGACTCTGAAGATGAATACTACAGATTGTTGAAACGCCAGTGACTGTCAATAACAACAGTCCTATTCAAGACTCGAACGTTCACCTGGACATTCATGCATAAACTTTTGTTTTTATTTTGTTGTTAGTTTTTGTGGACTTTATTGTAAGTCATTGGATCTTAAACAGTGGGCATTAACTGAGGAACTGTATACAAGTAAACATACATTTATCTTCCTACAGTGTAACTCAAACATTTGAACAAGCATCCACATCATTGGCACTAAACGAATCTTTGGCTCAAATGTTTTCCATCCATTATTAGTTTGAGCATCTTGAGGAAGGATGAACATGTACATATACCAGCATGCAAAGTAAGATGTGTCTGATAGCCCGGAGCTAGTGGATTTTGCAATTGAGGTAGTGATTTGTGTTCTTAACTTGCCAGCGGGGCAAGTGAAGTTTTTTGGGAAATTCAAATTACAGAAGAACTGTAATCAATGCTGCTCATTAAATTTTTCGAGGGCTAATTAAAAGACTCTTAGGCTAGTACATACTAGCAACAACTTGCATGCCTGAGTGGCTGCTTGAAGCCGTAAAACCGACTTTCTTTGCACCCTGATATATACAGAAAGTAAACCAATTGCTCCACCTAGACCGATTACAAGAAATGTTGATGACATAAATTTATAAAGCACAAGACATAGTGTCAGTCATTTGGCTACAGTGAAGTTAGCTAAGAACTGTGGCCATGCCATTTCGACTTTAATATACATGTAAACATTCACAGAAACTATTTCACAAAGAGTGGAATAGAGCCAGCGATGTTTAATTGTTATGATGTTTGTAAACTTTCCATCATGGATACCCAACATTTTGTGTCTTTGACAAAACGTGAATTATATTTATTTAAACAATAATTGCTGACAGTACAATCTAACTTGACTGTGCATGTAAATTATTTTATTTACACTGGCAAGTTACTTCATGTCAGAGTCAACATAGAATGTTTTTTGAATATTACTATTGGAGGATGTAGACCTCATTTCAAAATAAAGACTGTCTCTGCTAGTGTGGTTTTTTTGTATCTGTCAGGCCAAATCACATGAAATATATCACCATGTTGTACATTTTCTGCTCTTAGTAAAGTCAAGATTGACTTGTATAATATTGATAATAACTCTAAAAGGATAAAAGTGCAGGCTAGCAACTCCAAAAATGAAATTTCTTTGCAACTTACTGTTGTATTTATAATTTTTATTTATTTTGATTGCTTGACTGACTAGCAATAGAAAAAAGTGTTAAACAATTTATCTACATTTTTTTGTAATTTATATGAACACTTTTATAGTAATTAACTAATATTTCATTCTTAGGTTTTACAGTATCCTTCTTATAATTTACTGTGGTTTAATCATACTCTACAAGTAGTATCTAATTCTCTTTTGTTGTTTTATATTGTTGCTGATATTCAAAAATAGTAAGATTTCTGCTACAAATAATTTGAGAGCAATTTTCTACGAAAGACCTCATTATAGTACCGTATGTTCCTAGTGAGATTCTCAAAACAGAAAGATTAAAGGGGCTATGCCACACTATTTTTTAGGCATTGAAACCATTTGCTATAGACCTTTGTCACAACGGCCATTTTGTCCCAGCAGTTAGCCTGGCAGTAAGAAGGAGGCTAGCTGCGCAAATACAAAGCTTTTTTAATCTCTTGGGACAAAATGGCTGCCACGTGACAAAGGTCTATTGTTTGTAGCTATGAATGGCAAGGATGGACGTTGATTAAAACTTGAAAAAATTTTGCCACCCTTTTCAACTTTTAAAGCTTTGTGCTTGCAAAAATTACAAGCATAAAAATTGTTACAGTTAGTGCTCCATGGTGAAAAAATTTTTTTTGGTTATCTTCTTTAAAACTCTAAACAGGTACCAGTATATGTTTTTATATGGGTTAAGGGACTAAGTTCTGATGTATATGTAAGCTATCCATGAACATGCTATGGTACAACTAGGCAGCATAATATTATTGCAAAAAGAAGGTGGTGTCCAATAGCTCTGGACTGGTAAATTTTGCTATTGCTCTAGTGGATTTCATTCTTAACTTGCCCACTGTACAGGACAGTGACGTTTTTTGAGGGATTAAAATTACAGTCTAAGAACTGTGTAATCATTGCAGTTACCTCATCAAAAAGTATTTGGGGCTAGTTGAAATGACCTTTGGGCTAATGCATGCTACTAGCTCATACAGCTTGCCCAAATGACAAGCTGTATAACTGACTTTCTTTGCACCCTGCTGATGTTGATTTCCATCAGACTTCTAGTCCCCTATTATTTCATAAATACTGTTGTAACTCGCATTCATCTAGGATGCAGATGTACCAAGGGGGGAGGGAGCTGCGATCCAAGTTTACAGAAGTTAAAGAGGAAGGATTTCATTCACTCCTCCGGATGTGAGCTACAGTGATGTGAGGACAGTCCCCCTATTCTCCCCAAATCAATGATCCTATACCCCCCACCCCCTCCCAGCCCCTAGTCCCAGGGTAGAACTGATACTCATCCCTAGGTTGCACTCAGACCATGGGGCAAATTAAAAGAAAAAAAAGAAAGAAAGAAAGAAAGAAAGAGAGTGATTATCTAATGTGTTTATGTAAAGTATAAAAGTACAGGGGAAGTGGCAAATTGACAGGGTTGATTAAGCTGTTGCTGCCAATCCCACTTGCTGCCTCATTTATATACCCCGTGTGCCCCCATATAGCCTTAAAAACGCCCGTTTCACTACTCTATTTCAGACAAGAGACTCTCCAACCCATATTTAGGCTATTGAATCCGCCCTCCGACACAGATGTACATGTACACTGATTGAAATCTCCCACATTTTACACCTTGTTCAGGGCAACACCCTGTTTGAGAGGCTAATAGCAAAATTGTGTACTCAGTTTTATTAAGACTCTCAACCCCCCAAACCCATACCATGTTAACCATTAAGGCCAAATAAGGGAGTGCTTTCCCCTGGGATGCAAAGACAGTATAACTCTTCAGTACTTCTTGTTTTTGCCTTAGGTGTCCTTGTCGCTGCTGGAGATGTCATCACCCAGCAATTTGCTGAGCAAAGAGGCACAAATCATGACTTCAGAAGAACAGCTCGTATGGGAGTGGTTGGACTAGTTATTGGCCCTGTGCTAAGATCATGGTACCTTACACTGGAGAGGATTGTCCCTGGGACTGCCAAAACTGCCGGCTTTAAAAAGATGCTGCTGGATCAGAGTCTCTTTGCTCCTGTTATGATATGCTTCTTTTTCAGTGTGTCTGAGACACTTGCTGGAAAACGACCACATGAAATCAAAGAGATGCTCCAGGAACGCTATGTACAGACACTGATCACAAATTATAAGATCTGGCCCCTTGCACAGACTCTGAATTTTACGTTTGTTCCTATTCAGCACCGCGTTGGCTTTGTCCAAATTGTAGCAATATTTTGGAATGCATACCTGTCATGGATGGCTAACAAGCCGTCACCTGATACTGCAGCCTTAACTGTTAAGGGTTCTTTGGAGCTGGTTCAGTGATGTGACTCACAGCACCCTCTGTTTGGTTAGTTGATTCACTTAACCATCTTTTAACTACATTTATGATGTTAATATTTCAAATACAATTACACTGTAAAAGTACTAATATTGTTGTGATTACAATATTTATATAAATTAAAGCTATCTACAATTCAATGACACAAATTATAAAAAAAAAGTGATGTTTAAAATATTGGAATCACATTGTAATCTGACATTGAATGAGGTTGAGGATGAAAACTCGCATCTACAGACAATCCTTCAACTAATTCAGTTCTATTAAAAAGAAGACTTAGTGTAGATAACATTCCCTTTTTTGGTCCTAATTTGAAGTCAAAAAAGAAAAAAATAGTCTGTCACAATACCCAAATATGAACAAGGTCAATTTCAGCTTTTTTCATTTTTTATCACTGGCATTAATGTTACATTATTTGATTGCCCTAAGCACCTTTATCTAGCAGGTGCATAGCAAATTAAAATAGATTGGTAAAAGTGTCATTAATTTTGTTCATAACTTCGGAGGACTTTGAACAGTCTAAAGAAGTTGGTATCCTGGGACCAGGCTCCTTGGTGGGGGAAAAAGGCAAAAAAGAAAAGGGTGAAATGGGAAAAATAACATTGAGCAATCGAAGCAAGCTTAGTGGTGGGGAGGACTACCGCTTGGCTTGCATTGCTCGCCCAACGGTTTTTTTTTTTCGCCAACACTATTTTTTTCCTCCTAATTTCCCCCAATGTGGAGCCTGGGCCCAGACTAAGAGGTTGGTTGTATCTTCAAGGTTCCACCGCATTTGGTGTTAGTAGAGGGGATGGTGTTTACACAAAAATGGTACCTGACGTACTTTCTGTTACCATTGCTTATTAATTTTCTTCAGGCATATTTGAGTGGTGGGGGTGGGGAGGGTGTGTGTGTGTAACAAGCTGGGTTGGAATCATAATGCTATTATGTAAGACTGGAGCAGTAAGCCTTTAGTAATATTCTATTGCATGAGCGGTATTCCTCAGAAACTAGAGCAAGTAAATTTTTAAATAATACATGGTTTAAATTTTACATACTTGTTTCTATTATCATGTGATTATCACACACTGATAACTCTACAGAACTCTACGGGCAAGAAATAATAAATTATTATAAGGCTGTTTTCAAAACATTGTTGGAGTGTTACTGTGTTACAAGGAATAAACCAATCAGGTAAAATAAGTATACAACGCATTGAGTGTATACTTATTTCAATGTGATTTGTGCGATGCAAATTATGTCGGGTACACTGCCCGACACTTACATCAACGCATAAGTGAACACCGTTATTCAGCCATCGGGAAACACCTTGAAACACAGCATGGCAACAACAGAACAAAGACTGACCATCTTTTCAAAGTTCTGAGGAAATGTAACAGCAAGTTTGCTTGCTTAGTCTACGAGATGCTATACATAAAGGACATCAAGCCTTCTCTTAACACGCAAGCCGACTCCATTGGCGCCAAACTATTTACGTGACTCTTTCGTACATTTTATTTTCTTTTATTGTGTTTCTTATCTTGGGAATTATACCCATTGGACCCGGAAATATTTTATGTATTGTTTCAAATTTTATATAGTCGTTTTACACCTTATACTTTTACACTTTTCAACTTGATAATGGCGTAACGTAGCGCCGAAACGTCGTTCGCTTTTTTAAATGTTTTTAAAATGTATTTTAAACATCTTTTAGCGTTTAACTTTTTGATCAAATCATTTTCGAAATCTCTCCTGTTACGTAAAAATATTAAGCTACAAAAAACGCGCTCATATTTCATGTGTCATCTGTCGCGCTCATGGTATGTAAAAAAGGCAAAAACAGATCGTGATCTTTCTGCAAAACATGAAGGCCAATGACTTGTTCTTCAAAAAAGTGAAGTTTAATAAGCAACAGGACGGCAGAGGAAAGGAGACAGCAAACCTTCTGTGACAAGAGTGACAATCAGTAATGTTTGAAAAAAATTCCGCCAAACTTCAATTCAGAAGATCTTTTCGTAAAAGGAGGTGGCGTAAGGGGGTATGAATACCGCAATACCGCACGTGGTAGTGAGAGAAAACCGCAATAGCGCATCAAAATTTACCCAAATATCGAAACCGCAGTTGCAAATGGGAAGAAGGTGCCGTTCTCAAGACTAAAATCCGCCTTTTGAATAGTGTTTCCAAAGTAAGTGCGTCGATGTTAAGCATACGATAAACATATTACATACACGTACGACCATCGCACTCGTCTTTGTTTATCAAACGTTTTCAGTGAAACTCATACACGATAAGGTGCGATAACTGTCAGTCCATTTTTTCAAGTAGACTGTAGGAATGGAAAATGTCGATAATCGATGTACTGTTGAGGTAGGTTAACGGTTTCTCTGAATTTCCCCAGCCTCCTCTCCCCTCGATTTTCCAAACAACGGAACTTTTTTCAGTTTTCTGTAATTTTCGCCCCCTTTTCCTTCTTCGTAGAAAATTGCTACGCAATTCATAACGACCTCACTATTTACTGGATTATCTGACTGGTCACTGTGTTCACCATCTGGATCGCTCGCCATTGTTTCGCGACTGGCACGAAAGAGACGGTAAGAACGTTAGCCAAGACACATTTTAGGGCACTTTTTCCCGCGAAAATGAAATCTCCACCATGTCTATGAGCGCATTGTCTGGACTCTCTTTGCGCAATCATGACGGTCCCCGTCTGTGCAACTAAGGAGACACACAGGCTAGGGGACCTAGGGAGACCTTTTAGGACTCCTTTTAGGATTTGTCAGGAACCCATAGATTTGTATAGTTGTCATACTTTAAAGAAACGAAGCAGATCACCGCGTGACAACAATTTTTTCACCAATTACCGCGTCATAAAATTTAAAATTACCGCATACTTGTACTCTGAAAACCGCAACACCGTACTTTGAAAAAAAAAATTACCGCAAAATCGCACCAAAAATAACCCAATACCGCAAAGCGTCGCGCGTGGAGCTCCGCTAAGAACACAACGTTAAGGGAAGGTCACGAGAAAACGCGCACGTAATAGCCCTGCTACGTTCGTCATAAACAAACATTTTGCCGCCTTCTTCTTTCTGCACTCCTTTTCTATTTTTCACCCGACCATTATTTTTTTTTTCGACGTCGGTTTTCATTCTCGTTCGGTTCCTTGTTGCACTGCGGGCGCAGAGTGTTCCAAGTGTTCGAAAGTGCCGCGTCACGACAATTCGTCATGAAACGTCCCTATGGTAACTGTAAGTTTTGAAAGTTTTAGTTCGCATTTGTTCTTTTGCTACTGTTTGTACCACATCGCCTTTTTTAAATATTGGCGCAATTGTAACATGGTCGCGCTTCAAAAACCGGATAACCAACTTTACGCAGACATTGTTCGGTCTTTGAAACAAAATTCTGGATCTGAGTTTCAACCGCCTTTCGTCGCGCCGCATGGCGATCGAAAAGTCCGAATTCGAACAGGTTGTCATTATCAATCGCAATTACCGGAAGACCATTGGCAAGAAAAGTACAATCGCAATGTAAAACAGAGTGTTCAAGGATTTTATACGCCGGCTCATGTTCCGTATGCTTCAGTTGGAGATGTTTGTTTGAATGTAAAAGACCTCGTAGTGAAAACAGTTGGCGGTGAACAGAGCCAGGAGAAGGTAGGTTGTCAGAACATGCGCATGGACTGCATGACATCCCTGTTCGTCATGTCTTATATTAATATTAGCATCTCGTACAGCTTTTTTTTTTTTAGAAAGGAATTACAAATTTTTTTTCTTTTAAAAAATATTTTCTGTAACTCTGAATAGTTATCCTGAGTTATCTCACCCGGTAAAATTCACCTTGACAACGCATGGAAGGTTGCTACGCCGGGGAGGGGGGAGGGGACTCTGCATATGAAAGGGGTGGGGATGCTCGTCTAAAATTTTGAATTAAACCCCTAAAGGAGACCGATCTGGGCGTGGCCCAAGCTTTTTTTGACCCCTAAAAGAGGCCATGTTTAAACACAAACAATATATACAATGGCGTTTTGCCCAGAACACCCTAAGTGAGACCAAAATCTGCAATTTGCACACCCCTAAGCGAGACGACGACCATCCCCACCCCTTTCATATGCGGAGTCCCCCCCCCCCCCCCCCCCAAGGTTGCTACTTGTTTCAGCTCATCATACCATTATTTGTAAAAGATTACGATATTATCAAAAGATATTATTATTCATCATTCTTACGATTTGATGGTATCATTTTGCATGGTTCAAATGATAATGAAGCATGGCTAGCCCTTCATTCAATCTAAACAATTAGAATGCACCACAACTTGCAAAAAAAAACTTGAAGAGATAAACTTATTTGTTATTGTTATTGTTTTAGTGCAAAAATCCTAGTCTTGCCGCTGATCTTTGTGAACAAGAGAAAAAGAAGGACGAAGATCGTGTGGAAACAAGTCAGAAGGTAGGGCGAGAAACCCACATTCTGTTATAAGTAATGGAAAATTATTGTTTTCAGATCGCAACAGGACGGCAGGAAGAAGAGGACGGCAAAACGCTTGGGTGTGACAAGTGACAGCGCTGTTACTTGTCTGTTTTTATTTGACGTGATCTTCTCTCTTTTACAAAAAAGATCTATTTAAAAGAAGGTGAATTTTGGCGGAAGGTTTTTTCAAACAAAATTATTGTCACGCTTGTCACACATAAAGGTTTGCCATCTTGTTCCCTCTTCTGTCCTGTTCACTCAGCGTACGCCTTCGGTAAGGTTAAAATACAATTTTCCTTCGGTTTAAATGATCCTTTTTTCTCATTTTTTTTTGTAGTAAACTCAATAATAGATTATAAATAATGATGATATTATCCACTTCGAAAATGTAGAAGGGGCCATTTAGGAATACGACTGAGGTTTTATTCATTTTAATATGTTGTTGTTGTTCAGTTGTTACGTTGTTTTTCAATATCAGAAACGGATGATTTTTTGTCATGACTTATTTGAAACACTGAACCGTGTGCAAGAAATATTTTGCTACCAAAAATGATCGCATCTGAGCCGCAAGAAATATAGCTAGTTATCGACACTGAATTGTTCTAGTTTGTATAGGTAATATCATGATTAGTAGTGATATTTGGCATAAATACCATGAGTGATATTTCAAGATTGTCATACGTAATTTCACGAGTTGTTAGGCGAGTGAAATTTGAGACAATTTTGAAATATGGTATTTATGCCAAATATCACGTACAAATCAAGCTATTATTACCGGGGCCCAGCCGAAGGCTGGCACCGGTCTTAAAATGCAGACCGTCCGTTTTTTCAACGTTACATTGTTAGGGATATATCGCTGACTTAGATATATCGCTGGCTCATTGAAATCTTATCCGCCATTTTGAAAAGAAGAGGCATGGAGGACAGTCAAGAGAAAGATTATAGCTTTTTTGGGGAACGACACGTTCCCCCAACCTAACTAGTTTATGAGCGAAAATTTAAGAGTGAATATTTGGAGAGACAAATTTACGAACGATCACTTCTGAGACTGAACCTTCCATCGTGAAACTTATCGAGAAATTGAGTGAACCTTCCATCGTGAAATTTATCGAGAATCAAAGCGAACACTTATCAAAATTTGTCTTCAAAAAGATTTCAATGATTGACATACCGAAGACTTCAAAGCTCCATCGCTATGTTAATAAGGTGAGAAAACTTTATCATGCACGATATAAATGTAATAACAAACGCGATCCAAAGATAATTAACTTAAATAAATTGGCTATACCCAAGAAAGCTTACTTGTTGTCTTTCTTTAGCGGGCATTATCACAGGATAATGAAACTAAAAATAATGTAAAGCACGTCGATCTTTATCATTGTTTTCTTGCAATTGTGTGAGTCAT
>OZ037781.1:8438403-8453403 GCA_964035525.1 Porites cylindrica | reverse complement strand
CCATTCAAATGAACAGTGGAAACGTTTAGAATACTCCCAGAGACTATGACGATTTTCGTTTGCATCAATTTCTTTATTTAAGTGGACCAGTTGATCAAAGTACCATAAACATAGATTGCAACTCAAATTTGAAGAAATCAGATGAGTGAAGCAAGCTCGATACAAACAAAACGAAATAGAAAACATAACTGTACTGTGAAACTAATCAAAACAGTTCGTCAAGTCACGTTTTTTAAGGTAAAAAATGAAAACTTGTGGGTGGCAGTCTTTCGCATTTCCGGTGTCTGGCATGTTGGGTGGTGGAATTTAATTACAAGTGTCCATTTAATACAGGTTGGAAACAATAGAAATGACCATTTCAGGTACTTTTTAGGTGTCCGCGTCCGCTTAATAGAGGTGTCCGCTTAATAAAGGTTTCATTTAAAGTAAATAAGGGAAATAAATTTGGGGACATCGGATACTGTCCGCTTAATAGAGGGTGTCCGCTTAATACGGTGTCCGCTTAATACAGGTTTCACTGTAGTAGTATAAATGTCATAAAATGTAATCGATGGTATTGTAGTTATAAAACTCAATAGTTACAGATTTAAACATTACTGTAAATTATGTATACTTTTAAAAGTTAAATACACATTTCATTCTCAGGCTTATGCTGGGCAAATCGAGCTGAGTGTTGTTAGCGTAAAAGTGGAAGTCGAGATTATGGCGTTTGATGATGTCCCCAAGAGGCGACGCGTACAGCAGATACAGCATCGGGTCGAGGACAGACCCCTATGGAACTCTAAAGCGTAGATAATGATAATAATAACAGTGCATCAGGGATCTTAAGCCGAGACGTTTTTGTGCAGTTGCACTTACATTCTTCTTCTGAGGTTTTGCCTGAATATTCGAGCAAAGTGTCTTTATTACCAGTATTGTAAGAGAACATACAGGGGCATTGAACTCCCGTGTTTTAGTTGCGATTAAAAGTCAGTTTTGGGTTCTGATAACTGCGCGAACACTGAAGTTCAAAAGCTGTCTTCGCAATTGCGTTTTTGGCTGCCGTCAACATAATTAAGGTCACAAGCAAAGAAACCTTCGAAGAGACACACAAAGCGGATCAAAATCCACCAATCATTTCTGTTCGTAGGAGATCCGCTAAGATGATTGACGGCAGTGAAGAACGCAAACGTCAGTTGGCTTTTGAACTTCAGAATTCACGTGTTTTTGAAAAGCGCAGTAAGGGGGAGTTTGGAAAAACCAAGGGTTGGTGAAATTGGAATTTCAATTACTTTAAGACTTTTTCGGTTCTTTTTTAATAGTGAAGTAAACTACAAGTGGTTTATCTCACTGGTTAATAACAAAAAGCACATTTCCTTTTTTTGTTTTTTTTTTTACAATTAGAACAACCTTTTTGTACTGAGTTATTGGTTTATTCTTTTGTAGAAACAAAAATTACAAGGATTAAAGAAGAGGGCGTGTTTCTCGTTTCAAGATCAAGGTGGATTGAGTGAGATCAAAGCAAAGCTTTTTCAATACCGGGGAAGATTATCGGCTTTGCGAGCGTGTCAAACGTTTCAAGAATGTCTTAAAAAGAAGGATTTCATGCTCATGGTTAGTAAAATGAATCTCTTTCATCTCTACTCCAAATCATCGCTTTACATAACATTACAGAGAGTCGCCCCATGAAAGAGAATCCGGATTACGGAATCCGGAAAATTTTTACTTGACAGAATCCGGAATCCAGTAATAATATTTGCTCTTGAATCCGGAATCCTTGGTTTTGGAAATCCCGAACACATTCTAAGGAATCCTGAATCCTGCTGCCTGGAATCCAGAAACCAAGTTCTACTGGCACAGAATCTGGGAATCCAGAATCTAAGACTAGGACACCCTTTCATGGATTCCCTTACAGTCGAATTTCCTGTAAGCGACCACCCAAAGCACGAAGATTAGGTGGTTGCCTGCGAGTATCGAACTATGAGTCTCTTTCGAGAAGAGGTCCCAAGACATCTGCTTTTAAGCAAAGATTGTTTACCTGCAGTTTGTATATGAGAGGTTCCACGTTGTCACTTATAAAAGTTCTGTATACTCTTGGAAGCCTAGTACTGATTGTGAACATAGAGATTAGACCACGGGTCAGTTGGTCGCCTACAATAGGTTAAAAATTACAAAACTGTCTCGCCCAAAAATGGTCCGTAGCAGTCGCTTACTAGAGGTGGTCGTTTTCTGCTTAGAATAAGGTGGAGATCGTCTAAAAGCTCTACAGAGCTTGCTTGATCTCCTGCCTTGTAGTAGTGTAATAGGTTATGTGTGTACAAATGAATGTATGGTAAATAATTACAGGGTTTTGATTGGGAAAAGTTTTGATGTTTTTGGATAGACGGTCGCTTATGGAAGGTGATCGCTTATGAGAGGTGATCGCACATGGGCGCGTTCAAATGTATTTTACATTTTATCCTTAAAAATGTTTATAATTTGTCCTTCAAAGGTTTTGTTCTTCTTTCTAGTACGTTGAAGCGATGAAAGAATCGAGTCAAAAGCAGGCCGAGTGTGCTATATCGCCAGATAAACTAAAGACGATGCTGAATAAGATGAGACCATCTGAACGTTTTGGCATATCAGGGCTACTCCTGGACTGGCTTAAAAGTTACTTAAAGGAAAGACAGCAATACACAGCTGTTAATGGATCAACTTCAGAGATGATACCGATCTCTTTTGGAATTTCTCAAGGGTCTGTCTTGGGACCGACACTTTTCACTCTCTTCACGAACGATCTTCCGTCCTCAGTATCTTCCGGATCCGTCTATATGTTTGCCGACGACACAACGGTTTACTGCATAAGTGACACGGCAGAAAAAAGTATTGCCAAGTTAAATTCTGCACTTCGTGAATTAAACGAGTGGTGCCTCATTAACAGATTAACACCCCACCCAAGTAAAAGTGAGGCCATGCTAATCTCTAGAAGAAATCCCCCGGTTAACATTCCCCCGATCTTTATCGGAAACTCTACGATTGAATGGGTATCGAAATCACGATTACTGGGAATGACCGTCGATGAGAAACTGACCTGGACTCAGCATATGCTGGAACTCAAAAAATCATTTGCTAAAAAACTAGGATTACTTAAGAAGTCGAGATTTCTCCCTAGAAACGTTCGTCAGGATCTCTATTTTAAGGTCATCTTGCCTTGTCTTATACTATGGGGATCTTGCTGCAATTCCGACTTATTTCAGTCCCTGGAAAGACTGCACTGCAGGGCTGCGAGACTTATCTTTCATTTGCCGAAAGACATGGCATCTGCTGATGTCCTACAACGGGCCCAATGGCAAACTCTGTCTATTTATTATAAATTAGCCATTTTTATCTGTCTTCATAAAGCTTTCCACGATAGGTTACCTGTCACATTAATCGACCTGATTTCTAAGAAACGGGTTACAAGCTATTCAACCGGGACTTGCGCTTCTTTAATTGTTCCACGCTTCAACACGCGTTACATGAAAGACTCTGTCGCATTTAGAGGCTCAGTCCTGTGGAATGCAGTGACCAACAACTGTAGTGCCCTAACAAAAAACATTCCTTATCGAAATCTCAGGCTAAAGCTCAAATCTCAAGCTAATTTTAATGAATTCAGCTTTAAGATAACGTCCGCATCCACTTGTAATTTTAGAAAAGATGACTTTGTATATACGTAAATTTATGCTCATAATTTCATATTTGTAAGCGCTAATTTAGTTCAAACGTTTTGTCTGTATATACCCCTAGTTTTTACTTGTAATTAGTTAATTGCAAACGACCCCACAAGCTCAAGTAGCTTTAATACTCATCGTTTTAAAATAAAGGCTATCTATCTATCTATCTAACGTTTGGATGCACCTTTACTTGAAGATGAACTAATTCCTGCTTTACTGAGTGAAATCAAGTCTGAACATGAGGAGGAGATCATTGATCAAAGGTTAGTTTATAGATAAATGCATAAATGAACTAACCCATTTTTTTTTAAATAAAAGGGGCAAAAGCAGTGCCATTATCATCACGTGTAACAACATTAGTTCTGCGATGGTACTAAGCAATGTCTACCAAAAACCGTGCTTTACATGCTTGTCAGGCGCGGATCCACACGGTTTCCACTGTTTTACTGAAATCGGTCAGATTTTTCATAATAGATGCATTAAGTTGCAAGGCTTCATCCGAGGAGAAGGAACTGGCCAAATTATCCTGTCTGAATGACTCAGAAACCCAAGAAAGGGGACTTTGGGAAGTTAAAATCGAAGAAAATTTCCCATTGGGACATGCCCCCGGGCCCCCCAAAAGCTTGCGCCCTCGACGCTCGTTTAGGAATTGAAATCGGTCGGTATTAATCCTAGATCCGCGCTTGCTTCGCGTTTTTGTTCTAGTTTCATTATAAGGAAGTTTAAGCAAAGACGTTTTTGAGTAATCCATGTCAAACGGAAGTGAATACTTTACCCTTTTAAAATGCCTTGGTGGTACCAAATTTGTATTCTTTAGGTCTTTTCTGTCAAGGAAACGATTTGAGGAAAAAAAATGGTCAAATAGGCGCCCCAAAATTGCAAAAACGCCACATCCGGTTGAAGTGTGTGGCTCAAAAAACATCCTATGTGCTTAAAAACTTCCTATTATAATAATAATAATAATTATTATTATTATTATTATTTCAGCTTTCCATTTTTGTTGTTGTGGTTGCTCAAGCTCGCAAGTAGCGTTAACCAACAATTTTGTTGAAGAAACCAGCTATTTGATGGAAAACGCTTGACAAAAGACGTCCACTGGACGTAGAGGCCCACTGCAGTTATACCCAGTCAAGAGAGGATAAAGGGGACAGAGAAGGCATCCCCCATACACACCCTATTCCATAGCTAATTCGTCTTGAGTTATTTTTGAGACCACAGATCCCAAGGGGGATTAGACAACAGCCAATCACATAGCGCGAATGTGTTCCGCGTGGATGACCCACGCTCAGAGCCACGCGTCCTTCACGAATTGACGCAGAACAAAATGGGGGAAGACGCGGAGAGCGATATTGCTATTCGTTTTGTCGACGAAAACGACTACAGAGACATTTCTGCTAAAGCTGTGTCAGCGAAACGGAAATTAAAAAAGAATCGCCCTTCCTGGCTTGTTTCTAAGCATTGTTACGAAGCTGTGAGTTCTAGCGAAGAAAATGAAAAAGTCAGTGGAAGTGAGGAGGAAGCTGTAACCGAAACGGAGAGTACCAATGAAATAGTTTACAAGAAAACGTAGAAAGCTCCTATTCCGATGATAGTCCAGCAGATGAAGCGAAGAGGAGGAAAAGTGCAGGGAAGCCTAAACCTGCGCCTTCGAGTTCGACCGTCACGAAATCAAACAAATAGACGCCGAAGAAATGAAATAAACGGAACAAGAGTCTTTCCGAAGAGGAGATGGAGCGATTCCCTTTTCCCAGGTGAGCGTCGACTCATTTCGCTTCAATATTCAGGAATGCTCTCGATCTCTCGATCTCTATCTCTGTTTTGCACGGCGTTTAGTCATGCGAAACCTCCACGAAACCTCCACGCAGCGCGCGAGGTAACTTAATCCTGATTCTAAAAATAACTCGAGACGAATTACCTATGGAATAGGGTGTGTATGGGGGATGCCTTCTCTGTCCTCTTTATCCTCTCTTGACCCAATGAATAGTTCTTCGCCTACCTTTTCTTGTCAAACTGCCATTCGATTATTAGATCGAAAAGTCAGTTTTTAGGGTGTAGTATTCTTGCTAAACGGAAGAGCGTGTAACCACGCCTGTGTGACTTATTAAGAAGTTGAAAAGATACCTTAAGACGATTGATCCTTGTTTGCCTCTGTTGTAACCGCTATTTCAATAGGCCATTTGTACGATGGCGTCATTTTACTACTACGACCAGAATCCTCGTCGTTTTTCTTTTCATATTTAAATTTGGCAATCCCAGCGAGGTTTAAATAACAAAGGCCCTAATTTGCACTAGAAAGCAATATCTGAAGGATTCTGGTCGTAGTAGTAAAATGACGTCATCGTGCAAATGGCTTATTATAATTTAACTCTAGTCCAGGTGTGATCGCCACCTATTGTCCTGGTTTAGCGAAATCTGTTTTTTTCTTTTTCTTGTTTTTTCTAGAGATGTTCACGATCGATATATATGTGCGAAACTTCAGCGGTAAACTAAGTTGTCTCTACACTTTAATATGTTACATTTATCATCTCAGGACGAGAAACCTTCGAACCAAGGTAGGCGACACATCCGGGGTAATATTACATCGGTACGATGGTATATTTCCTCGATTTATAGTAAGAAACCCCTGTTTTTAGTTAAGAGAACTCCACAAGATGGCGAAAAAGGTCACAGCCATCCAATCCGAAGACAAAATAGCCGTCTGAGAACTGGAAAAATATTTTGAAAATATTTCTGACATTTCAGGTTGGTTGTTCTTCTGCCAATGGTTGAGTTCGATACCTCTACATTTCATGTATCTCTTAGCAACACCTTTAAGCGTAATCTACGCCTCCCTTGATTACCCATTCACCATCAGAATTGACTTTATGAGTACAACAGCTGGTTTGGCAAGTTTGGCATCCTATGTACAACTGACCAAGCCAATGTTTTTTTTTTTCAATTATTTTTCCCCAAAAGTTTGTCCTCTTATATTAGGTTACTTTCATTATTCATTATATATGACTCTTATTTTTGCCTTATCATTAGCCTTGGATCAAGCTCTCCTGGGCGCTTCTTCCAACTACGTCTCTGGAATTTCAATGCTACTGAGTTTTCAGATTTCCCCCAATCAGCGCGAATGTAAACAAACATTGAAAAACACGTGTCAAGGGTAATGACGTCATTACTTATGTCATCTCCGCCAATAAGCATTTCGCATCGACTTTTTCGATACAGATGTTTAAATTCCAGAGACGTAGTTGCAACTGAGTTCTCCTTCCTTTTCCCGCCCCTCTGCCATAGCGCCCCGGAGAGCTTGCTCGCAGGCTAACTCATCATATCCTGGTTTAGAGATGGATGCATGGGGCCAAAGTATAAGCTTCTGGTATTTTCTTTGCGATATTTAGTTTCTTGTGTCCGAATGCTGATTTTTATGAGAGATCGTTTTAAATTTCTCGTGGCTGAAACGTCATAAAAAAGGGCTCTTTGCCTGTTCTTGAGTTTCCAGTGCCTTAGCTATGTATAGCTCGGTAATGAAATGCTATAACAGTAATTTTTCAGATCCGGAAATGCTGGATTTTGTAAATTAATTATTAACTTCACCTCGTTATAATGATCATTTTGGTAGTTTTCTCGAAAATTCCTTAAATAATGGAGGTATTCGATAATAACGAACCCTCAATATAACGAAAAAAATTTCCCGTCCCTTGGCACTTCGTTAAATCGAGTTTCCACTGTAATAGAGAATTATTTTATGTAAATAAAATAAACAGCTACCATAGCCTTGTCATTTTAGGGCCTGTTTACATGGAGTGGGGGACCCTGGTCTAGTGGTGTTGGTTTCTTTTGTTTTCACGCCCTGTGGGACACAAAACAAAAGAAACTTACCCCACATTGTTTAAGTCAGGTGACAGGACCAACGTTTCCAACTACCGCCCCATCTCAATCCTCCCTACACTAAGCAAGATTTTGGAGAGAGCGGTACACTTGCAGTTGTATCAGTACTTGATTACCAATAATTTATTGTCCAATAAGCAGTTTGGTTTCCGGAAGAGTTTCTCAACTACAACAGCTTTGACCTCATTTGCTGATGAAGTGCTCTTAAACATGGAACAAGGAAAGCTTTGCGGGGCCGTGTTCATCGATCTAACCAAGGCATTTGACACGGTAGACCATCAAATAATGTTATGCAAGCTATCCGAGATCGGCCTTTCTGAAACAGCTCTTCATTGGTTCCGTTCTTACTTAACTGGTAGACAACAGCGCACATCATGTGGAAATGAGTTTTCTGAGGAACTTCCAGTCACGCATGGGGTGCCACAGGGTAGCATTCTAGGGCCTCTGTTGTTTGTGATTTACATAAATAACTTGCCAAATGTGCTTAAGTCCTGCAACGCGTCACTTTATGCAGACGACACTGTAATTTATTGCTATGGTACATCCTCAAAGGAGTTGAGTGATAAGTTAAATAACGATCTACTGGGTGTGGCGAAATGGCTTCATGATCACAAACTGACTTTAAATTTGGACAAAACTAAATGCATGCTCATCGGTAGTAATAGGAAACGCGAAAGCAAAGTAGATTTGATTGTTTCAATTTTAGATCATAGTATAAGTAATGTTCGCAGCTTTAAATACCTCGGTATACATATATCTTCGGATTTCACATGGACTGATCATATTGAACACCTAACTGGGAAATCAATCAGAGGCTTGGGCTTCTCAAGCGTATAAAGCATTTATTGCCTTTCAGGGCTCGTCTACTTTTCTATAAAAGTCTTGTTATGGCCCTTTTTGAATATGCTGATCTAGTATGGGGCGATAAACATAATATTACCCTTATGTCTAGTTTGCAAGTTTTGCAAAATAAGGCCGCTAAAGTTATTTTAAATAGACCATTGTACTCATCCTCCTCTGAGGCATTAGCCGTTCTCAAGTGGCTGCCTCTAGAGAAAAGGCGATTTCAAAGAAGGTGTGTACACGTATACAAATGCATCAATGGCCTAATTAATCACGATATGGACTTGATTAGACAAGACGTACTTCATAGGCATAACACACGTAACAAAGGCAATTTTAGATTACCACGTGTCAAAAGAAATTGGGGGAAGCAAAGAACACAATATCATGCCGTTTCCGATTTTAACTCCCTCAGTCAGACGATCAAAGACTCAAGGAATGTAAATAGTTTTAAACGTATGTTTTTAAGTTTTTGATATAGCTACTTACGTTTAATTTTTACTTATACTTATTTTTAATTTTTTTATGCATTTTTTGTATCTTTTTAATCCCTTTGCAATTTTATAGCTTTTTTTGTTTTTATAATATATATCTAGTTTTGAGGTCCTTTTTGAAAACCATATCTTTTATGAAAAAGTTTCCTCAATAAAGATGATTATTACTAGACCGGGGTCCCCCACTCCATGTAAACAGGGTCTTAATGTCATCTTTAATGGCTTATAACTCAAACACAATTCAACGAACCCCATTGACATTGCAACTGATATAAAAAGATCTCTTTAAACGGACACCTAGCGTTAGTCCCTGCCGTTTTTCAATTATTTGACTGTAACTATGCTCTCTGTAAGACGGACACCTCTCTAATACGGACAACGGACACTTTTCAAACCATCAATGGACAAGTGAGAAGTGCTTTACGCAGTGGGAAACCACCTCAGATCGGAAAAGTAGGTGCTCTACATGCATGACACTAAATCGCAAAATGTTTGAGGGTATACTGTTACGCGTTTAGTCCAAGAAGCCGTGAACGTATACTTGTCATGAACGTTTGATCATGATCGACAATAAGAAAATAGTTCCACTTTCCTGTTACAATGTTCCAGTCATAATCTGTTTGGAACAAGTTAAACAGACGAGGTCGTGTGCTCATTAATAATAGGTACAGCTTTTCTGGTAAAGCCACGTTACCTCGAATCTCCGGACACCTCTCTAAGATGGACAGTTAGTGCCGAGGCCCGAAGGTATTCTTCTTAGAGAGAGTCAACCGTACCTTTTTAAGCAAACATTAATAACACAATTATGTCTCGAGGTCACAGAGCCACCTTAAATTTTCGAAGATTATAAAAGGTTTTAAAAAGGTCTTGATTTTAATAGTGCTGATAAAATCTACTGATATATAACGTGACTGATTGACCGGGTAATATAATTCAGCTGTAATGTTTTTATTTCAGGGTACGGGACACTTCTGACAAAATAAAAACTTGGGACGACCTACTGGAAGCCGGAGAAAAACCACCTTCTAATCCCCAGGCTCCATGGCCGGGAATGGCGCGCAGTGGTGCAGCTTATGAAGCTGATGCGAGAGGTGGAGTTACAAGAAAAATTTTTCTAAACACAGCTGACTGGAAGATGGCCTTTGGTGGAATCAGACAACGGTACGTTTAGGGGCTATTAATACAACACCGGGATGTCTTTCAATTTTGAGTTTACTCCATTCTTTATATATTTCTCTATATTTTTTTTACATGATACCAAAACGATATTTCATTTCCGTTCATTCACTCCGGAATGAGTTCATTCAGGTTTTCAATCGGAATGAAATGCTCGTTCTTATGCCAATTTAATTCCGGTATCATGTAAACTGAAAACGAACTTTGTTCTGGATTGAAAATCAAACATCGTGTAGTCTGGGGTGAATAGCGCATGAGTACCTGATCCGGCGCGAAAACCTCGTGAGGGAGAACGCTTTAAGCTAAGCCGTTCTATTTAATCACATGAATATAATTCGTACTTCATTCCGGAATGAATTTAATTTCGGTATCCTATTAGCATCCCCTTAAGACCGCTGGTCGGCGAAAACATTCTCTCTTCTGGTCGAAATTCTCTCTGCTCGCCGCGCACTTGCATATCATACCCGTTGTAAGAATTCTGAGCAACATGAGACTGGCTAACAGTACAGGGCTTTTCGAAAACTGATGTCTTGTTTACAATAATTTCTTATTAACTATTCACTATTCTTTTGTGAGAGTGTACCTATTACTTCGCCATAGTACTTCCATAGCATTCTTGATAAATGGCTAAGAAAATTTTAGGGGCTTGACTCGGGAGGAAAAACATTTGATAAAGCCTGTTGAATAAGATACAGGGAAGGTACAAAACCCCGCGACTTTAAGAAATTGTTAGGCTAAAACTTGCCAGTTAGGACCCCTCTATAAATAACCTTTTTGGCCTAAAACTTGAAACAGGTTATTATTTTCTAAAATTGTATGAAAACATTATGTACTCTTGGGCAAATAAGATATTTTAATCAGCATTCAGAATCCTAATTATTGGAGACAACGGGGCAGGTTGTCTGTCAGCTGCGTGATAAAGTTGCTTATTAAACAAGTAATAGTCCCATTGCGGGAGGGACGGGACACGCAACGGCCTCTTTGTATGCGTGCGAAATTTTGTCTTTTCTCCACATACACGCTACCAAGAACTATATTGGGCTTTGCCACAGGCAGCCCAATAACTACCAGCTTAGTCTGTTTCAGACTCTAAGCTAATGACATACAGAGATCGTTAAAACTGATGCGATAAACCCTCGGAGGCTATTAGGCTTTGACCTTCTTCTCGATCGAATCAAATCAAATCAAAATCATATCAATTTTATTTAAGCTCTATAGCGTGGGGAGTGGTTGCCCAATCTCCCGAGCCAGGAGCTCATGTATTAAACGCTCGAGCATTCCGAACGGAATTGGAATTTAGAAATGTTGGTTTTTGCGGAGAGGGGAAAACTGGAGTACCCGGAGAAAAACCTCGATACTATTTGAGAGACTGGCACTGGCTACTAAACTGTTTGGAGCGGATATTTAAGTCGTTTTTGATGATCATTTGTAGGCCTGGAATAGATTTCCAAAAACAGTTGAATATAATAGCCCTGAAAGAATAATTTAGCTGTCATGTTTCTTTCTTTCTTTTATAACTTGTGCAGATGCTAAAGACAATGGAACCAGTGGTACATTTACCAAGAGAAGGTGACTAAATGTTAATTGTAATAAATAATACGAACACGCATGGGTCGATGAGGTCTTAGCAGAGCTCCATGGCCTCCATTGAGTAGTCCCAAAAAATAGCCATAACCCTCCCCCCCCCCCCCCCCCCTCCCCACGGATGGCACTTTGCTTTGCTTTGCTTTATTAGTATTATTTTTTTAATTAGATTGAAATCACATTTTCTGGTGTAAAATTTACGTTGCTTTTTATGTTGTTGTTGTTTTGTTTTTCCCTTTTTAATTCCAGGAAGAAGACAACTACCTAAGCTATGAAAGTTTCCCGGTGTTGTGTTGCGATGTCGCCTCCATCCTTCACGGCCATCCAAAAAGTATGTTTGCAAACAGACTTTTTTGACTGCTGCCGTGAATGCAAATGCATGTGCGACTGTATCGCCCAAAAATCGTACTCGGAACTACCCTACAAGCTTCCAACACTAGCCTACTAATAAACCCACCGCGAAACCCTGAATATTGGTATTCAACGCTAAAATCAGGCTCTATGTGAATGCGACCATCTGAACTTTATTTTCTTCAAGTACAGTATAATTTCAAACAATCGCCTCTATGTGAGAGCTGTCAGGGTCCTGAATGATGACAGGAACTTTTAGTTTCACTAGTTTTGCTCTTGAATATATATATTTTTTTAATAATATGAGCCGCTTCTTTCTTTCTTTCTTTCTTTTCTTTTCTTTTTTTTAATACACCACAAGACACTTTTTGACAAAGTGACAGGAGTAGGGTACAGAACAATTTTTGTCATTTATGTAATACAACCTGCAAAATCAATAAACTTTCTTATATATATATTTAACTGCATGTTGTTTTGGTCATTATTTAAGTTGCTATCCTTGCTTCCTTGCCATCTAAAATTAACCTTTCAGTAGCCTGCGTAACAAACTTTTCCGCTCGAGTAAATGTGCGATAGCTGGGCTGAGTTTTCTCATAAGTGGAATGCTACTCAGGCTAACTTTTCAGTTTCTCTTGAAGCACTACGATAACTGTACAATTCGCATCATAACAATTATTCTAAAACATTCAGTCTGAGTTCCTTAGCCTATCTTTATCTTAGTTTATATTGTTGTTTATTTAGTATCTTTAACTTTAACGAGGAACGTTTGCCAAGCCCTCTGACTCTTTCCAACGTTGCCCAGGAAGGGGCTTAAATGCCAATTAATAACTGTGTTGGCAGGACAAACTATATTAATGGAAGGCAAGAGAAGTGATACCGAGGGGTCAGTTTTACCCGAGGGGTACCTTCTATATGACTAGGGGGCGGGGACGCCCGTCAGGAGATTGGAATTAAACCCCTAAATGAGATCCATCTGGGTGTGTACTAAACTTTATTGATCGCCCAAAATTAAATTGTAGTATTGAGTTTTCAAAGATTGCTTTATCTTTTTTTTCTTCCTCTCTTCTGTTCTCTTATCATAAATACTTTCAGTTTCTTTAAGCTTAACCTGCATGGGTAATCACATTGGCTTTCCGTCCTGAAACTAATTCCTACGTGATATAAAAACTGCAGTTTGGACCTCTAAACGAAATGGCGTAATGTCTGACAATCAACCGTAGAATTTGTGGCTGTACCCCTTGTATCGGTCCAAGGAGTTGTCTAGCTAAATGTCGGCCCATGAAAAACAAACATTATGTACTTTTTGTGTTTTCTTTTGTTTTGTTCTCCTCTTCGTCGTCTTGGGGGCAGCTAGTTTGCGGCCATGTATTTTTTCCCATTTGAATCCCTCGACTCGCATGGTGTTAAGAAACTTTTGGATCAGAATTCCACCAAGTCAAGTTACCTTATATCAGACTGTGTGTATATGGTTGCTACATTTCTTTCTACTTGGTGGGAATAGCATCGCAAGCAAAAGCCCATGAACGAACAGCGACCTCCGAAGCTTAAGACAACTCGAGGAAAATACTGAAGACAAGACAGAAGCCGGCGTAAAAAATCCTCGAACACTCTGTTTAACATTGCGATCGTACTACTCTCGCCAATGGTCTTTTGTAATAACAACCCGTTCGAATTCGGATTTTTCGCACGCCATGCGGAGCGACGAAAGACGGTTGAAACTCAGTTGCTGTATTGTATGATCTCGGATTAATGCGACAATTCAAGGTTTCCATCGTGATGAGGAATTAATGCTCAAAGCTCGTCGGTCGTTTGCTAATCATTCACCGTGTTAAACATCTTCGAAAACATGGTATTATTAAAATTCTAATTTATAGTTCTTTCATTGAGATTAATCACATCAATGCGATCTTTTTTGCAATAATTATAACTAGCGGCTAGGAGCAATTTGCGTAGGGTGCTTCACGCGAGAGTTTGATCAGATAATTAACAATTATTCCTCGAGCCCGAATGGGCTCTGAGTCAATAGCCCATGAGGCTGAAGGCCGAATGGGCTATTGACTCAGAGGCCATGAGGGCGAGAGGAATAATTGTTTTAGTAAAATCCAACTAGTTGGTCAAAAATATCGAGAGTAAAAAAAAAAAGCTAGTTAAAGCTAGACTTTAATCCCGCCAAAAAGCCCGCCCTTTTCGCTACTAGGGGGTTATAACATATAGCCTAGTGGTAGCTCAACCAATCAGAACACAGCATTGATAATAGACCACTAGTTGGATTTTACTAATTACAGATTTCCCACAAATGTGGTATTCTGCAGCTTATTTACTGGAGAATGTAATTTTGGTGTTGTCCCGGGGTGGGGCGTTTGCACCCCATTTTTTAAGCCCACCGTGCGGTATTTGTATGAATCCCCGGCCCCACTGCGGGGCATTTGCCGCTTTTCCAAAACAAAATGACAAATGCCCAACAAATGCCCGGGGGAGGGGAATGGGCACGCTTGGAATTAACTAAGCCGTTGTATTAATAAACTCTTCCAATCGGCAGTGGTTTTGCATAAAGGTTCTACGCCAGATAGCGAACAGAAAACACACGAGAAAGTAATGGGCAAAATTCTGGTGGCAGGGAAGCGCTTTCAAACCGGGAAAACCGTGAACATCTCTGATATTTTTTTAAGTGTTCACGGTTTTCCGGTCGCACTATAAATCTAGGGGTAAGGGGACCATGAGAGAAGTCCTCCCGGGGGAGAGACAAGATTGAGTGATACCGGCGGTAGCCACCCTGGACAGGAGTACTGACAAAAGTCCCCGGGGGTGAGGCTCATATCCCCTATCGAACTAAGGGGAATGAGGACGGGTGGCCCTCCTGGCTGGAGTACAGATCACGTGGGACTGGAGGTCCCACCTGATTTATAAGCCACCCCCTGCTCCCCTAGTGTAACCTCTCTGATAAGCCCTCTCTCCCCTTTGAGTGATCCACAACGATTTTCTCCTAACAACATCACTACATCGTCAAA
>OZ037781.1:8378403-8433403 GCA_964035525.1 Porites cylindrica | reverse complement strand
TCAAAAGACAATGATCAGAGTCGTATATTGAAAATGCTTCTGCCTTTATGTTAAAATCTACAGACAGTTAATCTGAAGACAGACTCCAAACCTCTGTATTACATGTACAGTATACTGAAATTTATTTAGAGTTCTTCTACTTTAATGCACAACAAAGGCTAAATGAAATAAGCCTAGTTTAACAAAAGCCACAATAACTACCACAGAAATCACATGAACAGGATATTCTACAAGAACACATCTTCAGATCGATCAACCGATCTTTGATTTATTTTGCATCTTTGGGGATTTTTATGCATCAGGGATGCAGGACGCAGAGATAACAAAATCTCTGTGTTTGTAACAAAACTCTTACTATTTTATGAGCAACAATACACAACAAAAGAAAGATACTTGTAAAGTATGATTAAGAAATGGTCCAGAGAAGAATGATAGCAACAACAGCAATGAACATGTTGGAATGCAAAAAATGTGCTAACTTTTCTATTGTCTGTACTTACTTCTGATTGGCTTAAACTGCAAAAGTTAACAAAACTTCATAAAGCAGTACATATATTCATCCTTACTTTCCAACCATCTTCCATATAACAAAATCTGGTCTCAGTTTGAATAACAAAGAAATCCTATGTGGGGAACATGTAAAATTGTAAACTTTTCTTGGCTATTGTTTTTAACTCTTGTGATTGGTCAAAATAATTTAACACAAAAACCACCCTCTCAAAGTGGAGAGTAAATGCATTTTATTGCGTAAACGGCCTTCATGTCTACAGGTTTACGCATTCTCTGTGTAAAAATGAGAACATTCCTATGTAAGGAAAGCACCGTTGCCGCATAACAAAAGAAATTGCCATCCACCTTTACCCGGATCATTACTTAAACTGCAGTAAATTATAAAAAGGATACTGTGAAACCTAGGAATGAATTAGTTAATTATTATTAGTGTTAATAAACACAAAACTTTGTAGATATAAGCATGAAATTGTTTACACTTTTTTTCTAGTACTTGTCAGTCAAGCAATCAAAATAAATAAAAATAAATTGGAACAGAAAGTTGCAAAGAAATTCCATTTCTGGAGATTCCCTGCACTTTTGTCCCTATTATTATTATACATGCAGATCTTGATTTTACAAGGAGCAGACACAAAGCCATGTACCCTAGCAGAGAAAAATATTGATTAAGGGGCAAGTATTTTGAAATAAAATACCTTACACATTCTATGTTGACTCTGACATGAACTAACTTGCCTGAAAATAATTTACATGCATAGTCAAGTTAGTTCTTGTCAACAATTATTGTTCATACATTCACGTTTTGTCAAAGATGCAAAATGTTGGGTATCCATGACAGAAAGTTTAAATCTTCCTAATAAACATCGCTAGCTCTATCCACTATTTGGGAAATATTTTCTGTGAATGTTTGTAAGTCAAAGTGACATGGCCAAGGTTCTTAGCTAACTTCACCATAGCCAAATGACTGACACTTAATTGCGCTTTATAAATTTATGTCATCGGCATTTCTTGTGATTGGACCAGGTGGAGAAATTGCATGGTTTTCTTAAGCAATACACCACACTTTCTATGGGTTTACCGGCATGATAACCCACGCGGGATGTTGGGAGAACACGAGAAAAGCTTGTAAATCACGAGCCGAAGGCTAACTTTTAGTAGAATGGAGTAAAAAATATGGTTCTAGTACCGTGATCAAGTCACGTCTTCTCTCTAAAGTCATCATAAGCCAATCATGACTCACGATTTAATAGCGTTGAACTTTCTCAAAACTCAGTTCAGTCAAACAACAAACAGCAGCACTTCAAAACACGAGTTTTTGCACTCATTACATGATAAGTTATGAAAGCTGTTTTACAGGAAAAGTCAACACATATTCATGCGAACGTACAATGAAAGAATACGTTCATGGTTTGTTTACTACAGAAGTAGAAATTAATTGAACATCAGACTGTACGCAGCTGTATTTTGTTGAGTCGATCCGTAAGAATTTCGTTGTTACAGACGCAACTGACAGCTATTGTAATAGAGGACTTCATTCACTTTTTACAAGCCGCAGTGGTTTAAGATCTGTTTTCTGGACTTTATTATGATCAAGAAATGCTGCGGTAACGACGTGGCTGCATTTGCGAAGTTGTCGCATGTAACTTTATATGCACGTACAGCGACCGATGGAAATATGTCAGTGGTGGAGAAAGGTTTCTTTGCCGTAGCCACATATTGGCATTAATATTTGTCGATTCGTGAAGTGAGGTGGTTTGAGGTAGGTTATGGCACAGATATCACCGAATAATTTGTGCAAATGTTGGAAAAAACCAGCCCGAAACTCTGACATCTTTCATCATCGTTGGCAGCTTGTTTACAACCTACAGCGGCCGATTTTGTACCATATCTTGATCAGAGATCTCTTTTTGGAACAATTTCTTTCATTAAGAAATTTAAGTTTGAGATAAAATAAATCAAGAATGCTAAAACTATCCGTTTTGTTGCTGGTTGGCACATGGTTAAGTTTTCCTAGATCAGAAAATTTCTACACCAGAAATGCACGCAGTTGTTGTCTTTCTCTGCGATTTGGCATTGTCGTGAAATGTAAACTGTTTTCCAGCTTTGTACTTTATAACATCTAAAGCTATGGCAGTAGCGAATTGTGACGCTCAGTAATAAAATGTGGAAACCAACGCTTTTAATATTAAGAAGGGCTGGGTAAGTAACTTGTTCTGTTTTTAGCCTTTCTAAAATCGTTGTTTGCAGATCAATAGCCGGTTTTGTTTATGGTTCGTGGTCCGGATGCCTTTTTCTATGGGTTTACCGGTATAATAAACCATAGGTTTTTGACCAATCACATCACGCGTACTATCTCAGTTATTTTATAATTTCCAATATACATACATTATTCTTCAGTTTTAAAGAAAAAGATGCTCGAACTTAAAAAAGAGATGTGTAAACACTTAGCTGAAGATTCATTTAACGCCGATGATGCAGATGCTTGTTCAAATGTTTGAGTCATGCTGTAGGAAGATAAATGTATGTTTACTTGTCTACAGTTCCTTTAAGTTCCCCAAATCTCAATTCATTGATTAAGATCTACTGACTTACAATAATTATTAAAGTCCGCTAAAACTAACAACAAAATAAGAACAATAAGTGTAGAATAAGCGACCTCATTCATACTAATCAGGCGATCGAGTCAGAGATGCAAGTACACTCGACGCAGACGCGTATGCACAAATTGTGCACACGCATTTCGTTGCATGCACATTTTTGGATGGTTGTTTCCGAACTGCACTGTATAGCTATCTAGCTAGGTATATAGTGCAACTGTGAAATTGAAGACAATCTTTCGGCCAAGAGCATTATCCCCTTATATGCAGTCAAACCGCGTTTTTTGTACACCTACTTAATGAAGACAGCTCATTAAAACAGACAGTTTGCTTTGTCCCTGGAGAAAGAAAGTCCTTACCCTTACATTATCTCTTTCAACCTACCGGAGTATTAAAATGACAAATTTCTGCCAGCAGGTTCTTAAATCCTAGGTTCTTCTTCACGGCATGTTACTGTACTTAGCAGGGATGCCAACCCCTGGAGATCTAAAATCTGGAGACTCCCTTTTTTATAGCCCCCCGACAAATTGACCCAGCCCCCAATGGGAATGACTTAGGACATCATATATGAAGTCTTACATGAAGTACATACTATCAAAATTCGCAATCATCATTTTGTTGCTAGAAATAATCTTTGTGAGTGACTAAATACGTGTAAAAATGCCCCAGAAACCGTCCTGCGAATAAGAAAAATTCAAGTTTTGAGGGAAAAATGGGCTAAATCTCAAACTAAGGCACTGAAAGCTTAAAAGATGATTTTACCCGGGAGATATGGTGAGGCACACAGGAGAGCGGGAGATCAGTGCCGTATCCTGGAGACTCCTAGATAATCCAGGAGAGTTGGCATGTATGACTTAATACATGTACTCTATTAAATTGTCAGAACAGTTAGCTAAGAAGCTAATCGGGGACACAAAAGAAAAATTCCTATCTACAAATACATTTAGGGTGTAGACCAAACCTGAAACTTAATCCCCCACCCCCCACCCCCTTCCTGGACCCCTCATTTAAAAAAACAAAAGAAATAATAAAAAAGTAAATTAAGAAAGCAAGCAAACAAATAAAAAAGTCCCGTATTATAACTGTCTAGCACTTTTTACTATGAACCCAGGGGCCCCACTCACATTATTTTAACGACGGGGGGGGGTCCGACAGAGTTTGATATTTTATACCCCAAAAAATCCCAACTTCAGAATTTGTCTACCCCAAAAAAATCCCTCAGTGTTTTTTCATCTGCAAATTTTATTATTTACCTTCTGAAATAACTGAGTCAGCGACACATCTTTGTATGGGTTCATAAACCACTTTGGCAAGCTTGATGTTATGTTACTAATAATTATTTTCAAGAGAACTTCTTCATACAACAAAAATGGGATCACATCTGACTGGACCTCTTAGCTCTTGCTGAAACTCAACAGCATTGACTCCCGGTTTGAGTTTAGTTCACAAAATCAGTTTTCCTTGCCTTTATTTTTACATAGCAAGATAGCAACGTGATCATTTGATAATAGATATATATCAGCGGGTAAACATCTAATTCATAAAATGTTTACTTTGTATACAGTGTTTCCATTGTGGTCTTGATGACTGGCTTGAAAGGCTTTGAATTACGTGACCTATTGAATATTTCTCTCTGGATTAGATGCGCGTGGAGTGCCGGTAATTACTTTTCAAATAGATTACAATCTCAGAAATATCCCGTAATACCACACAAGCAGTAAATTGCACTTATGTTATTGTTGATTTGAGCTGATGAAAAATACAATACCCAAAAAAATCCCTGTGTTGTTTTCCCGACCCAAAAAAATCCCGGCGTCTTTCATAGACCCAAAAAATCCCTTTTGGCCAAAATGTCAGGCCCAAAAAATCTTTCGGACCCTCCCGTCATTAAAATATGTGAGTGGGGCCCCTGGGACTATGAAGCTCGAAGGGTGACCCAGAAACACATTAATTAATTAATTTTCTACTAAGGCTGGCAAACTTCTATATCGCCAGTATCCGCGAAACTTTGCATGCTGTTAATGTGATGACTGCTTGTGACTTGGCTCGCATCCAAAAGGATAGGGGGGGGGGGGGGTCCACGTTTTGTCTACACCTTCAAAAAATTAATAATGCTTATCATTGAATATGTACAATGAAATACAAAAACAATGCAAAAAATTAGATAAATGGATGGTTATGTAAAATAAAATATGATGTAAATGTAGTTAAAATTTGATCACATGCATATAAATTCCATTAAGGAAAATCTGTTTGCATTAGGACTTTTACATTTGGCTAAATATTGAGGCGTATCGAAATCTAAAAATACACAAACCGTCCCAAGTGTGTCTCCAAACATCTTCATACCCTGACAATTTAGGGGACATTGCAAGCTTAATACAGGCAAATCCGAAGCTTATTTTTTGTTTCGAAACAATCATAATTCTAAACCCCTATAATGCGATCCGTAAAAGAATTTAAGCTTATTTCACGGCAATTATTGATTTTGCACACATTTCAGCAGACATTTGAGTGAGGTGAATTTGTCTTCAAATCAATTAAATAATTACAATACCTGTTCCTGTATTTTGTGTTTTGCAAGGATTTGTTGTAAGCAGCTGTTGATATTTCGCCCAATCTCTTCTTAGAATACTCATTACGGCTTGCCATATATCTTATTTTGCGAGCTTTTAATAATGATCTGCTGGAGATCGCACTAGCCATGGAATGGAATGGCTCCTAGCGACTGAGCCGTAATGAGAGGTACCGCTGACCGGTTCACATGTGGTTACACATGGCTACACACATGTACCAACACCAGGGGCCCCCTGACCTGCACTTAGCCACACTTTGCCACACATAGCCACCCATAGCTACACACAGTCACACGTATCCACATAGCCTGCACCCATAGCTACACATGGCTACACATGGCTACACATAGCCACACTTAGCGACACTTAGCCACATATAAAAACACATAGCCACCCATAGCTACACACTGAGCCCCACACATCCACAAGCCACCCATAGCTACACATAGCTACACATGGCCACAAATTGTTTTTTGAATGTTCCCCTCCTCGCCGTCATGGAGGCAGCTAGTTTGCGGCCATATACATTATTTAAATCCCTCGACTCGCATGATTATGTTAGAAGACTTTGAGCGGATCAGAATTCCACCAAGTTGAGTTAACTTATAGTGGTCGCTAATTTCCCTTCGCTGCCCTTTTGTAGCCATGGATCGATTCGTCACGTCTTTGCAGTTTTCTACGCGGCTATTTGTTATGATAAACAAACGTCGACAATACAACATGGTGCAAATTGCTTCCCACTTCAATTAAGAAACAAAAATACGTACTATGTCAGGCTTCAACGTAAGATACTGTTCCATCCAATGGTTGCCGCATATTAGCTTTCACAAGTCGCCACCCACAATATAACTTTGGAATAGTTTGCACTGAAATTGTCAGTTTTCTTTTTTTTAATTTTATCTCACTGCAAATTGCCTTAATAGTCTTATTCTTTTTCAAGCAAATAGCACTAAACAGCGGAAATGAACACCCAAAATGATCAGAACGGCCCTATTTACCAGGCCCGAAAAAGGTGTCTAATGGTTGCGAGTTGGTTGTGTTAATGCCATTATATATTGCGGGTAGCATTTTTCACTTCGATTCCGGGTCTGAATACATAAACATCTTTTGCCATTTCCAAATTTTGCAAAGGTTTTGACTGAACCTGTAGTTTCTCTATTGCTTCCTTTACTACAACAAGAACAATCACGGCCTCACTTCAACCTTCACCTCATCGACTATGTTCACAATACTGTTTCTTTCACTAAAGAATTTTTACAACCTGCTAAATTGCGTTCTATTATTTATCCTAAATTATGTAACACCCTCCCACACACCACATCTTACATTACAAACGTACAGAACGACAATGACGTAATACTTACAGTTTCTGACAAAAACATGGGTTGGGCTTTTGTGCCTACCTCATGGTTCTCCACCGAGTACAAACGACATTTCTCCGACCTTTCTACCTACAATCGTATCGACAACTTTAACTGTAAACAAACCATCACTAACTCCCACACACTACTTGGCCAACTCAAAAAACGATTCTCCACTGTTATCACTAACCAGGACAACTCGCGACTGTTGGACCCCACCCCACAAGACAAACTACAACTACCCTACATGAAACTACTACCTAAAGTACACAAACTCGACAAACCTGCATCATACGACAACCTGAACAAACTAACTGGAAGACCTATTATCACTGCGCACAGCTGGATAACATCCATCCCCTCACGTCTACTGAGAACTGAACTAGACAGTATTATTTTGCAACTGAAAAACCTTTTTGAAGAACGAAACATACCATACCCATTGATTTACAACTCATATGACTTACTGCTTTTATTAGACAAACTACGTATTACCAACATGTACGAATTATGTGTCACAACTTTTGACTTCACATCATTTTACACAAACATTTCATACCATGACACCACTCAAGCCATCATTAAGAGCTGTAAACTGCTTAATTTGCCTAATTTTTATAGGGATTATTTACTTAACCTCAATAATTTTATTAACAAACGTAACTTTTTTAGGGCTGGTAATACCACCTACCAGCAAATTAAAGGGGTTGCTATGGGCAGCTACCATAGCCGGCAAATTGCGGACCTCGTGCTCCTACTAAGCGAATTTTCATTTTTTAACAATACTAACTGCCCTACTAATAGCATTTTTATTTTCTGCCGTTATATAGATGATGGATTTATGCTAACCAGCAAAGCTAACTTACCTAATATCATCTCTAACCTTTGCGACTCTTACCCACCACAAATACCTCTCACTTTCACATCAAATCACCATACCACTCATTACCTAGATCTCACTTTATCACTCAACCGCTTCACCATCAAGTCCCACAGAGTGCATCACCAGATCTACCAGAAACCACACCACAAATACATGTACCCTCATTTTTCATCTAACCACCCTCATCATATTATATTTTTTGCTGGTATCATTAAAACTGAAACTATACGATACAGTAGACTTTCAGCCACATTAGACGACTACAACTTCATTCACCACCTTTTCACACTTAGACTTTCTGCCTTAGACTATCCTTTACAACTGATCACTGAACATTCATTTCCATGGATCACACGCACTGCTCACCAGCGACGCCTCAAAAACAAACAGACCAATAACGTTACCAGACCCACTGTTTACTACAAGACTCTATACAACAAAGACAAACGAACAGACAAACTGGTCAACAACATTCTACTCAAATACCACAACCCACACATACCCAAACTCTCAAAAGCATACTGCAACTCTACTAAACTCCACACACTCCTTCTTACTAATAAAATGTTACACCATAAATTAATCCTATTTAATAATTCTACCACTTAAAAAATATATATCTACCAGCAGCCAATTTTTCCTTTTGCCAAATCTTTGCTGGTTATTTATTTCATTTCAGTGGGTTCTTCATCTGCCACCATGTACATAGTTTCTCCACTTTTAATGCAGTTAGAGTTTTAACACTACAAATTTAACTTATCATACCCTAGACAATATACAACATCAATGAACATTTGAACACTTTCGCACTACTTCAATATAGAATTATGCTAGCTTCAAGCCTTGATAACTTTTAAATTTGACACTTGCATGTAATCAAGTTTTAATTCATTCTACTTGACATTTGTGTGCAATCAAATTTTAATTCATTCTACTAGATATTTTACTTTCACCAAAAAGTTACACTACCATTCTTATGTAAATACCCTAATATTTTAATCGATTTTCACTATTCCCTAATACAAGCTTTTTTAGCATTATAATTCTCATTCTTATACTAGGACTTTATCAATAAATTTATCCAGAGGGTTTAATCTCAAAAACAGCCACTGCCTATTTCACTGCGGCATCGTATCATGTCTCCCCCTTTTAACACTGCCTTGTTTTGAAACTCCTCTCCTTACATGCAGTCTAGCGAAATTTTACCATCTTTATCCTTGTAAAACACGACTCACACACAGACAACTCTTTCAGACTAAACTCATCGTCATCGCAAAAGGAACGATATATCATATTATGAATACTTAACTTCGATTCCTTACCTCCAACGACCAGATTGCTAGCTCAACCCGCACTCAGCTCCTGAACTCAGCTCCAGTTTTCATCCACAAGAAGAACGATCGATCATACTGAAATTGTTGTTCCGACTCACCGATTGCCATATAACTCCGAACAAACCCTGCTTACTACAAATCCATCCCAGCACACTACGATGACTGCCCCTCCATAAATATTTCGACACCTGGCCTTGAGAAGACAGATTTCTACGCCTTATAGACACAATTTCAACCCTCATGGCCGCTCATATCCTTCGAAAGTTTGACTACTATCCCATCAATCATTGCGACACCTTTCTCGTACGTCATTGGCTCGCGTCATTTTGGCGTCAATTTTAATTTGTTTTGACAAAAATTTTTTTTGTTACGACAGAATTTTGTTCTGCATTTTTCACTCTTTTCTTACGTTCGTTTACCCTAGAGGAGCCATTTCTTCCCAGACATAAGTATTTCTCTACGGAAATTCTTCTCATCCCTTATAATTGTTTTTAATTTTGGGCCTCCTTATTTCCAGGACTGACCTTTTTTCGCTACCGGCATTTTTGAAGAAACCCCTTTGTTTTCGTGGTAAGATATTGTCACTTAAGCTTAATTAATTTGTTACTTTAAACTACTCAACTGACGCTTTCCGCTTTACCGTTATAATTCATTTCTTTTTTATTTATCGTTTTCCAACTCTATTTACATACAAAGAGAGTATATTGTTCTACTCAAAGTTTATTTCTTTGTTTTTTTTTTGTTTGTTTGTTTTTTTTCCCTTCTTCTTCTTCTTCTTCTTCTTCTTCTTTTTCTTTTCTCTCTCTCTCTTCTCGGCTACCTCCCGGCCATCTCTCTCCTCTCTTCCTTTTTTCTTCTCAAGAACTCGTCACAGAGGATGTCGGGCAAAGGCTCGGCACCGGGCCAGAAACATCCTCGCTCAGTTGTGCTTTGCCCCTGAAGATTCACAATATTAGAGGAGCCTTGGTGTCGATGCATCCTTTTTCTTGCCATACCTGGGTATTCCCATTCTCCTTCACACTCTATTTGTTCCTCTCCTACTTCCTTTCTTCCTTTAATGAAAATAAGACAATTTTTGTCATAACTTATGACGCTAATTAATAGTTATTAATTACGAATTACTATCCTAATGCTCTTATCCCCACCCCGTACTCTATTATTATCTTAACAGATTACTTTCAACTATGGATAACAACCACTCTACACTCCACTTTTACCATAACCATCTCCGCAACCTCTCCCGTGCATCAATTATCCAACAACGTCTTCAACTTTTTAATTCATTCAACGGCGACGCTTTTTATCCACTTTCTGTTTGGCCACAAGAGTTTAAGTTAATTTTTTGGAAAAAAACAATCAGCGACGAGAACACATTCAAACGGTTTTTATTTTTAATTGGCAATGACTGTTCACCCCACCTCACTTCACACTGGATCATGACGTCACAGTACTGGACCACTGACAAAAAGGTAGAAAAACGCGCCCGCCAGCTAGACTTTCTTCTCAACAACATGGACAACAAATCTCATGTCTGGTTTTACTTTGATCTGCACTGCGAAGAATGGTTATACCTCAACGGACAAAAAAGATCTACTAACAATTAACGACCAATCATTTTAAATTCTCTTTCGAAAAAATATTTTTAAAAATTACAAGTTGTATTCCTTATAATTACATGACATTTTCCTTTACTTAATTCTAATCTTGTATTTTGTCCAATATCTCAAACTTTATTTTAAAGTATTATCCAACATTTTCAACTTTTATTGAAAAGAAAAATTTTCAGAGTCAATAATTCCTTGAGTTTTTTAAGAACGAATATATTTCAATCTCATCTTAACTATTTCAGTGATTCGATAAGTTTTTAAGAACGACTATACATCAATAATTATGTGAAGCTCATATAGTGTTTTTACTATATCAATTAACAACCATCTGGCTTATTATAATTTGTTTTCACCTAAAAAGCAACTTTACGTTTTCATTTTTTAACAAACATGTTTTTTACTTATCATTATTTTTAAAGAGAAAATTGCACATTAAAGTTATTGAAGTAATTCCTTTAATTGTTTTTTTTGTTTTTGTTTTGTTTTGTTTTGTTTTTTTTTTCCTTTGTTTACCCCGGAGTCTCTCCTTATTATTCATTTATTTTATTTTATTTCACTCTTTCTATTATTTATTTTAGTTCATTTTATTATTACACATTTTAATTATTGATTTTTTTTTCTTTTTTCTTTTTTCCTCCTCTCTCCTCTTTATTTTCAACTTTCCAAGAGGTTGACATGACTGCTTTGCAGTTTGCCGGACCCTCTTTTCCCCTTTCATCTTCCTATCATCCTTCATATTATTTTTACCTTCTAACCCCTCATCCTCTTATACTTATCCTAACTCTATTTTGAGGTTGACATAGCTGTTCGATAGTTTGCCAGTCCCTCAATACTTATTCTTTTTATTTTTCAACTAATATATTTTATTTAATCCTATCCTTATTAGAATTTCAGTAATTATTACTTCCTACTAAATAAATGTTGCACTTCTTTGAGGTAGACATAGCTGCTCTGCAGTTTGCCCGTCCCTCATTATCAGTGCTAATCTTAATATCTGACATTTTTGTTCTTTTTTATACACACAACACCCTTGTATACACACATCCTCCCTCCCCACCTTACCCACTATTTTAGTGGAGACTTGGGAACCCTTTCATTAGGCATTCCATACCACACCTGTAATGCCACAAAGGTTGCTAGATATATCTACTGTCCTGTGTTGTTTTTTGTTTGTTTGTTTTTTTTTTTACAAAGCTAAGGTTTTGACTGAACCTGTAGTTTCTCTATTGCAAGGTTTTAACAATGTGTCAATAGAAAAGAGGTGGGGGTGGGGGAGGGGGTATTGCCACATATGGGCTATAGGTATGTGCCGCTGTAAAGGGTAATGGTTTTCAAGCAGTTTTCTCTGGGATAGAGTATATAACAGAGTGTTTGGGTCTCGAATAGGGTATCATTTTCCAGGAAACAGATCAATTGGTTCAAGATTTTAGCCTAGACTAAGGAAACCGGGAATTGCCACTAAAAAAATGTTTAAAAAAAAATCAAATCGGCATCATATCTAGGATAAAGGGCGGGGGATTTGAAGAGTTTAGTCCAGTATAGGGTAGCAAAATTCAGCTGAACTAGCTCTGGTGTAGGCTAAGGGTTCCAGGGTCCCAGCGGCACATCCCCACCCAAAAATTCCTAAAGTACTCCCCTCCCCGGGCCTAAGGGTTATATTTATTTTGTTAACTGTGTGTATATGGTTACTCCATTTGTTTCTACTTCATGGTAAGAATAGCATCGCAAGCAAATGCCCATCAACGAACAGCGACCTCCGAAGCTCAAGAAAACTCGAGGAAAATACTGAAGACAAGACAGAAGCCATGCTTGATATCTCAGCGAAACCACAGACTACAGAGAGTACTTCACAAACAACCATTTCAACAACTGTTCTATCGTGCAACTGCAGAAAATATTGTCCATACTAGAGGTAAGTTACCGCCGTTTGTTTTCGTATATGGTGATGTGCGAAGTTGTTTATTGAGGAAATGCCATATGAGTAGCAGTTGAGTTATTTCTTAGGTCAAAATGTAAGGCAAGACAAAAGAGTAAATAATCTCAACTTAGTCGCGAGTACGTTTCGCCATTTTGAAACGGTAGAGAAATCTTTATCTGAAAAAGTCAGTTCAGGGTTACAAAAAATTCTAGGCCACGAGTGGTCGTCCTTCTTTCCTCGGAGCCACGCGCGGTGAGAGAAAAAGTAAAATTATGCGAATAAATTATTTTTTCTTTGCTTAACATGGGCTTCCGCCCTTGTTCCTCGCTGCTTCGCCACTTCCCCCACCCCCTCCAACGCATGTTCTCGATGTACTGTGTCTCACAAGAAAAATAAGAGACTGCTCGCAGTCTAAAAAAAAATTATCAAGAATCATGGCTCTTTCATCCTTTACATTTGCTTCACTTTGCTTGTGGTAAAACCTCGTTCTTCCCTTTTTCTATTTAGCGTTTTTGTCTGATATTTTCTCAATTATTCATGAATGATATCAGTCTATTTGAGCCGAAGGATGCACATGCTTAATTTTTTGTCTAATGTTAATTTGATTACCGTCTTTTAAAGCTTGTGTGGTTTGAAAACAACCCCATCTTCTGTAAGAAAAGCTGGACAACTTGAAATCGAGAAGAGACCTTATTTGTAGCGTTCTGCTCCTTCGATTGCTGTCGGAAGTGCAACTTGCAGTACTATAACTGTGTGTTAAACCCAGCTAATAATCAAGCTCACTAGCCAGGCTTATGGTTGTGCGTCAAAATACTTGACCGAAAGTTCCATGAACATAACGATCGAGGGACTGGTGACATCAAGAATCTGAGGACAAAAAATTTCAAATTAATGACTAAAATGCCGCGGTATGGTGAATGAAGAGAAGATCACCTGGAAAACGGTCGCGCAAAGAAACTGTATTTCTAAGAATAAAGAAAAATGCCAAACAGCTCGTCAGTGTTTTTCTAAAGGTACTGTTGTACCTCTATTAAGCCCCCCACCTCCACCACCCGTAAGGGAAATTTTTTTCGAGAGTATTACCCAGATACTATAGCGAGAATGTTTTGTCAGGAATTTTAGGAGTTACCCTAACAAAAAAGTTTGACAACCTGCTATAGAAAATAGCATGATTGATTAAAGCATTTGTTGGCGTTGCTAACAGGGAACTTAAGGCTATGTTTACAAAGTAGCGGATAGATTTGACGCCGGCACAAAAATCGCACTACTAGTTCAAACATAAAAACGGTGATTTCGGCGCGATTTATGTAACGGAGCGATACTGCGTTGCGCCAATGTTGAAGATTGGGAGTCCTCGAATAGGTGTTTATAAATCGATGAAGCGGCCGATTTAGCTCTAGCCTGTTCCAGGCGTTTAAAATTTGGAATGCGGCACAAAGTCAGAGCAGCTGGGAAAAAAAATAAGGAGGGAGAGGTGGAGAGAGGAGGGAACCTTCCTTTGCTCGGCTCAACCCACGCTGTTTTTCTTTTCACATCTTTTTGTGCTGTCCACAGAAACTGAACGCCTGGAACAGGCTTACACGGCTCAGTTGACCTGGGTAATGACTATTTAACGAATAGATTCCATGTTGCAGTGCGCTGTGCGCCTGTTCAGTAATTCCAGATGACTTCAAAATGTGGCAAAAACAAAAATGCGGCACTGAGCTGCACTGAGCGGCATGCGAGTGTGTCACTGATGTTTTAACCAAATTTTGACGTCTTCTATGATATTAGTGAACAGACCCAGGGTTACATGGAATCTATATAGTTTACATAATGAGCAGAGAAGAAGCAACGACATACTTGCCTCGTACCGCTTTACTGTTCGAGGATTTGTCCTAGATTTTCAAGTCGTTCAAGAACTTGTCTCGGTTTATTGTTTTTTTTTTCTTATCTATAAACAGCTCCTGGTAAGCCAATTTTAAAAGGCTTTCACTTGCTTCAAACGAACTGCAAACAATTTCAAAATCGCGTCCGTGTTGAACAAAAAATAGAAAAGCAAGTCTCCACTTCATCCATCATGGGTCTGTACTCTAATATATCATCACCACATTGTAAAAATGCGTGATCAATACATGGATATTGTGATCGGTTAGATGGGTACATGTAACTTGCGAACCAGCACCCAGGTATGAGATCTTGCGCAGGAGAATATTGTGGTCCACGCCATCAAAAACGTTTAAAAGATAAAATAGTATAAAGATAGAAATCTATTTAGCGTCCATGGCCAGTCCATGTCCATCCTTGTCATCCGTTGCAAAAAAGACAACAGGAGACAGTTTAAAAGGCCAAATATGAAGTTTTTAACAACAAATCTCGGGACCATTATATTTGGAATTCAAATTATGCGCACTAAAATTGAAAGGGTTTTGCTTTTTAAATTGATAGCCCTGACGAGACCTTTTAAGACAGTTTTGTTTAAAATAATACAAATTGTTTGACTGCCGTTGTGATCATGAGTCGAACGTTAAACGAGCTTATCAAAGAGGATTGATCATATATATAATCAAAAACAAGCTTGCTTGTAGCATTTACGTTTTTTAATGATAACAAAGAAGAAGGAGAAGAAAAGAAAACACTTAGACACTTTCTCATAAGTAAGTAAACTTTATTAAACTCGGCCTTGAATATACTAAGGCCGATCTGTCGAGACCTTTGACTGATTATTTAATTAAAACTTTTTTTTTTTTAAACTTGCGTTTAATTTTTAACTGCACGTCTAAATAAAGAATGTCAATGTATATATCAATGTCTTAAACACGGCAGACATGCACCCGGACTGACTTTCACTACAACAGGGGCACCCAACGACAATTTTCGGAAAATATCTGTTCGGAAGACGATTTGAGATCTAAAATTTTTGGAGCATTTTTTTCCAAAATTTCTTGCTTGTCTGCCTCTCCTAGGATTTTCGAACATCTAAAAAATGGTATAATTGCCCATTTTTAACGGATTTTTACCCTAAAAAGGTCACCTCCAATTTTCGGGAGCCTTTTTTCTGGCTGAAATTTTCGAATAGGTAAGTTTTGATCCCTATAATTTTCGAATCACTAGCCTCTCAGCTAGGAAATCCGAACAGATGAAAAATTTTTAGGGGATAAAAATTTGCCTATATCTACCGTTTTAATACTAAAATACGTTTAACAATGCTATGTTTAAGTGGTTTTGAACTATATTCTCGTTGGGTGCCCCTGCTACAATCTTCTATGAATGCTAAAGTGAAAAGAATAAAACCAGATTTTGCATTTGACGGGAGCGTTTTTAAGTTGTAATGCAAAAAGATTTTCATGGGGATTTGCGAGTCGGGGGTGTGTTCGAGCAACTCGCTCGCTTAGTTATAGCCATGAGATACCAGGAGTCTGATTTACATTGGTCTTCACTAACAATCTTAATCTTAATCTTCTTACTCCTCTTCTTTACTCAATCCTTACTCGGCGGAGAGTAAGTAGTTCAAGTGTAGTAGCGGTTTTTATATAGTCAAAGCTGGACATGTTTGGGTAACTGACCGTAGGAATAAAAACAAGGTAAACTCGCGGCCGTGTAGGTAATGTTTTGGTATTATTGAACATACGTGGCTGCGATTTACAAGAAGCTACAAACCGATGAATAATTAAAACGCTTTTTCACAAACCCAAACAGGAACTTCAAAGAGACTAATGAATGAACCAAGGTCAGCTCTGACATGAAAAACACGATTACGTATATGAAAAACTAACATCCGACCATGGCAAGAGAACAATATTCCTAATTAAAATGGCATTAAGTAAATCCGCGAGCTAAGCAAACTTTCAAGTAGAAGTCTGAAAATCACAAAATAAAAAAAAGGAAAATGCCTATGCGCACCAAATCCAAATTAACCTTGACTCACCTAGTAATAGAAAAACGAAACTTAGAAGAAATACAAATCTTAAAAGTAACTATTAAAATACTTAAAATGGTTAAACAATTAAACTTATAATGAAATTAAAGCTTAATTACTCCAGTAAAATAGTAATTTACGCAAATCACAAAAATCATTATCAGTTTTACTTTCCTCGACTAAAAATAAAATAACGTAAAAAAAAAACAACTTAAAAAGGTAAACAAGAACTATATTCCTGTCTCGTGTTTAACAAAGATCAAGAAAAGAAAGAAAGAAAGATTTTCTACGTTGTCGAGAAATATACATTGGGAAGTACATTTTTTTGAAGGTAGTAAGTATGTTAATATAGCTGCATGTTTTTTGGCCGTAAATAATGAAATGGTTCTTTTTATATTTATTGAGTAGGGTCAAGATAAAATACCTCCACCTCATCAGGTGAGAAGCGCAAAGTCCCGGCCAGGATTGTATCCGGGTTCTGCACTGCAGCAGGAGCAGGGTAGTACCTGCCAAGGCGTGCGAATGAGTTGTTGTTACTGTTGGCATTATTATCAATCTCGATGTCATCACCAAAGCATGGACCAAACTCTGACCACCTGTAAATTGCCCTGTCTGGACTCCTCGCCTCAATCACAAAGGGATCCAGTTCTTCTTTATTGCTAATTGAAAAAACAAACGCCTTGCGAGTGAAGCCCCACCAGCTACCACTGGACTCTAACAAACCAACAAAACGTAAGTATTAACTTTTGAGTAAACACTGTGGTGTAGTTACTCTGTAGTGTATTTTCCTTAGTTTGAATTTTATTTATTTATTTATTTATATTCTTGACTTTGAAAGAATTATCATAAACTAAAACAAAACAAATTTAATAAGAACCATGAGTGAAATGGAATCACACATTTTTTTCAACGTTCCTTTTTTTTCTTATTTTCCTCCCTTTGTTTATTGTATTGCTATTCCTTACAGTTAGTTATGAAAATGGACATAGTCTTTAAAGACAGATATACAGAGATGATGTATGATATACGCCAATGATAATGCATTTCTTATTTGCATTGACATGTGATGACTAACCTTTCAGACCTTTTCCTTAGGGATAAGGGAACCAGTAAGGGATAATTGAGAAAATAATTTTGGGGATAATTGAATTGTTTTAGGGAGTAATGAAAGTTCATCATGGTTCTACATTAATTATGATCTACACTTATTTTTCTCCCCTTTACTTTTATTGGTTATAGGATCGCAAACTGGATAATAAGGTGGGAATATCTTTGCCGCCAAGAAAACCCATTTTACTATATTCGCAAAACCCACGAGACAACGGCTGCATGGTTATTGTGTTTTTGTTAGCACTAGAGAAGAGTCTTTGTGAAATCGCCGCTGGTTTACACGCGTAAAAAGTCGCCTCTGGAAACGGATTAATCGAGCCTTTGCAATGCCATAACAATCACAATGACTATTGCATCTTTTCAGCTACAGTTATACCTTCTTTCGTTCTAACATGAATGTAACTACAAAACTTTGTGGCAAACATTTTTTTTTTCTTTCGCACAAAACGTGCGCGGAAAGGGGCAAGTTTTTCCCCCAGCACCTCCCCCTGCGTGTTTCCTGACTTTTAGTAGTAACGTTCTTACAACGTTTAGGGATAAGGGATATGTCCTCTTAGATTTACAAGGATAAGGGATAAAAACCCCCTCCTCCTACCCCCCCCCCCCCCCCCCTCCAACAGGGCCTCATTGAACCGATTCCGGGATCATAACAAGTTTGATACCTGTTTTGTGCAGAAATGATTATAGCTGTAGTAGGTATTAAACTAGATTCAATTTACTAAACTTCAACTTGACTGCTTGGAGGGCTGTGAGAGGGGAGGAGTGGGGTACTCCCATATTTTGGCTAGATAGGTATGTGACGCCCGAAAAAGTATGGTATTTGAGGGTCTTATTCTTCCATACTGAATCAATTTTTCCCTTGTTAGTGTTGTGTTCCCGCCGTTATCATTTGATTAAAAACAAGAGTCTACAGGTATAAATGCCCAGCTACACGAGAAAAAAAAATGGTCTGTTAGCTGAACTTTACCTTAGAGTATCATGAAAGCGACTTAATGAAGACTTTTTCGGCGTTTCTTTACTCACGGTCTTTTCTTCGCGTGCATGACTGACAATTAATTTACGAAAAGGCCTTCTGATCACGCAGGGTATGTGTTGCCTTTAAATTCTTAGTTTGTGTTTTTTTTTTCTTGAATTGGGTCTCATTTTGTGGTGGTGCGCCTCTGAAGAGCGCGTCCCCGTAAGAACCGACCAGTGATTTCGGATCAAAAAATTAGTTTTCTTTATATTCTGGGATATTAAAGTCTTTACATAATTAGGTACAAAAATGCATTTTGTTTGACCGAAAATGCGAAATATAATTTTTTACGAATTTTTGAATTTTCGGCCGGTTAGCACCGACGCAATATAGCCTTTGAAACTACAAAAATCGCCTACATTACCGGCGCTACAGAAAGCAAACAACTTGTTCAAGAAGCCCGATTTTCTTTTTAAAACATGTGTACGGATACACCACTCCAGATGTCCTAGCCATATCACAGTTCCGAATTATTTATTCATTTTAACGGCATGAATCTTTTTCCTGGCACGTGTCATCAGCCTTCAGTCAAAACACGAAAATAGCTCAACTTTGAGGGCAGTTTAAAAAAATGTGGCCCGTCTGAACGTTGCTATCTGTATTAATACAAACTAGAAATGATAGTAAAACGTAAAAAGGAATAAACACGAAGCAGACAAGAGGGTCTCAATGGGGAGGTGGCTTTTACGGCTTTCGGCTAAAATTTTGGCTCTTTTACGGCTTTCGGTTAATTTTTTTCAGTTACGGTTAACAAAAATGTAAGTTAAAAATTAATTCCTTTTGTTTCAAAGAGTTAAATATTAATAAACCTCTATTTTTGTATCTTTAACGCAAAATAAAGATCTTAGGACCATCTCGGAGTAAATTTAGAGAAAATGTAAGGATTTTCTTTCCCCAGGGACAAAGCAAACTGTCCTTAATAACGAGCTGTTGTTGCTGTTGTTCTTTTTACCATGGCGAAGGAGTGTACAGACTGACTGTCTGCTGTGGCCTTGGGAAAATCTACTTGTAGAGATTTTCGAGGTTAGACATATTCAGTATGTACGTTGCAGAAAGAAAGAAAAGATATAACGAACCACTTAAAATACGAACTGATATTCGTCAGGGCGGGTCTGTTCGTATGTATGAGACAATTGATCGTTATTGGGGCTGCAACTGGCTCGAAACTGTCGCCCTTTAAGGACGTGTCAACATCTTTTTTTTTTAGGAGCAACAAAAAGCTAAAAAATGATCATGTAACATCACTCAATTTTTGGAAACACAAGTCCCACTCGGTCCGGTAGGCTTTCTACTGCGCTACTTTGCGTTTTCACTTGCTTTTGAGGAGAAAGGATTGGTACAGTTGGTTATTGCGCGGCCTTCTATGGGAGAAGTCTAAACGCCGATCCCCAAATGTGACCTCCAATCCCTTTTTCGCCTTCTCTCCTTTCCGTGTAGCTTTAAGTAGCTATAAATACCCATAACAAGGAGCATTAACGGGGGTTTAGAAGGGTGGGTGTAGGGCTCAGGTTTGCTACGAGGATAGTCATGTCTCTTTCGAGGTACGGACTTAGACTGCAAAACAGTCCGTATTTTTGCGTATTCAAGTACGCACGAGCAGTCAAACAAAAGGTCTGGAATGAGGCTGAAAACAGAGAGCGAGACTGGGGAGAGACGCTAAAAATACGGTTTTTTTTCTCTCGCCTCACACGCCCTATGGGCGTGTGAGGCTCGCGCGCTTAGCGCGCGTAAGACTCTTACGCCACGCTTTACCGATTTCTTTACTGATTTTGAGGAAAAAACCGACTGTTTTGCAGTCTAGTACGGACTTAGCTTTTTACCTTTCAGTTGAAAAAAAAAACTACTCATCAAGTCATGGTAAATGTAATAGTATTCTTAATGCTGATCAGGAGCCCATAACCTGTGCCGACTGAGTTGTCTAAGAAACTGTACATCCAATTTTACATAAACAGAAGGTCGAGAGAATAACTCTTGAACGTTTTTCTTAAACCTTTAAAAGGAATTGTTCCATTACGTTTTTGATTTTTCCGGTTATATTATTATCCTGCGTAGTTTTGGTCTGGCGCGCAGTACTAGCTTATAAGGCGGGCGAGGGCTGTGAAACCGCGAGGAGATTGGGGCGGAAGCAATGCTCGTTCGCGCGAGCTTCGCACGACAAGACCGCCATTCTAAGCAGGCTAGTATATTTTATAAAGTAGTTCTGGATTTTTGCTTTATGTAAAATGTGCACGGAAGGTTTTTACAAACTATTTATTTTTTCTGCATCCAGATTTCTAGTATTCTTGAAAGTCAATTTAATATTAATAGACATTTCGCTTTTAGTAGAGAAGATGCACGTGACCCAGGAAACAACGCGGAAATTTGGCAATTTTTCTTAATAAAATCAATTTTTATTCTAAAAGTATTTTTGACACCTCGAATCCTACTAGGGAATAAGACTGTTTTGAGTTTATTTTGCCATCTGTCAATCAACCCGTCATAATCAGTGCAAGTCGCGATTGTGTTGGTCCGAAAAAGTACTTCTACGCTATGAGTCGATATGAGTCGGAAGTCGAGCTCATCATTGTCGTGATACAGCTATTTGCAGTATTTCGGCCAAGACTCAAAAACAAAAATTTGGGGAAAATAAGCATTGCAATTGGCCTGAGGAAATCACTCAGGGAGCGAATGTACATAAGAACAGATGAAGAGGCAATGTATTGTAGCATTACAAAAATTTCTATTCAATCGGTAATTGGTATTACAAATAATTTTGAAACCTTATGCACATCAATGCTCAGAAACTACCCGTGGTATACCCGTCGCATCTGGATTGAGCCACGGTCTGCAGTCACTGGTATTTCTGTAGGTAAATACGCATAGAATGAAGTGAAACCTTTTTAGTGGTGATCCGCATTAGGGGGGGGGAGGGGGGGTGGAATTCTTGTTGGGGCTGTGCCGCTCGGACCCTTTTTCAGACCAAAAAAGGTCATTTCAGTTTGACACTGTTTTTCAGACCTGGCCTCTTAAATCCATACTTGTTTTTAGACCTGGCCTCTAAGAAAGAAGGTCGTCATTACTTAGATTAGAACAGCAACGAGATGGAAAAGAATGAATGAGGGAACAGACATGGAAAAAGAAATATGCATTGCTGAAGTAATAGCGCCAAACGCTGGGTATCAACGATTTAGATCATGCGCTCCATGGTCAGATCGAAACAACAAAAATCCTTCCAGTGACTTGCTTGTTCTTTTGTAGGCACAAAAATATGCGCTAACAAGGAACTCTAAGACCCAGGTTCTTAATCTTAATGCTTACCGCTACCCGATGGAAAAGCTACAAAAGCTACATGAGCTCTTCGGATGCATAATTATGTGGTAAGTAAAGAGGGCAAGAGTTCACGTTTCGTGGCCACGGCCCAGGTACGTTAGCCCTTGCCCTTGTGAATCATTTTAAAGAGCTGTACACTTTTTCTTGGTTTTATTGGGTTTCATTACCTATACATAATCACGTAGAAACGTTTTAAAAAAATCCTCGACGTCTTAATCTTGTCCAATGATTTTTCGAAAAACAGTGGGGCCTGGAACGAACTGTTGTAGCGTCACCTCATTCTCTCTTGGTAGCGTTTTAGTGGATTCTCAATTTTCTTCTCTAAAATGTGTTGAGCCAATTTTTTCAATGCATCTACGTTAAAGTGAAGAAGTAAATTTATCGATGTATGGCGATTCAAAGGCAACTACCTCTAACAAATAGCGGAAAAAATTTGAATGTCACGAAACAACCGTGTTACGCTCGCGACCAGCAACGAGTGCCATTACTTTTATCACAAACAGGACAAAAAATTTCCTTGGAGGACAAATGATAAGAAAACCAATATTTTAGTAAAAGCGATTGCTTAATTAAGGCACAATAGTATCCCGGCTCTACAAACCAAGAAGGACATTACAAACAGCGAAGTTAAAAGAGGAGAATAACAAGGCAAGTGTTCGTTGATTATCTTGTCTTCGAAATTTCTCGAAATTCAAACGGTGCTCATATTCGAAAACGTGAAAAGCACAAAAATTTTATTCCTTTTTACGTTTTACTATCATTTCTAGTTTGTATTAATACTGATAGCAACGTTCAGACAGGTGCCACACTTTTTTAAACTGCCCTCAAAGTTGCGCTATTTTTGGTTTTGATGGCAGACTGATAACACGTGCAAGGAAAAAGATTCTTGCCGTTAAAATGAATAAATAATTCGGGTGGTGTACCCGTATATTAAAAAGAAAATCGGGTTTCTTGAACGAGTTGTTTGTTTTCTGTAGCGCCGGCAATGTAGGCAAGTTTTGCAGTTTCAAAGGCTATGGCGCGGTGCCGGCAGGCCGAAAATTCAAAAATTCGTAAAAAATTATTTCGCATTTCCGGTCAAACAAAATGCATTTTTGTAACTTATTAGGTAAAGACTTTAATATCCTAGAATACAGGGAAAATTAATTTTTTGATCCGAAATCACTGGTCGGTTTTACGGAGACACGCCCTTAAATAAGGTATCAGTTTTCGTTTCTCTCATCCTCAAATAGGGTCAGTACTTCAGGCCCTCGGAGACAAACATCTATCCGAAATTTATGGGGGTACCCTGCCTGGAACTTCACACACACTAACTTGATCGAAAAAACTAAAAGTGTAAACAACAAAAGCAAAATATGTAACTAGACACAATAACCAATGGAGATGGATTCCTCGAAGTTATGAATTTTAGCGGCAGAAATAAATAAATGAAATGAAAACAAAATAATAAAGCATTTCTTTTCATCCCGTAATAATCCAATGTAAATAAGAACACAAGATGTCGACTTGTTTGACTTGATCGTTTTACCAAGGTACAAGAATTGACTGACCTACAACACTCGTCACAATAGCTGGGACAGTAGTGGTATTTTCTACCCCCTTAATGTTGGATTTTGCGAGTTGGAATGACAGGAGCAAAAAAAAAACAACAACACTCGGAGGGAAGGAGCATATTTTTTCTGTCAGGAAATGGGTACAGCACGGGGTGTCCCAACGTAATGTGACAAGGATTGTAGGTAAACATTAGGTATAACGGCGGGGCTCTCGTGCTCGCGAAACAAAAGCAGCCGGGCACTATGGATAATAAAATTTGGTTATCTATGCATTCAAGGAATTTTAATTGTGACACAATCTTCCGTCCTTACGTCCGCCCTTTCATATTACCGCATGTAAAATGTCACACTCACTTGTTATAAGCGTTAATCTAAGGTATATTCGATTTGTGATTAACTTGATATTAGACATCCACTTGTCAAAATAGGGTATCCGCTAACAACTGTCCGTATCGAAGCCTCAGGTTTACAGCTTTCTTCAAAGGCATTACTTAAAAGATCAAATGAGAGCTTCGTTTGTGGCCCTCGCTAAATCTACATGTTACCTTGGTAAGTGCCACTGAGGAAATAAGAATTGGACTTAAATGAAAGAATTAATAACCCTGTAATCAGACATGGCCTACTGATGGTGAAGAACGCCGCGGGTAAAGACGACGTATCTAATATACTCCATTCGGGTATCCCGTCAGGTAATTATAAAGGATTTTACCGCAAAAATTGCTGTGAGTTATTATAATACGGTAGTTTTCACTTTTTTGCCCGGGTATAGTCTGGTCGGGTGCACAGGAAACCAAAATGTGACACCCACAGGCATTTATGTCTGATTTTCGCAACATAGGTATTCTTACTAGCTTGAGTACGCTGATTTTGAAAATCATTGTTGCCAAACTCAGATCTTGCGCTAAGGTGGAGTTTGGGGGATTTTCACTATGACGTCATTGTCCAAATGAGGGGTTTTCTTTCCTTTAACAATTCCAAATTTAAAAGAGACAGAAATTCTTTTAAAGCGTTATTAGTGTTATAAAAATTATATTCTAAGAATTTCTGATTGTTTTTACGCTGCTTATATTAACATACAGCCATCACGTGACACTTGACCACGCCTTCTTATAGAAAAATCACCTTATCACTTGTATATTTATCACATTGGTAGTCTTTACACTAGAGCCTAAATAAGCTAAGAAATATTTCAAGAGCAGCAAATTTTAATTGCTTCAAGTAAAATAAAGCTTCACACACAACCGATTCTTTTTTACTTCAGGTTAACTTAAGGCTATTTTCCCACGCAACATAACTACGATTGATTGACGTGTTTCGCCTTTCTCAAACCTCAAGGGTGCTTACCACTTGACAGAAAATTTCGGAAATTCCGGATGAAGGGTAAATGGTAAGGTCACTTTTCTGAAATTCCAACCAAAAATTGAGGAGTACGTTTTGAGGTAGTCCGTTCATTCCAGTTGGTACAAACCAAACGCAATGTTGCTTACCAACTACCAATTTCTCGGTTCCAGACGCATTCGCCCCCTTTTTGGATTCAAACCGTAACGGATGTGGCAACTCTACGGTAAACTGGTAAATCGCTTACCATTATGCTTTCGACACCCCAGCCAGATTTTTCTGTCAAATGGTAAGCATCCCAAGAAACCGCAAGTAAGTCGGTTTTAAGGATGCTTTTCAAGTCGCTTAAAACTTTCTTGAATCGTTTCAACTTTCCAACTTTAATGAAATACAAAGTAAAGTTACTTGAGATTTTACTTAGGCCTTCACACACGAATTTTTGGTTAAGTAAAACTTAGCAGCTCTTAAGTCTTACTTAACAGCCTAGTGTAAAGACAGCAATTATTTTTTTGTAATGTACTTAGGAATACATATACAACTTTTTGTTTTTCTTGTGCAATGTTGAATCCTAGTTATTTCACAATTCACTTTGGGCCTCAAGCTTGCTAAATGCTTTGTTTTATTTGGGCCTCTTTGTCAACAGGGTACCTGTGTTGCGTGGAAAGTGTCCTTTCCACCTAGTAACGAATGGTTGATGTCAATGTTATTAGCAGTGAACTGCATCAGGACGTTGTCCGGGTTTAGAACCAGTTAGGACAACGGTGCCATTTATCTCTTTCAAGAACAGACTGTATCTTGCCCCAGTGAGGGGTCCAACTTAAGGATTTGGCTGTTGTAGCTGTATATGGCCCGCCTGGTGCAGTAGATCTACTAACAGCGTTGAGTAACTAGGAGCGTACATCATAACTTGTATGATGTAATCCCCCATATCAGTGCTTAAGAATTCGAACAAGTCTCCAACTTTTCTCGTTTGTATTTGTTTTTTGGGCTAGCTTATTATATCCCGGCCATACGTCAGATAGCTGGAGTATTCGGTTTACGAACTGCAGTATAGTGGCCGAGCTCAAAGCAGATAAAATCATAACGATAACTGCCTGTTGAGATTCCTCTTTCTTTTTGCCAGTCTGGTACTAAGTGCTCAGACACTTTTTGTAACTTCCCGGCCCTTTGCAGCAATGAGATCGCTTACCTCAGCTAGGCGGAATTTTAGTGCATTATCCAGATTAGCCAGAATTTCAGACGATTACTTCGAGTCCTTTTTGACTCTGTTAGCAACGTCTGAATCGACCGGCCGCTAATCCCGTCCAGTGTGACGTCACCTGGCATGTTTGCGTGGAGTTAAAAAAATTCGAAAGCGAAAATTTCTGGGATTTAAGTCTTTTAATTTCCACCGTCGAGTGTAATGATTCTGTTTAACTTTTTTTTCTTGTTTTTTTTTTTCTTCTTCGTTAAGCACCAAATAGCTTCTTTTTTTAAAGCAAATCGTTGTGTTTTTGAAGTGTTCCGTGTGTGTGTTTTAATGAGCTTGTTTTATCTGCGTGATTGCGATCGAGTTTGAGTATTGAATTAAACGTACAACAGACTTCGTTCATGGTACTGCATGCAGTTGACAGTTTAAACGTTAAATATGAATTACATTCAAAAAGAGTAAAGCACTTCTGTATCATGTAGACATTTCCAGACGATATTTCTTTGTTTGCCGGTTGAAAATCGTGTTTTACTTTTTGCATGACTTAGGAATGAGTAGTGATGTCACTGGACGGTATTAGCGGCCAGTCGATTCAGACCCTACTGAGGAAGTAAAAACAACTCCAAGTAATCGTCAGAAATTCAGTTCATATCCAGATAAGATGATTCAATTGCTGGAACTGAATTGCTTACATTGAATGATGTAAATGATTTGAGCAGCTCTCGGTGTTTTCGGAGTTTTGGCAAAGTACAGAAAGACTCCATTATACAGGTGCGACACTTCTCCCAGTACTTCGTGCTACTTGCCCTTTTAATGAAGTGGAGGCCGCCTCGTTGTCAAAAGAAATACTTTTCTTCTGCGTTAGGGGGGTATTATTAGGGGCCTTAAGACCCGAGGACGGCGACGGCAGGTAAAACGTCGCTGAAAAAAGTGAATTCGCGTTCTTTCAATCTTCATCGAGATTACTCCAAGTCACTAACTTTGTCAAATGTAGGCGAACCCTCCTAAAGTTGAATTCCTAAGAACCATATCCAAGTTCAGAAAGAGAGAGGAAATTTCGACGTCGCTTGTGTACTTCCTCTGTACATCGTGAAATTAAACATTTCCACGTCGTAGTCGTGCAGTGACGGCAAAGAAATGTACAAAAAAGCGCGATTCACGTGCAAAATTGTTGTTTTGCTAATTAAACCTATTGCTTTTGTGGCGTTCCCGTTGCCGCCGCCGTCGTCGGATCGTAAGGTTCCTATTTAATAGCTTTTCCTTCAGAAGCTCAATTTTCACTTTGTGTATGAAGTCACGATAACAAATTTCTTTGCCATTGTGAGACGAACTGAGTCGTGAGTGGTTAGGCTTTCCACAAGCTGCTCGAGATTTTTCAAAAAGTTTCCCGTATTTCTCAAAAAAGTTGCTCAAAAAACAAACAAAAGTTCCTCAAAAGTTGCTCGGAAAAAAAACAAAAAACGTTTTTTTGGTCTGATGCTAAAATATGTAACTTGTACAACAAAAGTAAGATTTCTAAGCATTTTGTGCAATTTTTGCGGCGTAACCAGCGTTGCTAAATAACTTTGTCCTAAATAAAAACCAGAAAGTCTAATGAGCCAATAAAAATGTTGAAAGACCTTCTTCACCCGAGACACAAGTCAGTCGAGTGTGAATCTTCGTCCACCATTATGAATTTTCTCTAAAAACAGCTGACCTAGCAGCCCGGCTACTTTTATCTTGCGCCCATGATCTGCCCCAGGAGGGAGGATTTGGTTCCATTTTTTTTACAGGAAATTCAGAAATTGTTTATTTAAACATTGTGAAATATGGAAGAAAGGCCAATTTGAAGCACTAAAAGCTGCTCCGATATCTCAGAATTAGAAGGGTACTCGAGAAGTTGCTCGAAGTACGAGAAGTTGCCAAAAAGTTGCCGAGCAACTTGTGGAAAGCCCTAGGAGTGGTTACATCTCTTACGCTTTCTCTTTTTATTGTCTCTTTATTTTGTTGATCAAAAATTCTTTTCCGTGCCTTTGTGCTTCTAGCAGCTTTGCACATCTCTCATCGGTCCTTGTGGAAAGCCACTCGTCAGCGTCTATACTGAGAGAATCGCTGCAGCTCCTTTTCTTTTTAGATGTCTCCATACTCCTACATTTTATTAAGCAGTCCGCCTATCCTAAACTATTTGAACTTACCTGAGTTTCAAAGTTGCCTTGGTCTTGTAACGTATTTAGTGAGAAGAAAAGTGCAAGAATGGGAAGGTTTTTTAATAATTGCCAAGAGCACGTGCAATCAAAGAATGGCTTATTTTAATATACTTTTTAATTATATCAGTAAAATTATCGCGATAAATATCACATCTTTAGCCATAATTGTGTGAATTTTATATCAAAGGGTGTGGTCAATTGTCATGTGACGCCTCGAAATTCGCAGAAACAGCGTTTCATAAATTCTCTAAATGGTCTCTATAATTGAGGCCATTTCTGGATCTATTAAATTTTATAATTAGGGAAGAAAAGAAAACTTCTTTTTTGGACAGTGATGTCATAATGAAATGCCCCAAAACTCCACCTTCACAAAAGCTTGAGATTGGCAACAGTAATTTTCGAAGTCAGCGTACTCGAGTTGGTAAGAACAGCTATTTTACTAAAAATCACACAAAAATGCCCGTGGATGTCACAGTTTGGTGTCCTGTGTAGCAGACTAGTAAACTTTGAGTGAATACTATCATGGTCCATGCATTTTCTCTCCAGGAACCGGTATGATAGATATTCAACATATCCTAAATTTTACAGAATCGTTAATACGTAACAACCAGCCTCCCTAGTTCTTACAGCAGTAACAATTGTTAAGAAGACTGGTCTGGCTCAACTTTACGTTTTATTGCTATTTGCTTTTAAACTGAGCAAGCAATTTTCTTACCCCAAGGAATGTCCGTGTAACCTCCAAAAACGTATTTACCCTTTTTTATTATGGTAACTGTGTCTCTTTTTCCATCGCAGCGTCTGTGAAACTGTGTACGGACATCCCAGCCGTGCAATGTAGCCCGCCAGCACAGTAGCCAGTGGGAATTGTACCCAACCGCAGGCTCCAGAAATTTTCCCAGATGGTACAAATAGGAAGAATTTGTTTTCAATATGTTTGAGTCCATGAACGCTAAAAATAAGAGGAGAGTACCGTAAAGACCTTAAAGATTGCAAAAAAAAGTAGTTTCTTGTGTTTTACATGTTTTATCGCTGCTGTAGCTACCTGGTGTCTTTAAAGATGGTACAAAAAGGACTGACTAAAAACCCTTATCGGTCCCAACGTCAGCTTCTTCCCCGTTGACCCAGAGACACAACGCTTCATTGGGGGGGGGGGGGGGGTAGACATTGGGGTGCTTTTTTACTTACACAATTCACGTGAATCGATTGTCCTGGCAAGCTCTAAGTTAAAGACATATGACGTTGGTGTTCAGCCACCGAAATGAGACCGGCATTAAAAGCTACTGACAGAAATAAAGCTCATTTAAACACAAAATCAAACGTACAAACGGTCATGGTCCAAAATACCTGGCAGTTAAATTTCGAAGGCTGCAACGTTAATTTGCAGACAGAAAATGACGCTTTTCAACTTGGAATGCAACAATGTTGCGCAATAAGTTAAGCGAAAATATTGCCTGTATTATTTGACCTTAAAGATCATGTCGAAACTTCATGTTCTTATAAAATTGAAACCTAAGGAGTTGCGCAAACCTTTCTCTTTTGACTTGTTTTTTCTTTAACATAGCTATCAAGGAAAAAGGGAAAATATCCGCGATACCAATGATGACGATAATGACAATGATTTCATCATATGACAGACCGCGATCACACAGCGGCCTTTTTGATCAGAGGAATCTACAATCTCAATGTACAGAAGATATTTACCTGTGCAATTAACGCCGTTCCAGAAATATCCTGGCTCTCTGCAGATACATAAGAAGGATCCTTTGGTGTTGTGGCATATGGAGCTGCCGTTACAGTTATGTTTTCCTGTTGCACATTCGTTTACGTCTGAAAAACAGGAGGCGTGACTGTTGGATACTATTCAGTTTGCCTTTTTTCTAAACAGTCTAGGTAGTCACTCCGATGATTACAGACGGAATTGATTCCAATCTGAGTCCTATTTCTAGTCCTATTACCACTATTAAATGCTGTTCTAATTATGATTATAACAGTGTAATGGGACAGTGCCTGGGGGTAGTGTCCGTCATATATACCTAAGTTATGGTACAATAATCACGCCATGCCGCGTGATTTCTTCGATGTTGTTGTTGGACTTCAGCTATGTGGTCTCCTGACTGCACTCAGTCCTATTTCCCTTATTAAACTATATAAGTATTATTATTCGATTAATATTATCTTTCAAATTACTATTATTATTATTATTATTGTTATCATTATTATTTCTTGCTTTGTGCGCTGGCTGATCTCATACCTTTGTACTTGCTAAGGGAGCGAGTCATAACCCATGAAAAAAGGACCCTTACATTTCGACTCCTTACTCTAGACCTCTAAAACTTTTCTTAAAATCGTTTCCCTTCCTAGTGGCGTAGTTTTTTGGGGGTAATGAAATACTAATTATTATGTCCAACTTTCCAGCCAGTTCTCCAAGTTCTTCGTCACACTTGCGAATGATCCTACAACAATCTTTATCTCCCGCACAGTTTTCGTGTTCCACATCCTTGGAATTTTTTGTTTAAGCTCCTGATATTTTTTAACCTCATCTCCTTTTCAACAATTCTCTTATCCCCTGGTACAGCAATATCGACAATGGCGCACTCTCTCTCTCCTGTTTGTTTACAACCACATGATCATGTCTATTGTAGCATTGATGACATGATCACATTGGATGTTCATTATCCCACAGTAGTTTAACTTCACCTTTTTTACCCACACTGTCAGCCACGTATTCGTACCACTTATCGTTCTTTTGCACATGTTATTTCTCACATAACTTCCAACAAACTACTTTTGCAATATTGTCATGTCTCTGTTTATATTCCCTTTGGGCTAACTTTTTACATTCACAGACAATATGGTTTACACTCTCGCCACATTACCTACACAAGGGGGACTCACACCGTCTTGCAGTTAACGTAGTATCAGTTACATGGTTGGTCCTGTGAGCCTGTTCCTGGCCTGCACAAATAAGTGCTTCTGTTTGTATCTTCGAGTTTGCTTTTCGTAACCAGCTCCAAGTTTTCTTACATGTGTTGTTCCGGGTATTCCTCATAAAATTGACCATGCAGCTTTTTTTCCTTCCAACTGTCGAGTTTCAGCTCATTGTTCCAAGATGTCTTCAATCAACTTAACTGACAATTTCCTCACTTTCAATACACCTTACCCCTTACCCCTTGCAGTAAAACGTCCCAAGAATTCTTTACACACCACCCAAAACTGTTTTACTCACCTCTCACACACCCCTCACAGCATATTAGTCGGCCCGACCTCAATCCTCCCTTGATACATACAACCTATCAACATCTCCTTTTGAATGGAAAGCACCATTCATTGTCGACTCCTTTCTCGTCATTTTATCCAATGTTTTCAGTTCTTCGTTTGCCATCTTACCTGCTCCATACTTGATCAGCACTGGCAGCTGCGCATTTGTTAATCGCTATAACCTTATTCTTTCAATTCAATCTTGATTTCAACATTAGTTTCAGCCTTCTTTTTCACTCTCTTGAATTTTTTTTCATCTCGTTTCGTTTATTAAATCAGCCTCAATAATCCCCAAATATTTATACCTTCTTTCACCGATTTCTCCCATTATCCGTCCATACAAAAGAGTTATACCCTCAAACCTTACTTTCTTTTCCCTTGTCATTACCAACACAGTAGTGATAGAGGGATGAAATTAAGCCCCGTTGGTGTCGAGTAAGTGTCTAGTAAGGTTGAGGTAAATCATTGATATGCATAAGGGTCGAGTACTTGATGTCACCCATTGTTTTAACCTAGGAAAAAAGTGGGTTCCTTCATACTGATAAGTGTCTTCCTCCACATCTAATGAGCGTCTCTCTTATACAATAGGAACAATAGGCTGGCCTAGAATTGCCCGGTCTCTTTTAACCCTGATGATTGGCTCATGCAGAAATTATTATCTGTTCAAAATGAAAGCGCTCAGTTGTTGAACACGCTATCGTTACAGAGTGTAACTGAAAAATCTTTAATCATTTCTTTAAATTAACATGACTAAACACAGGATATAAACAAAACTCAAGCACAAAATTCAGGTATTCTATCTCAAGGAGACGACTAACTCTCAGTGCTTAGTGAGCTTATGGCCTTGTCATTTTCACACGTCGTTAGTCAGTTAATTAAGCGAGTTAACAGGCCGACATTTGCTTACAAATTGGCTCAGGTAGACAGTAAAAACCCCAAGAGAGAACCTGGACATATTATTATAAAAACAACAACGAAAAAAAAAAAAACAGTTAATAACTTAACAACAGAAATGTGGTAGTGGTGGAGGAGGCCGAGGAAAGCAATAGAAATGTGGTTTCATGGCTTCCCAAACCTATATAAACGCGCAACATTCTACCTTTTTCTCAGTCTACATTCTGCTCCTGAGAAGTTGACATGAGTTGGTTCTGTCCCGTTTGCGAAAAATCGTTTAGTAGAAAGAGTAGCATGTAAAGGCATGCGATGTCTAAACACCGCAATGCTGGTCTCACCCCATTTCAAACAGTTCCGATGTCTTCACAGAAATGTCAGCGGTTTCGCTTTGAACATTCTTTCACCTCCATGACTGCTGGAATGAGCCAAGTCCGGAAAAGCGGCCTGGGTTCTATCTCTATTAGATCAAGCTTCAGAGGCAATTTACCTTCCCCCAGAGAGGATCGTTTGGTGTTATTCACAATGGCAGCCTGCGTATACAGAGATGCTAGTCGCCGTGCCACACATTGAATTTATCAAGGGAATTCCTACGGCTTTGGAGCAGGATTTCTATTTTGATGTGAACAAACGGAATTTGATCGTGTTTGACGATCAGATGACTTATTTGGTGCTATTCAAGAATCCACGAGACAAATTGCAAATCTTGACTCTGGCAAAGCAAATGTATCCCGGGAAAACTGATTTATTTTTAAATCAGTACAAGGAGGCTGTATAAAAAGACCTTTTGGTTACCTGCTGATTAATCTAAAAACTACCTCCCAAGATAATTGCCCACTGCGAACAAACCTCCTGTCCAGTGAATAAGGCTTTAACCAAGCAGGGTATGAAGAAAATATACCTTAAGAGCTTTTAAAATACCTACAGCAGCAAAATCTTTCTCCCGTCCTGCTTCTTCCAGCTATGCAAGAAATACAGGGCAACATGGATGATGTGCTTTGTGGAAACAATCTTCGGGACGATGAAAAAGATACGCGATACTTTCAGTTGCAAAACAGATATCTGGCTAAAATAAAGAGTTCTCAGCTCCACTTTCTGTGTGTGTGTTTTGTTTATATATCCGAATTTAAGCGCTTAAATTGTAATAGAAAATATAAGCCGTTTCTTGTGTTGCTAGGTGATCTCTTCTCTTGTTCCTATTTTTGTAATAGGCGGTTCGAGCAAACCGGGCTCAAGTTACTTACCGGACAATTCTAGGTACGGCTATTGTTCCTATTGTATAAGACAGACGCTCACTAGATATGGAGGAGGGCACTTACCAGTATGGAGGAACCCACTTTTTCCCTAGGTTAAAACAATGGGTGACGTCATGGACTCGACTCTTATGCATATCAATGATTTATCTGGACCTTACTCGACACTTACTCGAGGCTTAATTTCATCCCCCTATCACTACTCAACACACTACACTTTTTCAATCCAAACTCCAATCTAATGTCCTTACTAAGCAACTGTACAGTTTGCACCAACGAATCTATTTGATCTTTACTTTTCCGAAACAATTTCAAGTCGTTCACAAAAAAAGAAGATAGTTAATCTTAAATTCTCGGCAAGATCATAACTTGCCGTTGATTTTCTCAACACCAATGTGAATGGAATCGTGCACAAAACAAATAGCCCTCTGAAAAATGCCTCTCCTTCTAATTATAATGACTTCCAACCTCTCGCCTGATGATGATAACTCTGCTTCCATGTCTGCATACCATTAATAAAAAAGCCTTTTCACATTCTCAGCTATTTCAAACATCTCCAAACACTTGACAATCCAGCTATGTGGTATCATGTCATCTACTATCCGGTAAACACTCAAAGCCAACGCCACAATGTGCCTTTTCTTGCAATTCTTTAGAATAGCTTTGTCAATTAACAAGTTGATTGTTTCTCTCAAATTGCCGTTTCTTGAAACTCTAAATAATTATTTGTGTGCGCTTCACTGGCTACCGATTCAATATCGTATTATTTTCAAGATTCTGCTCATCGTGTATAAATCACTGAATGGGACATCGCCTAGCTATTTAGCTCAAAAACTACATTATCGTCCTCATTCTAGATCATTGAGGTCTGTTAGTAATGAACTTTTAATGCAACCTAGATCGTATACCAAGACCTACGGAGATAGAGCATTCGCTGTTCATGCACCAAGAGAATGGAACTTAATACCCTATGAAATTCGGAAGTCCAACACCATCTCGAGTTTTAAAAGATCACTTAAGACGTACTTGTTTACTAAATTCAGTGATAACGGATCATTGTTTTTATAAATTTGTATATATTGCGTTAGTTTTAATTTTTTCCCTTTTTTTATCATTATGAATATGGTTTAATAGTTGTTTTAATTTTAATTTTTTCCTTTTTTATCCATTGTAAATATATTAGGATATGGTTGTAAATTTGTAAATATTTTTCAAGAATGTTGTTTACATGATTGAAAAGCGCCTTGAACATAGGATAAGAGCGCTATAGAAATAAAGTCATTATTATTATTATTATTATTATTGTATGGTCTGAATAAATTCGGCGCCTAAAACTACTGTTTACTTTTAGTAGTGATATAGTATGTAAAAAGTATAAAAGCCTGGTTAGTACACGTTATAGGGGTTTGCTGGCAGTATTTTGCAAAGTAAACACAAAAAATCCGGCCAGATTTTTCATTTTGGCCCTATTCGAATCCTTTAGACAGAGGGATAGCTCTCCGTAGCAACTACTACGCTTCAGAAGTGAACCACCTAAAGCAAACCAAGCCTAGCTGGTGGTGGAGTGCGGTAGAGTGGATCGCTGACATGGCTCTCGCTCCTGGCTCAGACCCTTTGTTTGCCAACTTATAGATCGAGGTTCCGCTCTTCTGTCTGACCAATAGATTGCCAGCCAAATCAATTCAGGTTTCCTACAACCTATGGAGTCCTTCCAAAGGCTTGAATTCCTCCTGTCACACAGTGAGGATTTGTCACCACTGACCCTATCCGAACCCGCCGTTTTATCTGCTTTAAAAAGGCTTAACCCTATGAAGGCGGCAGGACTAGATGGGGTAGTGTGGTGAAGGCGTACGCAGGCATCCTTGCTTGCCCAGTTAGCTGTGCAAAAAAGCAGTTTCGCGGAGCAGAGACGGCCATCATCCTGGAAGATGGCGACTGTCCCCAAGCTAAAACCTGTTATCGACATCAACAAATATCTTCGTTCGATCTCCCTAACCTCCGTTATATCTAAACTTGCACAGGACTTTGTCGTCGCTCTTCATTTCGGCCCTGCGGCTCTGGAGGTGATTGATCCAAATCAGTATGGTCGCATCACAGCGTCTTCTACCCCACACGCCCATACCTACATGGTACATGTACCTGGTTGCAAGCCACCGATGGGTCTGGGGCTGCTATGAGAGTCGTCCCGTTTGATTACAGGAAGGCCTTCGATCTCAGTGACCACGCCCTACTTGTGTGCAAAGTTTTCGGCCTATCTTTTCCTCGCGCTGTTACCCTCTGGGTGGCCGACTTCTTAACGCATAGACAACAACGCGTAAAGTTGTCTATAGAGACTGTTTTTATGAATGGGGCCCTGTGCCCGCTGGTGTGCCTCAAGGAACCAAACTAGGCCCATCGTCATTCCTCAGCGGTTTTCAGTGTGGACACATAGAAGCACATTTTGTACGTTGATGATACTTACCAGAGAGATTAAGCAACGCGTTTACGGCAAACGGCAAACGTAAGCAAGTTTCCCCTTCACTAGTCGTTTTCTGTTCATTATAAATACACGAAAATCGGTAGATTCAGGTCAATTTTATCCATAAGAATTGTTTTAAGCTGCTTTTATCTGCTCATTTTAAAAATTTCTCAACTTGAAACTCAAGTTTGCCGTTTGCGGTAAACGCGATGCTTAATCTCTCTACTATTGATGAGTTAGTCCCGCGAGGTGCACAGGGTGACATTCAAAGCGCAGTTAGTGCCGTCGAGGAATGGTCACGTGAGCAATGCATGCAACTAAACGCTGACAAATGCAAGGAGATGATCATAGACTTTAACAATAACAAACATGTCTTCAGCCCTGTTGTGGTCGACGAGAAGGAACTAGCGGTTATAATAGTGCCAAACTTTTAGGTATAACACTGTCGTGTGGACTATTGTAACAGCCTGCTCTTTTTGATATATATCAATGACATGCCCAATTGTTTAGAAAAGACAAATATTAGAACATTTGCTGATGACACCACTCTCTTCTACTCTTCCAATTCTCTACAGGACCTTGAAAAAACTATAAATGAGGAATTCAACCATCTTCTTAGCTACTGCTTTCTGTAAACTTTAACAAAACCCACTATATGACAATCTCCTCCCCCCAAGAAGCAAATAAACTTAAGCTTACCTAGGTATCTACATTGACAAAAATCTAAATTGGGCTCCCCACATTCAGCACATTAACAGCAAAATATCTAAAAACTTGGGAATCCTTATCAGATTACGCCATTTCTTAACTTTAAACACCCTCAAACAAATATATTACTCACTTATCTAGCCCCACCTTTATTATGGAATTATGAGATGGGGAAACACATACCCAAGTAGATTAACTAAAGTTCAAACAAAACAAAATAAATGTATACGCTGCATATTTTTTAGCCATAAGAGAGAAAGTAGTGCACCCTACCTCAAACTTCTAGATATACTTAACATAGATAGCATTTTTAAACTCAAAATCTCCTTGCTAGCTCACAAAATCTCACAAAATGAACCCAATATCCCTGAAGTGTTTCAAAACTACCTCGTAAAGCTGTCTGATATTCACTCACACAATACCAGATATGCCTCAAATCTTAACTCTCATGTACCACGTGTAAGGTCAAATTACGGCAAACACACATTTAAGTTTGCCATAACCAAAACTTGGGAAGAGATTCCTACTAAGATAAAAAAAACACTTAGCTACCATAAGTTCAAAAAAGAATATAAGCGAATTCTAGTTAACTCTCAAAGGTAACAATTGTAATTTGACTGTCTCACATAACCTGACTGCTGGCATAATCGTCCATAGTTGCCTGGCACCAAGCGTACGTTTATTATGTATTTCCAATAATAATATAGCGGTGGTTAGCTCGAAAGCTAAGCTCCTCTGACCACCGTACACTGCTACCCAAGCCATTAATTTTCTTTTTTTTCTTCTTCTTCTCCTTTATTAGTGTATTCCTACCTTACTATATATAATGTAAATATTTTATAAAGTGTGAATAATAAAATTGAACTGAATTGAATTGAATTGTGGCCTGCCAGCCTACCAGCTTAATGAGCTACAGAGGGTCCAAAATGCTGCCGCTAGGTTAATTTTCCAGGAATCTAAATACTGCCACGTAAGACCGATGCTGTATAATCTGCACTGGTTGCCGGTTAAATTCAAAATTGACTTTAAGATACTACTGTTAACGTAAAATGCTATCACTGGCTTAGTACCTTTTTATCTCCAGGAACGTATTAATCTTAAAGAAGCATGTAAATACAATTTACTCTCCGATTGTGATGGACTGCTACTAAACCCTGTGAAATCAAGACTTTAACAACGTTAGGAGATCGACCTTTTGCTGCTGCTGCTCCTCAACTATGGAATTCATGGCCCTATGCGATTAGGAGTAGCCCCTCAGTAGCATCTTTTGAAAAGACACTCAAGACATTTTTATTTCAGAAAGCTTTTTTGTAATTTTATGTGCTTTTTAATCTCTTTTTTAGTAGGTTTTCAGCAGTTTTTTTACCATTTAAGTAGATTAAGTAATTTTTATAGTTTTAGTGTTGACATAATTGTTTTAACTCTTTTTGGTAGGTTCATTCACTTTGTATATTTTATGCAGTCCTCGTAATTTTTTTTAATATTTTTATTTTTAAGCGCTGATGAAAATAGCAATATTGATATCGGCGCTGTATAAGTTTTACTATTATTATTATTATTATTATTATTATTCCCATTCTTTGCAGACTCAGGCAGGATGTTCGGCCTGGTTTATAGTCCTTGGAAGCAGGTTACAACAATTCACCACGGGTCCCAGGTCTCTCTTTTCCTTCTTCTTACAGGGACAGTACTTTCCTTAGTATCTTTGCTTTCCCCGACAATGCTGTTTTCTGGATAACTTCCAAACTCACGTTCACGCCGATTCTCTTCATGTTCTCCTTAAAGTTGAAGTGAATCGGCGTGAACGTTATCCAGCAAACAGCATTGTTGGGGACAGCAAAGATACTAAGGAAAGTACTGTCCCTATCATTATCATTATCATTATCATTATCATTATCATTATCATTATCATTATCATTATCATTATTAACGATCTCAAGTGGAAAGTTTATATAATATACAACTATCCCCTGAAGGGGAGGTGATCAGAATAGTCAGGTGGGATATACCTAGACGCGAAGTGTCGAGGTATATATCTAGCGCTATGAACCGACCCTGAGTGGGATAGTTGTTTTAGTATTTACCAAATCAGTTGGATAAAAATCACTTAGTTCGAGTTTGTTGACGTTTCAATTTACAATGTTTCGGGGATCATTTGTTATGATCTTCTTCCAAATTCAGTAAGAAAATTCTTTTCTAGCGACCAGTAAACATCGAAAAGCCAAATTTTTTCTCGTTCTTGGTATTTGTTGGTGCAGCTGCTTCATTTACCGCTAAAATTTCATCTTTCGAAGCTGTCGCGAAACGAGAAGCAGAATCCCGTCATGAACAAATGAAACAGTGAATATCCAAGGATATTCCTAGTAAGGGGAGCCAATCAGAACGCGTGAAAATTGCTATCCACTGATTTGGTGAATACTAAATGAAACTATTAAGAAAGCAAATAAGCGTTTGTATTTTTTTGGTTCAGCTTGAGCTGTAAAGATATTGTTGACTTCCACTGTACAGTAATGAGACCCGTTCTAAAATATTGCTCGTCCATTTCCCACCATAGCCTACCCGACTGTCTAAGTGAGCGTGTACAAAAAAGAGCGCTCTCCATAATAGCGCCTGATAAATCATACAAACGCTGTTTAGTCAATTTTGGTGTCAGCACTTTATATGATAGGCGTAACGATCAGTGTATTTAGCTGTTTAATAGTATATCCTCGAATAAGCTCAAATTCGCTTGCTTGTTGCTTTCTCCGAACCACCAAAGCTACTACAATACCTGGTATGAGAGTGTTTACGACTTGCGCCACTTTCGCACAAATCACAGCAAAAATTCGTTCAAACCAGCCATGTGCGGCAGTCCAAACATGTTATTATAATGTAAGATTAAGTGTTATTACGTTATTTTCCTTTCTTTTTCAGTTCTTCATTATCATTATTCCTAATTAACAAAATCGAAATTAGTCTTTTACCATTATTTTATACTTTTTTATTGTATTGTAAATAATTAAACAATTCAGCCTTCAGCCGGCTGCAATTTGATTGTTTTCTTATCTATGATCTATCTTTACTGGGAGAAGTAACGCTTCAGTGGATTGATCAGATGTACTAAACTTCGATCAAGCTGGATTAAGTCACCGCAAGATTGAGGATAACATCTTCTTCGCTCTACATAATTCTTCACATGCAGCCTACTCAGCCTCATTTAGTAATCGCTAAATAATTATGACAACGATCACTTTGTAGATCAAAGGCTTGACTTCAAACTCTTATTTGTACATTTGGAAATGTCTCTTTTGAATTCTACTCAGGGACTCAAACGCGTGAACTCGAGACAAAATAATGCTGAATTAATAGCCTTAACATTAAGACGATACAGGTCTGTACTGAAATATAATCACCTGTGCAGTTAACTCCGTTCCCATAATACCCTGGCTTGCAAGTGCACTCGTAAGATCCTTCACTGTTATTGCAGGCTGCATTGGCATGACAGTTGTGCTCGCCTGTTATACACTCGTTTACGTCTGCAAATCAGATGCAGGACTAAATCATCAAAACTGATTTACTTAACCTTTTATTTTCTACGATTGGTTACGATAAGAAGAGAGAGGGAGAGAGAGATTTCTGGCTATGCTAGAAAGCAAAAACATTTTTGCTATATATTGAGCAGGTGAAAAATTCACAAAAAAATTAATGACATCACGTGTATAGATAGAGGATTAGCGAGACCTAAGGAAGCAAGATATTATAGAATGCAATCTTGTAGGAGCACAATAAAATAACACATTAAAAAACTTAAATATTTCAAGCATGTATAGGGGTAAAATTGCATACAGATACTGTAAATCACAAACTTTTGTAATGCAAGGGTATTTCCATACTTTTTCATCTTAAATTAAAAAAACAAACTGTAGCTCTAGGGACTAAGCTGTATACTACCTTGTGGGTGAACTTGGCTCTAATGCGAGATAAATGGAGTTGATTAGAAAAAGATTTATTATAAAGAAGACCGAGGTATTGTTTTCACCTGTGCAGTCAACTCCATCCCCAGAATACCCTGGCTTGCAGGTGCACACAAAGGATCCTTTAGTGTTTTTGCAACTGGCGTTTGCATAACAGTTGTGCTTTCCTGCTTCACATTCATTTATATCTGGAAAAAAGAAGTCAGGCACTGAATTATCAAAACTGACTTAGTTTTTCTTTCACAGCAATTACTGTGGCCTACCATAATAGCCATTTGATGCGATCAATTTTCATTTTCAAAACGAGGTCAATCCTCAAACCTTTCTCCTTTGAAATTTATTTTCATATCAAAAGGCTTCGCTCCTCGCCTCGTTTTAAGACAGAAGCTCGAGTCAACTCGAAAATGGCCTATTAGAATTACAATATACCTGACTTATTATTTAGCAATTAATGGGTGAGGCTGGGTAGGATATGAAGAATTAAGCAGATCGAGGAGGTGTTATCCACAGAGGCCGAAGGCCGAGGTGGATAACACCCTCACAAATCCGCTATAACAATAACACAAATCCGCTATTTATTTTGTTATTTAAAAAATTTAAACCCCACATATTTATTACTATTTTTAAAAAGAGGAAGACCTAGTGTACACAAATATAGTTAAAAAGGTCTGAATTTAGTTTTTGTGTCCGAATGAAGACTTCCTAAAAACCGTCTGATTTCACGTTTAAAACCAAAGAAATTTTGATATTTTGGGTCGAGACGGTTTTTTATTGTTTGTGGCCGTTAAAAAGAATATTTTAAAAAACTAACCTCATTTCATTTCATTACACACCTTAGGCTTACTGCTCACAAAAAAGGAGCGAAATCGATTTTTGACCGTGGTCGTGATTTTTCCGATGTTGTTTGATTTTTACTCAGCGCTTAAAAGCGCTGATGAAAATAGCAATATTGATAACGGCGCTATATAAGTTTCATTATTATTATTATTATTATTATTATTATTATTATTATTATTATTATTATTATTATTATTATTATTATTATTATATTAATTAGTATGTGTAATCAAATGGTGACGAGTGAAATTATCCTAATAATTTCCCTCGCCTAAAGGCTCGGGAAATTATCAGGATTTGGACAAAACGCAAGTGAAATTATTCCCTAATTTCACGAATTTACCATTTGATTACCTATTAATATCATGGGTGACGAATTACCTTAGCAATCTTGGATCTTTGACATGTTTATCCTGGATCGTATCGATCGAGAACTCCTTTCTCTCAAATGTTTAGACCTTAAATTTGGCTTATAAAGTTCAGAATTTTTCAGACTTTTTCGGCAAAATACCTGTTAGAATCCTTCCTGATGTTCTCTTCTGTGTTCAGGTTTTCTAAAGCGTCTTTATGTGCCCCAACATCTTCATTCACGGCATTATAAACCTTTGTCGCCATCTTGACATTGAGAAGTAGGGAAAGGTTGCCATGGCAGTTTTGTAATTTCACATGTGAAATTACAAATTAACGCTGAAATTTCGCGCCAGAATTAAGGAGTAATTCGTCACCCAAACGCAAATAAGCGTTTGTATTTTTTTGTTTCAGCGTAAGCTGTAAAGATATTGTTGACTTCCACTGCAGAGTAATAAGATCCGTACTAGAATATTGCTCGCCCATTTTCCACCGTAGCCTACCCGACTGTCTAAGTAAGCGTGTACAAAAAAGAGCGCTCTCCATAATAGCGCTTGATAAATCATGCAAACACTGTTTAGTCAGTTTTGGTCTCAGCACTTTATACGATAGGCGTAACGATCAGTGTATTTAGCTGTTTAATAGAGTGTTTTCACATGACGTCACGGCAGCCATATTGGTGTCCCAAAATAATGAAAGGGCGGCCATGTTGGTGTCCCAAACCAGTCCTCATATGCAAATGATTTCTTTTTTTTTTTCAATAAATTTGCATAGATGGTGGCCACGTGAGTGAAAACACTCTATAGTATATCCTCGGATCAGCACAAATTTACTTGCTTGCTTTCTCCGAGCCACCAAGCCTACTACAATACCAGGCATGAGAGTGTTTACGACTTGCCCCGCTTTCGCAAAAACCGCTGCAAAAATTCCTTCAAACCAGTCACGTGCGGTCGTCCAAACATGTTATTATAATGTAAGATTAAGTGTTATTACGTTATTTTTCCTTTCTTTTTCAGTTCTTCATTATCATTATTCCTAATTAAGAAAATTGTAATTAGTCTTTTCCCATTTTTTATTTTATACCTTTTATTGTATTGTAAATAATTAAACAATTCAGCCTTCAGCCGGCTGCGATTTGATTATTTTATTATCTATGATCTATCTTTACTAGGAGAAGTAACGCTTTCAGTGGATTGATCAGATGTACTAAACTTCGATCAAGCTGGATTGAACCACCGCAAGATTGAGGATAACATCTTCTTCTCTCTACATAATTTTTCACATGCAGCCTACTCAGTCTCACTCAGTAACTGCTAATTATGACAACGATCACTTTCTCGATCAAAGGAAATTTGTCTTTTGAATTCTACTCAGAGACTCAAACGCGTGAACTCGAGACAAAATAATACTGAATTAATAGCCTTAACATTAAGACGATACAGGTCTTTACTGAAATATAATCACCTGTGCAGTTAACTCCGTTCCCAGAATACCCTGGTTTGCAAGTGCACTCGAAAGATCCTTCAGTGTTATTGCAGGTTGCATTGGCATCACAGTTGTGCTCTCCTGTTATACACTCGTTTACGTCTGCAAGTAAGATGCAGGACTAAATCATCAAAACTGATTTACTTAACCTTCTATTTTCTAGGATTGGGTACGATCAGAAGAGAGAGGGAGCGAGAGATTTCTGGCTATACTGGAAAGCAAAAACATTTTTGCTATATATTGAGCAGGAGAGAAATTCAGAGATGACATCAAGTGTATAGATAGAGGATTCGCGAGACCTAAGGAAGCAAGATATTAGAGAATACAGAATGACTTCATATCTAAAGAAAAATTGCCAACAGAAGGAGGGATAAAAAGGACACGTTTCCGCTCATACTCTAAAGACGGAACTGTGTACTTTGGTCGATCTGATATAACTAAACGTAGTAAGCTCACCCAGCGTGGGCACAATATAATAATACATCAAAAAACGTAAATATCTCAAGCATGTATAAGGCTAAAATCGAATACAGATACTGCAAATCACAAACTATAGCACTATATATGCAAGGGCATTTCGACACTTATTATCCAGCTTAAAAGAACAAAGTGCAGCTCTAGAGACTAAGCTGCATACTACTTTGTAGCTGAACTTGGCTTTTAGGCGAGATAAATGGAGTTGATTAGAAAAAGATTCATTATAAAGAAGACCGAAGTATTGTTTTCACCTGTGCAGTTAACTCCATCCCCAGAATACCCTGGCTTGCAGGTGCACTCAAAGGATCCTTTAGTGTTTTTGCAATCAGCGTTTGCATGACAGTTGTGCTTTCCTGTTTCACACTCATTTTCATCTGCAATTCAAAAGTCAGGAACTGAATAAAAAAAAACTGATTTAGTGTTCTTTTCTTTTATTGCAAGTAACTTTGGCCTACCATAATAACAGTTATCTGCCTTATTACAGGAAATTAACGCTTTATGAAATTACGTTGTTGGAAACTGACGCGACTTAAAATTAATTGGACTTTGGTGAAGACGACTTTCAAAAGAGGAAATCAGAGGAAATCATAATGCAAAAAAGGTTGTTTTGTGTTGTTTTGTTTTGTTTTTTTTTTTGGTACGATTTTCATTGACCTCTCAGGCAGGCGCTACCTCTCTTCCTGCGTGTCTCCCTCGCGCGCTCCGACCTTCCTTTCGCCCATACTAGCTATTTTCTGGATTAGGTTCAAGCCCCTGCTAAGCAGGCTAGAGTCATTGCTAGTTCCAGGTAACATCTGGTACTTAATTTAAAAAATTAGCCTCCCACACAGGCCTTTCTAGGAGAGTCGCATTCCTCCCTTCCTCTTGTGGAGAGGAACTATATATATGACTCACCTAATAACGTCTGCGTGGGAGCAGGCTAATTATGATATAGGGAGTTTATAAGCAAAGGCGTTGGGCAACGCACCCTGGGCAACTCACGTCAACCAGTTGTTGTCTATTTTCATTCTTGTTAGGTAGTTTCCCCTTTTTTTTCGGGCAAACCGCCACTATAACAGTTAATTAAGACACTGAAAAGAGGTAGGCAATACAGATTTGGTAGTTTTTATGTTTATTAAAAGGGATAAGGATTTACTTCCAGTTGGCATGCGTCGCTCAAAGAAAACCCGTTTCAACTTAAGGCGCCAAAAAAACTTAAAATAGATAATTGTAAGGACGCTAACTTAACATAAACAAAAGACGTGGCTACGAAGCATCTGAATGTTTCAATTAAGAGATCTTAAAGTGGATGTTACCTGTACATTTATGTTGTCCACTTTTAAAATACCCTTTTTGACAGTAACACTCGAAGGATCCTTTAGTGTTGACGCACAATGAAATAGCTTCATCACATTGGTGTTTTTTTGTATTACACTCGTCCACGTCTGGAAATAAATAAGGGTAAATTATCACACTGACCAAGTTCGATTTTTATTCCTATCGAATGAGAGATAGTAGTGCAATGCATTCGAACGGTAACCCTGAAATAGTCTACGCTTGAATTAATTTTTCCAAAACAAATTCAGTGGCAAGGAGTACTTATTTTGTTTATTTTGTTTCATGCTACTTACAGCAATATGTCACTTAGATAAATACGAAACCAGTTTGCAGCTTTCTTATTGGCTTATTCCTTATTTCTGCTGCGATGGCATACAACTAAAGTTTAGATCCTGTAAGTTCACGCTGCGTATGTAGCTTTGTTACCTGCACAGTTGACACCATCCCCAGAATATCCTGGTTTGCAAGTACACGTGAAGGAACGCTTGGTGTTGGTGCAGTATGCATCATCGTGGCAGTTATGTAGTCCTGTTTCACACTCGTCTACAAATCAGCAAGTAGAAGTTACTTATAAGAATTTCTTTCTTCCTTTACCGATAAAGTTAGTTTTCACACTTTAAGCCAGCTTAACAGTTGTTTTGATTATTTGTATTTGCAACAATGTTTGAGCTCAAACAACGGAGATCATGATCTCCTGGTTTAAATTATTATAAACTATGAAAAATATATATATCTGTTGACGTACTTTCAACAAGAATCCTATTGCGAAAACGTTGGTCTAAATACTCCAATCAAGAAACGTTGCGTGCCTTAGGGCCCCTTGTCGTATCGTGTTGCTAGGCTACGGGGTTGCTATGCAAGTGAAATTGAACTTCTGGTCTTAGTATTTTGCGTGCTTTTGGACTGACGTCAGCGCGGGATAATTGTGAGTTTACGCAACAGGATGGCAGGAAGAAGAGGACGTCAAAACGCTTGTGCGTGACAAAAGTGACAGGACTATTACGTACGTGTTTTGTCGTGATATATTCACCTAACATTAACGTTTACTCGTCTTTACAAAAAAATTCCGTTTAAAGGAGAGTGAAGTTTGGCGAAAAGTTGTTTCAAACAAAATTATTGTCACGCTTGTTTGCCGTCTTCTTTCCTCTCCCGTCCAGTTGCGAAATTAAGTTCACTAAGAGTGAGCTGACGCAACAGTACGGGAGAGGAAAGAAGAAGGCATACCTTGTGTAACAAGCGTGAAAATAATTTTGTTCAAAAAACTTTTCCGCCGAACTTCCCCTTTCTTTAAATGGGTCTTTTTGCAAAAGACCAGAAAACATTAACTTAAGTGAAGATCACCTCAAAACACGTAAGTAATAGACCTGTCACGTTTGTCGCATACAAGCGTTTTACAATCCTCTTCTTTCTGCCGTCTTGTTGCGTAAAAGCGGTATTGGCTCTTTTTCGTTTACGCTAACGTTTAGTCTGCGCTCCGCTGTTACTAGTCGGCAAGTTTTTGTTTCACAGCTAAGTTCTGCTTTTATTGAAAGCTGTTCTCAAGATCAGTTGTCTTGCACGCGGACAGTTTTACAAATCTTTTTTCGCATTTCCTAATAAAGCAGTAATACTGGAAATCCATGAAATGCTGATTCGGATTTATTAACAATCGGACGTACACGCAAATTCATACCCCCACCGTGGTACAAGGGGAGGGGGTTGATGGAACCCCTCCTCAGGAGTTTTTGATATGTTGCACTATTTCGAAAAGATTTTGCCTTTAGTGGAAAGCCTTTGATCTTCTCTAAAAGATGAGGAAAATTTATGTGTGGTGGCGCTGCTGGAGGCCTGTGACGTCACCAACAATGAACGCCATCTAGGCCGCCGTCTGGGGGGGATTTTACCAAGAATTAGAAGTCAGGTTAAAATCGCAAAAAAGTTGAAAAAACATGCGTTTTCACTCCAAAATGGCTTGACCACCTGCAACAGCAGTGGCTTCATAGCTTAGTTGGTTAGAGCGTTGCACCGGTATCGCAGGTCACGGGTTCAAATGCCATTAAAGTCCTGAATTTTTCTCAGGCTTCTTACGTAATTGCATATATAAATTGCGGTCACTTCCGCGAGGATCATTCTTCATTTGATTTCATTTCCGCAGTTCTCCAATATGATTTATTTGATATACATTTGTCACAAGGAAACTATATCTAATCAGGGATTACTACTTCATTGAATTTTTGCCCACTTCTCACAAAACGGCTCATGGACTAGAAATCATTTGTCAAAAATGTTTACCATTACTGGTTCCAAGTCCGAAAATTTTGTGCGTTTTGAGAAAAGACTAAAACTGGCATAAATGTTTTCTGGAGGTTTCTTGCTTGCTCTCTTTCATTCCTTTATTATCTAGTCCAACTTATAGCCTTACAATCCATGGAATTGTGCCTTGTAGTTAGCTTTCCGGAATAGGGGTAAATCAAATTGAAAAGAGTAGTAGACAAATAGCAAAATTAGACGATGGATTTTTGCCCACAATGTTTGTTTATAAATCTGACAGGATCAGTCAGGATTTCCATAATATGGTAGCAGTGTGCCAAGTTCTTATTAACCTCCGCCGTCTGGTTAGCTCAGCCGGGAGAGCGCTGGTTTGCTGAGCTGGAGGTCGCGGGTTAAAATCCCGACCGCAAAAACACTCAGGCTCTTAAAATTACTGAGAAGAAAGCGCTGCCTTTGTAATGACATCTGCAAACGGTTAGACTTTCTTGAGACTTCTAGGATATAAGGACGAAAACCCGTTGGTCCCCTCTCACACAGCACTTTCACTTACCTGGTACGAGTAAGAGTAAGGGACGTTGACCCCGTGGTGTGCCCAACCTCTCCTGGGTTGGGTGGGTTATCTGTAAAGAGAGATATCGATCTTGCAACCTTATGATCCTCCTTCAGGAATCGAAACGACTACCTGTAGACAGTGTATGTATTTGCACTTTTTTTATTTGAGTGTCAATGTATTCAGCACGAAAGTACTAATTGAGGACACTATATTTTACGTCTCCAACTGGAGACGGGACCGCCATTTTACGTGGTCATCCGAGACACGCGAAGGTCTAGCCTGTTGCAGTGCAAAGGAAGTACCTTCATTTCTCGGTTATTTTAAGACCCTGAGTATTGGTCCGGCCCCAGGAATCGAACCCGCGACCTCCCGCTCTGCAGTCAACGCGTTCTACCGACTGAGCTAACACTGCCGCGGTTGAATAACTTCCTGGATTCGCTGCTTACCGACTAAATTAAATGGCTTAAACTAAAAGGGTAAGTCATTATTATTATTATTATTATTATTATTATTATTATTATTGTTTCTTTTTTCATTTTTTAACTTACCTAAGCAGGTCATTTCAATTTCTCTGGTGATTTCTTCCATTAACTCTCTGTTCCTTTCCCGCTCTTTAATAAACTCCTCTTCCTCTTTTGTCTTTGGAACAGGACATACTGCAAGCCAGCAACACATATGAACAGTAAATTTTAATTTGTGAGCTAACGATATTTTATCAATCGTACAAAACAATAATAAATATAAAAATTAAAATAAATTAATAATAATAATAACAATAATAATAATAACTCTCCGTCTATTAAAGAGAGGTGTCCCGGTAATAGAGAGTCAAAGTTGATGGCGCCAGTAATTACAAGAATATTCGTAATAAATACAGTCCACATATATTTTACTTGTGCAAAACAATAAAAAAACGGAATCAATGTACTGGAAAGGAGGAATCGGAACAAGGCTACAAAGTAATGAAAATTCAGTATTTTCTGCTTTTAACAACAGTTTATACTCAAGCAAAAAAAATAGTGATACAGTAGAACCCCGATAATTCGAACTCGGATAACTCGAACTCCTCGATCACTAACTCAAACTAAGTACAATTTCCCTTGGATTTCACCCCACTTTCTAGTCATTTTAACTCAGTCAACTCCAACTCGGAAAATTAGAATTCCTCACCAACACGAACTAAAATTCCTTTCCCTTGACCAAAAAATAACTGCGACATGGTAAACTGATACCTCGCTAACTGATACCTCGCTAACTCGAACTGTTTTTCGTTTCCCCTCAAAGTTCGAGTTGCCGGGGTTCTACAGTACAAAATTAATTCGTTATAATGGTTTGTTTTTGATATCACCGTTTGAAGTTTCCATTAGGCTCAAAGAGTTCAGCTAAAAGACGGAGAAGATAGATGTTTTACAGGTTAAGAGGTTCTCCATGAGGTGTTTAGAAGATACGAGCTGTAAGAAGACGCGTTCTGTATTTGGATGGGTATGTAATTTGCTTATCCTAATTGCAATTTCTTGTCATGTAGTGCACCTACATTTCGTTTTGAGGTATTTTTCATTACCTAAAGCACTTCTCGAGGGACCGTTGACGGTTTTGTAAGTGTCTCTTGTCCTTCTTGGAGAGGTTTCCGCCTTATAGAGAGCATAGTTAAAGTCAAACGACTGGACAATGACAGGGGCCAACACCAGAGGGAGTTGTCCGATTTAAAGAGGTGTTTGCATGTATAGCAAGATTTTCTCAAATACAAATTTATTTCAAATCCATGAAGTAAGAAAAAAGTAGAGCAAGGCAATTCATGAAAGGACTCTCTACGTAAGAAATTTTGCGAAATGTTGATCGCACATTTTTGAAGTGTTAAATTAAAAAAATAATTATAAACAATGAAGTTGTTACATATTCACAATTTTTACATCGCCCGTAAAATACCTTGTTTACCCCCAAGAATCGTGCATACGTTATTGTCTTCAATTTCTCTTATGATGACCGCTTACTCACAGGAAATTGAAAACAATTCTCATGCAAATTTTATGGACGATGTAAAAATTATGGTGAATAAATCCTCGGAATGATGTTTTAGGTAAAGTGTAAAAATGAAAACTTTAAGCGGCTTTCTGTACATGAAGCAGAAACAGGATGTTGAAATAAAATGGTGACAATCTGCAGGTGCGCAATTAAATTTTTGTCGTAGTTATTACCTCCATGATTTACATCTTCCTCTGTTATCATCGCGACTGGGAACATGATAACGAAAATAATGATTAATGTTTTTATGCTTGCCATCTTCCAATCTGTTGAAAACAAAATAATCATGGTTCATAGCATGTCACTGAATTTATTTCGTGGGTGTTTCGAGAGTTATGCACACAAAGTTTAATAACCACGAGTAAGCGGGGGGAGGGAGAGGAGGAAGGGGCTACCCTTGGGAAATAGCTTTTGATAGATTGTTCTCGCAAGAAGTAGCATGATATGCTACTTGCAGTGCTCGTATATTTCTAAAATTATGCCAATAATTCTGCTAGTTTTTGTAAATTAATCTCCTTTCAGCCAAAAAAAAAAAAAATGCCGAAATTATGCTTCTCACTTTTTACTTTAAATTTGGTAAGAAAAGACCTCCCATGCTTCATTTACAAGTAAATGGCAAACTCATTTACCCTGTTTACACTAAGAAACTTTAAAAGTCCTTAATTCATTGTCTGACAAGTATAAAAACTCAAACAATAAACAACCAACACGCGGACGCCACCCCAGGTAACCACAGACAAATGAATTCGTTACTTAGATTTGCCTGTAACACAGATCTCGGACGAAAAACATTGGTTGCATGTTCAATAAATGACAATTTTGTACTGCAGAATTATACCAAAAAGTTTGAATTATGCTAGCAGTGCTTTTTTTCTCGAAAAATAGATGAAAATTATGCTAGTCCAATCTTTCAAGGCGTACCGGAAAATGCCGGTGATACCACGATGCATAATTCCTTAAATCCCTTACCCTATTTCCCATATCTGCATTACCCTGGTCAGGGTAAAAACTGGGGATAAAATCTCTCTCCTATTTGCAGACAATAACGTTACTTATCTATGCAGCTAATATACATAATTATATGATCCTATCAGAAACTTCTATAGAGGAGTTCCCCCGGAGACGGAGACAGATTATTATAAAGAAGTACCCCAGGGAATTATATAGTCCGTTCGCAGATACCCCTGGTGTTTATTTGATCAAACAAAGTCAATTTTAAAAAGCCTGTTCAAGCTTTCTGGGAAACCGCGGAGACCGAGAGTTGGAAAAAAAAAAGGGAAAATAGAAGCCGATTAAGCTGCAGTCTCAAAAATACTTCTTTACGCTATATCTTTCAAGACGTTTTTTTTTATTTTTGCATTTTTGTAAGTCGTGAATACGACATAAAATTTTAAATATATTTCCCGAGAAGACACGGATAAGATAAAATTTGAACCTGTTCTATGACATGGTTGTTTTACTGAGAAAAGGATAACTTCTTTCCCTTTAAAACAATGCATTTTTTTTTCAGAGAAAGATCCGAGCAGCATTTTGCTCAGTTGTTTAAGTTTGATTCTAGTTCAAGTTTCAGAAATATTTCAATCACTAAAAAAATCGAATTTCTTATTAAATAAAATATATCGTCGTTTTGGGGAGAAAATAATTATAATATAGATAAATAAACAAATAGAGTAGATAAATAAAAAATGGACCGGTCGAAACCGACGAGAGAATAGAGAAACTCATGGCCATCAAAATACTAGTTATAAATTATCTACATCATGGGTCCGAGTATGTGTTCATAAAAAAACAAGTCTCTCGTTAGGCGAAGGGAAAGTCTGCTAAGCTTGCGTCTTGTCGCCATGATCAGTCGGTGTTCTTCTGTGTCCAGTATAGTGTCCATGCAACAACCGATATTTTTCGTTCTTTTTTATTTATATGGCAAATGTCGCTGATGGAGAAACTTTTGCATTTTTCCGCCGATCAAGAATTGTAAAAAACATCACTTTCCAGTGAACGCAATCCAATCATTCTGGCCGAAATCATTATCAAAACCGTGCAACACGGTAAAGAAGAAATACATCGAAGTGCTTCTATGAACCAGCGATGAACATGCTAACCGCTGTAAAAGGAAGTCAAGTTCGTGTATGCAACGACTGTCAAAATACAAACAGAAGCTGTTCATGCATTTACGTGAAACATAAAGTAAAAGACTTTTATTGAATTAATAAAAAGTACAAAATGAAGAAATACTGAAATGAAAAACAATTTTGAATGTTTCTTTTCTGACGACATCTGCTATTTGTAGATTGAATATCTTCAGAACTTGACGAGAAATATGCAAATGAAGAAGGGAACTTAACATTGATTAAGGTAACGTTAAGCATGTTTTAGCTATCTTTTTAAACTAGAAATTATTTTGAATAAATAATAAAACATTGATTGGATACGGATAGATCTTTCAACCGCTGAAACTAAGGAAGGAAAGAGGAAGGAGGGCGAGAGTCGTGGATGAGAGCACAACAGACGTGCCCTCTTTACAATATATATTACATGTAAATAACATATGAATATTTTACATACACTGAGAGTGATGCCGAAATAAACAGGAATATTGCACTCAAGCTGGTCATGATCACAGTAAGAACATCACTAAAACAACTAAGAAATAATGTAGGAAAAATCCCCTCTCACCTCCATATGATTCTTGTTATTTAAAAGTTTTATTTTCTTACCTCAAAATTTTCAGCTCTTTTGATCAATTGTACGTCTCCTAACTTTTGGTGGCTAAAAGAGTTCTGACTGCTGTTCGCTTGTTCAATTGTCTGAGTTGTTTGCCTGTGAAGATCCAAATACGCCCAGCAATTAAAACTCAAACAAGATTTAACGCAGGATATGTTTCGATATATTTTCAGGAAGACCCTTCTTCCCCCAAAAAATCAAATTCAAACGCAAAAAAGACAGTTTTTTGTCACCTGAGGTGCCGGCTTATCGGGCTGACAAATAAAAATGTTTGACAAAAAACAGCAGGCGTGATCTCATTTTTATTACTGACGTTAGCTGGCCATTTGAAAACGCCATCGATCGTTTGGTAATTAATGCTTCATTTTTCCGGTCTTGTCCTAAGGGGCATAAATTGACAAATTCCGCCATCTGGTCACAAAGAGACAAATGCATTTTGTTTTTACAAATATAGTTTATTAACCATATGATTGGTGTGTCGTGGTCATTTTAAGGAGGAAGTGATACAGAGATGAATTAACTTTTCTTTCTTTCGTAATTTTTAATTCCTTTTGTGGTAACGACAAGTTTCTGTTACTACTTAAAATAGTTCTACGAAACTAGGATTTAAGCAAGGAACCCTAAGCAAGTTCCGCCTTTGGAGCTGCCGCATATAGTCTATGAGATAACTAACTGGACTGTTTAAACCCTTCAGACTCAAATTCAAGGACATCTAAGGGCAAATAGAAATCTAGAAGTTCGAGTTCCGACAAAACAAGCTAAAAACTCACTCGTTTATCCAGTAGAAAAAAGATGGCGATCTTCGCTTTCAGGATAAGTTAAACTATGTAATAATTACCCCTGTCACAGAAACATTTTATTGAGGAGATATGATAATCACTCACTCGATAAACGCTGAGGTTAAGTTGGAAGCAACACCCTTGGGTCTGTCTTCAGGGCTTATAAACTTCCAAGTATATCCATATGAAAAAAAGTAAAAAGCCTCACATTTATTAATAAAGAGTTATATAGACTTATACAGTCGCAAACTTCCGAGGGAGTCGTCTGAAAGCTGGGCGCTCACACTGTTCAGTGATGTCACAATCCAAAAACCGGAAGTGATTTTGATTGGATGATTGTCAAAACATTCGTATAAATTATACGAGTTATTATTAAAAAATTTTAGTAGGACTGTAGTTTGATATTCAGCGGATCGCATGCTTGCGTGGAGTGAGTGTGGATTGCAAATTTTTTGTCAATTTTAGTGGAATTGTATTCATTTAGAGCGATTTTATCAAACTGTAACCCTAAAATAAAACGTTCAATTCCATCGCTAAAATTTTTTATATGACTTCTTTTCTTCTTCGGAAGCGAAAAACAGAAGAAATCGACCGATGATAAAGGATTTTTGAAGAGCAAAAAATTTCTAAGATATATGACCACATATAAGTCGGTGTTTAGTATTGTACATTAGATGAAAGAACGGAGTAAAAAACGTTTTGGCCTGTTCAAGTAACTTTTTATTTTCAGTAACATTCACGTTATTGAATGAAGTGCACATCATTCCTTTTAATAGCCGCAGGATAAGAAATGCTATGCCGCTAACAAACGTTTAAAGTCCTATGAAAATGTGAACGAAATTCTTCCTTTTTAATATAGGGAAGAACAGTTTACTCGAATGCAAGGTGTTTGTAGAAGTCCGATAAAGTATTACTCACTCGAAGGATAATTGTATTCTTATATCAGGTACTAGCAATCGTTCGATGGTATATAAAGAATATCTGTTCTATTTGACTTCATTAAACACACATCTTTGTACATCTTTTTAATTCAGTGATCTCATGGTAGGGAAAAATACACTTAAATTGTGAAAAAAATATAGTGAAGGCTTTTAAACGTGACCTCACAAGTGCAAACTCCAATTCGTGTTGCGAGTTCGCTTACTCGGAACTCAAACCTAACTACTTAGAATGCAAATTATCTCCGGTACGGAGTATAGGAGATAATGACTTTCTACGTGTTATTTCTTGGGCATGTTGGTATTATCACCCCTTATTGGTGTTAGTTAATTATCTATTGTGCTATGTAGCTACATATATTTGTTAA
>OZ037781.1:8360903-8370903 GCA_964035525.1 Porites cylindrica | reverse complement strand
AAGAAAGAAACACCCCGAACAAATGTAGCAAGAATATCAAAGACGAAAAGTAAAGAGGCCCTCGATCTAATAGTCCGCAAACTTCGCAGAAAGCGCAAAAGTAACAAGGATTTTCATTGCAACAACAACAACTACAAAAATGTTCAAATTAGCAAAAAAAAAAGTCAGACTTGTTAAGAAGAAAGTTAAAGAAGGCCATGGATAACTGGTCACAAATTGCGCAAAAGTTTCAAGAATAGCCAACAGTCCGGGCCACAACCAGATCTGGATATGTAATTTCCTGCAATCTGATTGGCTCAGAGCTCAACCAAAACATTGACTTGACCGCGAAAGGACTAAGCTCGACAGAAATGTCGAACAGGGAAACTTCGAAGCAAATAGCTGTCGAGTGCTTTGGGTGGGATGTACCTTGAAGAAAAGTAACAGCAATACGGAGCCGATTAATCGAGATTATTTTATGCGGCATAGCGTTCGATTTACGAATATCGAGATGTTAATGATCGAGAACGCTTTCTGTAAACACCCGTGGATTTCTGATAATATTTCAAGAGACCAGAAACAACTCGACGACTCCGATCGAATTGGAACAATAGGGAATTTGAATACCGCGATACATTTTAAGTGGAAAGGTTTTAAGAAGTCCTGTTTGGAGTAATTTCTGCGAGCACAGCTTCGACCTGGAGAAGTCTGTTCTATTCTACTTCGGGCGCAATACCATACGCGCTAAAATCTAATTTCGATCGAAGGATTGATAATGATAATCTTAATGCTAATTATTCTTGCTGTATATAAATTTCCAGTATATTGAATCGTCACACATGTTGAAAATATGCGAAGGTCAAAGAAATAAATAAAATTTGTAGAAATTGCACTCGCGAAGAGTCGTAAGCAGTCACTAACGAACTTCTGTCTTTGCTTATTGCAAATTGCAAAACCCCATTGCGGATGAAAATAATGCAAGTGGACGTATTCGCGTTCTAATAGCTGTTAAATAGTCACTGAGAGGACGTAAACATAATTTGACAATTGTATTTTGAAAAACAGCTTTGACAAATGAAATAGACTTTACTATTATTGTTTGTGTCAAAATATTTAATAGAATGGTTTTTCACAAGACAAGAAAATATTATATATATCATGATATCTCTATATTTGTTTAAAAAATTTGTTCCGTTAAATTATTGTCATTAAGGGGGTGCATCAGTTGAGACGACTGATGCGGTTCTAAATCTCAAAGGAAGGTGTCGCATTGGGATGCAGGGCTAGTACAGCATCACAGTAGTTTTTTGGCATGAGAGATTTCATAATACCGTGTGTCTACTACCTAGGATATAGTAGTTTTACAGTAGATAGGAATATCACGACTGTAATATGGGTTACAGACGGATACAATTCTAGTTTAGTCACATTCTCACTTGGCATTGCAGTAGCAACATTCACTTTTATTGCACTAGCAATCATTTCCCTCTCTCCCTCCCTCCCTCCCTCCCTGTATCACTTTTATTATTTGATTGAGGTTGTTTTAATTCTTTTTTGGTTTGGTCTTTCTTATTTGTTGGAGCACTTGATTTTTATACTAAATATTATTTAATATTATTAAATATTAATTATTAAAGGCTGTCTTGTATCCCAAACAATGCCTGGGTTTCTGAGTTTTGTTGATTTAGTGTAAAGACTATGCCATTATAGTAATATCCTGTCACTGTAGGTGGAATACATACACACTGAAAAACTTAGTGGGCACTAAGCCTCTATTATTATTATATTATGTTTTTCCTGCTTCATAAAGTCAAACCCCTCTTTACGGACACCAGCTTAATGTGGACTCCCTGTTATTATGGGAAGTTTCCTTGGTCACTGGAGAAAACCCTTAATTTTCTCTATATTCAACCCACTTAATACAGACTGACCTGTTAAAGTGGATAATGGACGTTTTTTCTTCCTCAATGAACAGATTCTCATATAAAGTCAACCGCGCTAATCCGCACACTTTATAGTCCATTGTGTGCTGTAGTCAACCTCTTTTTTTGTAGGGTAAAAAAACCTTTCACTTAATTGACGTCATGTCCATGTTCCCAGCGTCATAGTACACCAAAATGAATGAATTGTGCACAACAATAATAGACCATTTTGACATCAATCGAGTTGGTAAATTTTACATAATTTTTGATCGATTTTCTGGAGACTTCCGTGTGTTTTCATGGACACAGTCTGCAGAATAAGAGCTTAGTGATGTTTAAAGATGTTAGGTGTGATGCTGTAGTATTTCGATAAAAAAGTGTATTTTTGACTTTTATAACAGGACCTGCGCTTGATATGGACACCTCTGTTATATAGACACTTCCTATGGCCCCTTCAGTGTCCATATCAATGGGGTTTGACTTTAATGATGAAATATGGAACAGTTTTGTAAGATCGATCATTTGGTGTCCTGTTTAAAGTGTATTTTCATCCATTCTTCACATTTTCCACCTTGCATGTCATAACCTAAGGCAAAGTAAAGAAACAAATAAATAATAAATTAAAAAATTATATGAGCAATCGAAAATACAGGCATTTTTTTATGTACCTCAATCTGTGTACATTTATTTCATTGACATGAAAGGGTTATCCAGGGATGACCAATGCTCTTATTATATTGTCAGCATTGACATTTTAATTCAGTAATCGAAAATTATATAAGTGGGAAACTGGTTTGCACTATTGCATACTGTCTCATGACAGTGATTAATCAACCATCATCATTTCAGTCAAGATTTTTGTATTCAAAGCTATCGTATTGCCTCCTACAATGTGGGCTCGCTTGGGGCTATTCTTGTTGTTTTCACTTTTCTGAACTCGTGATAAGGCAGTCATTTAACTGCGCAGCTGCCTTTTGCATCTTTAAAAGCACAGCACTATGTGAAACTGCTTTGCACTACACCAAACAGACCACTATCAACAAGCAAATTTTATGTAGATTTCAAAAAAAATTTTTCCAACGGTCCAAAAAATGACACTCACCTTCTTTTTTTCGATGTTTTGCTCATTGTCGGGCATTTCTTTGAGCTAAAAAACTCTCGTGTTCGGTCGTTTTACCTCCCAAGAACGCACAAACGTTCATCGGACGGCATTTTTTCTTCACACCCCTGATTTCTCGTTGTCTAAAGTCGCAGCTATCAAAGTAGTATGGGGAAAGGACACTTCTAGGCGCAGCAAAGAGCCAGGAAGTGACCTTCCCTCGTGTTTCTCGGAGTGGGCGCCATTTTGCAAATGTGGGTGACGTCATCATATATCCAGATCTGGTTGTGGCCCGGACTGGCCAAGAATTGTTCATTAAAAAGAAGGAAAAAGGGGCCAAGAACAGCCGCGCGTATGAGGGTCAGTGGTTCTTCCCCCCATTGATATCTCAGCTGTGATATTTTCCACTAATTTGTTAGTGCTTTCCATGCACGGTCTACATAATTAACAACAACAATTGCCAAAATTCTTGATATGTGCCGATACCTTTATAATGACGCAAAATTTAGAACATTCAAACTGTGAAAAGTTTGAACCCAGGGGTCATTTCAAAAGTAGGTTGAGTTTGATCGTCCGGGTGAACGTAGTCCTGAATAGGACTGTTGTTGTTGACAGTGACTGACGTTTCGACAACCTGTACAGTAGTCATCTTCAGAGTCAAAGTGAGTTGTATCACGTCAGTTGATGCTATTATACTCTGGTTATTGATCTGATTGGTCAATTACGTCGCGATGTTATAGTAGTCCACTACATTTTCGTAGTAATTGGGTCGCTTTTCCTAAATATTAGTATAGTCTTCATTCCATTTTGAACAATAGAAAAAAAGAAGTCAGAGAAGAAGAGAAGTCGTAATCGACGGTAGGTCTATTTGTCATTCTTGACAATGTTTTATTCGTAAAATCCAGCTAGTGGTCTATCATCAATGCTGCGTTCTGATTTGTTGAGCTACTACTAGGCTACACGTTATAGCCCACTAGTAGCGAAAAGCGCCCGCTTTTCGGCGGCAGAAAAGGATTAAAGTCTAGCTTTATCTAGCTAAAGTTGTTTTGTCTCGATATTTTTTGACCAACTAGTTGGATTTTACTAAAACAATTATTCCTCTCGCCCTCATGGCCTCTGATTCAATAGCCCATTCGGCCTTCAGCCTTATGGGCTATTGACTCAGAGCCCATTTGGGCTCGAGGAATAATTGTTAATTATTCCATAATTCTGATGGCGTCACTGGCCTTTTTTTCCTTAAACGTGCACTTTGGTACAATGTATATCCAGCACCAAATTTCAGCCATCGCGACCACCTTTTTTGGATGACGACTTTGCAATTTTCCATCGCCGGTTTTTACCCTCCTGTAGGCGACAAGTTAAGAAATGGCTTCATCTCTATGTTCGTTGTACTTACTGCACAGCAAGCAATTTAAAAATAGCCTCCCACGCGGACGTTCTTAGGGGTTCGTCACGCGTTCCTGGCCCACTAACGTCTGCTGAACCGAAAGATAAATTCCTTTCCCATTGTTCGCAAATATCAGCTGGAGATCACATGCAGATTATCGAAGATCCAATCGGCGCTGTTGAAGTCAAAGTGTTGACAAGCCAAACACATACGTACAAGCTCGGTAGAGTGTGATACGTGAAAAAAATTTTTTGCTCCGAACGAGAATCTAGGAGATAAGCCAGGGGCACCCAACGACAGTGTTCTCCTAAATACATTGTAAACGATAAGCGTTGGCTTTTTGTACATTTCTCTTTGTAAAAACTGGATTAGATGTCATTTGCTCATAAAATTCAGTTTGTCTTTTTTATTCCACTGGACGAAAAAAAAATTGCTCCTTGCAAATAAGGGCCTGTTTACATGGAGGTGGAGGACCCCAGGCAGGTGAAGTAACCCGCGGCGGGCCACCTTACCTATCATGTAAACGCGATCATATTAAAATGAGAGATTATATGGACAGGCGGGTTACCCCACCTAAGAGGGCTACCTCACTTACCTGGGGTCCCCCTCCTCCATGTTAACAGGCCCTAAGTCGCAAATTTATAAAAAACGGAGGAGTAAGAGCCTGTTTACATGGGGATGGGGGAACCAAGGTAGGTGAGGTAACCCGCCTGTCCATATTTAATCTCTCATTTTAGTTTGATCACGTGGGTGGGGCGACGGGTAGCCCGGTCTGTCAGACCGGGTGACCTTCCCAGCTGGGGTAGAATTTTGCCATGTAAACGTTTCTAGGTAGGGTAACCAGCCTAGCCGGGGTCGAAGTCGGGATACATCAGATTCGCGCAAAATTCACTTTGGCGGTAGCTTTTATTTTTTATTAAAAGTAACAATAGAAAGCCAGAGCACTGAAGGTCGCAGTAAGAGCAGCAAGTGAGTGTAGAATCGAAGAGCATTAATCGCCAAAAAACCTGTTTTGCCAGCATTTTTCTTGTTTATGTGCTTAGCGACCATTCAATAAGAGATAGCGCACTCTGGGATAGCGGGGTTGTAAGATTGCATGCAAAGGAGCCGGGTATTGTTTTACCCCACCTAACCGGGTTACCTCACCTACCTGGAGTCCCCCCACCTCCATGTAAACAGGCCCAAATATAGGGCAAAGATGTTAATTGCAAATGTGCATACCAAAAAAAGGGTGCGACATTTTTTATAATTATTATTATTTTTTTTTCATCCATACACCGTTATGACAGTAACAATTACGCTAGACATGTAGTTCATTCATTGATATCCTCTTAACTATCCATTGAAATGAACAACAACCTGAAAATTGTAAAAATTGGTGTCAGTGTTCACTTTCTTTTATCTTTGAGGTATTTATGTTTTTAAATGTCCTTCAGCCCTAAAATGTACGCGTTAATAGGCACAGGGAAGCCATAATTATACAATCGTTTTATAAACTTTCAAAACTATCTATTTTACTATTATACAGTATCAGGCACAATGTTGAAATATTTTAATTATTTTGTGATTTTTACTCCTGAATACTTTTGTCATTACAAACCTGTAAGCAAATGCGAATTGTAAGAAGTAATAAAAAATGATTATAAAACTCAAACACAACAATATAGAGTAACGAGAAAGGCGATAAACTGAGTGCTAGAGAGAGTAATTTCTTCCTATACCTTACATTGGAAAGGCTGCAATATTTTTTTCTATTGACCCTCGAATACAAATACAAATAAATGAAAAAGTGGACGCCACGCACAAACAGCCGTTAGAAAAAAGTTCAAGGGTAATAATTCTCTAAAGGGGTATGCTTCTCCAAGCATTTGTACATGCATTTGTAAGCGTTACGATAGCAGAACTCGGGACCACCGCTCTAACTTCCAACAGATTTCATGCATTTAGCATAGACAGCATTGCAGGCTCGATAACAGTCGAACTGATAGAGCGCCAGGAACTTGCATCAAAATCTGGGAGTCTTCTTAAACACCACTGTTGATCCCAAAACGTAGTTGATTGGCGTGTCCTCATATTTGTGAAAACTTCCCTCCAACTATATTTATAGACTGCAAGAAAAGCAAGGTCAGTCCTTCGAATCATTCATCTTTTTACTCCAAAATTAAAATTTACAAGCGAAAAAATAACAACAACAACAACAAAAATAAGCAGCTTGGAAGGTGGTGCTTCAAGATATGGATGTTTTTCATACGGCAATCTGGGTTGTATTTTGTAGCCTAAAATCCGTTCTGAAGTCTATTGAAATAACCTAAGAAGCAAGTTTGTTTCGCGAATTTCCTTAAAATAAGACGTTTGCCAGTTCTGATTGCTTACCGTTAAATATGCTGGTACATCCAGCTTCCCACAAGATGGCTAACAATGAGCCAAGCACTTTTATTGTCGACTCGTCATTCTGGGAAGATGTTAAGAGAGCTGGTTCGGAATTCTAAGCTTGTCGTTTCAGGCAATAATGCTCTGTGGTCTGGACGGAAGAATCTCTTGACTTGTTCTTCAGTGGTGAAAGCGTTCACAAAAGCTAGAGCAAGGGAAAGAGTAACAAGGCATATACACGTCTTCATTGCTTCTCGCCGGCAAGGTAAGCAGCAAAAACTCGGTGGTATTGCCTCGCTCTGAGCTTCTCTTTGCTTCGCTGTATTTTTATGACAGATATATCGGTATAGATAATGTGTGGATATTGTCTCAGCGCTACCAATCATATTCGCTATTGAGTGACTTCCTCAAATACGAGACTCCTCTTAGAATTTGATATTAGCCAATCAAGATCTACCCGTTACCCGTTACTCGTTGGAAGCATGTGATATTTCTCGTTTTTCAGTATTCCTTTGCTTTACACACAGGTAATAATTTGTGCCGAGCAGAGTTTAATCTGGTCACAGAGAGCATTAATTCAAAGATGATCAAACAGGATCGATAAAGTTGAACTAGGCTTCTTTTTGTTAACAGCTCTACCGATCAGTAATCTTTGACTTAACAAAATACTGAGTTATCTCGAGGATGTTTATTTTGCGCCTTAATTTACGATTTTCTTTCATTCTTTCAGTCTAATTTTCGTACCTACTTTTTTACAGAGATCAGGTCGTGATCCCATCTTCATAAATGGGGTTGAGTATTTCGTCTGTTGCAATGTTCTTAAAAAAACAGTCTATATAAATTGCACTTCAGAAAGGAAAACGTTAACAGCTGGAGACAGCGTTTAATTTAAAAGGGCAAAATTCTCTGAACAAGTATAACTAATTCAAGCAGAGCATTAATATTGATGATCTAACAATTTTTCGTAACTGAATCAATCCATTCCACTTGCATGCCAAGAGGGTCAAGATGGGAGTGGCTCAGTTTTCGTAGATCAGCTGTAACTATAAGGACTCTGTAAAACGCTTTATGGCAATAATGAACCGGCTCTAATGGAGACTTTTACATCCCAAGGTGAGTACGACTACGAGAACGGTTAAGGCGGATTCAGTGTTAAGATCTGGGAAAGAGTGCACACTCCTGAATCCACCCACGATTTTAAAACGTAGAACCGTAGCAGCCGTTTTAAGAGTTTAAGGTACAAGGTCAACCTGCCGTAAGGCCGGACTAAATGAATAGGATGATGAGACTCCAGACACAAATAAAGAAATATTAGATGAAAAAGAGACCAGTGTGAAATTATTTTCAAAAAAAAAAAGGAAAAGAAAAAACTGGGTCCATGTACTAAGATATATTACGCACATTGTTTTAACTTACGTAAGATCAATGTAGGCTATTTTTCAGAAAAAAGAACAAAGCCCATGTAAATATATTGCTCACATTGTCCATAGTAATAGAAAAACAATGCTTTGAATCTCTCGTGGTGTGTGTGGTCTCTTCTTATTGAAAGGCATCTGCTCGGTCGCTGTTCTCCAGTTGCCATGCTACTCTTTTCTTAAATCTATCACTCTGAACTGGGTCGCGGCATAAATCCCCTTTCCAAAAACAGCAAATCCTACATCATGCACTGTATGGGTTTCCTCACCATCTCTCAAGTACCACTCTTTTTTAAACAAGCAGCTGAATTAAGATAAGTAAATAATATTAATAGAGGCTTTTAAAACCCATTTTTCCCTTAAATCTCCTAATGAAAAGTTGAAATTTATTGCCTCCCTACCCCCTATCCCTAAAACAGGAGTAAAAACACCCCCAAGTTTTTTTTTTTTTTTAAATATATAATAAACTCCATGCAACCTACCAAAATAATCAAATAATTGGTTTCTAATCATACCATAACAATAACAAGGCTCTGAAGAGAGGACTTTAGAACTATTATAATGAACCACCGTATAGTCTTGAAGCAATTGTAATTTTGCTTAGTAGCAACTACTGAGAAGTTACCACGCGCCTTCTGATGAATTGCCACAGACCTACACCAGCGGGATGTTGGAGCAATACAAGCAAGCCCCCCGAATAGTGATGAACTGAACTGAACGTTGGCACTTAATATATGTAAAGAAATAACAAAAAAAAAAGTTGTTGCCCCAATACTCCTACTATTAAAAGATCCCCTGCCTTAGCAGACGGAAAATCCAAATAAACATACATTGATACTTGTGTCGCTTTCTGAACTCTCGTAGTTGTTGTTCAACTATGGTGTCTTTCCTGAACTATGATGTGAAAAAATTTATATGCTCTCAAACTGGCATTGTCCAACAGATTCGAGTCGTCCTTCTTAATTCTCAGTTCTAATTCTTCTTCATTAATGATGTCTTTTTTGGGTTCACAAATGCGAATGATGCCCCCTTCTATTCTCCTAAAAATAAAGTGACCCCCCATCCCCCCTCACAGCCTACCTGCCCGTCCCCCGCCGCCCTCCCCAAAAAGCTAAGATAAGGGACGGACCATTAGAAAAGATATGGGGGGGAGGGGGATTTTCGAGCCGCAGGAATTTTTTTTTCGTTATCAAATTCCTTGCATGAATTTTTTTTAGGCCATAGCATGAAGATTTTTTTAGGATTAATTGGCGCGCACGAATTTTTTTCATTTAATTTTCCCTTGCGCGAATATTTTTTTTTGTACTTCGCCCCCCCCGCCCCCCCCCCCCGCCCCCCGCACCCCCCACATAAGTTTTCTAACGGTCCGCCCCTAAGTTAGATTCAAATTTCTTGCCACGGCCGCTCAGTTGCTGAAATAAAAAAGAGAAAAAATCAGGGCTATCATTAAGGGCCGTAACCCGTAACACCTGTTACGGCTGAGTTCACTCGATGTTACGGGTGATGGTTGCTGTGTACATAATCGTTAATGAATATTCACGGAGCAATGATACTATAAATATAATAAAAAACAATATTGTTGCCTTGCGTTGTCTGTGTTCTTGATTATCAGATGAGTTTTAGATAAAAGAAAAACCTTTTCTGCTAAAAAACCTTCCGAGAACATCCACAATTGACACGATCGTAGCTCACGATCGTTTCGAACTGAATTCTGACGCCATTTTCAGCGGCAAAACTTGTTATGCAATGCACGGTGCCTACTATAAATGGGATTCCGCTGACCTTTTCTTATCATGTGTAGATTCCACGTGCGAGCGTGCGAGTGCGT
>OZ037781.1:8325903-8355903 GCA_964035525.1 Porites cylindrica | reverse complement strand
GAGGAATTGGTTTACACTGATCTCGCGTTAGAAAAGGCCTAAATCAAATGAAACTCTGGGCATGAAACCATATTATGGCGCGCTGTTTGTTTCAAAATTATATTTGTCAGACAATGTTGTATGATATCATCGTCTTCTTGTCATTTATCTCTCATCCCTAATTTGGCATCATTATTTTGTTGTTGCTTTTTCATACGTCTCCTCTTGATATTTGGTGCTCCAGAGAGAGAGATAGAGAGACTCGGTTTAACATTATCTCTGTCATTTGTAAACATTTTCTCTGTTAATACATGCACTGAGGGGTGTCCATATTAACTGGGTTGAATTTAGAGAAAGTGTAACTTAAGAGTAACTTAAGGACTGTCTTTCCCCAGGGACAAAGCAAACTGTCTGTAATAATGAGGTGTCTTTAGTAAGCAGGTGTCCAAAAAACGGGGTTTGACTGTATACACAGGGCTGTCAACTCTCCTGCATAATCTGGGAGACTCCAGATTTTGAACCATAATTCACCCAGTCTCCAGGTTAGAATCTGAAATCTTGCGGGTAATCGCCATGGTTTGCCATTTCTTGTGGAATCGACTTTCTGACTGTGGAATTTTTTCAAATACTTTGCTTTGTACTTGTTTGAGCTATTTTACTGTTTATACCACTACATGACAAATTTCTGCAATTTGATTGGCTTAGAGCAGTGGTATTTCAGCTTAATTTGAAATACCTACATGTGAAAATTACAAACCTTTTGCGGGTAGTGCTATAAACAAATAATAGCATGATTTGTACGTGATATTTGGCATAAATACCACTCGTGATATTTCAAAATTGTTTCAAATTTCACTCGCCTAACGGCTCGTGAAATTTCGTATAACAATTTCGAAATATCACTCGTGGTATTTATGTCAAATATCACTACAAATCCTGCTATTACCTATACTAATATCAAACATTTCCTCACAAATAATATAAGCAATAATGTGGTTGGTGGGAAGTAAGCCAATTAATTAGGTCAAATGTGACAATTCCAACAACATCTTTTAGTGCAGTTTTTTTCACAAATGATGTCATGTGCCGTGGTCATTATGACATCATTTATCATCCCTCTCCCATCAATTCTCAATATTTGAAGACATGAGGCGGGGTTAACAGCCCTGGTATACACCTGGTCCCAGTTGTTCAAAAGATGGATAGCGCTATCCACAGGATCATTATCCAGTGGATAAGTATTAGGAAAAGGAATTGCGCTATCCAGTGGATAGAGATTTATCCAATGGATAGCATTAATTATCCACCTTTTGAACAACTGGGGCCTGATTGAAAAAACATTGTCGCTTGAAAAGTATAAACTGCATGAACGATGGGACCTAATGGATTTATGGGTAGAACTTTATTAGCATTGCAAGTTCTTTTCAGAAATGTTTACTTTATTGAAGCTTTTGGTGACGATGCATCCAAAAAATATCAAACGGTTTCCAGATCTCATGGCAAAAAGCTCACAGCTTCACCTGTCCTGGACACATAAGAGATGTGAACAGTTAAAGACCATAGGCATATCACAAACACACATTTGAAAATCATAAGATAGGACATAAAAGGCTTTCTTGGAAGACAAAAACAACAACAGCAACGGCATGCCTGCAGAAAGTACTTTAGGTATTTGCATCCGCACAAGTATCTCGTGACAATGAAAACTTTTGTCAAAAGAACTTTGAATTTGCTTTGCTAATGAACATACATGTATACCCATAAATACTTGAGGCCTCATCATTCATGGTTTATACTTTTGAGCAACAACAACAACAACAACATTATCTGGAGGATAATGCTCTTGGTCCACAGACTGTCTTGATACAAATTTCACAGTTGCACTAGATACCTAGACATGTATATCTACAGTGCATGCAGCTCAAAACAACTGTCCAAAAAATGCGTGTGCAATTTGTACCTCTGCATCTGAGTGTGCGTGTATCTCTGACACATCTGATTAGTATACATACATGTATGGGCCAGCTTTATACCTCTTTCACAATTGTGTCTTTAATATTAATGTATATTTTTTTATATGTGCGATAAATTCAGGCTTTCTGACCCCGTTTGAAAGTAGGAATTGTTTTGTATTTTACACATGTTAACGAGGTCAGAAATGGTTATTATAATCCTACAAAAGGATACATATTTGATAGGCCACCAGATTGTAAAATACGTCTATTGTCTACATATTGCTCTTATTTTGTGAAAGATTTGAACCCAGGAGTCATTTCATAAGTAGGCTGAGTATGTTTGTCTGGGTGAACGTAGTCCTGAATGTTGACAGTGACTGACGTTTCAACAACCTGTGCAGTATTCATCTTCTGAGTGACTCTGAAGATGAATACTACAGCTTGTCAAAATGCTAGTGACTATCAACAACAACGGTCCCATTCAGGACTACGTTCACCTGGACATTCATGCATAACCGTCTTTTGTTTTTATTTTGTTGTTAGTTTTTGTGGACTTTATTGTAAGTCATTGCATCTTAAACAGTGGGCATTAACTGAGGAACTGTATACAAGTAAACATACATTTATCTTCCTACAGTGTAACTCAAACATGTGAACAAGCATCCACATCATTGGCACTAAACGAATCTTTAGCTAAATGTTTTCCATCCATTATTAGTTTGAGCATCTTGAGGAAGGATGAACATGTACATATACCAGCATGCAAAGAAAGACAGTGTCTGATAGCCCGGAGCTAGTGGATTTTGCAATTGGGCTAGTGAATTGTGTTCTTAACTTGCCAGCTGGGCAAGTGCAGTTTTTTGGGAAATTCAAATTACAGAAGAACTGTAATCAATGCTGCTCATTAAATTTTTTGAGGGGCTACTTAAAAGACTTGTGGGCTACTACATACTAGCAACAACTTGTATGCCTGAATGGTTGCTTGAAGCCGTAAAACCGACTTTCTTTGCACCCTGATATACAGAAAGTAAACCAATTGCTCCACCTAGACCGATTACAAGAAATGTTGATGACATAAATTTATAAAGCACAAGTGTCAGTCATTTGGCTACAGTGAAGTTAGCTAAGAACTGTGGCCATGCCATTTCAACCTATACATGTAAACATTCAGAGAAACTATTTCCCAAAGAGTGGATAGAGCCAGTATCGATGTTTAATTGTTACGACGTTTGTAAACTTTCCATCATGGATACCCAACACTTTGTGTCTTTGACAAAACGTGAATTATATTTATTTAAACAATAATTGCTGACAGTACAATCTAACTTGACTGTGTATGTATTTTATTTACACTGGCAAGTTACTTCATGTCAGAGTCAACATAGAATGTTTTTTGAATATTACTAAGGATGTAGACCTCATTTCAAAATAAAGACTGTCTCTGCTAGTGTGGTTTTTTGTATCTGTCAGGTCAAATCACATGAAATATATCATCATGTTTTGTACATTTTCTGCTCCTAGTAAAATCAAGATTGACTTGTATAATATTGATAATAACTCTAAAAGGATAAAAGTGCAGGCTAGCAACTCCAAAAATGAAATTTCTTTGCAACTTACTGTTTTATTTATAATTTTTATTTATTTTGATTGCTTGACTGACTAGCAATAGAAAAAAGTGTTAAACAATTTATCTACATTTTTTTTGTAATTTATATGAACACTTTTATAGTAATTTACTAATATTTCATTCTTAGGTTTTACAGTATCCTTCTTATAATAATATTAATTTACTGTGGTTTAATCATACTCTACAAGTATCTTATTCTCTTTTGTTGTTTATTGTTGCTGATATTCAAAAATAGTAAGATTTCTGCTACAAATAATTTGAGAGCAATTTTCTACGAAAGACCTCATTATAGTACCGTATGTTCCTAGTGAGATTCTCAAAACAGAAAGATTAAAGGGGCTATGCCACACTATTTTTTAGGCATTGAAACCATTTGCTATAGACCTTTGTCACACAACGGCCATTTTATCCCAGGAGATTTAAAAAGCTTTGTTTTTGCACAGTTAGCCTAGCAGTAAGAAGGAGGCTAACTGCGTAAATACAAAGCTTTTTTAATCTCTTGGGACAAAATGGCTGCCACATGACAAAGGTCTATTGTTTGTAGCTATGAATGGCAAGGATGGGCGTTGATTAAAACTTGAAAAAACTTTGCCACCCTTTTCAACTTTTAAAGCTTTGTGCTTGCAAAAATTACAATCATAAAAATTGTTACAGTTAGTGCTCCATGGTGAAATTTTTTTTTGGTTACCTTCTTTAAAACTCTAAACTGGTACAAGTATATGTTTTTATATGTGTTAAGGGACTAAGTTCTGATGTATATGTAAGCTATCCATGAACATTCTATGGTACAACTAGGCAGCATAATATTATTGCAAAAAGAAGGTGGTGTCCAATAGCTGTGGACTGGTGGATTTTGCTATTGCACTAGTGGATTTCATTCTTAAGTTGCCCGCTGTACAGGACAGTGACGTTTTTTGAGGGATTAAAATTACAGTCTATTCGAGAACTGTGTAATCATTGCAGTCACCTCATCAAAAAGTATTTGGGGCTAGTTGAAATGACCTTTGGGCTAATGCATGCTACTAGCTCATACAGCTTGCCCAAATGACAAGCTGTAAAACTAACTTTCTTTGCACCCTGCTGATGTTGATTTCCATCAGACTTCTAGTCCCCTATTATTTGATAAATACTGTTGTAACTCACATTCATCTAGGATGCAGATGTACCAAGGGGGGAGGGAGCTGCGATCCAAGTTTACAGAAGTTAAAGAGAAAGGATTTCATTCACACCTCCGGATGTGAGCTACAGTGATGTGAGGACAGTCCCCCCATTCTCCCCAAATCAATGATCCTATACCCCCCACCCCCTCCCAACCCCTAGTCCCAGCGTAGAACTGATACTCATCCCTAGGTTGCACTCAGACCATGGGCAAATTAGAAGAAAAAAAAGAAAGAAAGAAAGAGAGTGATTATCTAATGTGTTTATGTAAAGTATAAAAGTACAGAGGAAATGGCAAATTGACCAGGTTGATTAAGCTGTTGCTGCCAATCCCACTTGCTGCCTCATTTATATACCCTGTATGCCTCCATATAGCCTTAAAAACGCCCATTTCACTACTCTATTTCAGACAAGAGACTCTCCAATTATTGAGGCTATTGAATCCGCCCTCCCACACAGATGTACATGTACACTGATTGAAATCTCCCACATTTTACACCTTGTTCAGGGCAACACCCTGTTTGAGAGGCTAATAGCAAAATTGTGTACTCAGTTTTATTAAGACTCTCAACCCCCCAAACCCATACCATGTTAACCATTAAGGCCAAATAAGGGAGTGCTTTCCCCTGGGATGCAAAGACAGTATAACTCTTCAGTACTTCTTGTTTTTGCCTTAGGTGTCCTTGTCGCTGCTGGGGATCTCATCACCCAGCAATTTGCTGAGCAAAGAGGCACAAATCATGACTTCAGAAGAACAGCTCGTATGGGAGTGGTTGGACTAGTTATTGGCCCTGTGCTAAGATCATGGTATCTTACACTGGAAAGGATTGTCCCTGGGACTGCCAAAACTGCCGGCTTTAAAAAGATGCTGCTGGATCAGAGTCTCTTTGCTCCTGTTATGATATGCTTCTTTTTCAGTGTGTCCGAGACACTTGCTGGAAAACGACCACATGAAATCAAAGAGATGCTCCAGGAACGCTATGTACAGACACTGATCACAAATTATAAGATCTGGCCCCTTGCACAGACTCTGAATTTTACGTTTGTTCCTATTCAGCACCGTGTTGGCTTTGTCCAAATTGTAGCAATATTTTGGAATGCATACCTGTCATGGATGGCTAACAAGCCATCACCTGATACTGCAGCCTTAACTGTTAAGGGTTCTTTGGAGCTGGTTCAGTGATGTGACTCACAGCACCCTCTGTTTGGTTAGTTGATTCACTTGAGGTTAACCATCTTTTAACTACATTTATGATGTTAATATTTCAAATACAATTACACTGTAAAAGTACTAATATTGTTGTGATTACAATATTGATATAAATTAAAGCTATTTACAATTCAATGGCACAAATTATAAAAAAAAGTGATGTTTAAAATATTGGAATCACATTGTAATCTGACATTGAATGAGGTTGAGGATGAAAACTCGCATCTACAGACAATCCTTCAACTAATTCAGTTCTATTAAAAAGAAGACTTAGTGTAGATAACATTCCCTTTTTTGGTCCTAATTTGAAGTCAGAAAAGAAAAAAATAGTCTGTCACAATACCCAGATATGAACAAGGTCAATTTCAGCTTTTCATTTTTTATCACTGGCATTAATGTTACATTATTTGATTGCCCTAAGCACCTTTATCTAGCAGGTGCGTAGCAAATCAAAATAGATTGGTAAAAGTGTCATTAATTTTGTTCATAACTTCGGAGGACTTTGAACGGTGTAAAGAAGTTGGTATCCTGGGACCAGGCTCCTTGGTGGGGGAAAAAGGCAAAAAAGAAAAGAGTGAAATGGGAAAAATAACAGTGAGCAATCGAAGCAAGCTTAGTGGTGGGGAGGACTACCGCTTGGCTTGCATTGCTCGCCCAACGGTTTTTTTTTCGCCAACACCATTTTTTCCTCCTAATTTCCCCCAATGTGGAGCCTGGGCCCAGACTAAGAGGTTGGTTGTATCTTCAAGGTTCCACTGCATTTTGGTGTTAGTAGAGGGGATGGTGTTTACACAAAAATGGTACCTGACGTACTTTCTGTTACCATTCCTTATTAATTTTGAGTGGTTGGGGTGGGGAGGGTATGTGTGTGTAACGGGCTGGGTGGGAATGATGCTATGCTATTATGTAAGACTGGAGCAGCAAGCCTTTAGTAATATTCTATTGCATGAGCAGTATTCCTCAGAAACTAGAGCAAGTAAATTTTAAAATAATACATGGTTTAAATTTTACATACTTGTTTCTATTATTATGTGATTATCACACACTGATAACTCTACAGAACTCTACGGGCAAGAAATAATAAATTATTATAAGGCTGTTTTCAAAACATTGTTGGAGTGTTATTGTGTTACAAGGAATAAACCAATCAGGTAAAATAAGTATACAACGCATTGAGTGTATACTTATTTCAATGTGATTTGTGCGATGCAAATGATGTCGGTTACGCTGCCCGACACTTACATCAACGCATAAGTGAACACCGTCATTCAGTCATCGGGAAACACCTTGAAACACAGCATGGCAACAACAGAACAAAGACTGACCATCTTTTCAAAGTTCTGAGGAAATGTAACAGCAAGTTTGATTGCTTAGTCTACGAGATGCTATACATAAAGGACATCAAGCCTTCTCTTAACACGCAAGCCGACTCCATTCGCGCCAAACTATTTACGTGACTCTTTCGTACATTTTTTTTCTTTTATTGTGTTTCTTACCATGGGAATTATACCCATTGGACCCGCAAATATTTTATGTATTGTTTCAAATTTTATATAGTCGTTTTACACCTTATACTTTTTCACTTTTCAATTATAATGGCGTAACGTAGCGCCGAAACGTCGTTCGCTTTTTTAAATGTTTTTAAAATGTATTTTAAACATCTTTTAGCGTTTAACTTTTTGATCAAATCATTTTCGAAATCTCTCCTGTTACGAAAGCTACAAAAAACGCGCTCATATTTCATGTGTCGTCTGTCGCGCTCATGGTATGTAAAAAAGGCAAAAACAGATCGTGATCTTTCTGCAAAACATGAAGGCCAATGACTTGTTCTTCAAAAAAGTGAACTTTAATAAGCAATAGGACGGCAGAGGAAAGGAGACAGCAAACCTTCTGTGACAAGAGTGACAATCAGTAATGTTTGAAAAAAATTCCGTCAAACTTCAATTCAGAAGATCTTTTCGTAAAAGGAGGGGGGCGTAAGGGGGGTACGATTACCGAGAGTGGTAGAGAGAGAAAACCGCAATAGCTCATCAAAATTTACCCAAATATCGAAACCGCAGTTGCACATGGGAAGAAGCTGCCGTTCTCAAGACTAAAATCCGCCTTTTGAATAGTGTTTCCAAATTAAGGTGCGTCGATGTTAAGCATACGATAAACATACATGTACGACCATCGCACTCGTCTTTGTTTATCAAACGTTTTCAGTGAAACTCATATACGATAAGGTCCGATAACTGTCCAGTTTTTCAAGTAGAATGTAGGACAGGAAAATGTCGATAATCGATGTACTGTTGAGGTAGGTTAGGAGTAAGTACAATAAAATAGTACTTACCAAACGGTTTCCCTGAATTTCCCCAGCCTCTTCTCCCCTCGATTTACCAAACAACGGAACTTTTTTTTTCTGTAATTTTCGCCCCCTTTTCCTTCTTCGTAGAAAATTGCTACGCAATTTATAACGACCTCACTATTTACTGGATTATCTGACTAGTCACTCTGTTCACCATCTGGATCGCTCGCCATTGTTTCGTGACTGGCACGAAAGAGACGGTAAGGTCGGTAAGAACGTTAGCCAAGACACATTTTAGGGCACTTTTTCCCGCGAAAATAACATCACCATGTCTATGAGCGCATTGTCTGGACTCTCTTTGCACAATCATGACGGTCCCCAACTGTGCAACTAGGGAGACACGCAGGCTAGGGGACCTAGGGAGACCTTTCAGGACTCCTTTTAGGATTTGTCAGGAACCCATAGATTTGTATAGTTGTCATGCTTTAAAGAAACGAAGCAGATCACCGCGTGACAACAATTGTTTCACCAATTACCGCGTCATAAAATTTAAAATTACCGCATACTTGGACTCTGAAAACCGCAACACCGTACTTTGAAAAAAAATTACCGCAAAATCGCACCAAAATTGACCCAATACCGCAAAGCGCCGCGCGTGGAACTCCGCTAAGAACACAACGTTAAGTGAAGATCACGAGAAAACGCGCAAGTAATAGCCCTGTTACGTTTGTCATAAACAAAAGTTTTGCCGCCCTCTTCTTTCTGCACTCCTTTTCTATTTTTCCCTCGACCATTATTTTTTTTTCGACGTCGGTTTTCATTCTCGTTCGGTTCCTTTTTGCACTGCGCGCGCAGAGTGCTCCAAGTGTTCGAAAGTGCCGCGTCACGACAATTTGTGATGAAACGTCCCTATGGTAACTGTAAGTTTTGAAAGTTTTAGTTCGCATTTGTTTTGTGCTACTGTTTGTACCACATCGCCTTTTTTAATGAAAATATTGGCGCAATTGTAACATGGTCGTGCTTCAAAAATCGAATAACCAACTTTACGCAGACATTGTTCGATGTTTGAAACAAAATTTTCGATCTGAATTTCAACCGCCTTTCGTCGCGCCGCATGGCGAGCGAAAAGTCCGAATTCGAACGGGTTGTCGTTACAAATCACAATTACCGGAAGACTATTGGCGAGAAAAGTACAATCGTAATGTAAAACAGAGTGTTCGAGGTTTATATACGCCGGCACATGTTCCGTATGCTTCAGTTGGAGATGTTTGTTTGGATGTAAAAGACCTCGTAGTGAAAACAGTTGGCGGTGAACGGAGCCAGGAGAAGGTCATCCTCGGAGACCCAGGGGCAGATAGTGGGGACGAGGGAAAGTCTAAACGGACGGAAAAATATGACACGAAGAAAAGTAAAGAACGGCGAGAAGACCCCCTGGGGACAATGTCTTACCAGACCAGTTCCAACGGTCGCCGCCGTTCTGGCTTCTGATTGGTGCCAGAAAACTTGTGTTTTTCTGGCACCAATCAGAAGCCAGAACGGCGGCGACCGTTGGAACTGGTCTGGTAAGACATTGTCCCCAGGGGCTCTTCTCGCCGTTCTTTACTTTTCTTCGTTCCATATATATTTTTCCACCCGTTTAGACTTTCCCTCGCCCCCTTTATCTGCCCCTGGGTCTCCGAGGATGGGAGAAGGTAGGTTAAAAGCTTCAAAACACGATTGTTTCACTTATATATTGACATTTATTCTCATTCAAAAAACTGAAAAGACATTCTCATTTAAACCAATTCACTACTTTATTCTCTAGAATCAGCTAGGGTACATATAAGCATTTAATATACCACAACAATACGCCACGAGAAATGCAGCAGTGTCCCTGATTTGAAAACCAAATCTAACTTTGTTATCAGAACCATGGATATCCATGTCAGAACATGCGCATGCACTGCATGACATCCCTCTTCGTCATGTCTTAATATCAGCATCTCGTACAGCTTCTTTTGAATAGAGGAGTTAGAAAAATTCCTTCTTTTGAAAAATATTTCCTGTCACCCTGAGTGCAAGTAGTTACCCTGAGTTATCTCACCCGGTAAAATTCACCTTGACAACGCATGGAAGGTTGCTACTTGTTTCAGCTCATCATACCATTATTTGTAAAGATTACGATATTATCAAAAGATATTAATATTCATCATTCTTATGATTTGATGGTATCATTTTGCATGGTTCAAATGATAATGAAGCATGGCTAGCCCTTCATTCAATCTAAACAATAACAATGCACCACAACTTGCAAAAAAAAAAAACAGAGAGATAAACTTATTTGTTATTGTTATTGTTTCAGTGCAAAAATTCTAGTCTTGCTGCTGATCTTTGTGAACAAGAAAAAAAGAAGGACGAAGATCGTGTGGAAACAAGTCAAAAGGTAGGGCGAGAAACCCACATTCTGTTATAAGTAATGGAAAATTATTGTTTTCAGATCGCAACAGGACGGCAGAAAGAAGAGAACGGCAAAACGCTTGGGTGCCGTGACAAGTGACAGGGCTGTTACTTGTCTGTTTTGATCTGACTTGATCTTCACTTGACATTAATTTTTTTCCAGTCTTTTACAAAAAAAGATCTGTTTAAAAGAAGGTGAAGTAATAAATAGTATATTTTTGCTAGCAGTAGTGGCGGATTCAGGCCTTTAGATAAGGGGGTGGGGGGGTCATCCAGACCCTGGGATAAGGGGAGGGGGCTGTCTCCAAAAAAATTTTTTTTTGGTTCTTCGAGTTTAGAAAAACGTTTTTTTTATTTATCTAGCTTCGCCTAACTAGAATCTAAAAAAATAAAAAAAACGTTTTAATTTCTAAACTCTTTCTTAGTAAAAAAAAAAGATACTGCTAACAATACTATACTATTACTACTGTTAACTACTACTGTTAACCAAAATGGCCGCTTTTTCACGTTTGTTTGTTTTTTATAACTAATATGTTAAGTAATATTAATGTTGACCACTTAAACAACTTTCCTCCAAATAAGTCAGTGAAATTCGCAAAAGGATCGTCAGAAAATAATGAGAGTTTCTTTTCTCTTTTTTCTACCCTTGTTGGCATCGCTGACTCATGCTCTGATTTCAACCAGTTATGCTTTCAGACGATACGGAATCCTGCAGTCATTGGTAAATCAAACCCAGAACGTTGCAACTGTTGAGCAGACACCTCTGTGGCACCAAGTGACCACATCTGAGAAAAGTGAGAACTTGAGCCGCAGAGGTTTTATGTATTATAATAGGGGTGGGGGTGGGCGATTTAGCCCGGAGGAAGGGTGTGGTTGTTTAGGATTGTTTCGGGGTGAGTGCGTGGCGCTAGAATCCGGGAACCCCTTCCGATAACCAACTAGTCAACTGCAACTTTTACAATACAGTAACTAGTAATAGTTGACACTAGAGCTGTCCCCGCTTTGTGTATTGCCGGTCAATAGTATTCTTGCTCGTTGTGTAGCTCTTTGAAATATACCAATTCGTATTGAAAATTTTCACTCATATTTCCATACAATAGGTGAGAGTAAAAACAGCAAACGCAAGGTTCCATACACTGTTTCAGTTCGATTTACACAGCTTTGATCAAAACATTCGCAGTTTCGAGAATAGTTTATTCTAAACCATAAGAAACTATTTAATCAGAAGTTGGAAGTTTCCGCTATTTCTCCTTCACTTTTTACATACAGTTCATTTTATTTGCCGGAAAGTGAGCCTTAGAAATTCAAAGCTGTAATAAATTCTGGCTCGCGCGTTCTAGTCTTTGTTACTTTAAACTTTATTAAAGGAAATGTGTGAACTGGGAATAAGTCAGCACAGAATTCGTTTGTCGGCAAGTCTCTGTAATCGTCCATCGTTCTGCTAGTGATAAGCTACCCGTTGACTCACTCGTCTTGCTTGTTTGCAATTGGGACTGAGTCTTATTCCCCCAAAGAGAGAGAAAGAGTGTCTGGCAACATATTGTTTCCCATCAAAGATTTGTGAACTCGTTCTGGCAAACTCTCCAAGTGTTTATATATACACAGTTGTACGGACCTTATAACTTCATCGAGTGTCTTTTGGTCCATGACTTTCAAAACAGTTGCTTTACAGAATGACACTGATAACACTTGCCAGTTAGAACCCCTCTATAAAGAACCTGTTTAGAGGGTCTCAATGGGGTGGTGGCTTTTACGGTTATCGGCTAAAATTTTGGCTCTTTTACGGCTATCGGTTAATTTTTTCAGTTACGGTTAACAAAAAAGTTGAAAATTAATTTCTTTTGTTTCAAAGAGTTAAATATCAATAAACCTGTATTGTACTGAAGCTATTCTTTTTGAAAAATTTTAACATATGATAGATCATACTAATTATAAAGTATTCCATTTGTAATATTATTTTACGCATAGAAATGTCAATAGTTAATGTAAAAATTGACTTTGGGAAAAAGCAAAAGCAGACACGCGAACGCCCAACTCAAGGCCGGGGCGCGACATTCATTTATAACAGAAATGGCCGTTTTCATACTAGAGACGGATTATTCGTGTGAGATGGGTTATACGTTTGATAATTCGCATCAGATAGGTAATACGTCTTAATTTGAAAAGGGAGTGGTTTTTATTTTTGAATGAACAATCCGCCTGACTTTATCCGTCAATTTTGACGGACAGTTTATCCGTTCAGATTATCCGTTTCAGATAGCCTGTGTACAGCCGCCCCCTCCCCTCAGAAAAAATCGAAGAAGGGGTGTCTGTGGGGGAGGGGGCAATTGTACACAGGTTAGTCTCAGACGGATAATCTATTTCTAGCTCTAGTTTGAAAACGACCAATGAAAAAATTCCCGTGTCCAGTGTTTTAAATGATACCGAAGGACTGTACAGAACGACTGTCTGCCGTTTGCTTGTCCATAGGCTTCATTATTTCGCGCGGCTAATGCGTTTTGGGTCACGTGGTCCGAGCGAGTTTTTTTCTCAGATACGCCACTGAAATGCCTTGACTGAGATGGCGTGGGAAGACGCCGTACATGGGACTAGGTGGCAATGTATGCCGTAACGTCATAGAAAAACAGGGTATTGTTGCAGGGATTGTTGTTTATCAGCAACGTGTTTTACAAACAGTGACATCTCTGGGTGTTGTTTCACTAGTATTTCCAAGGCACGACCTCCTGAAAATCGCAAATTTTAATCCCCAGCAAGAAGCCAGATTTTCGCTATGGAAAAAATTAGTTCCCCGAGACAGTGGCGGAAATGGATCTTAGGTCTAGGTGACAACCAAAAAGCGCTTGGCCTAACGTGCGTACGGAGCAAAAGTAGCCGGGAAATAAATAACGCAACCATAAGTGGGTTTAGCACCTTCCTTAAAATTAACAACTCTAGGGAACAAGTCCTTTTACGGTTAACTCTTTTTTACCCTATTTACGGCTAACGGTTAAAATTTTTCAATTTTTACGGCTATCGACTAAATTTTTGGTCGTTTTACGCCTGTCGGTTAACCCCATTGAGACCCTCTGTTTAGCCTAAAATTTGAAACAGGTTATTATTTTCTACAGTTGTCTGAAAAAAGTATGTACTCTTGGGCAAATAAGATATTTTAGTCAACATTCAGAATCCTAGTTGGAGACATCGGGGCAGGTTGTCTGTCAGCTGCGTGACAAAGTAGCTTATTAAATAGTTTCAAAGCTGTTTGTACTTATCCCGGCAAGTGACTATCCCCTCTCCCCTAAAAGTCAAGTAATAGTCCCATTGCTGGAGGGACGAGACACGCAACGCTCTCTTTGTATGCGTGCGCAATTTTGTCTTTTCTCCACATACACGCTACCAAGAACTATCTTGGGCTTTGCCACAGGCAGCCCAATAAGTACCAGCTTAGCCTGTTTCATTCTCTAAGTTAGTGATATACAGAGATCGTTAAAACTGATGCGATAAACCCTCGGAGGCTATTAGGCTTTGACCTTCTTCTCGCTACTTTTTGAGAGACTGGCAGTGGCTACTAAACTGTTTAGAGCGGATATTTAAGTCGTTTTTGAAGATCATTTGTAGGCCTGGAATTGATTTCCAAAAACAGGTCAGTATAATAGCCTTGAAAGAACAATTTAGCTGACATGTTTCTTTCTTTCTTTTATAACTTGTGCAGATGCTAAAGACAATGGAACCAGTAGCACATTTACCAAGAGAAGGTGAGTAAATGTTAATTGTAATAAATAATACGGACACGCATGGGTCGATGAGGTCATAGCGGAGCTCCATGCGCGCGCGAGGGTAGCCTCATACCTAAGAAAATGGGGTAATCTACCCATCCGAGAAATTTTGCTAATAACGTGACCGTAAGCCGTCCGTCCGCACCACAGGTTTACTAGTGTAAAATGACTAAATCATCATGCATGGCAACCCAACTGTGTAGTCCCAAAAAATATAATTACCCACCCCACCCCCCCTCCCTACCCACGGAGGGCACTTTGCTTTAGACCCCCACCCCTGGAATTACTGTAATTTTTCAACTTGGTTGGGTACCCTCTGGAAAGGATATTTCCGTAAAAAAAGTTGTTGCACTATATTTTTATGGGAAAGAGAATTTTTTGCGATAAAATGAGAAAAATCTTTTCATTTATGTTAACACGGTGTCTGATGAACTCAAGGACGTTCTCAGCTAATAATCAACCATGCAGGCGATACCTTACACTACTGACTACACGAATAATGTCATCTGCAAAAGAACAATTTACATTCAGATTGCATGTAAACACCACATGGACTTTCATTACCTCATTAGTAAGAACATGTTACAAGAAGGCTTAGAACGCGACCAAATAACGGTGAATGAAATATGTAATAAAGCAACAACTAGATAACCGGAAGTTTATTCATGGGCCGATGACAATTATATAAAAGAAACCTATCGCATAAGCCATGAAAAAAAGGATTTGGCCGACCGTAGGTAAAAGATGATCAATGCAAGCAGTAATACTTGTTTTGAAGACCGGTAAAATACCCCCTGGAAAAAAAAGCGTCTATAAGCAGCCCCCAACCCCTCGGAAATTGCCTCCTTTTTGACCCAACCTCCCGTTGGAATTTCCGTTGCCCTCAATGAAGGGGGTGGGGGCCCGGGGGGGGGGGTACTCGCAGAAAAATTGGGTAGGGGTGTGCGGCCCGCTTCCCAAAACCCTTACCCTATTTATGACCAAAATCTGCGATTTTCCCTACCCTATTTATGACCTAACCAAAAATTTGATACCCTATTTATGACCTGACCCTTAAATCAATACCCTGTTTCAGACCTGCCTTATAATTATTTCCCTAGTTCAGACCAATGTTAAAGGCAATGTTTATCTGCTTTTATTAGGTTAAGGGGACATGACAAGGAAGTAGCTTCTTCTAAAAAAGTGCATTCAAGACTACAGTGTAAAAATTGTTACCCTATTTATGACCAAAATGGCGGCAAAATAGACAAAATCGATACCCAATTTATGACCAAAACGGCTGAAAAACCCTACCCTTTGGGGCCGCACATACCTATATAGCCCATATTAGGGAGTACCCCCCCCCGGGGGTGGGGGGTAAGGATATTTTCTGGAACTACACATTGCAACTCGAGGCTATTTGTGGTAGGAAATCGCATAGCCACCGGCGTCTTGTGAAGCTGAGGCAACTAAAGAGTCAGTCGAGACGAAAACGGAAAGCGGAAATTCTTTCTGTGTTCGTGTTGTCTAAACTATTACGCTTAGATTAATTGTCATGTTCACAAATTTGGAATATAGAGAAAGAGAAAGACGGAGGAAAAGAAAAAGTAGGCGACAGGCCAACAAAGCTTAAAGGAACAGTATTCCGTTACTGCGCATGCACCAAACTTCGATTTTTGGACAGGATGTCGCGAAATCAAAAGATGCGAGGAGAGTAAGAGAACCGTGAAAAATCCGTTTGCATCGCGCTTGACCGGGCTCAATACGACACTAAAACTTCTCATGATTACAGATCAATGATATATTGTTTCTGTTAAGTTTTGATCTGGGCAAAATCTGGATTTTTGGCGTTACTTTTATTGCCGTTGGCCGGAGGACCAAAAGATTGGAAGCACTTTGATGCCGATTGAAGGCTTATTTCTTCTGCTAGCTTCCATACAAGCTCAGATAATTGTGAAAGGAATACGCAGAAATGAAACGGCAACAATAAAGACTGTAAGAACGAAAAAATTGAGACATTGATGTGACTGAGGAGATCTTGTGGAGGGGAGCTTCGTGAAGCAGAATGTTTTGCAACGACGCGTTAGTAAACTTTTTTAAATGAATCTCCCCAACGGCCGACAAAATCAAACAAACAGGCGCTACATGTTTAGAAAAACTAGTGCCATGAAATCATAATACAATTTTTGACTAACCTTTCTCATGATTCATAGCGTTGAGATCGCATTTTTATTTATGTCTTTCAAACGTTTGAGGCTAGAACGCGAGCAAATCAGGCAGATATTACTAGACTTGTAACAATTGACCTCTGACACGAGTTTCAAATTAGAAAATATGTTTTTAAAGCGAGCGGAACGAGATTTTCGGGTCGCGAGGCGGCCCAGCTAACGATAAAATCGCTAAAGTCTTCGAACCACGAGCCAAATTTTTATATAAGACGAAAGACTTCTTTGAAAGTCTAAAATATTACTTGAGAATATAAACAACATATCTCTGCCGGTGGTGCGGTCCGGAAGGAAATCTTGTCAAGTCAATATGACAGTTCTATTGTCTTTTGAAGAAAAAACAGATGACGCTCGCGCGTGCGCATAATCGGGACACTGTCCCTTTAACGAGAAAAAGAACGACAGAGAGCTAGAGCGAGAGATCAAGAACAAAAGAGACATTTTTTGTTGAAAGAACAACATTAAAGTTTTTTATCGGCCGTGAGAAAATGAGAAATGCTAGCGGCCTCCAAGGTGAAAATGAGCGGCAGTGCAAAAAAAAAATAAAAAAACGTGGACAACAACATGTACGACATTTCCTCCATAAAACGTGTAACTAGGAATTCGAAGTTTCTGGAAGTTTCAACTTTTAGTCGTGCAATGCAAAGAAACGGCAGAGAAATGTACAAAAAAAAGTGCGCTGCACGTGCAACGTTTCTTTTTTTGGTTATTAGACATATTGTTGTTTTTTTACCGTTCTCGTTGCCTTTGCCGCTTAAGGTAATCACTAATGTTACACGGACGATTCGCAACAACGATCTTTAGCGCAACACAGCGTTACAACATTGTTGTGTTATTGTTTTGAATGGCTGCAATATTGTTCCAACATTTTAACCCTGTGTTGCACTAAAAATCGTCATTGCGAATCGTTCCGAGTAACATCACCTTTAGCCGCGGATTTTGTTTCTGAGCAAACTATAATTATTATCGAGAGCTTCGCTAAATCTAAATCGATATATTATGTCAAGGTTGCTGATTGTCGCCCCATGTAAGGGAATTCGAATCCTACGGTTTCTGGAATCTGGATTTCCTTACATTGGGCGAAAAATGATTTACTTATAGGTCATGATGGGGTTATGGTTAAATTTGCTAACAATAAATGAGACTGCCTCCGATTACGTTCATTACCCCCGCAGGGTTAAGAAATCTCCTTCAAAAATAGAGAACTCATTGTCGGGCATGATGAGAGAAGGGTTTGAAAAGATCCAGACCAAGTCTGCTGAGCGAGTCAGAAGCAAACTCAACAAAGTTAACAGGTAGGAAAAAATAAGCGAAAGCTGATAATTTTAATAGATTTATTTGCTATGTGCGAGACAAGAAACTGCTAAATGAATTATTGGACTAATGAGTTAAAAGGGTATGTCACGAGAGTATTTAATATTTCTTAGAATAATAATATTATAGTAGCTTGTGAGCAAGCACTCTAGGGCGCTCTGGCGGTGGGGCGGGAAAGGGAAGGAGAGTTTGCAACAACATCTCTGGAATTTGAATATCTGCATCAAAAAAGTCGATGCAAAATGCTGATTGGCGGAGATGACATTAGTAACGACGTCATTACTCTTGGCACGTGTTTTCAGTGTTTGTCAGACATTCGCAGGCTAAGGGCTTTATATCCAATAGGCGCTTATACAACCGGGATAGAAAAAGCGCTTCGAAACAAGCTATGGCAGTGCTTATTATATTAGGTTTTGCATTCACCTCTTTTTAATCAAGGTTCAACAAGTCATAATAAATTAAATTCAATTTAAGCTATTAGCTACCGGCGAGTTTATATCCGGTGGTGGGCTTATAATCGCATGATTTTTTCGCTTCCAGTAGATACTAGCCTAAAACAGGGCGGAGGCCGGAGGAGGGGTTGGGGGAGGGGTCTTATAAGCGGTTTAACGTATAAGTCAACTCCCTTTATGATTTTAAACTGGAAAGTTAATTAGCGTCCAATATTTTCCAATTGTGACAGATAGAGTGACCAATCTGGCTGATACGAATCGATACGAGGCAACCATACTTTATTTATCCTAGAGTTTACGCTAAGTTAATCAGCTAGTTTACTAGTTAACGGCCCTAGTTTATTTTAAAACTTAAAAACTAAAAATGTGCAGTTATAATTAACATAACCGTAAAGCTAAGAACTAAGAATCGATAAACGATTCTAGAAAGTTCCAAACAATCCCTCTCTATGGTAATTACTATATGGGGCATACTGAACCAGAATATTCAGCAAAAGAACCCAACAGAGAGTTTTAATCCATCATCATTGCAAAACCAACAATCCCCGTTGCTCATGGGCACTACTAATAAAAGGACGCAACGCCAAAGACCGTTGCGACACGACGTCACGGCGGCCATATTAGAGTACAGGAAAAAAATCCTCTCGGGATTGAACTCTTCCTCATGTAGACTTTTTTCAACTTTCAACAAATTCGCATTGTAGATGATCGCGTCAGTAAAAACGATCTATACAATAATTGTCGATCAGGTATTTCAAAATTTCATGTTTTTTTTTCCTAGGAAGGAGAGAGAATCATTTGTGAGGAAAGTACTGGTTTTAGAGCCGTCTTCGTTGTACAAAGTGGATTTAAAGCGAGTTCAGCAAGCTGGCACGGATGTCAGTGAAGATTGTGACAAAGAAGATGTGCAAACAGCGCGCTGGTGAGAATATATACAACAGATCATTTTTAACTTCTAGACGTAACATTAGATGATTAGATTTGCTTTGACAATCAGCTGCCAAACACCATTTACCAAAAGTGAACTCGATGAGGCTCCCTCCCATAGCCAAAAGTAGGCTAGAAGAAACAAATACAATCGGCGACAAAATTAGTTGAGACCAAGAGCCATGCTCTTGTTTAGACACTTTGCAATAAAGGGTCTTTCAAACTTTTGCTAATTTAAAAAATGGGAAATTATCGCTTTCTCTTCCCCACCCCCTCCATGCAATGTTATGCTGCTGTTCGAGCCATCAGTAGATAACAACAAACAGACAAACACCCTGACTTTGAATGGATGGGAGAGGGGAGGGGTGTGGATTGATTTGTTCTCCAAAGTTTAATGACATTGTCTTTAACAATTTTGTGGCCGATTGTGGGTATTTTTCAACGTTTCTTATTCTAAAGACATTTTGAGTGCCTACTTCGTTGCTATGAAGTATGAAAAGACACCGAAGAGAAATGAATTACTTCCACTTAACTATGCTTATTTCTTACTATGCATGCAGGTTGGAGATTTAGAACGAGAGGCTCAAGAACTTAGACTTCAAAGAGCAATTGAAGTGATTTGCTTGTTTAGCGAGTTGTATCCATGCATTTGCAATTGACGACGTGACAACTATTCTTTTCGCCCAGGTTTGTTTTAATGTGTAAGATTTAAGGCGGTCTACTGTTAAACATTCAAAAATTATTTGACGTTTACAGAAAACTTAAAGCGTAATATTCAAGTACAACAATTCCTCAAGTTGCGAAATGATTAAGTAAGAACTGTGGAAAACAAGACCCCCTAAATGTGGGTACATTGGGCCGCTGCCCTGCCGAACAAATTAATCTGGATAGACAGAATAGCTTTAAAGCAATATTAGACAAAACACAGCTAATTAAGAACTTATTTTGCAAAATCACCACTAAACAAAACAAAATGTCATATTTTTTTTTATAAAAATAGGACGAGGGTAATAATTTTCGGAAGTTCCAGCTAGATCAATTTAGTCACCTTATACCGTCATGTAATAATTTTGGTTGATGAAGGATTTGGATTGGGGTATACAATGTGGAAATGTCCCAGTTAAAAATAATACCTGTCTTTTTTTCTCGTTTCAAAAGGGTTATTTGCTTATTTGTTTTTTTATTCGTATTGGTAGAGTCGACAATTTCCATTCTCCGTATTTAAATCTGAAATGACCCACCCTCGCCCATCCTCCGCCATCAACAGTCAAAAGATTGGCCCCAACGAGACACGCATCGCCTTCTGGGAGATCCGTCCGCCATTTTGTCTTCAAGTGACCTCGATGAAGAAGCACAATTTTCTTTGGGTTTTGCCACAGGCAGCCCAATGATGATTGCAACACCAAATACCATTGTCAGGCTCCTGCATTGTTCTATTTTTTGTTGGCTAAGCTTTGTCTGGTTGTCCAGTCCCTGCCCTCATTACCAATGATGGCTGCATTGAAGGTCAGCGATCATTAACTTATTTCGGCAGAGAATAAATGATTTTATGCAGCTAGTTACACTGTCAGGCTAATGTTTACTGGCTAGAGGGGGTACACTACAAACGAGACCTCGACTACTTATTGTTTAATTCAGTACAGGCCTGATTGCAGGCCTCTTTTTCTCCAGCTTCAACACAAATTAAGTTTCAGCTTTTACGTGTAGTTTTTAGAATTCAGAGCAGTCATCCATGGGTGATTCGATCAATCTTTCATTGCCTTGGCCTGGATAAAATGGATTGATAATAACTGAGACGCAAATCCTAGTTCATTTTTTGTAGTTGCTTTTAAAAAAAAAAAAGGTCAAAAAAAGGTCAAAGGCTTGTTTATAGTGGAAATTGCACTTAGCTTGTCCAGCTAATTTACAGGCACTCCACTCAAATATTTAGAAACAAATAATTCAAATACATCATAACAGGATTAAAAACCCCAACTGGCAGAAGGCAACCAGTTGGCTACTTACAAGCGGGGCCGAGAATTTGAACTCGGGACGACCGAGCACAAATCCAGCGGGTGGCCAGAGCGAGACTCGAACCCGGGACCGCCGGATTGCGAGTCCGACGCGCTGACCACCCGGCCACGCTGCCTCTGCTTTCACTGTGTTGATTCACCACGACTATTACTCTAGTGAACATCTTTAATACTCCCATATAAACAGGAAAGGAGCTCGAGTGTGTGACAACTTTTCTTTCCTTTTTCTTTCTTTTATACTTGGATTAAGCGGACACCGGTGAAAGACCTCCTCTGCTTTAAGGGCTATGTCATGGTAAGTTTGCAATGTTGTTCAAAGCTGAGCTAAATTTCTTCAGTCTCCTTTTTTATAGTCGGAAATCTAAAAAAAAGAGAAAGCAAATGATTCTCTGACCGAAAACAGAGCATGACCAGTTTTTGGTCATTTTTTAACAGTTCAAGAGTTTTTGCAAAGAATTTTGTTTTTCAAGTTACAGTATGTTGCATCCAAGCCGTCGGATACCTTCAGGAAAAACGTACTTGTATATGAGATATGATGGCGTAGTAGTTTTAATTAGTATATACTAAAACAGTGGATAGTGTTTTTCGCGCCCTCTGATTGGCTACTCAACCTCCCGATATCCAGTGCTATTCACTGATTCACCTCCAGTTACCGCAACGCCAAAGTCGCGTAAGTTACGAGCATAATAGCTTTCCGGTACTTTAATGGCGAAACAAACAGAGAAACTTCACAAATAATCAATCAAGCTGTTACCGGAATACATGAAGAGGGTGACGAAATTCGGTTTGGAAGTTTAAACTGGTGAAGCTTTGACTTGAATTCATCCATGAAACGAGTGAAAAAGATTTTTTTTATGCAAATTAAGTCTTGCGTTTCTTTATTTACTATTTGTCATGTTCATAAAACGAAGCTTGAAACTACATTTAATAGGTTTTAACAGAATGGTTTCAAACACAAAAAGAATCACGACTCCTTTTCAAGAAATTTCCCAGCGCGCAAGAGCTTAACAAATGCAATGCCTTTTAAAACTTTATTTGTCTGCCAGAAAACGCGACGGCCGTTCGGTCATTGCGCTCAATTATCTCACTGTTTCAGTGTATACTAATATCCACCACTACTAGCCACCTCCACTTTGCTGAATAATTGTTATATAGAACTGAACCATTATCTCAGTATTATTATTATTATCATTGTTATTATTATTATTATTATTATTATTGTTGTAGTTTCAAAGTTATGGTTTTATAATTGTAATACTAAAAGATCATAACAAAACTTCTTTAAATCACAGTTCTTCTTTTTTTTCTTTCTTATTCTTCACTTTAGTTTCTTCTTGTGAATATACTGAACACCTCAACAGGAACGTTCGACGAATGGATGAATCAAAGGAAACTTTTGCCTGCAGTCAAGTCTAACTGACTTCAGTTATCACTGACTTTAATATCCCTCTATGACTATACTGTTTACTTAAGCGTTAATTTGATGGCGCAGTTTGCAATATGCCCTCATTTTTCAAGATAATCATAAAGTTTGCTGTTTATTTAATTTTGTCAAACTGGATTAAGCAAATCCGAGCTGACTGACTGTGTAACACCTTATAGGAGTGTTTTTTGGTTTTCTTTGGAAGTATCACAGAACGGATTTGTTCATATTACTAAAAGTGGTGATTGGCTGACTTAGGGCCTGTTGACATGGAGGTGGGGGACCCCAGGTAGGTGAGGTAAAATATGGCGGGTCACCCCACCTATCATGTAAACGTGATCAAATTAAAATGAGAGATTATATGGACAAACGGGTTACCCCACCTAAGCGGGTTACCTCACCTACCTGGGGTCCCCCACCTCCATGTAAACAGGCCCTTAATTGTGTACGTCATGAAGCTTGAAAGAATTAATTCAGGTCTTAAAGACCGCTTAAAATTTACTAGTTGAGAGCTTTACAAAACAAAGACAATGCATTTTCTTACGTAAGATAAGATGTCCGCGGTTCGTTTGTGAACTATCTTCCCTTTCATTACAATCGCGTGCCTATTCCCGCATGATTCAGTTTACTATTGGCCGAGGGTTTTGGTACATACTGAAGAAGGAGATAAATGATTAATTGGTGGATCGTTAATTTTCTGTTGATCATCTTATCAGTATTTACTTCCCGATGTGCAAAACGCCAATCCTATTTTTTACCGGGAATTTTATCCTACGCCTGCACAAGTTTAACATTTGGTTAAGCCTGGTTTGACAACCAGAAAAGTCTGGTTGGTTCAACCAGGCTTGCATCCTAGTAAACCATGGTTTAACCAGGCTTTTGGCGCAAGGGGGAAGTGGAGAATCACATATCGGATAGGTTTTTATAATCGGAGAAGCGGTCCACTCGGTCTAGCCTGTTCCAAGCGTCTAGAAAGCGGAATGCAGCGCGAAGTCAGAGAGCGAGGAAAAAACATAGGGATCATGATGCAGCATTTAAACGTTGACAACAAGCAAAACAGTTGAAAAAAGATCAAAGATATAGCAATTTGGCCGCTACGTGCGTACGTGTATTATGCCACACGGATGTCTATAATTTTCAACACATTCCATTGTTTAGCAAGAAAATGTCGCACGAAATTAATAGAGCTTTTCGACTTCTCTTAATAAGGGTACTTTTTGCAAAACAAAATTGCCTCCAGTGCCCGGGGTGGGGTACTTTAGGAATTTCTGGGTGGGGATGTGCCGCTGGGAGCCTGGAACCCTTAACCTTTACCAGAGCTAGTTCAGCTGAATTTTGCTACCCTATACTAGAGTAAAATCCCCAAATTCCCCTATCCTAGAGTAGCTGTGTACCTAGTCTAGATAAAATCTTCAACCAACTGATCAGTAACCTGAAAAATGATACCCTATTCTAGAGCCAAACGCTCTGATTTATATACCCTATCCCAGAGTAAACTGCTTGAAAACCATACCCTTCACAGCGGCACATACCTATATAGCCCATATATGGCAGTACCCCCCCCCCCCCCCCGGGCTTCAGTGGAAGTTGTGCTGGGCTTGTTTCTTCCTAAACACTGTACGATCACTCCAGAGCGTGCCACATTAAATTTGGCGGGCATTTAGGAGGTTTTGGCGCAAAGATAGCAATGCTGCGGCACATTCTGTTGATACTGGCATTAGTTAGGCAGTGAGACTTAAAAGAATCGAAAATGACATTGAATGTCTTATTTACATGTTGGAAAGTACTAGAATATTTACTATCAGTCTATAGAAAGAACTCGTGGGAACGTTGTTTAGAAAATGATCAAGTGGTTATAACTCTGGTTTTCCCACAGTAAATTGTAGGAAATAATAGAAATTCAGATTGTTTATCCATATATTTAATACACGGTGCACGATATTTTCTCTGGAAACACAATACTTTTCTTGCTGTTTGTTGCACTTTATTAAGTAACAGTTATTTAGCCATATATTTATAGAAAACAACAACACAAAAACGGGGAAAAAAAAGAGAGAATTCGGTAAGACTCGAACCCTGCACCTTCGGCTCGACGCGACTACCCCTAACCACTACACCACAGAGGCTGAACACGATTGTTTAGGAAAAGTCTTGATTTTATTCCTTTTCCATGAAACTTCCGCCGGCAAGATGATCGCCAGCCGCATTAACCGAGCTATTAACAGTGAAAAAACAATGTAAACGCATATTCCATGGCAATGAATGAATGAAAGCTAAACATAATTATGCTTTTCAAAACGCCGATACACGTCCTCGTCTGCAAAGTAGGACACAAAACATATGTTTTGTTATCTCGATTTCCGCTGTTATTTTGAAGCGAATGGTCAAAATCACATCCATTTTCGGCTCATACAGTTTCTTAAGAATAGCACTGCATGACATTTTCTCACTTTCACATCACCTTCTAGCAAGCTGGAATTTGTATATCCCCCGTGTTGCGGAGTCGAATAGCAAATGCTCATCTTCTCGTCAGGTTTAACACCTGAACGAGTCAAAGGCTCTTGAATTGAAATCCAATCCCCAAGTTAACCATCGTACTCATCTGAAAGACTCCTGCGTGTCTTAAAATTTGGTAAGACCTCTAACCGTGCTGTAGAAAATTTGCCACAAAGAAAACTCTAAGTCTGAGAAGCGAACGATGCACTCTCTCACCCACCGAACTTCCCCGTGTTTTTCTTTGAGTTGTTCGTTGCGCAATGCACTCTGGTTAAATGCTATGCATTGTGGTAAAAAGTGTGGTTAAATGCAATGCATTGTGGTAAAAAGTGATGAATTCGAGAATTCGTCTCCCCTTATATATTTCCTTTAAATCCTGATTATGTTGCTGCTCGCTCCCTTCGGTCGCTCCACAGCAATTAAAGGAAAAAAATCGAACAGTGTGCTAACCTTCAACGAGTCTTACGAGTAAGCAAGTCATAATAAAAACCAGAATTAATATGTCGCATTAGTAATTGGGTCGCTTTTCCTAAATATTCGTCTTCATTCGATTTTGAACAATAGAAAAAAAAAAGTCAGAGAAGAAGAGAAGTCGTCATCGACGGTAGGTGTATTTGTCATTCTTGACAATGTTTCCAGCTCGCCGTCATGGTCACTTGAAAAGCCACGTTTAGTGCCCAATCGGAAAAGTTCAGTACAAACGTATTGTTCTTTTAATCAGCTTATGATTAATCATTTGAAAGATTTTATACTCGATGATATTCAAACAATCAATTTCTTACCGTCTCGTCTTTATTATGATTCTGTTCATATCGCGATCATCGAAAAGGCGTCATCAAGATTCGATTGCGAGCAGTCTCTTCCTTTTCTTTTAATACACTTTATAATGCGAGGACGCGCGAGGGGCGAGCGGCGAACGCGCGAGGGGCGAGCGGCGAACCCGCGAGTAACGAGGAAGAGCCACAATCCCTCCTCCTTTTTTGCACCTTTAAGTTACCGCGCTTAGCTCTCAGGAAAAATGGACAATCGTGTTCACGGTCTACATCATGTAAACTACATTCGTATACCACTCGCGTCATAAATACCATTATAATACTCTATTGTGGATCGTGTTCGCTTTGAGATCACCAACGACGAAACTCGGTTTGAAATCTTTAAAGCTTCCCCAAGAACAAGCTGACAGAATGGAACGCGTAAGGTGGGCTGTAGCCACGCCTACTGTATTATGCTAGTGCCATATTAAATGTTTATCTTACAACTTTACAATTCGTCAGAGTTTCCTGCCCCTCACTTTGGTCATTTTTGAATGAAACCTTACTTCCGTTTTTTCTATTTTGGGGAAAGATTGTCCACCGAATCTAAATGAATTTCAATGGTCGAAACTTTATAACGCTTAAATAATATCAGCAGGAGCGTACCGTCAATATACGCACATACACCCGTGCGTACAAGTACAGCTGAAATATGGAAAAATGATACACTTTTTATTTCCTGAAAAAGCCTCTTTGCATCAATTAATCGGGATGACTTTCTTTCTGTCTTTCTTTTATCTTTTATTATTAAATAATTCTGATGGCGTCACTGGCCTTTTTTTTCCCTTAAACATGCACTTGGTTACAATGTATATCCAGTACCACCTTTCAGCGATTGCGACCACCTTTTTTGGACGACGACTTTGCAATTTTCCATTGCCGGTTTTTACCTTCCTGTAGGTGGCAACTCAAGAAATGGCTTCATCTCTATGTTCGTTCTATTTACTGCACAGCAAGCAATTAAATTCAATGTTCTTAATTGAATAATTAATTTCAAGAATTAATTCAATAATGTTTATTCCAAAATGTAGATCCATACGAAATCACTGTTGGCAGACAACTTCCGTCGATAGCGACCTTTTATTTCTGGGGTCGTCGCCGGTGAAGGATCGACAGTATAATAATAATAATGATATTTTTTTTTTTGAACAGATTAAAATGACATTTTCTGGTGTAAAATTTACGTTGTTTTTTTTTTTTTCTTCTTGTTTTGTTTTGTTTTTCTCTATTTAATTCCAGGAAGAAGACAACTACCTAAGCTACGAAAGTTTCCAGGTGTTGCGTCGAGATGCCGCCTCCATCCTTCACTGCCATTCAAGAAGAATTAAGTATGCTTGCAAACAGGCTTTTGACTACTGCCGTGAATGTAACCAAACCTTCTACACGTGCATTAGCATGGCTGGGTACACTTATCGTGCGTGTATCGACCAAAAATCGTACTCGGAACTACCCTCCAAGCTTCCAACACTACCCCTTTTAATAAACCTACCGCCGCTACACCCACCGGGAAACCCTGAATATTGGTATTCAAGGCTACAACCAGCTGGCTCTTTGTGAATGCGACCATTTGACCTTTATTTTCTTCACGTACAGTATAATTTCAAACAATTGCCCCCATGCGAGAGCTGTTGTCCTGAATTGACAGGAACTTTTAATTTCACTAGTTTTGTTCTTGAATATATATATTTTTAAATAATATCAGCCGCTTCTTTCTTTCTTGCTTTTCTTTTCTTTTTTCTTTTTCTTTTAATATACCACGAGACACTTTCTGACAAAGTGACAGGAGTAGGGTACAGAACAATTTTTGTCATTTATGTAATACAACCTGCAAAATCAATAAACTGTCTGATATATATTTAACTTTTGTTTTGGTCATTATCTAAGTTGGTATCCTTGCTTCCTTGCCATCTAAAATTAACCTTTCAGTAGCCTGCGTAACAAACTTTTCAGCTCGAGTTAATGTGCGATAGCTGGGCTGAGTTTTTCTCATACGTGGAATGCTACTCAGGCTAACTTTCCAGTTTCTCTTGAAGCACTACGATAACTGTACAATTTGTATCATAACAATTATTCTAAAACATTCAGTCTGAGTTCCTTAGCCTATCTTTATCTTCGTTTATATTGTTGTTTATTTAGTATCTTTAACTTTAACGAGGAACGTTTGCCGAGCCCTCTGGCTCTTTCCAACGTTGCCCAGAAAGGGGCTTAAATGCCAATTAATAACTGTGGTGGCAGGACAAACTATTTTAATGGCAGGCAAGAGAAGTGATACCGAGGGGTCAGTTTTACCCCAGGGGTAACTTCTATATGACTAGGGGGCGGGGACGCCCGTCAGGAAATTGGAATTAAACCCCTAAATGAGATCCACCTGGGTGTGTACTAAACTTTATTGATCCCTAAAAGACACCATTCTAAAGCAGAAAGCACGATAAGAGCTATAGAATATTAAATTGTAATATTGAGTTTCCAAAGATTGCTTTATCTTTTTTTTCTTCCTCTCTTCTGTTCTCTTATCATAAATACTTTCAGTTTCTTTAAGCTTAACCTGCATGGGTAATCACATTGACTTTCCGTCCTGAAACTAATTCCCACGTCATACTAAAAACTGCAGTTTGGACCTCTAAAGGAAATGGCGTAATGTCTGACAATCATAGAATTTGTGGCTGTACCCCTTGTATCGGCCCAAGGAGTTGTCTAGCTAAATGTCGACCAATGAAATATAAACATTTTACTTTTTGCATTTTTTTTACGTGTTTTGTTCTCCTCTTCGTCGTCTTGGGAGCAGCTAGTTTCCCGCCATGTTTTTTTTCCAATTTGAATCCCTCGACTCGCATGGTGTTGAGAAACTTTGAGATCAGAATTCCACTAAGTCAAGTTACCTTATATCAGACTGTGTGTATATGGTTGCTCCATTTCTTTCTACTTGGTAAGAAGAGCATCGCAAGCAAAAGCCCATGAACGAACAGCGACCTCCGAAGCTCAAGACAACTCGCGGAAAATACTGAAGACAAGACAGAAGCCGGCGTAAAAAATCCTCAAACACTCTGTTTTACATTGTGATTGTACTACGTATACTCTCGCCAATGGTCCTCCGGTAATTGCGATTTGTAATAAAATAACAACTCGTTCGAATTCGGATTTTTCACTCGCCATGCGGAGCGATGAAAGACGGTTGAAACTCAGTTGCTGTATTGTACGATCTCGGATTAATGCGACAATTCAAGGCTTCCATCGTGATGAGGAATTAATGCTCAAAGCTCGTCGGTTGTTTGCTAATCATTCACCGTGTTAAACATCTTCGAAAACATGGTATTATTAAAATTCTAATTTATAGTTCTTTCATTGAGATTAATCAGATCAATGTGATCCTTTTTGCAATAATTATAACCAGCGGCTAGGAGCAATTTGCGTAGGGTGCTTCACGCGAGAGTTTGATCAGATAATTACAGATTTGCCACAAATGTGGTATTCTGCAGCTTATTTACTGGAGAATGTAATTTTGGAGTTGTCCCGGGGTGGGGCATTTGCACCCCATTTTTTAAGCCCACGGTGCGGTATTTGTATGAACGCCCTCGCCCCACTGCGGGGCATTTGCCGCTTTTCCAAAACAAAATGACAAATGCCCAACAAATGCCCGGGGGAGGGGAATGCGCACGCTAGGAATTAACTAAGCCATTATATTAATAAACTCTTCCAATCGGCTGTGGTTTTGCATAAAGGTTCTACGCCAGATAGCGAAAAGAAAACACACAAGAAAGAAATGGTCAAAATTCTGGTGGCAGGGAAGCGCTTACAGTCAAACTGGGAAAACCGTGAACAACAGACATATTTCTGAAATATTATTGTGTTGCAAGAAAAAAGCCAATCAGGCGTGAGAAAACTACCTTATTAAAGGAAATTAACGCTCCATGAAATTAAGATAATGGAAATTAACGCGACTTAAATTAACGCGA
>OZ037781.1:8255903-8323403 GCA_964035525.1 Porites cylindrica | reverse complement strand
TCGCACTGCACCTGATTGGTTTGTTCCTTCCGACACAATAACAATCCAACAATGTTTTCAAAACAGCCTTATAATAATTTATTATATCTTGCCTCTGTAGAGTTCTCAAAATAAAAATGTTCAGTGTGTGATAATCAACTGATAAAACAAGTTTGTGAAGGACTGGTCAAAAAGTATAGGGGGGGGGGGGGTGGGCCGGAGCAAAGAGGGGGTGGGTCATGAGGTTTTGAGCCTTGTGCAAGGGGTGGGTCGTGCAATTTTCAGCTACCCTTAGGGGGTGGGTCACCCTATTTTTTTACTAACTACTAACGAGACAGTTGACTACACTTGTTATATAAAACACAGCCAGCTGGAATTATTGCTAAAATACCCACAAACTTGTTGTGCGAGAAAATATAAAGGTTGACAAGCCGCACATCTATACGGGCGTGGAACCCTCTGTTAATCTTTTTTATTCTCGGCTCTAACGAGCATGTCCTTTAACGATTTTCCTTTTTTGTAAGGAAATGATTGGTGTTTCTTTAAAAATTTATTGAAGTTATATAGTTGGTTTTGTATAAGATTCCATTTTTTCATTCAAGCTTCCTTTATAGTAGATACTGAGGGCTGGTATTGTGTCACGAATGGCAATATTTCTTTTTCCTCCTTGTTGTTTTGTTTTAGGAGTTTAGACTCCCTTTTGTGAATTTTATTTCTGATAGTAGGTTTTCTATCAAAGATAGGGGGCACCCAACGAGAACATAGTTCAAAACCACTTAAACGTAGCATTGTTAAACGTATTTTAGTATTTAAACAGTAGATATAGGCATATTTTTATCCCCTAAAAATTTTTCATCTGTTCGGATCTCCTAGCTGAAAGTCTAGTGATACGAAAATTATAGGGATCAAAACTTACCTTTTCGAAAATTTCAGCCAGAAAAAAGGCTCCTGAAAATTCTAGGTGACCTTAGGGTAAAAATCCGTTAAAAATGGGCAATTATACCAGTTTTTTAGACGTTCAAAAATCCTAGGAGGGGCAGACAAGCAAGAAATTTTACAACAAATGTTCCGAAAATTCTAGATCTCAAATCGTCCTTCGAACAGATATTTTCCGAAAATTGACGTTGGGTGCCCCTGAAAGATTGTGGGTAGCCTCCGTCCGTCAAGCGTTTTTTTTTTGTTAAATTTGAATTATTTTCCTCAAAGGTTGTTTCTGAGGAGTTTTTTCGTAGGATTCTTAAGGCTTCTCCTTTGACAAATTCTTTTTTTAACATTTGGAGGGTGACACGAGGTGAAATGTGTGTGCAACAAGCTTTCCGTTTGTTTAAAATGTGTCTTTACATCAAGGATAGATTTTTCCTTGAATCTTGTGCCTTTGTATACAACTGTGTCTAAAAACGCAGTCTCAGTGTCAAATGTTTCGGTCGTGAATTCAATAGTTAGGTGGTGTAAGCTTGCTTGTTCAATGAAGGCTTCGATTTCTGGTTTACCCATGTCCAATAGGGAAAGGATATCGTGTATGTGGCATTTCCAAACTGTTGTTCTAAAGACAGTTTTGCTTAGATTTGTTGTTTCAATATATGTCATGAAAATATTGACAAAGGAATCAAAACTGCTGTCTTTGTGCCCACTGCAGTTCCATGGTTTTGTAGATAGTGCTTTCCACTGAAGGGGAAGAAATTTTCGTTGAGAATTAATCTAATCATTTCCGGCAAGTAATGTGTAGGAATGGGTTGTCTTTGTTGAAATTTTCATATGCTTTGTGACAGATAATTTCAATATACCCTCGTTTTGCTGTATATTTGTGTCAAGACTCATAACGTCCATAGAAACAAGAAACGTTCGGTTTTTCACATTCTTCTTTTCAGTGAAAGGCATGATTTCTGTGATTTTGATATTGCTTGTAGCAGTGTATCAACAAATTTTGTCAAGCACAGAACAAGGTTTTATTGAATTATTAAGAGGAAACCGAACATCCATGTTTTAACTAGGGGGTGGGTCATGCAATTTCCAACCTTGCTTTAGGGGTGGGTCAGTCATTTTTGTGCCGAAGGGAGGGGGTGGGTCATGTGTTTTTTATCAACCACATTTCCAGATGCTCCGCCCCCCCCCCCCTGTACTTTTTGACCAGTCCCTTAGGACCAAAGTAGAAAAAGATATCTACACTATGATTTTTTTTAATAGAACTGAATTAGTTGAAGGATTGTCTGTAGATGTGAATTTTTATCCTCAACCTCAATCAATGTCTGATCAGAATGTGATTCCAATTATTTCAAACACCACTTTTGTATTTATAACTTGTGTCATTGAATTGTAAATAATTTTATATAGTATTGTTATCACAACAATATTAGTATTTACAGTGTAATTGCATTGGAAATATTGACATTATAGTTAAAAGATAAACTTCTGGTTGACCAGCTCTACTGAATCAACTAACCATACAGAAGGTACTGTGAGTCACATCACTGCACCAGCTTCAAAGGGTCCTTGACAGTTAAGGCTGCAGCATCAGGTTATGGCTAGTTAGCCATCCATGACAGGTATGCATTCCAAAATATTGCTACAATTTGGACAAAGCCAACACGGTGCTGAATGGGAACAAATGTAAAATTCAGAGTCTGTGCAAGGAGCAAGATTTTGTAATTTGTGATCATGAGTGTCTGTACGTAGCATTCCGAAGCATCTCATTAATTTCCTGCGGTCGTTTTCAAGCAAGTGTCTCTCACACAATGAAAAAGAAGCATATCATAAGAGGAGCAAAGAGACTCTGATCCAGCAGCATCTTTTTAAAGCCGGCAGTTTTTACAGCCCCAGGGACAATCCTTTCCAGTGTAAGATATCAAGATCTTAGCACAGGGCCAATAACTAGTCCAACCACTCCCATATGAGCTGTCATGATTTGTGCCGCTTCGTTCAGCAAATTGCTGGGTGATGACGTCTCCGGCAGAAACAAGGACACCTAAGGGAAAAAAAAGCAATGAAGAGTTACACTCGTGTGTGTAATTGCAGCCCAAGGGGAAGTACTCCGGACCCTTATTTGGCCTAATAATGGGTATCACCACTGAACAGGGTATGGTTTTGGGGGTTTAGAGTCTTAAACAGACATAATTTTGCTATTTGGCCTCTCAAACAGCGCATTGCCTTGAACAGGGTGTAAACTTCGGGAGAGTGCGGTGTACATGTGTGTGAGAGGGGGATGCAATGCCTAAATGCATGGGTATGTGCCTCTGAACAGAGCAAGGGGTTGGGGGATCTCTTGTCTAAAATGGAGTAGCGAAATGAACAGTTTTATAAGGCCTTGGTGGCATACAGCTTAATCAACCCAGTCAATTTGACACCTCCTCTGTATTTTTACACTGTACATAAACACATAAGATAATCACCTATTTTCCTTTTTTTTAAGTTGCTCATGCACAGTCTGGTCTAGCCACATTCTACCAGAATGGAGAGACAAAAAAATTGGGGGAGAGGACTGGATTAGCATAAGATTTGACATGTGGATTTGACATGAAAGTGTACTGAATAACAGACAGAGAGAAATTATTACCATTCAGACAATAGCTGCTATAACATTATGCTCTCCATGAACATGCTAGTACAGTACAAGCAGCATGCAAAAAGAAAGTAGTGTCCAATAGCCTGGAACTAATGGATTTTGCTATTGGGCTACTGAATTTCATTCTTAACTTGACCGATGTACGAGTGCAGTTTTTTTGAGGAATTCAAATTACAGTCTAAGAACTGTGTAACTGTGCAGCTCACCAAAAAGTATTTGGGGCTAGTTGAAATGACCTTTGCTGAGTGGGATAGTGCATGCTATAAGCCCAACTAATGGCAAGCTGTAAAACTTACTTTCTTTGCACCCTGTACAAGTTCAGGTTAATTCACACTAGACTATACAGTCTCCTATTATTCAATAAGATCCTCAAGTTTAAGAAGACTCTAGCTGTAACTTGCTTACATCTAGGATGCAAATGTACTAAGAGGAGATGGCATCAGAGTTCACAGAAGTAAATGTGTAAGGGGAAGGATTCCCGTCAAGCCCCCTGAATGCAAGCTGCAGTGATGTGAGGAAAGTTCCCCTATTTTTCTCGCCTCCCCCAACCAGTCTTCACCTGATACTTCTGATACTCTTCCCTAGGTTACACTCAGTACATTGGCAACTTTATAGTTGGCTACCATTGAGGCAAAGTGCTTAATAAACTTAACGATCTTATAGGAGGCTGTAAACAGTCTAATTAAGTTCACATGGACCAGGGTAATGCAATCAATGTTAAGAGAGGACAATTTCATCGTACCTCAAATGCCTCAAACGCGTGAGGACAAAACATGGACCAGGGGTCCGACCCCCACTTTGGACCGGGTCCATGGACTACTTTCATGGACCGGGTCCATGGACACTTTTTCTTAATTAATGAGAATTGAACAAAAACAGAAATAGAGCAAAATAAGATTTGACAAGACGCTGTTCACAAATATTTAGTTGTGCTTATACGTACTCTGCTTGCACATGTACAGTCGACGAAGAAGGAGACTGTTAAAGCCAAAGCGCTCCCGTACAAAGACTCGCATTATGAACAAGCTGAAGTTTAGAATTCATTGCTTTTATGAGCAATCGTCACTGAGTCACATCGCAATTGTCCATAGTTGATGTAGCTAAATTCAGTTTAAGCTACATTATCCACTTCTTCGATATTCGGATCTGTAAATTACTATCCATGAGAATTAATCATCCTACTAAAAAGTCGCTAACAAGCTGGGCCCAGCGTGACCAAACATTGACCTCTCAGCATGAAATACACTGAAACCTTTATTAAGCGGACACCTCTATTTAGCGGACGCGGAGACCTAAAAAGTACCTGAAATGGTCATTTCTATTGTTGCCAACCTGTATTAAACAGACAATAATAATTAAATTCCACCACCCAACATGCCAGACACCGCAAATGCAAAAGATTGCCACGAATTGCCACCCACAAATTTTTCGATTTTTACATTAAAAAAAGTGACTTGATTAGTTTCACAGTACTGAGTATTGTTTTCTATTTTGTTTTGTTTGTATAGAGCTTATTTCGCTCACCTGATTTCTTCAAATTTGAGTTGCAATCTGTGTTTATGGTACTATGATCAATTGGTCCACTTTGATAAAGAAATTAATGCAAACGTATATCATCGTAGTCTCTCGGGGAGTATTCTGAATGTTTCCATTGTTCATTTGAATGGCATTTGACACCTCATATGACATTATCTATCGAAACCTGTATTAGGCTGACTGGTCCTCTATTAAGCGAACACTACAGCATTCCCCAAGGGTGTCCGCTTAATACAGGTTTCACTGTAAGCAGTAAAAAATTCACATTTGCTCAGTCAAAACGTTTTCCACCAAAGCATAATCCACCGGTCAGAGGAAACAATTCATAAGAACAAGCAGCATTTTGGCATGAGGTAAAAGTCGTGCATTGAATAATACTGATCAATCGAGTACGTATTGTTTGTTGTTGTTGTTTTTAATCTTATTTTTGCTCTATTTCTGTTTTTGTTCATTTCTCATTATTTTAAAAAACTGTCCATGGACCCGGTCCATGACAGGGGGTCCATGGACCCATTCCATGAAAGTGGTCCATGGACCCGGTCCAAGGTGGGGGTCCATGGACCCCTGGTCCATGTTTTGTCCTCACCCGCCTCAAACAGTGATCAATAATAATGTGAAAAACTGAAATGCTCAACTTTCATTTGTTCTGCATGTTACAATGGCAACTCAAAGTTTCAACCCCATAATAGTCAGACCCCAGTTCAACCCCAAAACTATAGCATTCTCAATAATTTATCAGATCGAGCTTGTTTTCTGGTTCAAGTACCAGAAAATGCATTTTTGTCATCAGGATATTGTGGTATACACTGTAGGTGAATTATTTTGTGCTACGTTAGAACTTAGTCCCTTTACCCATACAACAAATGATTCTTTAGAGCTTTAAAGAAGAAATCCAAACAAAATTTTCATCAGAGAGCACTAATTTAAACCATAATAACTTTTAGCTAGACAACAGGATAAACTAATTAATATAGACTCGCATAACAAAACTGGACCATTTTTTTTGGAATTCAATTGATGCAAAAATATGTTTTAGCTTTTAACAATTTAGTTAGCAAATAGTACAATCAAGTTAGTGTAGCATTTTAGATCCTTTAATCTTTCTGTTATGAGAATCTCACTAAGAAAATACGGTACAATCGGAAAGTCCTTTGTAGAAAATTGTTTGTAGTGATTTTGCTACAAATACGTATGGTGAGTCCTGCCCTGGGACTCATCTTGTGAAAAATCATGAGTCCCAGTCAATGCCAGCTAGTACCAATAAGTCCCAATTCAAAAGACAATGATCAGAGTCCTATATTGAAAATGCTTCTGCATTTATGTTAAAATCTCCAGACAGTTAATCTGAAGACAGACTTCAAAACATGTACAGTATACTGAAATTTATTTAGAGTTCATCTATTTCAATGCATAACAAAGGCTAAATGAAATAAGCCTAGTTTAACAAAAGCCACAATAACTACCACAGAAATCACATGAACAGGATATTCTACAAGAACACATCTTCAGATGGATCAACCGATCTTTGATTTATTTTGCATCTTTGGGGATTTTTATGCGTCAGGGATGCAGGACGCAGAGATAACAAAATCTCTGTGTTTGTAACAAAAATCTTACTATTTTATGAGCAACAATAAACAACAAAAGAAAGATACTTGTTAAGTATGATTAAGAAACGGTCCAGAGAAGAACGATAGCAACAACGGCAACGGACATGTTGGAATGCAAAAAAAGTGCTAACTTTTCTATTGTCTGTACTTACTTCTGATTGGCTTAAACAGCAAAAGTTAACAAAACTTCATAAAGCAGTACATATATTCATCCTTACTTTCCAACCATCTTCCATATAACAAAATCTGGTCTCAGTTTGAATAACAAAGAAATCCTATGTGGGGAACATGTAAAATTGTAAACTTTTCTTGGCTATTGTTTTTAACTCTTGCGATTGGTCAAAATAATTTAACACAAAAAACCACCCTTTCAAAGTGGAGTGTAAATGCATTTTATTGCGTAAACGGCCTTCATGTAGGTTTACGCATTCTCTGTGTAAAAATGAGAACATTCCTATGTGAGGAAAGCACCGTTGCCACATAACAAAAGATTAATTGCCATCCACCTTAACCAGATCATTACTTAAACTGCAGTAAATTATAAAAAGGATACTGTGAAACCTAGGAATGAATTAGTTAATTATTATAAGTGTTAATAAACACAAAACTTTGTAGATGTAAGCATGAAATTGTCTACACTTTTTTTCTAGTGCTTGTCAGTCAAGCAATCAAAATAAATAAAAATAAACGGAACAGTAATTTGTTGCAAAGAAATTCCATTTCTGGAGATGCCCTGCACTTTTGTGCCTATTATTATTATACATGCAGAACTTGATTTTACAAGGAGCAGACACAAAACCATGTACCCTAGCAGAGACAATTAATGATTAAGGGGCAAGTATTTTGAAATAAAATATCTTACACATTCTATGTTGACTCTGACATGAACTATCTTGCCTGTAAATAATTTACATGCATAGTCAAGTTAGTTCTTGTCAACAAATATTGTTTATACATTCACATTTTGTCAAAGATGCAAAATGTTGGGTATCCATGACGGAAAGTTTAAATCTTCCTAATAAACATCGCTAGCTCTATCCCCTATTTGGGAAATATTTTCTGTGAATGTTTATAAGTCAAAGTGACACGGCCAAGGTTCTTAGCTAACTTCACCATAGCCAAATGACTGACACTTAATTGCGCTTTATAAATTTATGTCATAATTGGCATTTCTTGTGATCGAGCCAGGTGGAGAAATTGCATGGTTTACTTTCCAATATACATACATTCTTCTTCAGTTTTAAAGAAAAAGATGCTCGAACTTAAAAAGAGATGTGTAAACATTTAGCTGAAGATTCATTTAATGCCGATGATGCAGATGCTTGTTCGAATGTTTGAGCCATGCTGTAGGAAGATAAATGTATGTTTACTTGTGTACAGTTCCTTAAAGTTCCCCAAATCTCAATTCATTGATTAAGATCTACTGACTTACAATTAAAGTCCGCTAAAACTAACAACAAAATAAGAACAATAAGTGTACAATAAGCGACCTAATCAGATGATCGAGTCGTAGATGCATGTACACTTGACGCAGATGCATATGCACAAATTGTGCACACGCATTTTGTCCCATGCACATTTTTGGATGGTTGTTTACGAACTGCACTGTATAGCTATCTAGGTATATAGTGCAACTGTGAAATTGAAGACAATCTTTCGGCCAAGAGCATTATCCCCTTATATGCAGTCAAACCCTGTTTTTTGTACACCTACTTAATGAAGACAGCTCATTAAAACAGACAGTTTGCTTTGACCCTGGGGAAAGAAAGTCCTTACCCTTATATAATTACATTATCTCTTTCAACCTCCTTAATATGAACATCCTGTTAATAAATACACTTTCTATGGCCCCCTCAATGTCCGTATTAACAGATTTGACTGTACCAGCAAGCAGGGAAGGGGTTTAAACTCTGATCAATAGAAAGCAAAAACATCTTTCCATGCAATTCTTTATATTCCTGCAGTACAAATTGCTGAGTGTCATTTTTCATGGTTTCATCTTCATCCTTGACCAGGTTATAACATGAATTATTACATTCACTCAAAATATTTCTCTGTTTCTGATTGGCTAAAATCACAGGCATATTAATTCATCATAACAAGCTACTGTTCGACCAAATTTGGAAGAATTTTGCCATTAGTGAAATGATGACATCATGAGCGCAGGAAAGTTGCAGATAATTAAACCATTAACTGAGAAGACCTGAGGACGAGGTTGAGTAAACTTGTTTTGGTAGTGAGAACAAAAATGGAGGAACATCGTTTCACCAGCAAGAAATAGACAAACTATTGGCTAAAAACATAGCAAAAACAGCAAGAAGACAACTTGAAGGACAACATCTGCTATTTGGAGAATATTTGCGTAGCTGAACAATCTTTTATCTCCTAAACTTGCCGATTAATGTGCAATATCAAAAATGCATGAACTTAACATTGATGGGAGGTAAGCATGTTTTAGCTTGTTTTTAAACTAGGAATTAAATTGAATGAATAATAAAATAACCATTGATTTCAGCTTTCATATCATCTGAAGAATTATGGAGGTCGAGGAGGGTGATGATACTCAGCCTCATTCAATAATTGAAAATTAACTACATAACCAGCTCCCAGTTGCCTTGCTAGCTTAAAATTGGTAGAGCACAATTCAGGGGTAATCAGGCTCATAATCTCTAATTAATCAGTAGTCCTTAACTCACTCACATGATATTTATATGTACTCACTGAATTGCACTCCACTTAGTCCTGCATAGCCACACCTTTAACTTAATACCATTTATAGTGTAATCCTCGATGACAGAAACAAGAAATGCATATTGTATTAGTTGTCTTGAAAAAAGTCCAGGTGAATTTCACAGATATAATGTGCAATATTTTCTCTCTGAACCACTTTTATAATCATCTGTTTTCATAAAACAGGGCATACGGTAAGGATTCAATAAATTGATATTGTTTGCCTTGTGGTGATCAAGTCTTTTGATTGGGGAAGGAATATTTGAATCTTTTCACACCTGACTTAAAGCGCTTTACAATTGTCACAACTGACCATCCAGATGATTCCCGACATTAATAATGAGAATTTCACATTTAATCCAAACTATCCAGCCAGATCCGCAAATCCTAACTAGTGTGCATGGAGGAGATAGTTTTTCCAAAACAAACAACGACGACAACAAAAAACTCCTGAACAAAGCGCATTTCATTTTAATTTTCCACTGACTGGTGCGGTAATGGTCCCGCCGGCTAGATCTGACAAGTGAAAAATGCCCTGAGAACAATTGAAAGTCAATTTGGACTAAACAGCCTGAGATCGCTTCCTGAATGTGCCATTCTTTCAGTCCTTTCAATCATGAACTGAGTTGTAACAGTTTAAATAGTCCATGACATCAGACAAAATTAAAGGTGAATGTATTTTACATACATACAAAATACATACATACATACAGTGAAATGCCGCAAATAAGAAGCTATATTTTTTGAAGTTTGGCAAAATAGATTCTTATAGTTTGGAGTACTTATTGGAAGTTTAGGCTAAATAGGTTCTTAATTAGGTTCTTTAAATTTTTATGAAGAAGGATACTGTTGTTGAGATTACAAGAAATATTGCTCTATATGGTATTTGTCCTTCATAATAGGCATGTATTTACCAAAAATCTAACAAAACTAGGTTGTTGCTGCATTTTACATTATATTTTCAGTACTGCAATATAAATTTCCCTTATTAAAACCAGACTTTTGGTCAAAATGTTTATGATAATGCAGTCTAACCCCACATATAAGAACCTGTTGATTTTTCTTGGCTAAACTGGTTCTTATATTTTGGAGTATTAAAATGACAAATTTCTGCCAGCAGGTTCTTAAATCCTAGGTTCTTCTTCGCGGCGTGTTACTGTACTTAGCAGGGATGCCAATCCCTGGAGATCTAAAATCTGGAGACTCCCTTTTTTATAGCCCCCCCTCCGCGACAAATTGACCAAGCCCCCAATGGGAATGACTTAGGACATCATATATGAAGTCTTACATGAAGTACATACTATCAAAATTCGCAATCATCATTTTGTTGCTAGAGATAATCTTTGTGAGTGACTAAATACGTGCAAAAATGCCCCAGAAACCGTCCTGCGAATAAGAAAAATTCAAGTTTTGAGGGAAAAATGGGCTAAATCTCAAACTAAGGCACTGAAAGCTTGAAAGATGATTTTATCCAGGAGATATGGTGACCCGCACAGGAGAGTGGGAGATCAGTGCCGTATCCTGGAGACTCCTAGATAATCCAGGAGAGTTGGCATGTATGACTTAATAAATGTACTCTATTAAATTGTCAGAACAATTAGCTAAGAAGCTAATCGGGGACACAAAAGAAAAATTCCTATCTACAAATACATTTAGGGTGTAGACCAAACCTGAAACTTAATCCCCCACCACCCACCCCCTTCCTGGACCCCTCATTTAAAAAAACAAAAGAAATAATAAAAAAGTAAATTAACAAAGCAAGCAAACAAATAAAAAAGTCCCGTATTATAACTGTCTAGCACTTTTTGTTATGAAGCTCGAAGGGTGACCCAGAAACACATTAATTAATTAATTTTCTATGGTTGTACTAAGGCTGGCAAACTTCTATATCGCCAGTATCCCTGAAACTTTGCGTGCTGTTAATGTGATGACTGCTTGTGACTTGGCTCGCATCCAAAAGGATGGGGGGGGGGGGGGGTGGGGGTCCACGTTTTGTCTACACCTTCAAAAATAATGCTTATCATTGAATATGTACAATGAAATACAAAAACAATGCAAAAAATTAGATAAATGGATGGTTATGTAAAATAAAATATGATGTAAATGTATTTAAAATTTGATCACATGCATATAAATGCCATTAAGGAAAATCTGTTCACATTAGGACTTTTACATTTGGCTAAATATTGAGGAGAGTGTATCGAAATCTAAAAATACACAAACCGTCCCAAGTGTGTCTCCAAACATCCTCATACCCTGACAATTTATGGGACATTGCAAGCTTAATACAGGCAAATCTGAACCTTATTTTTTGTTTCCAAACAAGCATAATTCTAAACCCCTACAACGCAACGCGATCGGTAAAAGAATTTAAGCTTATTTCACGGCAATTATTGATTTTGCACACATTTCAGCAGACATTTGAGTGAGGTGAATTTGTCTTCAAATCAATTAAATAATTACAATACCTGTTCCTGTAGTTTGTGTTTTCCAAGGATGTGTTATAAGCAGCTGTTGATATTTCGCCCAATCTCTTCTTACAATACTCATTACGGCTTGCCATATATCTTATTTTGCGAGCTTTTAATAATGATCTGCTGGAGATCGCACTAACCATAGAATGGAATGGCTCCTAGCGGCTGAGCCGTAATGAGAGGTACCGCTGACCGGTTCAGATGTGGTTACACATGGCCACTTACATCACTGACACATAGCCACCCATAGCTACACACTGAGCCCCATACATCCACACAGCCACCCATAGCTACACACTGAGCCCCACACATCCACAGAGCCACCCATAGCTACACATAGCCACAAATTGTTTTTTGAATGTTCTCCTCCTCGCCGTCATGGAGGCAGCTAGTTTGCGGCCATATACATTATTTAAATCCCTCGACTCGCATGATTATGTTAGAAGACTTTGAGTGGATCAGAATTCCACCAAGTAGAGTTAACTTATAGTGGTCGCTAATTTCCCTTCGCTGCCCTTTTGTAGCCATGGATCGATTCGTCACGTCTTTGCAGTTTTCTGCACGGCTATTTGTTATGATAAACAAACGTCGACAATACAACATGGTGCAAGTTGCTTCCCACTTCAAAGAAACAAAAATACGTACCGTATTACTATGTCAGGCTTCAATGTAAGATACTGTTACGTGCAATGGTTGCCGCATATTAGCTTTCACAAGTCGCCACCCACAATACAACTTTGGAATCGTTTGCACTGAAATTGTCAGTTTCTTTTTTTTAATTTGTCCCACTGCAAATTGCCTTAATAGTCTTATTCTTTTTCAAGCAAATAGCATTAAACAGCGGAAATGAACACCCAAAATGATCAGAACGGCCCTATTTACCAGACCCGAAAAAGGTGTCTAATGGTTGCGAGTTGGTTGTATTAATGCCATTATATATTGCAGGTAGCTTTCTTCACTTCGATTCCGGGTCCGAATGCATAAACATTTATCTTTTGGCATTTCCAAATTTTGCAAAGGTTTTGACTGAACCTGTAGTTTCTCTATTGCAAGGTTTTAACGATGTGTCAATAGGACAGAGGTGGGGAGGGAGGGGGTGGGGGTATTGCCATATATGGTCTATAGGTATGTGCCGCTGTGAAGGGTAATGGTTTTCGAGCAGTTTTCTCTGGGATAGGGTATATAACAGAGCGTTTGGGTCTAGAATGGGGTATCATTTTCCAGGAACTGATCAATTGGTTGAAGATTTTAGCCTAGACTAGGGAATCCGGGAATTGCCACTAAAAAATGTAAAAAAAAATCAAATCGGCATCATATCTAGGATAAGGGGCGGGGGATTTGAAGAGTTTAGTCCAGTACAGGGTAGCAAAATTCAGCTGAACTAGCTCTGGTGTAGGCTAAGGGTTCCAGAGTCCCAGCGGCACATCCCCACCTAAAAATTCCTAAAGTACTCCCCTCCCCGGGCCTGAGGGTTATATTTATTTTGTTAACTCTGTGTATATGGTTACTCCATTTGTTTCTACTTCATGGTAAGAATAGCATCCCAAGCAAATGCCCATCAACGAACAGCGACCTCCGAAGCTCAAGAAAACTCGAGGAAAATACTGAAGACAAGACAGAAGCCATGCTTGATATCCCAGCGAAACCACAGACTACAGAAAATACTTCACAAACAACCATTTCAACAACTGTTCTATCGTGCAACTGTAGAAAATATTGTCCATCTGTTAACAGCACCAAACTAGAGGTAAGTTACCGCCGTTTGTTTTCGTATATGTTGATGTGCGAAGTTGTTTATTGAGGAAACGCTATATAAGCAGCAGTTGAGTTATTTCTTAGGTCAAAATGTAAGGCAAGACAAAAGTCGCAACTTAGTCGCGAGTAAGTTTCGCCTGCCAACGGTAGAGAAATCTTTGTCTGAAAAAGTCAGTTTAGGGTTACAAAAAATTCTAGACCGCGAGCGGTCGTCCTTCTTTCCTCGGAGCCCACGCGCGGCGAGAGAAAAAGTAAAATTATGCGAATAAATTATTTTTTCTTTGCTTAACATGGGCTTCCACCCTTGTTTCTCGCTGCTTCGCCACTTCCCCCTCCACCCCCCCCCCCCCCCCCACCCCCTCCAACGCGTGTTCTCGATGTACTGTGTCTCACAAGAAAAATAAGAGACTGCTCGCAGTCTAAAAAAATTTATCAAGAATCATTGCTCTTTCATCCTTTACATTTGCTTCACTTTGCTTGTGGTAAAACCTCGTTCTTCCCTTTTTCTATTTAGCGTTTTTGTCTGACATTTTCTCAATTATTCATGAATGATATCAGTCTATTTGAGCCGAAGGATGCACATGCTTAATTTTTTGTCTAATGTTAATTTGATTACCGTCTTTTAAAGCTTGTGTGGTTTGAAAACAACCCCATCTTCTGTAAGAAAAGCTGGACAACTTGAAATCGAGAAGAGACCTTATTTGTAGCGTTCTGCTCCTACGATTGCTGTCGGAAGTGCAACTTGCAGTACTATAACTGTGTGTTAAACCCAGCTAATAATCAAGCTCACTAGCCAGGCTTATGGTTGTGCGTCAAAATACTTGACCGAAAGTTCCATGAACATAACGATAGAGGGACTGGTGACATCAAGAATCTGACGACAAAAAATTTCAAATTAATGACTAAAATGCCGCGGTATGGTGAATGAAGAGAAGATCACCTGGAAAACGGTCGCGCAAAGAAACTGTATTTCTAAGAATAAAGAAAAATGCCAAACAGCTCGTCAGTGTTTTTCTAAAGGTACTGTTGTACCTCTATTAAGCCCCCCACCTCCACCACCCGTAAGGGAAATTTTTTTTGCGAGAGTATTACCCAGATACTATAGCGACAATGTTTTGTCAGGAATTTTAGGAGTTACCCTAACAAAAAAGTTTGACAACCTGCTATAGAAAATAGCATGATTGATTAAAGCATTTGTTGGCGTTGCTAACAGGGAACTTAAGGCTATGTTTACAAAGTAGCGGATAGATTTGACGCCGGCACAAAAATCGTACTACTAGTTCAAACATAAAAACGGTGATTTCGGCGCGATTTATGTAACGGAGCGATACTGCGTTGCGCCAATGTTGAAGATTGGGAGTCCTTGAATAGGTGTTTATAAATCGATGAAGCGGCCGATTTAGCTCTAGCCTGTTCCAGGTGTTTAAAATTTGGAATGCGGCACAAAGTCAGAGCAGCTGGGAAAAAAAATAAGGAGGGAGAGGTGGAGAGAGGAGGGAACCTTCCTTTGCTCGGCTCAACCCACGCTGTTTTTCTTTTCACATCTTTTTGTGCTGTCCACAGAAACTGAACGCCTGGAACAGGCTTACACGGCTCAGTTGACCTGGGTAATGACTATTTAACGAATAGATTCCATGTTGCAGTGCGCGGTGCGCCTGTTCAGTAATTCCAGATGACTTCAAAATGTGGCAAAAACAAAAATGCGGCACTGAGCTGCACTGAGCCGCATGCGAGTGTGTCACTGATGTTTTAACCAAATTTTGACGTCTTCTATGATATTAGTGAACAGACCCAGGGTTACATGGAATCTATATAGTTTACATAATGAGCAGAGAAGAAGCAACGACATAGTTGCCTCGTACCGCTTTACTGTTCGAGGATTTGTCCTAGATTTGCAAGTCGTTCAAGAACTTGTCTCGGTTTATTGTTTTTTTTTTCTTATCTATAAACAGCTCCTAGTAAGCCATTTTTAAAAGGCTTTCACTTGCTTCAAACGAACTGCAAACAATTTCAAAATCGCGTCCGTGTTGAACAAAAAATAGAAAAGCAAGTCTCCACTTCATCCATCATGTGTCTGTACTCTAATATATCATCACCACATTGTAAAAATGCGTGATCAATACATGGATATTAATTGTGATCAGTTAGATGGGTACATGACGGGCTCCTGGTACATGTAACTTGCGAACCAGCACCCAGGTATGAGATCTTGCGCAGGAGAATATTGTGGTCCACGCCATCAAAAACGTTTAAAAGATCAAATAGTATAAAGATAGAAATCTATTTAGCGTCCATGGCCAGTCCGTGTTCATCCTTGTCATCCGTTGCAAAAAAGACAACAGGAGACAGTTTAAAAGGCCAAATATGAAGTTTTTAACAACAAATCTCGGGACCATTATATTTGGAATTCAAATTATGCGCACTAAAATTGAAAGGGTTTTGCTTTTTAAATTGATAGCCCTGACGAGACCTTTTAAGACAGTTTTGTTTAAAATAATACAAATTGTTTGACTGCCGTTGTGATCATGAGTCGAACGTTAAACGAGCTTATCAAAGAGGATTGATCATATATAATCAAAAACAAGCTTGCTTGTAGCATTTACGTTTTTTAATGATAACAAAGAAGAAGGAGAAGAAAAGAAAACACTTAGACACTTTCTCATAAGTAAGTAAACTTTATTAAACTCGACCTTGAATATACTAAGGCCGATCTGTCGAGACCTTTGACTGATTATTTAATTAAAACTATTTTTTTTTTAAACTTGCGTTTAATTTTTAAATGCACGTCTAAATAAAGAATGTCAATGTATATATCAATGTCTTAAACACGGCAGACATGCACCGGGACTGACTTTCACTACAACAGGGGCACCCAACGACAATTTTCGGAAAATATCTGTTCGGAAGACGATTTGAGATCTAAAATTTTCGGAGCATTTTTTTCCAAAATTTCTTGCTTGTCTGCCTCTCCTAGGATTTTCGAACATCTAAAAAATGGTATAATTGCCCATTTTTAACGGATTTTTACCCTAAAAAGGTCACCTCCAATTTTCGGGAGCCTTTTTTCTGGCTGAAATTTTCGAATAGGTAAGTTTTGATCCCTATAATTTTCGAATCACTAGCCTTTCAGCTAGGAAATCCGAACAGATGAAAAATTTTTAGGGGATAAAAATTTGCCTATATCTACCGTTTTAATAGTAAAATACGTTTAACAATGCTATGTTTAAGTGGTTTTGAACTATATTCTCGTTGGGTGCCCCTGCTACAATCTTCTATGAATGCTAAAGTGAAAAGAATAAAACCAGATTTTGCATTTGACGGGAGCGTTTTTAAGTTGTAATGCAAAAAGATTTTCATGGGGATTTGCGAGTCGGGCGTGTGTTCGAGCAACTCGCTCGCTTAGTTATAGCCATGAGATACCAGGAGTCTGATTTACATTGGTCTTCACTAACAATCTTAATCTTAATCTTCTTACTCCTCTTCTTTACTCAATCCTTACTCGGCGGAGAGTGAGTAGTTCAAGTGTAGTAGCGGTTTTTATAGCCAAAGCTGGACATGTTTGGATAACTGACCGTAGGAATAAAAACAAGATAAACTCGCGGCCTTGTAGGTAATGTTTTGGTATTACTGAACATACGTGGCTGCGATTTACAAGAAGCTACAAACCGATGAATAATTAAAACGCTTTTTAACAAACCCAAACAGGAACTTCAAAGAGACTAATGAATGAACCAAGGTCAGCTCTGACATGAAAAACACGATTACGTATATGAAAAACTAACATCCGACCATGGCAAGAGAACAATATTCCTGATTAAAATGGCATATAGTAAATCCGCGAGCTAAGCAAACTTTCAAGTAGAAGTCTGAAAATCACAAAATAAAAAAAAGGAAAATGCCTATGCGCACCAAATCCAAATTAACCTTGACTCACCTAGTAATAGAAAAACGAAACTTAGAAGAAATACAAATCTTAAAAGTAACTATTAAAATACTTCACAGCACTTGTAAAAGTTTTATTAAATTGATCTAAGCTGGCGTGAGTTCTTTTGTTATAACAGTGCAGGTTTACGTTATCATTGGGGTTCATAAATGCGTTAATTTCAGTCGAAATTCCCTGTTTCCAGACAGCTGGCTCGGGCTGGGAAAAAATGTGCCTTAGTTTATTAAAATCTAAAAATGGTTAAACAATTAAACTTATAATGAAATTAAAGCTTAATTACTCCAGTAAAATAGTAATTTACGCAAATCACAAAAATCATTATCAGTTTTACTTTCCTCGACTAAAAATAAAATAACGTAAAAAAAAAAAAAAACTTAAAAAGGTAAACAAGAACTATATTCCTGTCTCGTGTTTAACAAATTAAGATCAAGAAAAGAAAGAAAGAAAGATTTTCTACGTTGTCGAGAAATATACATTGGGAAGTACATTTTTTTGAAGGTAGTAAGTATGTTAATATAGCTGCATGTTTTTTGGCCGTAAATAATGAAATGGTTCTTTTTATATTTATTGAGTAGGGTCAAGATAAAATACCTCCACCTCATCAGGTGAGAAGTACTCAGTCCCGGCCAGGATTGTATCCGGGTCCTGCACTGCAGCAGGAGCAGGGTAGTACCTGCCAAGGCGTGCGAATGAGTAGCTGTTACTGTTGGCATTATTAGCAATCTCGATGTCATCGCCAAAGCATGGACCATACGCTGACCACCTGTAAATTGCCCTGACTGGACTCCTCACCTCACTTACAAAGGGATCCAGTTCTTCTTTATTGCTGATTGAAAAAATAAACGCCTTGCGAGTGAAGCCCCAGCCACCACTGGAATCTAACAAACCAACAAAACGTAAGTATTAACTTTTGAGTAAACACTGAGGTGTAGTTACGCTGTAGTGCATTTTCCTTAGTTTGAATTTTATTTATTTATTTATTTTTATTCTTGACTTCAAAAGAATTATCATAAACTAAAACAAAACAAATTTAATAAGAACCATGAGTGAAATGGAATCACACATTTTTTTCAACTTTCCTTTTTTTTCTTATTTTCCTCCCTTTGTTTATTGTATTGCTATTCCTTACAGTTAGTTATGAAGATGGACATAGTCTTTAAAGACAGATATACAGAGATGGTGTATGATATACGCCAATGATAATGCATTTCTTATTTGCATTGACATGTGATGACTAACCTTTCAGACCTTTTCCTTAGGGATAAGGGAACCAGTAAGGGATAATTGAGAAAATAATTTTGGGGATAATTGAATTGTTTTAGGGAGTAATGAAAGTTCGTCATGGTTCTACATTAATTATGATCTACACTTATTTTTCTCCCCTTTACTTTTATTGGTTATAGGATCGCAAGCTGGATAATAAGGTGGGAATATCTTTGCCGCCAAGAAAACCCATTTTACTATATTCGCAAAACCCACGAGACAACGGCTGCATGGTTATTGTGTTTTTGTTAGCACTAGAGAAGAGTCTTTGTGAAATCGCCGCTGGTTTACACGCGTAAAAAGTCGCCTCTGGAAACGGATCAATCGAGCCTTTGCAATGCCATAACAATCACAATGACTATTGCATCTTTTCAGCTACAGTTATACCTTCTTTAATTCTAACATGAATGTAACTACAAAAATTTGTGGCAAACATTTTTTTTTTCTTTCCCACGAAAAGTGCGCGGAAAGGGGCAAGTTTTTTCCCCAGCACCTCCCCCTGCGTGTTTCCTGACTTTTAGTAGTAACGTTCTTACAACGTTTAGGGATAAGGGATATGTCCTCTTAGATTTACAAGGATAAGGGATAAGAACCCCCTCCCCCTACCCCCCCCCCCCCCCCTCCAACAGGGCCTCATTGAACCGATTCCGGGATCATAACAAGTTTGATACCTGTTTTGTGCAGAAATGATTATAGCTGTAGTAGGTATTAAACTAGATTCAATTTACTAAACTTCAACTTGACTGCTTGGAGGGCTGTGAGAGGGGAGGAGTGGGGTACTCCCATATTTTGGCTAGATAGGTATGTGACGCCCGAAAAAGTATGGTATTTGAGGGTCTTATTCTTCCATACTGAATCAATTTTTCCCTTGTTAGTGTTGTGTTCCCGCCGTTATCATTTGGTTAACATTCAAGAGTCTACAGGTATAAATGCCCAGCTACACGAGAAAAAAAATGGTCTGTTAGCTGAACTTTACCTTAGAGTATCATGAAAGCGACTTAATGAAGACTTTTTCGGCGTTTCTTTACTCACGGTCTTTTCTTCGCGTGCATGACTGACAATTAATTTGCGAAAAGGCCTTCTGATCACGCAGGGTATGTGTTGCCTTTAAATTCTTAGTTTGTGTTTTTTTTTTCTTGAATTGGGTCTCATTTTGTGGTGGTGCGCCTCTGAAGAGCGCGTCCCCGTAAGAACCGACCAGTGATTTCGGATCAAAAAATTAGTTTTCTTTATATTCTGGGATATTAAAGTCTTTACATAATTAGGTACAAAAATGCATTTTGTTTGACCGAAAATGCGAAATACAATTTTTTACGAGTTTTTGAATTTTCGGCCGGTTAGCACCGACGCAATATAGCCTTTGAAACTACAAAAATCGCCTACATTACCGGCGCTACAGAAAGCAAACAACTTGTTCAAGAAGCCCGATTTTCTTTTTAAAACATGTGTACGGATACACCACTCCAGATGTCCTAGCCATATCACAGTTCCGAATTATTTATTCATTTTAACGGCATGAATCTTTTTCCTGGCACGTGTCATCAGCCTTCAGTCAAAACACAAAAATAGCTCAACTTTGAGGGCAGTTTAAAAAAATGTGGCCCGTCTGAACGTTGCTATCTGTAGTAATACAAACTAGAAATGATAGTAAAACGTAAAAAGGAATAAACACGAAGCAGACAAGAGGGTCTCAATGGGGAGGTGGCTTTTACGGCTTTCGGCTAAAATTTTGGCTCTTTTACGGCTTTCGGTTAATTTTTTTCAGTTACGGTTAACAAAAATGTAAGTTAAAAATTAATTCCTTTTGTTTCAAAGAGTTAAATATTAATAAACCTCTATTTTTGTATCTTTAACGCAAAATAAAGATCTTAGGACCATCTCGGAGTAAATTTAGAGAAAATGTAAGGATTTTCTTTCCCCAGGGACAAAGCAAACTGTCCTTAATAACGAGCTGTTGTTGCTGTTGTTCTTTTTACCATGGCGAAGGAGTGTACAGACTGACTGTCTGCTGTGGCCTTGGGAAAATCTACTTGTAGAGATGTTCGAGGTTAGACATATTCAGTATGTACGTTGCAGAAAGAAAGAAAAGATACAACGAACCACTTAAAATACGAACTGATATTCGTCAGGGCGGGTCTGTTCGTATGTGTGAGACAATTGATCGTTATTTGGGCTGCAACTGGCTCGAAACTGTCGCCCTTTAAGGACGTGTCAACATCTTTTTTTTTTTAGGAGCAACAAAAAGCTAAAAAATGATCATGTAACATCACTCAATTTTTGGAAACACAAGTCCCACTCGGTCCGGTAGGCTTTCTACTGCGCTACTTTGCGTTTTCACTTGCTTTGGAGGAGAAAGGATTGGTACAGTTGGTTATTGCGCGGCCTTCTATGGGAGAAGTCTAAAGGCCAATCCCCAAATGTGACCTCCAATCCCTTTTTCGCCTTCTCTCCTTTCCGTGTAGCTTTAAGTAGCTGTAAATACCTATAACAAGGAGCATTAATGGGGGTTTAGAAGGGTGGGTGTAGGGCTCAGGTTTGCTACGAGGATAGTCATGTCTCTTTCGAGGTACGGACTTAGACTGCTAAACAGTCCGTATTTTTGCATATTCAAGTACGCGCGAGCAGTCAAACAAAAGGTCTGGGATGAGGCTGAAAACAGAGAGCGAGACTGGGGAGAGACGCTAAAAATACGGTTTTTTTTCTCTCGCCTCACACGCCCATAGGGCGTGATGCTCGCGCGCTTCGCGCGCGTAAGACTCTTACGCCACGCTTTACCGATTTCTTTACTGATTTTGAGGAAAAAAACCGACTGTTTTGCAGTCTACTACGGACTTAGCTTTTTACCTTTCAGTTGAAAAAAAAAAACTACTCATCAAGTCATGGTAAATGTAATAGTATTCTTAATGCTGATCAGGAGCCCATAACCTGTGCCGACTGAGTTGTCTAAGAAACTGTACATCCAATTTTACATAAAGAGAAGGTCGAGCGAATTTCTCTGGAACGTTTTCCTTAAACCTTTAAAAGGAATTGTTCCATTACGTGTTTGATTTTTCCGGTTATTTATTGGCCTGCGTAGTTTTGGTCTGGCGCGCAGTACTAGCTTATAAGGCGGGCGAGGGCTGTGAAACCGCGAGGAGATTGGGGCGGGAGCAATGCTCGTTCGCGCGAGCTTCGCACGACAAGACCGCCATTCTAAGCAGGCTAGTACATTTTATAAAGTAGTTCTGGATTTTTGCTTTATGTAAAATGTGCACGGAAGGTTTTTACTTTCTGCATCCAGATTTCTAGTATTCTTGAAAGTCAATTTAATATTAATAGACATTTCGCTTTTAGTAGAGAAGATGCACGTGACCCAGGAAACAACGCGGAAATTTGGCAATTTTTCTTAATAAAATCAATTTTTATTCTAAAAGTATTTTTGACACCTCGAATCCTACTAGGGAATAAGACTGTTTTGAGTTTATTTTGCCATCTGTCAATCAACCCGTCATAATCAGTGCAAGTCGCGATTGTGTTGGTCCGAAGAAGTACTTCTATGCTATGAGTCGATATGAGTCGGAAGTCGAGCTCATCATTGTCGTGATACAGCTATTTGCAGTATTTCGGCCAAGACTCAAAAACAAAAATTTGGGGAAAATAAGCATTGCACTTGGCCAGAGGAAATCACTCAGGGAGCGAATGTACAGAAGAACAGATGGAGAGACAATGTATTGTAGCATTACAAAAATTTCTATTCAATCGGTAATTGGTATTACAAATAATTCTGAAGCCTTATGCACATTACTGCTCAGAAACTACCCGTGGTATACCCATCGCACTTGGATTGAGCCACAGTCTGCAGTCACTGGCATGTCTGTCGTAAATACGCATAGAATGAAGTAAAACCTTTTTGTGGTGATCCACATTAGCGCAGAAGTACATGTTATCTCGGGGGGTACTCCTGGAATTCTTGTTGGGGGTGTGCCGCCCGGACCCTTTTTCAGACCAAAAAAGGTCATTTCAGTTTGACATTGTTTTTCAGACCTGGCCTCTTAAATCCATACCTGTTTTCAGACCTGGCCTCTAAGAAAGTAGGTCGTCATTACTTAGATTAGAACAGCAACGAGATGGAAAAGAATGAATGAGGGAACAGACATGGAAAAAGAAATATGCATTGCTGAAGTAATAGGGCCAAACGCTGGGTATCAACGATTTAGATCATGCGCTCCATGGTCAGATCGAAACAACAAAAATCCTTCCAGTGACTTGCTTGTTCTTTTGTAGGCACAAAAATATGCGCTAACAAGGAACCCTAAGACCCAGGTTCTTAATCTTAATGCTTACCGCTACCCGATGGAAAAGCTACAAAAGCTACATGAGCTCGCTCTTCGGATGCATAATTATGTCGTAAGTAAAGAGGGCAAGAGTTCACGTTTCGTGGCCACGGCCCAGGTACGTTAGCCCTTGCCCTTGTGAATCATTTTAAAGAGCTGTACACTTTTTTATTGGTTTTATTGGGTTTCATTACCTATACATAATCACGTAGAAACGTTTTAAAAAAATCCTCGACGTCTTAATCTTGTCCAATGATTTTTCGAAAAACAGTGGGGCCTGGAACGAACTGTTGTAGGGTCACCTCATTCTCTCTTGGTAGCGTTTTAGTGGATTCTCAATTTTCTTCTCTAAGATGTGTTGAGCCAATTTTTTCAATGCATCTACGTTAAACTGAAGAAGTAAATTTATCGATGTATGGCGATTCAAAGGCAATTACCTCTAACAAATAGCGGAAAAAATTTGAATGTCACGAAACAACCGTGTTACGCTCGCGACCAGCAACGAGTGCCATTACTTTTATCACAAACAGGACAAAAAATTTCCTTGGAGGACAAATGATAAGAAAACAATATTTTAGTAAAAGCGATTACTCAATGCACAATAGTATCCCGGCTCTACAAACCAAGAAGGACATTACAAACAGCGAAGTTAAAAGAGGAGAATAACAAGGCAAGTGTTCGTTGATTATCTTGTCTTCGAAATTTCTGGAAATTCAAACGGTGCCCATATTCGAAAACGTGAAAAGCACAAAAATTTTATTCCTTTTTACGTTTTACTATCATTTCTAGTTTGTATTAATACATAGCAACGTTCAGACAGGTGCCACACTTTTTTTAACTGCCCTCAAAGTTGCGCTATTTTTGTGTTTTGATGGCAGGCTGATAACACGTGCAAGGAAAAAGATTCTTGCCGTTAAAATGAATAAATAATTCGGAACTGTGATACGGCTAGGACATCTAGAGTGGTGTATCCGTATATTAAAAAGAAAATCGGGCTTCTTGAACGAGTTGTTTGTTTTCTGTAGCGCCGGCAACGTAGGCAAGTTTTGCAGTTTCAAAGGCTATGGCGCGGTGCCAGCCGACCGAAAATTCAAAAATTCGTAAAAAATTATTTCGCATTTCCGGTCAAACAAAATGCATTTTTGTAACTAATTAGGTAAAGACTTTAATATCCTAGAATACAGGGAAAATTAATTTTTTGATCCGAAATCACTGGTCGGTTTTACGGAGACACGCCCTTAAATAAGGTATCAGTTTTCGTTTCTCTCATCCTCAAGTAGGGTCAGTACTTCAGGCCCTCGGAGACAAACATCTATCCGAAATTTATGGGGGTACCCCACCTGGAACTTCACACACACCGACTTGATCGAAAAAACTAAAAGTGTAAACAACAAAAGCAAAATATGTAACTAGACACAATAACCAATGGAGATGGATTCCTCGAAGTTGTAAATTTCAGCGGCAGAAATAAATAAATGAAATGAAAACAAAATAATAAAGCATTTCTTTTTATCCCGTAATAATCCCATGAAAATAAGAACACATGATGTCGACTTGTTTGACTTGATCGTTTTACCAAGGTACAAGAATTGATATACCTACAACACTCGTCACAATAGCTGGGACAGTAGTGGTATTTTCTACCCCCGTAATGTTGGATTTTGCGAGTTGGAATGACAGAAGCAAAAAAACAACAACAACAACACTGGGAGGGAAGGAGCACATTTTTTTTTTTGTCAGGAAATGGGTACAGCAAGGGGTGTCCCAACGTAATGTGACAAGGATTGTAGGTAAACATTAGGTATAACGGCGGGGCTCTCATGCTCGCGAAACACAAGCAGCCGGGCACTATGGATAATAAAATTTGGTTATCTATGCATTCAAGAAATTTTAATTGTGACACAATCTTCCGTCCTTAAGTCCGCCTTTCATATTAGCGCATGAAAAATGTCACACTCACTTATTATAAGCGTTAATCTAAGGTATATTCGATTTGTGATTAACTTGATATTAGATATCCACTTGTCAAAATAGGGTATCCGCTAACAACTGTCCGTATCGAAGCCTCAGGTTTACAGCTTTCTTCAAAGGCATTACTTAAAAGATCAAATGAGAGCTTTGTTTTTGGCCCTCGCTAAATCTAAATGTTACCTTGGTAAGTGCCACTGAGGAAATAAGAATTGGACTTAAATGAAAGAATTAATAACCCTGTAATCAGACATGGCCTACTGATGGTGAAGAACGCCGCGGGTAAAGACGACGTATTTAATATACTCCATTCGACGGGTATCCCGTCAGGTAATTATAAAGGATTTTACCGCAAAAATTGCTGTGAGTTATTATAATACGGTAGTTTTCACTTTTTTGCGCGGGTATAGTCTGGTCGGGTGCACAGGAAACCAAAATGTGACACCCACAGGCATTTATGTCTGATTTTGGCAACATAGGTATTCTTACTAGCTTGAGTACGCTGATTTTGAAAATCATTGTTGCCAAACTCAGTTCTTGTGTTAAGGTGGAGTTTGGGGATTGTCACTATGACGTCATTGTCCAAATGAGGGGTTTTCTCTCCTTTAACAATTCCAAATTTAAAAGAGACAGAAATTCTTTTAAAGCGTTATTAGTGTTTTGAAAATTATATTCTAAGAATTTCTGACTGTTTTTACGCTGCTTATATTAACATACAGCCATCACGTGACACTTGACCACACCCTCTTATAGAAAAATCACCTTATCACTTGTATATTTATCACATTGGTAGTCTTTACACTAGAGCCTAAATAAGCTAAGAAATATTTCAAGAGCAGCAAATTTTAATTACTTCAAGTAAAATAAAGTTTCACACACAACCGATTCTTTTTTACTTCGGGTTAACTTAAGGCTATTTTCCCACGCAACATAATTACGATTGATTGACGTGTTTCGCCTTTCTCAAACCTCAAGGGTGCTTACCATTTGACAGAAAATTTCGGTAATTCCGGATGGATGGTAAATGGTAAGGTCACTTTTCGGAAATTCCAACCAAAAGTTGAGGAGTACGTTTTGAGGTAGTCCGTTCATTCCAGTTGGTACAAACCAAACGGAATGTTGCTTACCAACTACCAATTTCTCGGTTCCAGACGCATTCGCCCCCTTTTTGGATTCAAACCGTAACGGATGTGGCAACTCTACGGTAAACTGGTAAATCGCTTACCATTATGCTTTCGACACCCCAGCCAGATTTTTCTGTCAAATGGTAAGCACCCCAAGAAACCGCAAGTAACCGCAAGTCAGCTAAGTCGGTTTTAAGGATGCTTTTCAAGTCGCTTGAAACTTTCTTGAATCGTTTCAACTTTCCGACTTTAATGAGATGCAAAGTAAAGTTACTTGAGATTTTACTTAGGCCTTCACACACGAATTTTTGGTTAACTAAAACTTAGCAGCTCTTAAGTCTTACTTAACAGCCTAGTGTAAATACAGCCATTATTTTTTTGTAATGTACTTGGGAATACATATACAACTTTTTGTTTTTCCTGTGTAATGTTGAATCCTAGTAATTTCTCAATTCACTATGGGCCTCAAGCTTGCTAAATGCTTTGTTTTATTTGGGCCTCTTTGTCAACCAGGTACCTGTGTTGCGTGGAAAGTGTCCTTTCCACCTGGTAACGAATGGCTGATGTCAATGTTATTAGCAGTGAACTGCATGAAGTTGTCCGGGTTTAGATCAGTTAGGACAACGGTGCCGTTTATCTATTTCAAGAACAGACTGTATCTTGCGCTAGTGAGGGGTCAAACTTGAGAATTTGCCTGTCGTAGCTGTATATGGCCCTCCTTGTGCAGTAGATCTACTAACAGCGTTGAGTAACTAGGAGCGTACATCATAACTCATCGTGATGTAATCTCCCGTATCAGTGCTTAAGAATTCGAACAAGTCTCCAACTTTTCTCATGATGCTTTCCTGTTGATAGATGACTGCGGTATTTTTGTATTGGTTTTATGGGCTAGCTTATTATATCCCGGCCATACGTCAGATAGCTGGAGTATTTGGTTACGCTCTGCAGTATAGTGGCCGAGCTCAAAGCGGATAAAATCATAGCGATAACTGCCTGTTGAGATTCCTCTTTCTTTTTGCCAGTCTGGTACTAAGCGCTCAGACACTTTTTGTACCTTCCCGGCCCTTTTGCGGCAATGAGATCGCTGACCTCAGCAAGCCGGAATTTTATTGCATTATCCAGATTAACCTGAATTTCAGACGATTACTTCGAATCCTTTTTTACTCTTTTAGCAACGTCTGAATCGACCGGCCACTAATCCCGTCCAGTGTGACGTCACTACCTTAAAACCGGGTAGTGTTTGATTGGTTGATTCTTGTCCAAACATTCGCAGAATTACGTATAATTATGAGAAATTTTAGCGGGATTGCCGGGTCGGATGCCTGGCATGTTTGCGTGGAGTTAAAAAAATTCGAAAGCGAAAATTTCTGGGATTTAAGTCTTGTCATTTCCACCGTCAAGTGTAATGATTCTGTTTAACTTTTTTTCTTGTTTTTTTTCTTCTCCTTCGTTAAGGACGAAATAGCTTCTTTCCAGTTTAAGCAAATCGTTGTGTTCTTGTTGTTCCGTATGTGTATTTTAAAAACATTGCGATCGAGTTTGAGTATTGAAATAAACGTACAACAGATTCGTTCAGAGTACTGCAGGCAGATGACAGTTAAACATGAAGTACGATCAAAAAGAGTAAAGCACTTCTGTATCATGTAGACATTTCCAGGCGATATTTCTTTGTTTGCCAGTTGAAAATCGTGTTTTACTTTGCATGAATTAAGGCAAAGGAGTAGTGACGTCACTGGAACTATTTGAACTTACTCGAATTTCGAAGTTGCCTTGGTCTTGCAACTTATTTAGTGAGAGGAAAATTGCAGGAATGTGAAGGTTTTGCAATAATTGCCAAGAGCTCGAGCAATCAAAGAATGGCTTATTCTAATATACTTTTTAATTATCTTTAAAAAATTGTCACGATAAATACCACATCTTTAGCCATAATTGTGTGAATTTTTGTATTAAAAGGGTGTGTCATGTGACGCCTCGAAATTCGCAGAAACAGCGTTTTATAAATTCTCTAAATGGTCTTTAAAATATACGTAGAGCCCTTTGAAACAATTTCTGGATCTATTAAGTTTGAAATTGGGAAAGGAAAGAAAACTACTTATTTGCACAGTGAAGTCACAAGGAAATGCCCTAAGACTCCACCTTAACACAAGCTTGAGCTTGGCAACAGTAATTTTCGAAATCAGCGTACTCGAGTTAGTAAGAATAGCTATGTCGCCAAAAATCAGACAAAAATGCCCGTGGGTGTCACAGTTTGGTGGCCTGTGTAGAAGACATAGTATTGAGTTAATACTATGGTCCATGTATTTTCTCGCCAGGAACCGGGAGGATAGGTATTCAACATATACGCAATTCTACAGAATCGTTAATACGTAACAACCAGCCTCCCTAGTTCTTACAGCAGTAAAAAATAGTTAAGAAGTCTGGTCTGGCTCAACTTTACGTTTTATTACTATTTGGTTTTAAACTGAGCAAGCAATATTCTTACCCCAAGGAATGTCCGTGTAACCTCCAAAAACGTATCTACCATTTTTTATAATGGTAACTATGTCTCTTTTTCCATCGCAGCGTCTGTGAAACTGTGTACGGACATTCCAGCCGTGCAATGTAGCCCGCCAGCACAGTAGCCAGTGAGAATTGTACCCAACTGCAGGCTCCAGAAATGTTCCCAGATGGTACAAATAAGATGAATTTGTTTTCAATATATTTGAATCCAGCGCTAAAAATAAGAGGACAGTAAAATAAAGACTTCCCTTTACCCAGAGACGCAAAGCTCCATTGTCCATTGGGGGAGGGGGGGTGGGGGCGGGGGGGGGTGGGATACATGGGGTGCTTTTTTACATACAGAATTCACGTGAACCGATTGTACTGCAACCTCTAAGTTTAAAGACATATTTTGTCGGTGTTCAGCCACCGAAATGAGACCAACATTAAAAGCTACTGAAATGATACTAATTTAAACACAAAATCAAACGTACAAACAGCCATGGCCCAGAATACCAGGCAGTTTAATTTCAAAGATGGTACCGTTAATTTGCACTCTTAAACTCGACGGTCAACAACGCTTCTCAACTTGGAATGTAACAATGTTGCCCAACAAGTTAAGCGAAAATGTTGCCCGTATTACTTGACCTTAAGGATCATGTCAAAATTTCATGTGCTTCTATCAAATTGAAACATTAGAAATTCCACAAACCTTTCGCGTTTGATTTTTTTTCCTTTAAAATAGCTATCAGCGAAAAAGGGGAAATGACCGCGATATCAATGATGACGATAATGACAATGCTTTCACCATTTGATAGATCCGATCACACAGCGGCGTTTTTTATCAGAGGTTATCTACAATTTCAATGTACATTATATTTACCTGTGCAATTAACGCCGAAATATCCTGACGGGCAGAAACATCGGAAGGATCCTTTGGTATTATAGCATAGGGAGCTGCTGTTACAGTTGTGTTTTCCTGTTACACACTCGTTTACGTCTGCAAAACAGAGGTGCATGCTACTATTCAGTTTGCGTTTAATTCTGAATTGTCATTTTCGCCCGCAAAAGGAATACTGAGAAACTATGAAGCAGTTTTCATATCAAAAATACTATTCACTGTGCAATTCAATTATGTGTGCTTGTCATTCAGTTATTTCCGTTTGTTATTCAATTGTCTTCTTGTCATTCAATTATGTTCGTTTGTCTTTCAATTATGTCTTCTTATTGTTCAATCACTATATCTCATCATGCCTGCTTGACATTCAATTAAGTTCGATTTTATCTTCCAATTACTGCTTCTTCGCGCCTTTCTTGCACGAGGTTTGCAAATGGCGTCGAAGGAAATTCAAGATGTGAGCGATTCTGAGGGAAAAGGAGAAAATTATCAACGAGCATTAACATTGTTGAATGAAGCGGTGGATATCCCCTGAGAGTCAGTAATCAGCGGTGCTTTTGCGGGCTCAGGTACAACCGGTCAATCGATATTGAAACGATATTGACTAATTGAATCGCAAAAAGCCATAATTCAATGAAGTTCATAAGGTAAGAAATTGCATGACAAACAGTTATAATTCAATGACTAAATGACCAGGGATAATTTAAAGACAAAAAGTAGTAATTAAAAGATAATATCGAACCTAATTGAACGTCAAACAGGCATGATGAGACATAATTGAATGACAAGCAGACATAACTGAAGCTGCACAGTGAATGAGTATTTTTGATATGAAAACTGCTTCATAAGAAACAGTTTTCTCTAATCACTCCGATGATTACAGACGGAATTGATTTCAGTGCGAGTCCTATTACCACTATTAACTGCTGTTCTAAATATGATTATAACAGTGTAATGGGACATTGCCCGTCATATAAACCTGAGTAATGGTACAATAATCACGCCATGCCGCGCGCGCTCTTCGATTTTGCTGTTACACAGGTAGCCCAGGCTCGAAATATGAGCATCGGCGAGCATCGGCATTGTTGCGTAACATTCAAAATATAAGGATTTGTATGGGAAAAAACCTATCGTTTTTGTAACCTACGAAAATGAAAGGATTTCAATAAAAAACAGCTTACCTTACTTAAAATGTGTGTTACGTCTCTCTTGTGTGGTCCACGGGCCGATTTATGGCCGTTTTATGGGTTTTTATGTAAACGGTTTTCTCTTTATATAAAGGTTTACCAAGGTTGGGCACTCTAGCGAAGCGGCTCGACTGATCCACCGAAGGAAAACGGCCATAAATTCGCTCCAACTGCTCCAATCGCCTCCAAATTCCGGCTAGGTAACACACGATAGTTCTTCTTTCCATTCGTTATCTTGCTTCAAGACTCCTTTGCACCGTGAGCGAATCAAAGGTGGCAAATCTCTGCAACCTTTCCCGTCTGAAGCAACTCCGCATTTACCGTTGACAGATAGCGACACGGCCTGAGACTCAAATTACTCACACTCTGGGTGGGAGACAGTCTCTTGCTCTCGTTGTTTTCCTATTGTGTCAACGGGAGCAAGAGACTGTCTCCCACCCCGAGTGTGAGTAATTTGAGTCTCAGGCCGTGTCGCTATCTGTCAACGGTAACGCGGAGTTCAGGCCGAGCCTCTGTCGATGGCTTCAGACGGGAAAGGTTGCAGCCATTTGCGACCTTTGATTCGCTCTCCGTGCAAAGGAGTCTTAAAGCAAGATAACGAGTGGAAAGAAGAACTATCGTGTGTTACCTAGCCGTAATTTGGAGGCGATTGGAGCAGTTGGAGCGAATTTATGGCCGTTTTCCTTCGATGGATCAGTCGAGCCGCTTCGCTGGAGTGCCCAACCTTGGTAAACCTTTATATAAAGAGAAAACCGTTTACATAAAAACCCATAAAACGGCCATAAATAAGCCCGTGGACCACACGGGAGAGACGTAACACACATTTTAAGTAAGGTAAGCTGTTTTTATTGAAATCCTTTCATTTTCGTAGGTTACGGAAACGATAGGTTTTTTTCCCATACAAATTCTTATATTTTGAATGTTACGCAACAATGCCGATGCTCGCCGATGCTCATATTTCGAGCTTGGGCTACCTGTGGTTGTTACCGTTGTTTTGTTTTGTTTTGCTTTTTTTGGGGGGGAGGGGGGGGGTAGTTGTTTTATTTTTTCTTCTATCCGTAAAAGACTCTCGCTAGATCTTGTGTTTTAAAGCTAATAAAATATGATATTATCACAAATTTTGTTTAGTTATGATTAATTGTTACTCATGATTAAACAAATCGGACTCCAGCTATGTGGTCTCCTGACTCCACTCAGTCCTATTTCTCTTATTAACTATACAGGTTTTAAAATTATTATTCAAATTACTATTATTATTATTATTATTATTATTATCAACATCATCATCATTATTATTATCATTTCTTGCCTTGTGCACTGGCTGATCTCATACCGTTGTACTTACTAAGGGAGCGAGTCATGACCCATGAAAAAGGACCCTTAGATGTCGACTCCTTACTCTAGAACTGACTAACACTTTTCTTAAAATCCTTTCTGTTCCTAGAAGCGTAGTTTTTTGGGGGCAATGAAATACAAATTCTTGTGTCCAACTTTCCAGCCACTTCTCCAAGTTCTTCATCACACTTGCGAATGATCCTACAACAATCTGTATCGGTCTGTATCACCTGCACAGTTCTCGTGTGTTCCACATCCTTGTAATGTCCCTTTAAGCTCCTGATATTTTTTAACCTTTTCAACAATTCCCTTATCCCCTTCTACAGCAATATCGACAATGGCGCACTCTCTCTTCTGTTTGTTTACAACCACTTGATCATGTCTATTGTAGCATCGATGACATAATCACATTGAATGTTCATTATCCCACAGTAGTTTAACTTCATCGTTTTTACTCACACTGTCAGGCACGTGTTCGTACCACTTGTCCTTCTTTCCCAAATGATATTTCTCACATACCTTCCAACGAACTACTTTTGCAATATTGTCATGTCTCTGTTTATATTCCCTTTGGGCTAACTTTTCAGTTACACCTACAGACAATATGGTTTACACTCTCGACACATTACCTACATAAGGGGGATTCGCACGGTCTTGCAGTTAACATGGTATCAGTTACATGGTTGGTCCTCTGAGCCTGTTCCTGGCCTGCACAAATAAGTCCTTCTGTTTGGATCTTCGAGTCTGCTTTTCGTAACCAGCTCCAAGTTTTCTTACATGTGTTGTTCCGGGTATTTCTCATGAAATTGACCATGAAGCTTTCTTTCCTTCCAACTGTCGAGTTTCAGCTTATTGTTCCAAGATGTCTTCAATCAACTTAACTGACAATTTCCTTACTTTCAATACACCTTACCCCTTACCCCTTGAGGTAAAACGTCCCAAGAATTCTTCAAACACCACCCAAAATAAACTGTTTTACTCATATCTCACACACCTCTCACAGCTTATTTGTCGGCCCGACCTCCATCCTCCCTTGATCCAAACAACATATCAACATCTCTTTTTGAATGGAAAGCACCATTCATTGCCAACACCTTCCTAGTCATTTTATCCAATGTTTTCAGTTCTTCGTTTGCCCATCTTACCTGCTCCATACTTGATCAGCACTGACAGCTGCGCACGACCAATTTCAATTCAATCTTGATTTCAACATTAGTTTCAGCCTTCTTTTTTACTCTCTTGAATTTTCTTTTCATCTCCTTTTCGTTTATTAAATCTGCCTCAATAATCCCTAACTATTTATACCTTCTTTCACCGATTTCTCCCATTGTCATTTTTGTGTGTGTTTTTTATAAAAGTATGTCAAGGTTCTCTCTTTCGGTTTTTACTGTATAGCTGAGCCGATTTGTATGCAAATGTCGGCTTGTTAACTCGCATAATTAACTGACTAACGGCGCGTGAAAATAACAAGACCATATTAAGCTCACCAAGCGCTGAGAGTTAGTCGTCTCCTCGATATAGAATACCTGAATTTTGCGCTTGAGATTTGTTTATATCCTATGTTTGGTTATGATGATTTAAAGAAATAAGTAAAGATTTTTCAGTTACACTCTGAGACAAGCGGTTTTGAAATAGCCAGTCAAAATTGAAATAAAGAGTTCTCAGCTCCAGTTTCTGTGTGTGTGTGTGTTTTGTTCATATATTTGACTTTTAACGCTTAAATTATTAGGGATCGCTTCTCTTGTTCCTATTCTTTTAATAGGCCGTTCCGGCAAACCGGGTTCAAGTTACTTACCGGGTATAATTCTAGACAAGCCTGCTCCTACTGTATAAGAGGAGCGCTCATTAGATATGGAGGAAGACACTTATTAGTATGGAGGAGCCCACTTTTTCCCTAGGTTAAAACAATGGCTAACGTCATGGACTCGAACCTTATGCATATCAATGATTTACCTCAACCTTACTCGACACTTACTCGACCCCAACGGGGCTTAATTTCATCCCTCTATCACTACTCATCACTACTCAACACACTACACTTTTTCAATACAAATTCCATTCTAATGTCCTCACTAAGCAACTGTACAGTTTGCACCAACGAATCTATTTGGTCTTCACTTTTCCCAAACAATTTTAATTCGTCCATAAGAAAGATGTTTAACCTTAAATCCTTCTCAAGATCATAACCTGTTGTTGATTTTCTCAACACCAATGTTAATGGAATCATGCACAAAACAAGTAGCCCTGGAAAATGCCTCTTCTTCTAATTAATGACTTCCAACCTCTCGCCTGATGATGATAACTCTACTTCTATGTCTGCATGCCATTAATAAAAAAAAACCTTTTCACAGTTCTCAGCTACTACAAACACCTCCAAACACTTGACAATCCAGCTATGTGGTATCATGTCATATGCTTTCCGGTAATCACTCAAAGCCAACGCCAAAATGTTGATTGCTTCTCTCAAAGGGCCGTTTCTTGAAACCCCCAATACTTACCAAGTATGGTCTGAATAAATTCGGCGCCTAAAACTACTGTTTACTTTTAGTCCTTTTAGAAGTGATATAGTATGTAAAAAGTATAAAAAGCCTGGTTAGTACACGGTAAGGAGGTTTGCTGGCAGGATTTTTCAAAGTAAACTGATAGCGAACGCAAAAAATCCGGCCGCATCTTTCATTTTGGCCCTATTCCTTTAGACAGAGGGATAGTTCTCCGTAGCAACTACTACGCTTCAAAAGTGAACCACCTAAAGCAAACCAAGCCTAGCTAGTGGTGGAGTGCGGTCAAGTGGATCGCTGACATGGCTCTCCCTCCTGGCTCAGACCCTCTGTTTGCCAAACTATAGATCGAAGTTCCGCTCTTCTGTCTGACCAAGAGATTAATTGTCAGCCAAATCAATTCAGGTTTCCTACAACCTATGAATTCCTTCCAAAGGCTTGAATTCCTCCTGTCACACAGTGAGGATTGGTCACCGCTGACCCTATCCGAACCCGCCGTTTTATCCGCTTTAAAAAGGCTTAACCCTATGAAGGCGGCAGGACTAGATGGGGTAGTATGGTGAAGGCGTACGCAGGCATCCTTGCTTGCCCAGTTAGCTGTGCAAAAAAGTAGTTTCGCGGAGCAGAGACGGCCATCATCCTGGAAGATGGTGCCTGTCCCCAAGCAAAAAAACCTGTTATCGACATCAACAAATATCTTCGTCCGATCTCTCTAACCTCCGTTATATCTAAATTTGCGCAGGACTTTGTCGTCGCTCTTCATTTCGGCCCTGCGGCTCTGGAGGTGATTGATCCAAATCAGTATGGTCGCATCACAGCGTCCTCTACCCCACACGCCCTTACCTACATGGTACATGTACCTGGTTGCAAGCCACCGACGGGTCTGGGGCTGCTGTGAGAGTCGTCCCGTTTGATTGCAGGAAGGCCTTCGATCTCAGTGACCACGCCCTACGTGTGCGCAAAGTTTTCGGCCTATCTTTTCCTCGCGCTGTTACCCTCTGGGTGGCCGACTTCTTAACGCATAGACAACAACGCGTAAAGTTGTCTATAGAGACTGTTTTTATGAATGGGGCCCTGTGCCCGCTGGTGTGCCTCAGGGAACCAAACTAGGCCCATCGTCATTCCTCAGCGGTTTTCAGTTTGGACACATAGAAGCACATTTTGTACGTTGATGATACTTACCAGAGAGATTAAACATCGCGTTTACGGCAAACGGCAAACGTAAGCAAGTTTCCCCTTCACTAGTCGTTTCGTTCATTATAAATACACGAAAATCGGTAGATTCAGGTCAATTTTATCCATAAGAATTGTTTTAAGCTGCTTCTATCTGCTCATTTTAAAAATTTCTCAACTTGAAACTCAAGTTTGCCGTTTGCGGTAAACGCGATGCTTAATCTCTCTACTATTGATGAGTTAGTCCCGCGAGGTGCACAGGGTGACATTCAAAGCGCAGTTAGTGCCGTCGAGGAATGGTCACGTGAGTAATGCATGCAACTAAACGCTGACAAATGCAAGGAGATGATCATCGACTTTAAAAATAACAGACATGTCTTCAGCCCTGTTGTGGTCGACGAGAAGGAACTAGCTGTTATAATAGTGCCATACTTTTAGGTATAACACTGTCGTGTAGACTATTGTAACAGCCTGCTGTTTTTGATATATATCAATGACATGCCCAATTGTTTAGAAAAGGCAAATATTAGAACATTTGCTGATGACACCACTCTCTTCTACTCTTCCAATTCTCTACAGGACCTTGAAAAAACTATAAATGAGGAATTCAACCATCTTCTTAGCTACTGCTTTCTATAAACTTTAAGAAAACCCACTATATGACAATCTCCTCCCCCCAAGAAGCAAATGAACTTAAGCTTAACTTACGCAATATTGAAGAAAAGAACTACATCAAATACCTAGGTATCTACATTGACAAAAATCTAAATTGGGCTCCCCACATTCAGCACATTAACAGCAAAATATCTAAAAACTTGGGAATCCTTTTCAGATTACGCCATTTCTTAACTTTAAACACCCTCAAACAAATATATTACTCACTTATCTAGCCCTACCTTCATTATGGAATTATGAGATGGGGAAACACATACCCAAGTAGATTAACTAAAGTTCAAACAAACCAAAATAAATGGATACGATGCTTATTTTTTAGCCATAAGAGAGAAAGTAGTGCACCCTACCTCAAACTTCTAGATATACTTAACATAGGTAGCATTTTTAAACTCAAAATCTCCTTGGTAGCTCAAAAAATCTCACAAAATGAAGCCAATATCCCTGAAGTGTTTCAAAACTACCTCGTAAAGGTGTCTGATATTCACTCACACAATACCAGATATGCCTCAAATCTTAACTTTCATGTACCACGTGTAAGGTCAAATTACGGCAAACACACATTTAAGTTTGCCATAACCAAAACTTGGGAAGAGATTCCTACTAAGATAAAAACACTTAGCTACCATAAGTTCAAAAAAGAATATAAGCGAATTTTAGTTAACTCTCAAAGGTAACAATTGTAATTTGACTGTCCCACATAACCTGACTGCTGGCATAATCGTCCATAGTTGCCATGGCACCAAGCGCACGTTTATTATGTATTTCCAATCATAATATAGCGGTGGTTAGCTCGAAAGCTAAGCTCCTCTGACCACCGTACACTTCTACCCAAGCCATTAATTTTCTTTTTTTTCTTCTTCTTCTCCTTTATTAGTGTATTCCTACCTTACTATATATAATGTAAATATTTTATAAAGTGTGAATAATAAAATTGAATTGAATTGAATTGAATTGAATTGTGGCCTGCCAGCCTACCAGCTTAATAAGCTACAGAGGGGCCAAAATGCTGCCGCTAGGTTAATTTTCCAGAATTTTCGAGGAATCTAAATACTGTATAATCCGCACTGGTTGCCGGTTAAATTCAAATGTGACCTTAAGATACTACTGTTAACGTAAAAGGCTATCACTGGCTTAGCACTTTTTTTATCTCCAGGAACGTATTAATCTTAAAGAAGCATGTAAATACAATTTACTCTCCGATTGTGATGGACTGCTGCTGGCCCTGTGAAATCAAGACTTTAACAACGTTAGGAGATCGATCTTTTGCTGCTGCTGCTCCTCAACTATGGAATTCATGGCCCTATGCGATTAGGAGTAGCTCCTCAGTAGCATCTTTTCAAAAGAAACTCAAGACAATTTAATTTCAGAAAGCTTTTTTGTAATTTTATGTGCTTTTTCATCTCTTTTTTAGTAGGTTTATGCACTTTTTTTTCATTTAAGTAGACTAAGTAATTTCTATAGTTTTAGTGTTGACATAATTGTTTTAACTCTCTTTGGTAGGTTCATTCACTTTGTATACTTTATGCAGTCCTAGTAATTTTTTTTTTAATATTTTTATTTTTAAGCGCTGATGAAAATAGCAATATTGATATCGGTGCTGTATAAGTTTTACTATTATTATTATTATTATTATTATTATTATTATTATTATTATCATCATCATCATCATTATTATTATTATTATTATTATTATTTCCATTCCTCGTAGACTCAGGCAGGATGTTCGGCCTGGTTTATAGTCCTTGGAAACAGGTTACAACAATTCACCACGGCTCCCAGGTCTCTCTTTTCCTTCTTCGTACAGGGACAGTGCTTTCCTTAGTATCTCTGCTGTCCCCAACAATGCTGTTTTCTGGATAACTTCACACCTCACGTTCACGCCGATTCTCTTCATGTTCTCCTTAAAGTTGAAGCGAATCGGCGTGAACGTTATCCTGCAAACAGCATTGTTGAGGACAGCAAAGATACTAAGGAAAGTACTGTCCCTATTATTATCATTATCATTATCATTATCATTATCATTATCATTATTAACGATCTCAAGTGGAAAGTTTATATAATATATAACTATCCCCTGAAGGGGAGGTAATCAGAATAGTCAGGTGGGATATACCTAGACGCGAAGTGTCGAGGTATATATCTAGCGCTATGAACCGACCCTGAGTGGGATAGTTGTTTTAGTATTTACCAAATCAGTTGGATAAAAATCACTTAGTTCGAGTTTGTTGACGTTTCAATTTACAATGTTTCGGGGATCATTTGTTATGATCTTCTTCCAAATTCAGTAAGAAAATTCTTTTCTAGCGACCAGTAAACATCGAAAAGCCAAATTTTTTCTCGTTCTTGGTATTTGTTGGTGCAGCTGCTTCATTTACCGCTAAAATTTCATCTTTCGAAGCTGTCGGGAAACGAGAAGCAGAATCCCGTCATGAACAAAGGAAACAGTGAATATCCAAGGATATTCCTAGTTACGGGAGCCAATCAGAACGCGCGAAAATTGCTATCCACTGATTTGGTGAATACTAAATGAAACTATTAAGAAAGCAAATAAGCGTTTGTATTTTTTGGTTCTGCTTGAGCTGTAAAGATATTGTTGACTTCCACTGTACAGTAATGAGACCCGTTCTAGAATATCGCTCGTCCATTTTCCACCATAGCCTACCCGACTGTCTAAGTGAGCGTGTACAAAAAAGAGCGCTCTCCATAATAGCGCCTGATAAATCATACAAACACTGTTTAGTCAGTTTTGGTCTCAGCACTTTATATGATAGGCGTAACGATGAGTGTATTAAGCAGTTTAGTAGTATATCCTCGGATCAGGACAAATTCGCTTGCCTGCTTTCTCCGAACCACCAAGGCTACTACACAAAACAGACAAACAAACCGCTGCAAAAATTCGTTCAAACCAGCCATGTGCGGTCGTCCAAACATGTTATTATAAGATTAAGTGTTATTACGTTATTTTTCCTTTTTTTTTCCAGTTCTTCATTATTGAAATAAATTAGTCTTTTTAGCGGGGCTCCCGCGCTGGGACAGAGCCCCATACTCATGGAATATGGTCAACCTCTTTTCGTTTGGTTGTCACGTGATTGACCGAGCGTACGTACGTACGTACGCGTCTACAGATTGTACGGGTGGGGTAGGGGAGACTATCAAAAGGAAGGGAGGGGTGTCTCAGGCATGTCTTGGCAAGTCCACATCTTTAATATAGGATTTTAGAGGGGGATTTTAGGACATTCACAATATGGTCAATTGACAGCTGTCAAAACAGGATAGCCACTGACCAGTATCCCATGACCATATCGCGGTCTCATGTGTCAACTCCTCGAGGTGACGTGATTTATTTGGAAGCTGTCCGCTGACCAGTTAATTGTTTTACTAGATCAATGTTCAATCTCATACTTTTACTAGTAAAACTGATAATGCAGACATATTGGACATCAATGTTTTGATCAATTGACAGCTGTCAAAACAGGGTACCCGCTGACCAGTATCACTTGACCGTATCGCGGGCTCAGGTGTCGACCCATCGAGGTCAAGTATTTTTTAAGTTATCCGCTGACAAGTTACCAGTTTTCAAGTGATCGCAGGCTCAAGTTCAAGTTTTTTCTAAATTCATATGAAATATGTTGTGTTTATGTGCTACACAATTAAAATTTTGATTGCAAACTGACCTCGGACGCGAAAATTCAGCCAGCTGTTACAGGCAGGGAAGACAGTTGCTTTTGACTTTACTCACCATGGTCACGCGTTGGTCACACTCTACGTCCAATTTTTATGCTCTGACTGGTCAAAATTTGACAGGTGAGTTCATGCGGAAAATTTATGCAGCATCTTGAATCTTGTTTACTTTGACAGCTGAAGCTGACAGAGTTTTGTGTCAACTTGTGATGTTTTTAACTGTCTTTTTCCACTGGATGTGCAAAATGAAATTCAGCTGCTATCAGGAGTCCTCTGTTATTCATGGCTAGTTTGTTTATTGGGTTTTTGGTTGAGGAATACGTCGCTTGTCAAAGTCGGAAATCCGATTTCGGATGGCATCGTTTTCGTTTTCACCTTGCTTGATGCGTAAGAGGATTGCAAAGTCTGAAGCGATACTGGCTTTTCTTGATGCCTTTCAGGAGCTGCATCTCGAATGGTAAGCCAGAGAAATTCTTGTATTTGATGTTTGTTTTTTTGGATCTAATTTAATGAAGTCGAGCGGAGTTTATGCGGTCATTTAGTTTCTGCACGTTTGTAAGATTTGAGACAATGATCTGACCGAGTATCAGGTTTGATATAAGCTTTAACAGAACTTTAAAATGCCTTTAGACAGTTTCTCACCGCAGATAGAAAAAAAACGTTCCAAAGAATATTTAGTTATAATTCTGGCCGGAAAAGAAAGCTTTGAGCGATTTTCTTGCCTCGAGTTCGTCTTTGAAAAAAGCAAACACCGGGAAGCCGGCTTAAAACACAAACTTAAGCTTGAAGCTTGAAGACTCAGGATTTTTAGGGATACTTTAATACTTGTCTTCCTGAATGAAAATTGTTGTTTCTGTATATGTTTCACCGAATTATATTTCTTTCATTGATTGTTAGTAGTCTCTCTTGTAATTTTAATCGCTGTGCCGATTGTTTTCAGTTGTTCAGTGAACATCGCTTGCAGGAGTACTCAAAATTCCGCGCGTTAATAAACCATTGAATAAAAAATAAACAGAATAAATTCTTTATAATGTTGGAGCGTAACTCTGTTAATGTTCATTCAAACACTCGCCACAGCTCGCACTACAAAAGTGAGAACCGGATGGAAATTATTTTAAGAGTTTATGAATATTGAATGAGTGCAATTGTATTGTGAAATACTGCTTTCTGTCCGAGGTCTGCCGGTATGATAAAAACCGTGCCTCATACTACTGTTTCACCTCAGATGTGATGTATAAATGGTATAAAAGGTTGGTTTACACGCACCCAGATTTGTTGACAAGATTTTGCAAAGTGAACTTGTCGAACGCAAAAAAGTTGGCTGATTTTTTTTCCCCACCAATTAATCTACGGAGATCAAGAGCCATTATGGCTCTTAAATGTAATCGAAGATGATTACCAGTTTTTGGGTGTACATATGAGGCTATCAACTCGATGTAAGATTTGGTTCACTCTTGGGCTGTTTGCAAATTATTTTTCTTTAAAATCAGGTAGCCTTTCCCTCAAAAGTCACATAAATGTGCTCTAAAGTTAACTGAATTGTGGAATTCGAATACAAGTTTATTGTTTAATTTAAATTATAAATTTATTAATGGGAGCCTCGCTTTTAGCCCTGGCTAAATCTATATATTATACCATTATTTTATACTTTATACAATTCAGCCTTCAGCCGGCTGCGATTTGATTATTTTATTATCTACGATCTATCTTTACTGGGAGAAGTAACGCTTTCAGTGGATTGATCAGATGTACTAAACTTTGATCAAGCTGGATTGAGTCACCGCAAGATTGAGGATAACATCCTCTTCGCTCTACATAAAAATTCTTCAAATGCAGCCTACTCAGCCTCATTCAGTAATTACTAAATAATTATGACAACGATCACTTTGTCGATCAACGGCTAGACTTCAAACTCTTATTTGTACATTTGGAAATGTCACTTTTGGATTCTACTCAGGGACTCAAACGCGTGAACTCGAGACAATATAATACTGAATTAACAGCCTTAAAATTAAGGCGATCCAAGTCTTTATTTAAGTATAATCACCTGTGCAGTTAACTCCGTTCCCCGAATACCCTGGCTTGCAAGTGCACTCGAAAGATCCTTCAGTGTTATTGCAGTCTGCATTGGCATCACAGTTGTGCTCTTCGGTTATACACTCGTTTACGTCTGCAAGTCAGATGCGGGACTAAATCATAAAGACCTTAAAGACTGCAAAAAGAAGTGGTTTCTGGTGTTTTACATGTTTTATCGCTGCTGTAGCTACCTGGTACAAGATGGTACAAGAAGGACTGACTAAAAACCATTATCGGTCCCAACGTCAGCTTCTTCCCCGTTGACCCAGAGACACAAAGCTTCATTGGGGCTGGGGTGGGGGGGGGGGGGGGGGGGATAGACATGGGGGTTCTTTTTTACTTACACAATTCACGTGAATCGATTGTCCTGGCAAGCTCTAAGTTTAAGACATATGACGTTGGTGTTCGGCCACCGAAATGAGACCAGCATTAAAAGCTACTGACAGAAATAATACTCATTTAAACACAAAATCAAACGTACAAACGGTCATGGTCCAAAATGCCTGGCAGTTAAATTTCAAAGGCTGCAACGTTAATTTGCAGACGGAAAATGACGCTTTTCAACTTGGAATGCAGCAATGTTGCTCAATAAGTTAAGCGAAAATGTTGCCTGTATTACTTGACCTTTAAGATCATGTCAAAACTTCATGTTCTTTCTCTTTTGATTTTTTTCTTTAAAATAGCTATCAAGGAAAAAGAGAAAATATCCCCGATACCAATGATGACGATAATGACAATGATTTCATCATATGACAGACCGCGATCCCACAGCGGCCTTTTTTGTCAGAGGAATATACAATCCCAATGTACAGTATATTTACCTGTGCATTTGACGCCGTTCCAGAAATATCCTGGCTCTCTGCAGATACATAAGAAGGATCCTTTGATGTTATGGCATATGGAGCTGCCGTTACAGTTGTGTTTTCCTGTTGCACATTCGTTTACGTCTGAAAAACAGGATCGTGACTGTTGGATACTATTCAGTTTGCCTTTTTTCTAAACAGTCTAAATAGTCACTCCGAAGATTACAGAGGAAATTGATTCCAATCTGAGTCCTATTTCTAGTCCTATTACCACTATTAAATGCTGTTCTAATTATGATTATAACAGTGTAATGGGACAGTGCCCGGGGGCAGTTTCCGTCATATATACCTAAGTAATGCTACAATTATCACGCCATGCCGCGTGAGCTCTTCGATGTTGTTGTTGGACTCCAGCTATGTGGTCTCCTGACTCCACTCAGTCCTATTTCCCTTATTAAACTATATAAGTATTATAATTATCATTCAAATTATTATCATTATTATTTCTTGCTTTGCGCACTGGCTGATCTCATGCCTTTGTACTTGCTAAGGGAGCGAGTCATAACCCATGAAAAAAGGACCCTTAGATTTCGACTCCTTACTCTAGACCTCTAATACTTTTCTTAAAATCCTTTCCCTTCCTAGTGGCGTAATTTTGGGGGGGGTAATGAAATACTAATTGTTATGTCCAACTTTCCCGCCAATTCTCCGAGTTCTTCGACACACTTGCGAATGATCCCACAACAATCTTTATCTCCTGCACAGTTCTCGAGTTCCACATCCTTGGAATTTTTTGTTTAAGCTCCTGATATTTTTTAACCTTTTCAACAATTCTCTTATCCCCTGCTACAGCAATATCGACAATGGCGCACTTTCTCTCCTGTTTGTTTACAACCATATGATCATGTCTATTGTAGCATCGATGACATGATCACATTGAATGTTCATTATCCCACAGTAGTTTAACTTCATCGTTTTTACTCACACTGTCAGGCATGTGTTCGTACCACTTGTCCTTCTTTTCCAGATGATATTTCTCACATAACTTCCAACGAACTACTTTTGCAATATTTTCATGTCTCTGTTTATATTCCCTTTGGGCTAACTTTTTGCACTTACAGAGAATATGGTTTACACTCTCACCTTCTCGCCTTATTACCCACATAAGGGGGATTCGCGCGGTATTGTCAACGTAGTATCAGTTACATGGTTGCAGGTGGTCCTGTGAGCGTGTTCCTGGCCTGCACAAATAAGTTCTTCTGTTTGGATCTTCGAGTCTGCTTTTCGTAACCCGCTCCAAGTTTTCTTACATGTGTTGTTCCGGGTATTCCTCATAAAATTGACCATGCAGCTTTCTTTCTTTCCAAGTGTCGATTTTCAGCTCATTGTTCCAAGATGTCTTCAATCAACTTAACTGACAGTTTCCTCACTTTCAATATACCTTACCCCTTGCAGTAAAAGGTCCCAAGAATTCCTCACACACCACCACCCCAAACTGTTTTACTCACCTCTCACACACCCTTCACAGCTTATTGGTTCCCGACCTTGATCCTTCCTTGATACATACGACCTATCAACATCTCTTTTTGAATGGAAAGCACAATTCATTGTCGATCAACACCTTTCTTGTCATTGAATCCAATGTTTTCAGTTCTTCCTTTGCCCATCTTAGCTGCTCCATACCTGATCAGCACTGACACTGCGCAGGTGTTTAAAAATCGCTATAACCTTATTCTTACATCTGCCTCAGTAGCCCCCAAGTATTTAAATCCTTTTCACTTATTTCTGTCATTATGCCGTCGATTTTTACGGGTCTTCACCGAAGGTATGCCACTTGCCTTGCCATTTAATGTTGACATTCTTTCAAGAAATGGGCGCATTTCAGAAGTCTGTCACCTTCCTGATGATATCACCATCAAAGCGTTAAATGGGTCACTTACTACTTATAAGTTATTTGACGTGACCTATGGCAATGGCAATCATCTTAAATCCGGAATGTGCCTGCCTTCACCCCGGGTACCACAGGCCGGGTGATACGAGTATGATGGCCTGTGGGAACATCATCAAAGAGGATCAGGACTTCGGTACTGTGGAATCGCAAAAAAGCCCGCTACTCCCTTTAGCTATTTCCTGTCGTATGCCCTTTATTAATAATTATTTGCGTCAGTAGCTGTCAAAAATTAAAACAGGTGAGTGGAGCGTATATCGACATAATATAAAGTGGCTATAGTACTAGTGATTAGGTTCTTCGAAAAATGGTATAAAAAGGCAATGGCAATATTTAGCACAAAAAAAAGAACACTCAAAACATATGGAAAAAAATTGTTTGCAAGAAAATGACGATAGAAAATAAATGTTTGCGGAGACATATGTTAAAAAAATTTTGCAGAAGATAATTTTTCATCTCCCCCCCTCCAGAAAAATAATGGTCCGTCCCTATGTTGCACGCTTGGACCGACGCGGAGCAGTGGGGGGAGGAATAGGTGGTTTGGTGACTCCACTGACTCTAATCTTTCAAGTGGGCGTGTACTGCTTCCGGGCTATTAGATGTGCGCCCGACAGGCAGCACACGCACTTGTTCCTGACCAATGGCGACGCCTAACTAGCCGCGGTATTTCGCGTTCGAAACCCACGCATTGTGAGTGTCGTCGGGGATTGAAGATTGATGCCCGATGGTAACAAAACAGGTCTGAATAACACTACAAGCGGGGTTTCCGCTGCAAATCTTTGTGGAAGGAAATATCTACGAGAAGAAAATAATTGGCATTTTGCTGCCTTTTCCTTATGAAATATTCGAGGTGACACCTCTTCTAGCCGGTTTGCAACACAAACAACCTTTCCATCCCAGTGGTTTTACCCAGGAATCCCCCGAAAAATTCTAACATGAATCCGAGGCTTCCTGGTTACATTTCTATACTAGGTTTGGTTTTCTATGTGCTCAAGTCTCTTTTGGGAATTGCGAGACAACGGAGTCGGAAAAAATTTGCAATTTTTGTCCGTATGTTGGATATCGAACGCAACTACTAGTGCCATCCCTCCTGAGTGCTGAATTTTCAAGATGGCGTCGCTTTGTTATTTTCTAGTTTCATCCTATCGTTCAGCACTTTTTGCCCTTTCAAAATGTAACCTAGGCAGTATTTCGAGCTTTTTGATATTTCCTCCAGCTGCTGAACATGCTTTACAGCGAAATATGAAAGAAAATTCAAGAAGAGGACTTAAAACAAACACGAAGGGATCGGCCTGTTTGCAAGAAAAATATTGGAAACTATAACAAATGTGAGTTTTCTAATTTCTTCCTGTTTCAATGGCCCAAAATGATTATTAGTGTTTTGGTTACATAAATGATAGAAGACTGCAATTTGGCTGTCAGAATTGTCCTGTCGTTTTAGTTGTGCGCTGTAAATAAATTCAAAAATGCCCGATTTTTTGCTCGTTTGCAGACACCGAGTTAAGGTCAGATAAAATAAGAAAATTTTAGTCTTGTCTGTGGCTACTTAGCAAATCTTATGATTTTAGAAAGTAGTTCTGTGATGTGTTGTATCGCATGCAAAAAATAAACTTCGCTCGTTAATTTTTGTGGGTTTTGTGAGTTTCAGAAAACGGTGAAAATTTGCTTATAAAAATGACGTCCGAGGGGGTCGAATAAAGTGATGCTCGTATCTCTAATACAAGGGCAGTGAAGAACCTATGTTTGGTATATTTGTCCATTACTCCACCAGACCTATCTATGATGTTAGTATGAACTTATTCTGTTGAACCCCTTCCGTTGACATTTTTAACATTTTGCCCGGTTTTCTCTGACAACCACTCTTAACTCGGTCGGTGGCCAGTTTGAAACTTAAGCTTAGCAGCGGCTACAAAGCAGTGGACTGCTCCAGAACAAACAAAAATGCGGAGTGGCGCAGTGGTGAGAGCACTCGCCTCCCACCAATGTGGTCCTGGTTCGAATCCTGGCACCGACGCCATACATGTATGTGGGTCGAGTTTGTTGTTGGTTCTCGTCCTTGCTCCGAGAGGTTTTTCTTCGGCTATTTCGGTTTTCCCTCTCCTCAAAAATAAACACTTCAAAATTCCATTTCGATCTGGAACGCATGGACACATTTCGACGACTTCTTGAGAACTCCTAAATGCTCCGTGGGTAAAGAAATGTCAAGTTACAATTTTTTTACCGGTGCCTAATTTGTACCCGAGCTCGTCCTTGTACTCGGGCACCGGCACCGTGCCCCAATTCCAGGGTGGGTACTTGAAAAAACGGGTGTGTTCACATGGCTACCACTTTTTTTGGCTCCTTAGCCAATGCCTTAAGAAAATATTTCATTTCATGCTCTGGGTAACTATGTTTATTCTGCATTGATCGATGTAAAACGCAATTTCGAACAAAATATTCCATTTAAAGGGTTCGTTATACTTTAGTTTGCTTTACTTGAAAATCGATTTAAAGGGACACAGTCAGCTATGGGACCGCGCTGACCTGGACACTAGTTTTGCAAGTTTGAAAAGCGTTTATCTCAACCTGAAATTAAATGTACGCGTCGGATACATCTAGAGGAATCGCCTTCGTTTACCAAAATAACAAGAGAAATGAATCAAATACACTGGCGAGCAAATCATCATTTTATATATTTGGAAAATCGATGTAAGTAGTTACGTGTGCGTGGAAAATCAATCTTTCTCGGCCTTGAACCTTCGACAATGATTCAGACTTCGCGTAATTTCTCACCTCTACTAACGTTCGAAAGTATTTGTCGGTGTCTGGACAAATCCATCGGTGAATTCTCAATGGTATATATATAAAAAAATGAGTGCTCTGATATGGCTTAGGGTCTATAATCACGATTTCGGCTTGTAACTAGTTCAACTCTCCATAGCCTGTTCCAAGCGTTCAGATAGTGGAGAGCGGTGCGAAGTAAAGAAAGCGATGAAAAGTAGAGGGGGACTGGGGATGGAGGTGCGGGAACCCTCTCTCACTTCTCCTCCTCCCTAGCTTTTATTTTTTCGCACTCCTTTTTACTTCGCAACGCTCCCCACTATCTGAACACCTGGACCAGGCTAACTCTACAAGGTTTGCTTAGAGTATTCCGGATACGCTTCTCACTTCTGTTTCATGCGCGTCTTCTAACATGCAAATCAGCTAAGGAATAGCATCTAATGCGCATCTGCATCAGCTGACTGTGTCCCTTTAAGAACTAGCTTCGCTCTGCAATTCTATTTTGCAAACAGAGTAACTCAAATTTCATAGTCGAAAGAGCCGTATTCTCGCTAAATGTAAACTGAACCGGGCTGCCTCTCATCCGTCTTATGTGACAAATTACAATCTCTTCCTTAGAAGATACAAAGGACGAAACAGCTGAAGAAGATCTAGGTACGAAGCCCATACTGATCCGATCTTCAAGGAGAAAAAGCTCTCGAAATGTCAAGAAATCCGCTTGTCTTAATTAGGCCTAACGTTTTTTTCAATGAACAACCAAATACATAATACTAGGAGTGCTCAATCTTTTTTTTTTTTTTTTTTATCGCCACGCAGAACCAATACCAGCACCGTTTACAATCAAGTTCCAAAGTTTTACAACTCTCTGAATGAATGGATGGATGGAGGGATGGATGAATGGAGGGAGGGAGGGAGGGAGGGACGAACGAAAGAACGACTGAATGAATGAATGAATGAATGAATCTCTCCTCCCTCGCTTTCTCAGGACCTCTTCAAATCGGGCTTAAATGGAAAAAAAGGCTGGCTATGCCCCTGATTTTAAATATGCTTAATTGAGCAAAGTGGAAACCTTTCAAGAGAAATGTAAAGGACTATCTTTGAGGACAAAATTCAGAAATCGTCTATGCTCAAACAAAAATTCCTAGTGTTTACAAGCGATTGTGCCGAGATACCGCGCAACATACTATACTGAATAAAGCGCGAAGCACTGCAAAACATAATTCTTTCTACTTACCAGGAATAACAGTGTATCTTGCTTTAAATCCACGGGCTGTTACAGAACCATCAGTTACAAAACGTACAATCAAGGTTTCGTGGTAAGAAGAAAAAGTCGAATTGCTGGTGAGTGAACCACATAAACGCCCAGGAATTAGAAGCACACCACTACCATATATGACAGCATTTTGAATTTGTATATAGTCGTAGCGACAGTTAGTCCCACTTTCTATGTCCATGTCTTGAATGACCAACTTGACGAGATTTTCTGTACTTGCCACTATTTTCCAGCCGCAATTATGGTTATCACCATAATTTCCCGGGTAAGAAGGACTTGTGATGATGCCTGAAGTCCCTTTTAGGATTGCCATATTTGGACACGCTAACACTTTAAGACAAGAGAATGATAACACGTTTCGTTTTGGAAAAGGTGAAACACTCGCCATGTCAAGCTCGTGGAAAAAAGAAAAAGAATTGACTTCCCACAACAGTGATCGGGCGTTTTAATCACATAGTAGTCAATTTATCCTGGTGTTAAAGGGGGTTTGTCTAGAGCATATTGCTGTTTTTAGGAATATTACGTGCTGAAGTCATTACTTAGTGTCTATACACTTATACAAAATGCTCCTTTAGAGCTATGGAAGAAATACTAATTTAAACACAAAATCAAACGTACAAACAGCCATGGCCCAAAATATAGGCATGCAGTTTAATTTTAAAGGCTGCAAGGTTAATTTGCACTCTTAAACTCGACCTCGGCGGCCGGCAACAACGTTTTTCAACTTGAAATGTAACAATGTTGCGCAACAAGTTAAGCAAAAATGTTGCCTGTATTACTTGACTGTAAACGGATCATGCCAAAACGTCGTGTGCTTTTAACAAATTGAAACCTAACGAATTCCACAAACCTTTCTCGTTTGTTTGTTTGTTTGTTTTTTAATAGCTGTACACGAAAAAAGGGGAAATAACCGCGATATCAATGATAACGATAATGACAATGATTTCATCATATGACAGACCGCGATCATTCAGCGGCCTTTTTTTATCAGAGGAATCTACAATCTCAATGTACAGAAGATATTTACCTGTGCATTTAAAGCCGTTCCAGAAATATCCTGGCTCTCTGCAGATACATCGAAAGGATCCTTTGGTGTTATGGCATATGGAGCTGCCGTTACAGTTGTGTTTTCCCGTTGCACACTCGTTTACGTCTGCAAAACAGGAGGTGCTTCTATTCAGTTTGCCTTTTTTCTAATATAAATAGTTGTTTTCTCCCACAAAAGGAATACTGAGAAACAGTCTTCTCTAATCAATTCGATGATTACAGACGGAATTGATTCCAATCTGAGTCCTGTTACCACTACTAACTGCTGCTCTAAATATGGTTATTAACAATGTAATTGGACTGTGCCCGTCATATATACCTAAGTAATGGCACAACAATAACGCTATGCAGAGCGCGATCTTCGATATTGATGTTGTTGTTGCTTTTTGATTGTTGTTGTTTTATTTTTTCTCCTTCTAGCCGCGAAAAACTAAGCTGTTTTAAAGTTCATAAAATCTGAAATTATCACAAATTTTGTTTAATTATGATTAATTGTTACTCATGATTAAACAAACCCGGGACTCCAGCTATGTGGTCTCCTGACTCCACTAAGTCCTATTTCCCTTATTAACTATTTATAAGTATTATAATAATCATTCAATTTACTATTACTGTTATTATAATTATTATTATTACTATTATTATTATCATTATTATTATCGTCATTATCATTTCTTTTTTTTGTGCACTGGCTGATCTCATACCGTTGTACTTGCTAAGGGAGCTAGTCATGACCCATGAAAAAGGACCCTTAGATTTCGACTCCTTACTCTAGAACTGACTAATACTGTTCTTAAAATCCTTTCTGTTCCTAGAAGAGTAGTTTTTTGGGGGGCAATGAAATACTAATTCTTGTGTCCAGCTTTCCAGTCACCTCTCCAAGTTCTTCGTCACACTTGCGAATGATGTTACAACAATCTGTATGACCTGCACAGTTCTCGTGTTCCACATCCTTGTAATGTCCATTTAAGCTCCTGATATTTTTTAACCTTTTCAACAGTACTTTCCTTAGTATCTTTGCTGTCCCCAACAATGCTGTTTTCTGGATAACTTCCAACCTCACGTTCACGCCGATTCTCTTCATGTACTCCTTAAAGTTGAAGCGAATCGGCGTGAACGTTATCCAGCAAACAGCATTGTTGGGGACAGCAAATATACTAAGGAAAGTACTGTAGCTATTATTATCATTATCATCATCATCATCATCATCATCATCATTATCACTATCATTATCATTATCATTATCACTATCATTATCATTATCATTATCATTACCACTATCATTATCATTATCATTATCACTATCATTATCATTATCACTATCATTATCATTATCATTATCACTATCATTATCATTATCACTATCATTATCATTATCATTATCACTATCATTATCATTATCATTATCATTATCATTATCATTATCATTATCATTATCATTATCACTATCATTATCATTATTATTATCACTATCATTATCATTATCATTATCATTATCATTATCATTATCATTATCATTATTATTATTATTATTATTATTATTATTATTATTATTATTATTATTATTAACGATCTCAGGTGGAACGTTTATATAATATACAACTATCCCCCGAAGGGGAGATGATCAGTCGTGTGAATAGTCAGGTGGGATATACCTAGACGCGAAGCGTCGAGGTATATATCTAGCGCTATGAACCGACCCTGAGTGGGACAGTTGTTTTAGCATTTACCAACAAATCAATTGGATAAAAATCACTCAGTTCGAGTTTGTTTACGTTTCAAGTTTCAATGTTTCGGGGATCATTTGCTATGATTTTGGTTCCAAATTCAGTACGAAAAATTCTTTTCTCGCGACCAGTAAACACCGACAAGCCAAATTTTGTCTCTTTCTTGGTATTTGTTGGTGCAGCTGCTTCATTTACCGCTAAAATTTCATCTTTCCAAGCTGTCGCGAGACGAGAAGCAGAATTCCGTCATGAACAAATGAAACAGTGAATATCCAAGGATATTCTTAGTTACGGGAGCCAATCAGAACGCGCGAAAATTGCTATCCACTGATTTGGTGAATACTAAATGAAACTATTAAGAAAGCAAATAAGCGTTTATATTTTTTGATTCAGCTTGAGCTGTAAAGATATTGTTGACTTCCACTGTACAGTAATGAGACCCGTTCTAGAATATTGCTCGTCCATTTTCCACCATAGCCTACCCGACTGTCTAAGTGAGCGTGTACAAAAAAGAGCGCTCTCCATAATAGCGCCTGATAAATCATACAAACACTGTTTAGTCAGTTTTGGTCTCAGCACTTTATATGATAGGCGTAACGATGAGTGTATTAAGCAGTTTAGTAGTATATCCTCGGATCAGGACAAATTCGCTTGCCTGCTTTCTCCGAACCACCAAGGCTACTACACAAAACAGACAAACAAACCGCTGCAAAAATTCGTTCAAACCAGCCATGTGCGGTCGTCCAAACATGTTATTATAACGTAAGATTAAGTGTTATTACGTTATTTTTCCTTTCTTTTTCAGTTCTTCATTATCATTATTCCTAATTAACAAAATTGAAATAAATTAGTCTTTTTATACCATTATTTTATACTTTTTATTGTGTTGTAAATAATTATACAATTCAGCCTTCAGCCGGCTGCGATTTGATTATTTTATTATCTACGATCTATCTTTACTGGGAGAAGTGACGCTTTCAGTGGACTGATCAGATATACTAAACTTTGATCAAGCTGGATTGAGTCACCGCAAGATTGAGGATAACATCCTCTTCGCTCTAAATAATTCTTCACATGCAGCCTACTCAGCCTCATTCAGTAATTGCTAAATAATTATGACAATGATCACTTTGTCGATCAAAGGCTTGACTTCAAACTCTTATTTGTACATTTGAAAATGTCTCTTTTGGATTCTACTCAGGGACTCAAACGCGTGAACTCGAGACAAAATAATACTGAATTAATAGCCTTAACATTAAGAGGATCCAGGTCTTTACTAAAATATAATCACCTGTGCAGTCAACTCCGTTCCCCGAATACCCTGGCTTGCAAGTACACTCGAAAGATCCTTCAGTGTTATTGCAGACTGCATTACCGTTAGCGTCACAGTTGTGCTCTCCTGTTATACACTCGTTTACGTCTGCAAATCAGATGCAGGACAGAATCATCAAAACTGATTTACTTAACCTTTTATTTTCTAGGATTGGGTACGATCAGAAGAGAGAGGGAGAGAGAGATTTCTGGCTATACTGGAAAGCAAAAACATTTTTGCTATATATTGAACAGGTGAGAAATTCAGAAATGACATCAAGTGTATATATTAGAGAATACAGAATGACTTCCTCTCTAAAAAAAAAATTGCCAACGGAAGGAGGCATAAAAAGGACACGTTTCCGCTCATACTCTAAAGACGAAATTGCGTACATTGGTCTGATATAATTAAATGTAGTAAGCTCACCCAGCGTGAATGCGTGTTCGGACATGACAATCTTGCATGGGCACAATATAATAATACATAAAAAACTTAAAAATCTCAAGGATGTATAAGGCTAAAATTGTGTACAGATACTGCAAATCACAAACTTTTATAATGCAAGAGCATTTCCATACTTATTCAGCTTAAAAGAACAAACTGCACTACCAGAGACTAAGCTGCATACTACCTTGTGGCTGAACTTGGCTTTAAAGCGAGATAAATGGAGTTGATTAGAAAAAGATTCATTATAAAGAAGACCGAGGTATTGTTTTCACCTGTGCAGTTAAGTCCATCCCCAGAGTACCCTGGCTTGCAGGTGCACACAAAGGATCCTTTAGTGTTATTGCAATTAGCGTTTGCATGACAGTTGTGCTTTCCTGCTTGACACTCATTTATATCTGCAAAAAAGAAGTCAGGCACTGAATTATCAAAACTGATTTAGTTTTTCTTTCACAGCAATTACTGTGGCCTACCACAATAGCCATTTCATGCGATCAATTTTCATTTTCGAAACAAGGACTCAAACCTTTCAAACCTTTCTCCTCTGAATTTAATTTTCATATCAAAAGGCCTCGCACTTGGCCTCGTTTTAAGACAGAAGCTCGAGTCAACTCGAAAATGGCCTATTAGAATTACACTATACCTGACTTATTATTTAACAATTAATGAATGAGGCTGAGTATCTTATGAAGAATTATGGAAATCGAGGAGGGTGTTATCCGTCGAGGCCGTAGGCCTTTACTGAAATATAATCACCTGTACAGTTAACTCCGTTCCCCGAATACCCTGGCTTGCAAGTACACTCGAAAGATCCTTCAGTGTTATTGCAGACTGCATTAGCGTTAGCGTCACAGTTGTGCTCTCCTGTTTTACACTCGTTTACGTCTGCAAATCAGATGCAGGACTGAATCATCAAAACTGATTTACTTAACCTTTTATTTTCTACCATTGATTACGATCAGAAGAGAGAGGGAGCGAGAGGTTTCTGGCTATACTGAAAAGCAAAAACATTTTTGCTATATATTGAGCAGGTGAGACATTCAGAAATGACATCAAGTGTATAGATAGAGGATTCGCGAGACCTAAGGAAACAAGATATTAGAGAATACAGAATGACTTCCTCTCCAAAGAAAAATTGCTAACAGAAGGAAGGATGAAAAGGACACGTTTCCGCTCATACTCTAAAGACGAAATTGTGTACATTGGTCTGATATAATTAAATGTAGTAAGCTTAAGCTCACCCAGCGTGAATGCGTGTTCGGACATGACAATCTTGCATAGGCACAATATAATAATACATAAAAAACTTCAATATCTCAAGGATGTATAAGGCTAAAATTGTGTACAGATACTGCAAATCACAAACTTTTATAATGCAAGAGCATTTCCATACTTATTCAGCTTAAACTGAAGAAGAAACTGCAGCTCTAGGGACTAAGCTGCATACTACCTTGTGGCTGAACTTGGCTTTAAAGCGAGATAAATGGAGTTGATTAGAAAAAGATTCATTATAAAGAAGACCGAGGTATTGTTTTCACCTGTGCAGTTAAGTCCATCCCCAGAATACCCTGGCTTGCAGGTGCACACAAAGGATCCTTTAGTGTTTTTGCAATTAGCGTTTGCATGACAGTTGTGCTTTCCTGCTTGACACTCATTTATATCTGCAAAAAAGAAGTCAGGCACTGAATTATCAAAACTGGTTTAGTTTTTCTTTCACAGCAATTACTGTGGCCTACCACAATAGCCATTTCATGCGATCAATTTTCATTTTCAAAACAAGGACAATCCTCAAACCTTTCTCCTTTGAATTTAATTTTCATATCAAAAGGCCTCGCACTTCGCCTCGTTTTAAGACAGAAGCTCGAGACAACTCGAAAATGGCCTATTAGAATTACACTATACCTGACTTATTATTTAACAAATAATGAATGAGGCTGAGTATCTTATGAAGAATTGTGGAGACGGCCTCGACGGATAACACCCTCTGAGATCTCCAAAATCTTCATCTGATACGAAAGCTGAATTCAAGAATTGTTTTATTATTCATTCAAAATAATTCCTAGTTTAAAAACAAAGCTAAAACATGCTTACTTCCATCGATGTTAAGTTCACCTTCGATAGTGCACGTTTAGGATTGTTCAGCTCCGCAAATATTCTCCAAATGGCAGATGTCGCCCTCCGAGTTGTCTTCTTGCTGTTTTTACAATGTTTTTAGCCATTATTTCGCTTAGTTCCAGCTGTAGTTCTTACTCTTGAAACGAGTGAAGTGTCCGCCATTTAAGTTTTCACAACAAAAACAACTCAACCTCGTTTCCAGGTCTTAATTCTCGGTTAACGGTGCATTGACCTGTAGAAGGCTGCATTTTTGACTTCATTTCCTCGTTAAATACAAAATTCTTCCAAATTGGGTCATCAATAACTGATTATGGTGAATTATGCGTGTGCTTTTAGCCAATCAGAATTGGGGAAATATATTTTGAATGAATAATAAAGGAACTTAATGCTCTAGGATCAGTGCTAGTAAAAGGTATTATGGAAATTAACGCGACTTAAATTAAGGCGAATTTGGTGAAAAACCACTTTGGAACAGAGGAAATTGATTTGAAAGAAGACGTGGTTACGAAATATCTGAGTGTCTCAATTAAGGGATTTGAAGTGTTACCTGTACATTTATCTTCTCCATTTTTAGTATAACCTTCATTGCAAGCACATCCAAAGGATCCTATAGTGTTATAGCACAGTGAACTAGTGACGTCACAGTTGTATTTTCCTGTGTTACACTCGTTTATGTCTGGAAATCAACATTTAATGCTGAATTATCAAACTGAATCAGTTCTATTTCAGTTTTATATCTATTGAACGAGAGATAGCAATGCAATGCTTCCGAGCCCTGGTAGTCCACGAATGAATAAATCAGTTTTTAAAATAAGGCAATTGCAAGGAACACTCATTCAATTGATGGCACTTACAACAACGGTAAAATGGCAGATAAAATCAGTGAAAAATGATTGAACAAAGTTTTACATGTTGCAAGTTATGTTATTTATGACGAATTATCCCGCTAAGAATGAGAAATAACCATTTTGGCGGCACAAAATACCACAGAACCTGGGTGTTAGGCCAGGGGCACTAGTTCAGTTAAGTTCTTTCCGTTCCAATATTTTCTCCAGTTCCTCAATTTTTCAGTGATTCAATTCTGTACGTAAGCGTTTTTTCTTTTATTTTCTTTGTTTATTTGTTTGTTTGTTGTTTTTTACCTTGTTTTCTACTTGTACCTCCATGAAAAAACCTCTTAAATATTCTTAATTAATCTATAATGCCTCCTAGCTAGATTAGCTTTTTAGCTATAGGACGCTTTTCTTAATGTCTGCTTTTTCTGTGTGGTATAAATAAAGTTCTTGTCTTGTCCATACCGGGAGTATACAAGGCTACGTATAAATATCGCGTGTACGCCATCTCGGCTTCTGAAACAATCTGTCTTTGGTTTTTCTAATTTTTTTGTTTATTTTAGGAGCGGCCTATTTCGATTAACTTGTAAAGTCCCGTCGAAACGTCCTTGAGCTTGAGGCTTAGTTCCTATCCAGATTTTTCGCCCGCATTTTTTCCCTTCGTGGATTTTTGGGCAGGTTTTCTTTTCTGGTCTCTGTCTGACCGCATTTTTTCTGTTGGCAGCTCAGCTCTGCCATTTTTCTGAATTTTATCACTTCTTATTTTATTTGTACGGTTAGCGCCGTTTTTCACAGGTTCCTTATCTTGTATATTTAGTCTCAATGTACGCTTAGAACAGCCTTACCGGGACCGCTCTTCTGACGCAGTCAAATTGGCGACGCTACAGACCCCAGCCACAATCATTATAAACACCTGCTTACCTTAAATGCTGAGCCCTAACCCTTTCTAACAGCCTAGCTGCCTATTGGCCTTCTTGCTTTGTTAGGTATATTAGTGAAGATGATCTCGTTATATCAAAGATGATCCCAAGTTTTTTTCTGTTTCTAAGCCTTTGAGCTCGGTGTTTTCTGTCCCAGACATATGTTGGTCACACTTTTTGTTTCCCCTGCCTAACTGGCACTAAGCCTGTGTGCTTTACTGGGGATACGGCTCGAGCTCGACCAGTTAAGTTGAAGCAGTTATTATTATTACTTTTTGTGAAAGCAAGAATACAAATGTTGCCTTTATGCGGTATTAACACACGTACATTACAGCGTTGGCTTTAAATATACTTTTTTGGCGGTTAAAATTATTTCCGTTGCTTTTTATTTCTGTGGGAAAAATTGGAGGGCACAACTTTACACGTACCAAGGCCAAAACTCTTTTCGTAGATACAACCTGTGACATACCACTGACTGAATATGAAAACAGGTTTCTACCTTTCCATTTGGCTGTATTATTTTTGGCATAGAATAGCATATGACTAAAGAGAAAATCCTGTTCGTTTCAGCTCCATATTATGTTACCTTCACAGTTGACGCCATCCCCAGTATATCCTACTTTGCAAGTACACGTGAAGGAACGCTTGGTGTTGGTGCAGTATGCATCTTTGTGGCAGTTATGTTGTCCTGTTTTGCACTCGTCTACAAATCAGCAACTAAAAGTTAGTTATAAGAATTTCCTTGACTTAAACGTTTCTCCTGTAAGCACAAACAACTGTCATATCATGATCTCTTGATTAAAATTCATTGAGAAAACGTTGGTATCAATACTCCAAACAAAAAAATATTGCATTTAAAGGCCTGTGATCGTATGGTGTTGCTGGTCTATGTGGTTGCTATACAAGTGGAATTTGACCTTTGGTAATCAGTATTTCGGGGATACGTGAAAAGATTTGAACTGTTTTTGAGACAACAGTTGTCTCGCATGCGCACGCATAACAAGCAGGAAAACAAACGCTGTTCACGAGAACAGTTTTTCCAACTAGAGCGGTATAAAGAAAATCCATTAAGTCATGATTTGAGGAAGGATTTCTCGGGGGTGAGGGTGAAATCCGTTTTGCATTTCGCGTTCGATTGCCAAATCTAAAACCGGGTTTCTCATGCAATCAAACGCACCCTAAGTTTCAATTGTCACCATGAATTGAAAAAGCTTGATCGAATTGAAAGGGGTTAATAACCTGAGAGAAAGGCTTCGAATTTGCATATAGTTTCATTATTTAGGGGAAAAATTTATCGTCCTCCACAACCGTTTAATATAAGCCCCCAATTTTTCTCAACGAAACAATTTTCCATAAGGAGTTGCTACAAATATTATATTTTTACCCACTTCTCGCAAAATGGCTCATGGACTAAAAATCGTTTATCTAAAATGGGACCATTAAATTCCAAGTCGGAAAATTTTGTGCGTTTCTAGTCCAACAAATAGCCTTTCACCTCACAGAATTGGGGCTATTCAGCTTTCCGGAATAGGGGGAATTCAAACTGGGAAGAGTAGTGGCGAAAAGCGAAAATTGGCAGTGGATTTTTGCCCAAAATGTTTGTCTAAATCTCTCACTAGATTAGTCAGGATTTCCATAATAAGGTAGTAGTCTTTCAAGTTTTTTTAACCTCCGCCCTCTGGTTAGCTCAGTTGGGAGAGAGCCGGTCTGCTGAGCGGGAGGTTGCGGGTTCAAACCTCGGCCGGACCAACACTCAGGTTCTTTAAATAACTGAGAAGAAAGTGCTGCCCTCGCAACGACATCTGAAAACGGTTAGACTTTGTAGTCTTCTCGGATAAGGAATAAAAACCGTAGGTCCGACAGGACTTATCTGGTACTTGTGCGACCTAAAAGAACCCACACCACAACACTGGAAAGAGTATTGGACATAAACCCCGGTCGGTGGTGTGGCCAACCTTCTCTGGGCTCGGTGGGTTATTTCCCTTAGGATTCAAAATGGCTACCTATAGATAGTGTATGTATAACTTCCTGGATTTGGTGCTTAACAACTAAATGGGTTAAACTAAAAGGGTAAGTGGCTTTAGAGATGCAAACTCTGCATTGTTCCATATAGAACACACTCAACTGTCCCAAAGGGTTAAACTATTCAAAACGGAGTGCAATTCGCGCGAAAGGATTTGCTCGTCCAAGGTTTTTAATATTGTTATTTATTTTCATTTTTAAACTTACCTGAGCACGTCATTTCAATTTCTCTGGCGATTTCTTCCATTAGTTCTCTGTTCCTTTCCCGCTCTTTAATAAACTCCTCTTCTTCTTTATTCATCGGAACGGGACAAACTGGAAAGCAGCAACACATACGAACAAAAAATTTCAATCTGTAAGCTGACCGCATTTTATCAACTTTGCAAAACAATAATAAATATAACAATTATTATATTTGTAATTAATTATTATTTAATAGTAATAAATAATAAAATAATAGAAAATGACGATAAAATAATAATAATAATAATAATAATTTATTAATAAAAAACGATAAAGATAATGATAATGACAATGACGATAATAAAAAAATAATAATAATACTATTATTATTATTATTATTATTATTATTATAAGAATACAGTCAATTCTTTCTAGGACAGATACCTTCTGGTCCCGTCCCGACTCCCCGTCTATTTAAGGGAAGTGTCCCGCTAATAGACAGTCAAAGAAAGGTGGCGCCAGTAAATTAAATTAAAATTAAATTAATTTTATTTAAGCTCGATAGCGTGAGGAGCCCAATCTCCCGAGCCAGGGGCTCATGTATTAAACGCTCGAGCATTCCGGATCGAATTGGAATTTAGAAATGTTGGTTTTTGCGGAGAGGGGAAAACCGGAGTACCCGGGGAAAAACCTCTCGGAGCAGAGAAGAGAACCAACAACAAACTCAACCCACATATGACGTCGAGTCCGGGAATCGAACCCGGGCTACAATGGTGGAAGGCGAGTGCTCTCACCACTGCGCCATCCCTGCTCCCCCCGTAATTACAAGAAATTAAAACTGAACTTATTCGCGATCTGTTACACTTGTGCAAAACAATAAACAAAATGAACTACAATTGGCCACTCCAGAAAATACCATAACATACCATAATGCTTTTTGATTGTCGCCCCAAAGTTTTGCATAAGCATTGTCTTCAGTTTCTCTTGGGAGTTAAAATGGCCCCAAGAGAAACTGAAAACAATGCTTATGCAAAATTTTGGGGTGACAAACAAAGAACATTATGGTATGTTATGGTATTTCTGGAGTGGTAAATGTACTGGAAAGGTGAAATCATTTTCTCATTGTACAATCAGACGTGGTTCATATACATGTCAACGTTCACGGCGTCAACTGAACAGCAACAGTAACCCTAAACTAAGTCCAATTTCCCTTGAATTTCACCCCACTTAAGCTTTCCACTCGACAATCATCTTTACACGGTTAACTCGCGATCGAACTCGGATAACTCGAATTTCCTGCTAACTCGAACTAAATTTCCTTTCCCTTGATTAAAAATGTAATTGTAACATGACAAATTAATTTTTTAAATCGACCCCGATAACTCGACCCCTCGCTAGCTCGAACTGTTTTTCGTTCCCCTTCAGAATTCGAATTACCGGGGTTCTACTGTACATTAATTACCGTAAGTACTAAATCATATGAAAATAAGTCATTATAATGGTTTGTTTTTGATGTTACTATCTGAAGTTCCCATAAGGCTCAAAGAGTTCAGCTAAAAGACCAAGAACATAGCTGTTTTATAGGTTAAGAGGTTATCTTCATTTCGCGTTTAGAAGATACGCGCTGTAAGAAGACGCGTATTGTATTTGAGTATGTAATTTGCTTACCCTAATTGCAATTTGTACTGTCATGTAGTGCACCTACATTTCCGTTTTGCGGTATTTTTCACTACCTAAATCACTTCTCAATTGTCCGTTGATGGTTTCAAAAGTGTTGGTTGTCCGTCTTTGAGAGGTTTCCGTCTTATAGAGAGCATAGTTATAGTCAAATGACTGGACAATGACAGGGGCCAACACCAGAGGGTTGTCCGTCTAAAGAGGTGTTTGTTAAGAGAAAGTTGACTGTATAGCAAATGTATTTCAAATCCATTAGAGAAGAAAAAAATAGCGCAAAGCAATTCATGAACGGACACTGATCGAAAGAAATCTTGCCAAATGTTGATCGCGCATTTTTGAAGTGTAAAATTAAAAAATAATAATAAAACAAGTATAATAAAGAAGTTGTTAACATATTCACTATTATTACATCGCCCGTAAAACATCTTGTTTACCCCCCCCCCCCAAAAAAAAATTTTGCATCAGTAAATTGTCTTCAATTTCTCTTATGATGACTGCTTACTCCAAGGAAAAATTGAAAACAATTCTCATGCAAATTTTATGGACGATGTAAAAATTATGGTGAATAAATCCTCGGAATAATGTTTTAGGGAAAGTGTAAAAATGAAAATTTTAAGCGGCTTTCTGTACATGAAGCATAGACAGGATGTTAAAATAAAATGGCGACAATCCGCAGGTGGGCAATTAAATTTGTTGGTGATGTCGTAGTTGTTAGATGTTACCTCCATGATTTACATCTTCCTCTGTTATCATCGCGACTGGGAACATGATAACGAAAATAATGATTAATGTTTTCATGCCTGCCATCTTCCAATCTGTTGAAAACAAAATAATCATGGTTCATAGCTTGTCACTGAATTTGTTTCGTGGGTGTTAAAGAGTTAGGCACGCAAAGTTTAATAACCACGAGTTAGCGGGAGGGGAGGGGAAGAAGGAGGTTACCTGGAAAATAGGCTTTGATAGACTGTGCTCGCAAAAGTATTATGATATGCTACTTGCAGTGCTCGTATATTTCTAACATTATGCCAATAATTCTGCTAGTTTTTGTAAATTAAACTCGTTTTAGCAAACAAAACGCAGAAATTATGCCTCTCACTTTTTACTTTAAATTTGTCAAAAAAAAAAACACTTCAATGCTTCATTTACAAGTAAATGGCAAACTCATTTACCCTGTTTACACCAGGAAAGTTTAAGAGTCCTTAATTCATTGTCTGACAAGTATAAAAACTCAACCAATAAACAACCAACACGCAGACGCCACCCCAGGTAACCGAGCCCGTTATGTCCATGCGTTGAGTCTTGTGGAGAGAGTCCTGAGTCACTTCCTGTTGGACCCAGGTCCCATGAATGTGACAATAAAAAGACAAATAAATGATTTCGTCACTTAGATTTGCCTGTAACACAGATCTCGGACCAAGAGCATTGGTTGCATGTTCAGTAAATGACAATTTTTGTACTGCAAAATTATACCAAAAAGTGCAAATTATCAGCACTAGCAGTGCTTTTTTTTTTTTTTTTTTTTCGAAAAATAGATGAAAATTATGCTCGTGGTGACTAACTGCCCAGTTTCGAGTTCGTTATGACCGCTGAGTTAAAGAAGTAAAGAGGCATTTTTTACAGGCTTAGCCTCCATCTGAAGTAAATATATTCACAAATTCTAACGAGAAAAAGACCTTTTCATTACTCTATCTATTGTGTATATTCAAATTTCAAAAACTCACTTGCCGGAATTTCTGAATATTTTACTTTATGTCGAGGCTAACCCTGTATGAATGTGTCGTTAATGCTAGTCCAATCTTTCAAAGCCTACTGGAAAATGCCGGTGACGCCACAATGCATAATTCCTTAAATCCCTTACCCCATTTCCCATGTATATATGTATTACCCTGGTCAGGGTAAAAACTGGGGATAAAATCTCTCTCCTATTTGCAGACAATAACGTTAATTATCTATGCAGCTAATCTACATAATTATATGATCCTATCAGAAACTTCAATAGAGGAGTTCCCCCGGAGACGGAGACAGATTATTATAAAGAAGTATATACGCCAGGGAATTACATAGTCCATTCGCAGATCACCCTGGCGTTTATTCGATCAAACAAAGTCAATTTTAAAAAGCCTGTTCAAGCTTTTTGGGAGACCGCGGAGACCGGGAGTTAGAACAAAAAAAAAAACAGAAAAATAAAAGCCAATTAAGCTGCAGTCTGAAAAAATACTTCTTTACACTATATCTTTCAAGAAGTTTTTGCATTTTTTGCATTTTTGCATTTTTGTATATATTTCCCGAGAAAACATGGATAAAATAAAAATTGAACTTGTTCTATGACATGGTTGTTTTGCTGAAAAAGAGATAACTTCTTTCCCTTCAAAACAATGCATTTTTTCTCAGAGAAAGATCCCAGTAGCATTTTGCTCAGTTGTTTAAGTTTGATTCTAGTTCAATCAAATTTCAGAGATATTTCAATAAATAAAATATAGAATTTCTTATTACATAAAATATATCGTCGTTTTGGGGAGAAAATAGATGAATAAACAAATAGAGTAAATAAATAAAGAATGGACCGGTCGAAACCGACGAAACAATAGAGAAACTCATGGCCATCAGGGTTAACATAAATACTAGTTATAAATTAGGGACGTCATGGTTCCGAGTATGTATTCATAAAAAAACAAGTCTCTCGTTAGGCGAAGGGAAAGTCTGCTAAGCTTACATCTTGTCGCCATGATAAGTCGGTGTTCTTCTGTGTCCAGTAGTGTCTATGCGACACTCGATATTTTTCGTTCTTTTTTATTTCAGTTATATAGCAAATGTCGCTGATGGAGAAAATTTTTGGATTTTTCCGCCGGTCAAGAATTGTAAAAAACATCACTTTCCAGTGAACGCAATCCAATCACTCTAGTTGAAATCATTATCAAAACCGTGCAACACGGTAAAGCAGAAATAGGAAATTCTGAATGGACAAGGTCATTGATACATTGCTTCTATGAACAAGCGTGGCGTGAGCGATCAACATGCTGACCGCTGTAAAAGGAGGGCAAGTTCGTGTATGCGACGACTGTCAAAATACAAACAGAAGCTGTTCATGCATTGACTTGAAACATAAACACTGCATAAAGTAAAAGACTTTTATTGAATTAATAAAAAATACGAAATGAAGAAATACTGAAACGAAAAACAATGTTAAATGTTTCTTTTCAGACGACATCTGCTATTTGTAGATTGAATATCTTCAGAACTTTACGAGAAATATGCAGTTGAAGATGAGGGGTGACGAATGGTCTTTGCGAGCATTCGCGAGCATGCCGAGCACTGCGATTTTTTCGCGAGCGCGAGCAGAAATAAGAAATTTTTTTGCGATCTTGCGAGCAACGCAAAAATTTGGGGAGCACGAGCAAGCGAGCACTCGTTTAAATTTTGCGAGCAAATCGAGCAAAGGCCGAAAATTTTGCGAGCAATTAATGGAACTTAACATCGATTAAGGTAACGGTAAGCATGTTTTAGCTATCTTTTAAAAACTAGAAATTATTTTGAATAAATAATAAAACAATGATTGGATACGGATAGAGCTTTCAACCGCTGAAACTAAGGAAGGGAGGAAGGATGGAAGGAGAGAGGAATTCGTGGATGAGAGGACAAAAGACGCGCCCTCTTTACAATATATTATAACATGTATATAACACATGAATATTTTACATACACTGAAAGAGATGCCGAAATAAACAGGAATATTGCAGTCACGCTGGTCATGATCATAGTAGGAATATCACTGAAATAACTAAGAAATATTGTAGGAAAAATCAGCTCTCACCTCCATATCATTCTTGTTATTTAAAAGTTTTATTTTCTTACCTCAAAATTGTCAGCTCTTCTGATCAGTTGTACGTCTCCTAACTTTTGGAGGCTAAAAGAGTTCTGACTGCTGTTCGCTTCTTCAATTGTCTGAGTTGTTTGCCTGTGAAGATCCAAATACGCACAGCAATTAAAACTCAAACAAGATTTAACGCGGGATATGTTTCGATATATTTTCAGGAGGACCCTTCTCCCCCCAAAAAATCAAATTCAAACGCAAAAAAGACAGTTTTTTGTCACCTGAGGTGCCGGCTTATCGGGCTGACAAATAAAAATGTTTGACAAAAAACAGCAGGCATCACAGATCTTATTTTTATTACTGACGTTAGCTGGCCGTTTCAAAAAGCCATCTATCGTTTTGTAATTAATGCTTCATTTTTCCGGTCTTGTCCTAATGGGCATAAATTGACAAATTCTGCCATCTGGTCGCAAAGAGACAAATGCATTTTGTTTTTACAAATATTGTTTATTAACCATATGATTGACGTGTCGTGGTCATTTTAAGGAAGAAGTGATACAGAGATGAATTTACTTTTCTTTCTTTCGTAATTTTTAATTCCTTCTGTGGTAACGACAAGTTTCTGTTACTACTTAAAATAGTTCTACGAAACTAGGATTTAAGCAAGGAACCCTAAGCAAGTTCCGCCTTTGGAGCTGCCGCATATAGTCTATGAGACAACTAGCTGGACTGCTTAAACCCTTCAGACTAAAATTCAAGGACGTCTAAGGGCAAATAGAAATCTAGAAGTTCGAGTTCCGACAAAACAAGCTAAAAACTCACTCGTTTATCCAGTAGAAAAAAGATGGGGATCTTCGCTTTCAGTATAAGTTAAACTGTGTAATAATTACCCCTGTCACAGAAACATTTTATTGCGGAGATATGATAATCACTCACTCGATAAACGCTGAGGTTGGAAGCAACACCCTTGGGTCTGTCTTCAGGGCTTATAAACTTCCAAGTATATCCATATGAAAAAAAGCAAGAAGCCTCAGATTTATTAATAAAGAGTTATACAGACTTAATACAGTCGCAAACTTCCGAGGAAGTCGTCTGAAAGCTGGGCTTTCACATTGTTCAGTGATGTCACAATCCAAAAACCGGAAGTGATTTTGATTGGATGATTGTCAAAACATTCGTATAAATTATACGAGTTATTATTAGCAATTTTAGCAGGACTGTAGTTTGATATTCAGCGGATCGCATGCTTGCGTGGAGTGAGTGTGGATTGCAAATTTTTTGTCCGTTTTATTGGAATTGTATTCATTTGGAGGGATTTTATCAAACTGTAACCCTAAAATAAAACGTTCAAATCCATCGCTGAAATTTTTTCTATGACTTCTTTTCTTCTTCAGATTCGAAAAGCAGAAGAAATTGACCGCTGATAAAGGATGTTTTGAAGAGCAAAACATTTCTAAGATATATAACGACATTTAAGTCGGTGTTTAGGATTCTACACTAGATGAAAGAACGGAGTAAAAAACGTTTTGGCCTGTTCAAGTAACTTGCTATTTTCAGTAACATTCACGTCATTGAATGAAGCGCACATCATTCCTTTTTTAATAGCCGCAGGATAAAATAAATTCTTTGGTCTCAAAAAATGCTATGCCACTAACAAACGTTTAAAGTCCTATGAAAATGAGAGCGAAATTCTTCCTTTTTAATACAGGGAAGAACAGTTTGCGCGAATGCAAGGTTTTTGTAGAAGTCCGATAAAGTATTACTTACTCGAAGGATAATCGTATCCTTATATCAGGTACTAGCAATCGTTCGATGGTATATAAAGAATATCTGTTCAATTTGACTTCATTAAACACACATCTTTGTACATCTTTTTAATTCAGTGACCTCATGGTAGGGAAAAATACGCTTAAATTGTGAAAAAAATGTAGTGAAGGCTTTTGAACGTGACCTCACAACCAGCAAATTCCAATTCGTGTTGCGACTTTGCTTACGTAACAACTCAAACCTAACCACTCACAATGCTAATTCACTGGTGACCAGTGACTTGCCTTGGCATAAAAGTAGAAATAAAATACTAACTACAGTACACAGCGTTATTTGGCCTTACGAAGTCAACTCGCAATTTCCACCACCAACTTTAACACAAAACCCATCGGCGACTTTAATAAAGACTTAAATCCAACTCATAAATCCAGCATATCTACAAATCGCTAGTTTGGGTATTAAGCGTTTCTTGGGGAAAGGGGTAAAGTGAATCAGAAAAGGTACTTTAACTGTTGCTCGTAACAGATAAATATGTTCACATACGGCGCAGTAGTGTCGATAACGCCGTTCATGACCAAAGTATAAAGATAATCAAAAGGCTAC
>OZ037781.1:8180903-8250903 GCA_964035525.1 Porites cylindrica | reverse complement strand
TAGTTTCCACGACCACAGGTGGAATGGCGGATGAGCGTGTTAAGTACCACAGCAGACTTGCGGAGCTGGTTGCACAGTTTCCTGGATAAGAGCTAAAGTATCTTTCGACATCGTACGCTCTGCGATACTATACTTGATAAGCTCAAGATCCAGAAGACAGCTAGACTTTGTTGACTCAGACCTACAGATCGAAAATATTAGAGCCTGCCCGAATTAATCTTTTTTTTTCAAAGAACTTTTCAAAGAATTAGGAATTAAGGAATACGAGATTTTATTCTTTTTAACTTTTTTTCTTGTTAATATCAGAGACGGATAATTCTCTTTTGTAATGACTTAATTTAAAACTCTGGACTGCCTGCACGAGTTATTGACCGTATCTGAGCGCAAGGAATGTATTTGCGAAATCGTTGTTGACAAAGTGATTGTTATTTTTATAATTTATATAATTCTTAATGTTACATAGTGCTTAATTCTTACTTCAAATATTTCTGTAAATTATGTAATTAAGTTGAATAAAATTATTTTATTTATTACAAAACATGTTCCAATTAGCAAAAGTTCAGACTTGCAAAGAAGAAAGGTAAAGAAGGCCATGGATAAGGCAAAGTAACAAAAATAGCCAAGAATTGTTCGACATTAAAAGGAAGGGAAAAAGGGGGGCCAAGGAAACCCGCCTGTATGAGAGTCAGAGTTTCTTCCGCCCATGGATATCTCAACTGGGATAAGTTCTTGTCCAGTAATTTTGTAATGCTTTCCATGTACGGTCTACAACTAACAACAACAAAATTCCTGATGTGTGTATACCTCGATCGTCAATTCATTTTGAACACCAATTGATCCAACCCATCATATCATATATGTGTGCTACACGACAAGGCAATCATCAGTTACAAACGTGAGACTATTTACTCTGACAAAATACGGTTTTTATAAAAAATCAGTATGTGTATGCTTCGTTCTTCCATCAACATACAGATATAATGTATAAAAAGCAGTGACAAACAATGCTCACAGAAGAGCGCAAATTTTAGCAACAGTTAAACGTAAACGTAAGCAGAACTTTTCATGGCCAAGAACCCACCATAAGGATCGTCCCAAAATAACAACAATAGCAAATTGTTCACGAGAAAAAGCTAGTGGGTCATCCCACCCGCGCCTTAATACATGAGTGATTGTGTGTAATACCCATATTTGTTAAAACAGGATAAAATCTCGCCAGTAATTTGGTTATACTTCTCTTTTAAGGTGAATAATTAACAGCAACAACTACCAATATTATTGATATGTGTATGAAATCCATTTTTTAAATAACAATTGAAACAACTTTTCATGTATTTGTGCTTCGTTCTATTACTCATGAATCATCAACAACGTTTGTTCCTCCCCGCACAAAATTTTACACCCCTTTGCTTGTATAATTTGAATAATGGCCAAAATGTATGTCAAAGTCAACAACGGCCGGCAGCAAGAAAAATTCAACAGTTATGAACATGAGTGAGTCTATTTACATCAAGAAAATACTGAATGATATAAACCTAGAATTTTGAAAACCGGGTTAGCAAAAAAATCAACTCATTCTGCTACTTGTCAATTGAAAACAATGAAAAATCATTCAACCCCAATTATTCATCAGTTAGGGCTAGGAGGCAGTAAGTTAGAGGTCCCCAGTGGCATTTCACTGAGTCCAACTTTAAAATGACGCAAATTTTAGAACATTTATTCAGTAATCTGACTCTGTGGAGTTTCAAACCGGTGTCATTTATTTGGAGGCTAGGGGCGATTTAACGGAGGGTTATTTGCGTTACCGGTTTGAGAGGCTTATTTTCGGAATTTTACGGTATGCGATGAACGATCGTTTTTGAATCGGAGAAATACTACTGTCCCCAACCAACGGAGAGAAGGAGGAGAGAACCTTGGGAACGAGGATTCCGCGCCCCGCTTAAAAATAAATATGGCGGATGGGATTATATTGATCTGACGGATTTTTCTGCACGACTTTGAAATTCCCTACTTGATCTATCAAGGAGATTACAGTTTAATGCGAGTGAAGATACGCTTGATTTTGTAAGTTTCCGTTTACAGCAAATACGGCAGCACTTGGTGCATTTTGGTGGCGGTTTGGATGGGGTACCGCAATCTATAACAGACGTTAGGCCGTTTAGTGTAAGGGTGATTCTTTCGCTTGTGGAAGGAAGCGCATTTTGCTCGCTTCGCCATGTAACTGATGTATGCGCTACTTATTCCGCCATGTAAAATGCTTGCGTTATTTTAATTCGCCATGTAAAATGTATGGGTTATTTTAATTCGCCATGTAAAATGTATCACTTAATTTTGACCCCCCAAAAGCGCCATAGTTGACATAGCGTGATTCTGTCGGTGTTGAAGTTCAATGTCAGAGCTTAAATCAGAGCGAGCGGTTTATTTTTCAGCAGATATTCTCTGTTTGTTACGCCGTCCTGATAAGCCACAATAATGGCGAAACAGCTGTCGACGACTACAACCCCGCTTTGGTTAGGGTTCTTTCGGTGTCGTGTTGATGTCTTGCAAAGTTTACTTTCAGCTTTGCGGAATTCAATGCTACTTTTCTGTACTTTGTATAAATTTGGCTGATCAGGTCTTCTTATAGATCCTACTTTCTGCGGCAAATTCGTTTGCGGTCCTTTTGTAGTTCATGTCTAATTTAATGTACAGAGAGGACCATACAACCGATTGTTGGATCCACCTCCTCCTGCTCCCAATAATTACGACGGTAATCTAGTCTTTATAATTATATTATTTCTTTATGCAACAAGGCCTGGAATATAGGGTTGAGAATCGAAAAACTTGCAATGTGTAGGTATATGATACCAACGTTGAGATTTCGTTATTTTCAGGTTCTCCTTGAAGGATTTTACAGCATTTTTTTTCCAGGTGTTTTTATTTTTATTTTTTAAAAAAAGTAAAAATAATATTAACCCTCGGACGTACAAGGGGGTGGATGCCACCCTTTCGAGGTTTTTCTGAGTTTTTTCCTAGAGGCCAAAACATCCATATCAGTACCTGCTGTTTTCAGTAGCTGTTCGTTCATCCCTTGCGCGCATTTTGAGTCGAGTTCAGTGATGGTCAGTTTATGTGGCTAATTAAATGTAATTTAGGCAAAGTTACATTGCAAGCCAATGCGGTCAGCGGTCTCCTCCTCAAGCGTACGTGATCTGTGGGGTGACCGCGGGGGGCTTTTGCTTATCTTGTGACTTACGTTGCATCTCACGCTGGCATTTATGAGCTGATCTTTGCGGATTCTGAGGCGTTCAGGACTGACTGCTCCTAGGTCTCCGAGGATGAGTTTAACTATGGTTACAAGATATAACGTCATAAGGGACTGGTCAAAAAGTATAGGGGGGGGGGGGGTGTGCCGGAGCAGAGAGGGGGTGGGTCATGAGGTTTTGAGCCTTGTGCAAGGGGTGGGTCGTGCAATTGTTAGCTACCCTTAGGGGGTGGGTCACCCTATTTTATTACATAGCTAGGCACTAACTACTAACGAGACAGTTGACTATGACTACACTTGTTATATAAAACACCGCCAGCTGGAATTATTGCTAAAATACTCACAAACCTGTTGTGCGAGAAAGTACAAAAGGGTGACAGGCCGCACATCTATACGGGCGTGGAACCCTCTGTTAACCTTTTTTTTTTGGCTCTTACGAGCATGTCCTTTAATGATTTTCCTTTTTTGTAAGGAAATGATTGGTGGTTCTTTAAAAATTTATTGAGGTTACAGTTGGTTTTGTATAAGATTCCATTTTTTCATTCAAGCTTCCTTCATAGTAGACACTGAGGGCTAGTATTGTGTCACGAATGGCAATATTTCCTTTTCCTCCTTGTTGTTTTGTTTTAGGAGTTTAGACTCCCTTTTGTGAATTTTATTTCTCATAGTATGTTTTCTATCAAAGTTTGTGGGTAGCCTTCGTCCATCAAGCGTTATTTTTTAAATTTGAATTATTTTCCTCAAAGGTTGTTTCTGAGGAGTTTTTTCGTAGGATTCTCAAGCCTTCTCCTTTGACAAATCCTTTTTTTAACATTTGGAGAGTGACACGAGGTGAAATGTGTGTGCAAGAAGGTTTGCCTTTGTTAAAAATGTGTCTTTGCATCAAGGATAGATTTTTTTCTTGAATCTAGTGCCTTTGTACACAACCGTGTCTAAAAACGTAGTCTCAGTGTCAAATGTTTCGGCCGTGAATTCAATAGTTGGGTGATGTAAGTTTGTTTCTTCAATGAAGGCTTCGCTGTCTGGTTTACTCATGTCCCATAGGGCAAAGATGTCGTGTATCTAGCATTTCCAAACTGTTGTTCTAAAGACAGTTTTGCTTAGAGTTGTTGTTTCAATATATGTCATGAAAATATTGGCAAAGGAATCAAATCTGCTGTCTTTGTGCCCATTGCAGTTCCATGGTTTTGTAGGTAGTGCTTTCCATTGAAGTGGAAGAAATTTTCTTTCAGGATTGATTAATCTAAGCATTTCCGGCAAGTAATGTGTAGGAATGGATTGTCTTTGTATAAATTTTCATATGCTTTGTGACAGACAATTTCAATATACCCTTGTTTTGCTGTATATTTGTGTCAAGACTCATAACGTCCATCGAAACAAGGAATGTTCAGTTTTTCACATTTGTCTTTACAGTGAAAGGTATGATTTCTGTGATTTTGATATTGGTTGTAGCAGTGTATCAACAAATTTTGTCAAGCACAGAACAAGGTTTTATTGGATTATTAAGAGGAAACCAAACATCTATGTTTTAACTAGGGGGTGGGTCATGCAATTTCCAACCTTGCTTTAGGGGTGGGTCAGTCATTTTTGTGCCGAAGGGAGGGGGTGGGTCATGTGTTTTTTATCAATCACATTTCCAAATGCTCCGGCCCATCCCCCCCCCCCCATACTTTGCATTGTATAGAGTACTATGACCATTCTGTTTCCCGATATCAGCCTCACACACTGTTCATACGAAAAAACGTTAATCCGGGAAAGAGAGTCGCCCTCTCTGCGGAGTATTTTCTCCCAGTTTCTTTTCTTAAGTAAGGAAAAAGTTGACACCTTTACTCAAGCTAACATCGTTCGCTCGCGCTCTGCCTAGACGAACAGTTGGGCGAGCCAAATTGTTTATATGAGCAAAGGTTGACCCGGATAGGAGAGTGACCCTATTATCGAATTCATTCTCTCTTTTTGTCAACAGCAATAGTCTTTATTCGTACCAGTCTGCAGCAACATGAGGAAACAAAGCATAATGAAAATCAGTACTATCTTCCTCAAATAACAAGTAACTGTCAAATAACGAACTTCAGGGAACGAATCGAAATAAAAGCTGTTGCTATCTTGCACGTCGATAAACGTCGATAAAATCACCTAAGCTAATTTATCCCTGTCTGAAGAAATTTTATCCGTGAACAGACTTTCATTTTTTCAGATTTCAAATCTCAGTCAATCCATGGGCCCCAATACCCATTTTCGAGCGCCAGTGTCTTTGCTTCTGGATCAGCGTCAACTTTCCCAGAAGGTACCTCGCCCGTCTTGTAATATGTGACTCTCCTTCTTAACGTCCTTACCACTTCCGGGTACGTGCTTTTGAGGTCTTGACTCTCATATGGGTCAGCGGTGATATTGTAAAGTGCAACATTAATTGTGCCACCAGATTTCTGCGGATAACAAAAGAAGGCAGTTGGAAGATTAAAGAAAATATGTATATGAAGCATTGTGTCTTGCCATGCTACAACTAAACATTTAACTAAACTGGATGATAAGATTTTAAATAGCAAATCGCAGCTCGTTAGTTTGTAGGAAAGTGGATATAACAGTTAATCAGCACGTCAGCACGTCACGGTATTGGTGACTTCGAGCTGGTTCAGAATTCGTGGATGGCACAGTTCATTTAATTATGGACAATGCTTTGCAGTGGAAAACCTCTATCCAGTGGATTGCGCAACTGGTCTCGTACGGAATACCCAATTGCGTGTGTGGGAGCGAGGGGGGGTGGGGGGAGGGGTGACCGAAAGCGGGCAGGAGGCCCTTCGGGCAATTGGGATTAAACCCGGTATGGCCTAAGCTTAATTTGAGGGCCATATATAGCAATGTGACTGCATCAAACAATGCAGAATTATGAGTGGTGACTGTTGAGTTTTCTCTTAAAACCACTGATTAAAGTTTGCGGACCTCTCCAGAAATCAACCTCCGATTAATTTTAAGCGTTTAATTGGTCGAAAATATTTTTGGTGAAATACCCATCAGTCCCAAGGGCTCAGTAGACTGGGTGTTTCCTTCTCTGTCCCATCATGCTCTCTTGTTAATACCTTTTTCATTTTCCTTGTTCCAGAGGACAACTCTGGCGGTTCGGACCATTGTTTATCGGTTACGTTTAACAACAGCTTCATGTCGCCCACACGAATTGCCGCACTGTCTCCGTCAATATTGTGAAGAATCTCTGTTCTTTCGGATGGGACCCCTTTAGAAATTGCGGGCCATATGTTGTAGCCATCCAATGCTGAACTATCAGAATCCTCTTCTATGCCTGACAAGTAACAAGAAGCAAAGTTAATAGCGTTTTGTTTTTCTACTACCGTAAATCCTCTATTAAGCCCCCCCTCCTCTCTAATAAGCCCCCCCCCCTTTTCAGAGGAGGAAAGTTAATAAGCCCCCCTCTCTATTAAACCCCCTCCCCCTCCTCCAATCCTTATTCTTCACAAAAAAATTAACGATTAACGTGGACTGATCAGTTATGGTTTATTCATAAAAATTACCGAAGAACATGAGGTCGAAAGCACATTTTTGAAGAATAAGAATTTTGTTTTTGTTACTTTTAGGCTCCCACAAGTGAATTAAATACTTTTGACGGTGACTTTAATCGTACAATGCGTAAGTCTACTCTGTTTCATACCACGGTAATTTTGCTACAGGTGATGCGTTTCGCTAAATTAAAAAAAACCCCCTTTCTCTTTTAAGCCCCCCTTCAAAAGTGCTTGAAAAAATAAGTCCCCCTGGGGGCTTAATAGAGGACTTACGGTGATTAAAAATAGTAGTATAGGGCGTACCGGTTACTCCTCTTTTTTGGGGGGGAATCTCATTAAGGTGGGGGGGAATAAATTAACGTCGCTGACGTCATAGGCTATTGTCTTGATCTCATGAATAAAATGCGCAGGAATCTCATAAAGATAAGGTCAAGTGCTATTCTTAGATGGATGATGTCATGCTTGGTATAACCGGTTTGACAGGATTTAGTTATTTTCGGAAGATGATGTTATCTGTATTCCGGGGTACTATGATGTCATAGTTGTTTTGAATACTTCAATAAAAACAATAGGCTTGCCTAGACTTGCCCGGGATCTTTTAACCCTGATTGGATAGTAAACAATCTATTATGTGTTTAACATAAAAGCGCGCTTTCCCTTCAGTATTTCATTCTCGCAATCGCTTTGTTAATGAAAAAGTCTTACTATCACCAATATTTTTTAAAACATTGCTCCAAACATGCAAGTGGAATCGAGCTGTAAACTTGTCTGACTATTACAGAACTGTTTTCTCCCATCTATCTCGAGCACATGAAAAACTATTGAAGTATCAACGTTTCACGCACGGTTAATCAGGTAATTATGCGAGTTCACAAGCCCAAAGTTGAATACAAATTAGCTCTACAGGAAAAACCTCAAGGGAGCATATTGACGTATTATTATAAAACAAATAACTTAACAAGGATCAATTAAAACACGCGACTCATAACTGCTAGCAATAAAACCACAAGAGAGATACCGTTCTGATACAGGAATGGAAATTAATTAATCTTCATCTTCGCCCATGGAGTACTTGTAAGGTTTGAATTTCTTATGCCGACGTTTCTTCAGCTGTTTGCCATGAGATTTATGATCATCCAAATAATATAGAAATTGAATCCGACGCCTCTTGCGCTTCGGGCCTTGTGGTGATGGGGTTTCTACTGTGGGAGGAGGGGTCAGGAAAGCAGGATTTAAGGGTGGTGGAGGGGTGAGGCTTTCTTTGTCAGGTTTTTGAGAGATAGCCGCTTGTGTTAATTCAGGTGTTACATTAAAGGGGTTGAGGGGAGTCGAGAATACTGTCGTTGCTGTCGAAGAATCTTGTGTCCTTGATGTTAAGTCTGGAACAGTGCTGATTATTTCGTCCGGTCGTGTTCTTGTATTTAATTGTTCTTTAAAAGCCAGGTATCTGTTTTGCAACTGAAGGTATCGTTTAGCTTTTTCATCGTCCCGAAGATCGTTTCGAGAAAGCACGTCATCCATGTTGCCCTGTATTTCTTGCATAGCTGGAAGAAGTGGGACAGGCGAAAGAGTTTGCTGCTTCAGATATTTTAGGAGTTCTTGAGGAATATTTTCTTGAAATCCTGCTTGGTTAAAGCCTACTTCATTGGGCACGACGTTTGTTCGCAACCGACAATTATCTTGAGTAGTAGTTTTCAGATCAATCAAGATAACCAAAAGGTCTTTTTACAGCCTCTTCGTACTCATTTAAAAAGAAATCCGTCTGCCCGGGATACATTTGCTTCGCTAGAGTCACGATTTGCAATTTGTCTCGTGGATTCTTGAATAACACCAGATAGTGGCTGTTTAGGCTTATGTTGCGGCTACCTTTCCCCTGATGAAAGAGATTCTGCACGATATAAATCACGCTCAGATTGAGATGATGAGAACCACGTGTAAAGAGGTTCACAATTCGCTTGTCTTTACTGGCATCAATCATTTGATCATCAAACACGATCAAATTCCGTTTGTTCACATCAAAATAGGAATCCTGCTCCAAAGCCGTGGGAATTCCCTTGACGAATTCAATGTGTGGCATGGCGACTAGCATTTCTGTATACGCAGGCTGCCATTGTGAATAACACAAACAATCCTCTCAGGGGGAGGGTAAATTGTCTCTGAAGCTTGTTGCAATAGAGATCGAACCCAGGCCGTTTTTCCTGAGCCGGTCATTCAGGCAATCATGGAGGTAAAAGGATGCTCGAATCGAAACCGCTGACATTTCTGTGAAAACGGAACCGTTTGAAATGGTGTGAGACCAACATTGTGGTCTTTAGACATCACGTGCCTTTGCATGCTATCCTTTCTACTAAATGATTTTTCGCATACAGAACAGAACTAACTCATGTCAACTCCTCAGGAGCAGAATGTAGACTGAGAAAGAGGTAGAATGTTGCGCATTGATATAGTTTTGAAGGCTATAAAATTCAATAGTATTCCTCCACCACCACCACCACCACCACCACATTTCTATTGTTTTCCCTCCACCACCACCACCGCCACCACATTTCTATTGTTTTCCCTCCACCACCACCACCGCCACCACATTTCTATGGTTTTCCCTCCACCACCACCACCGCCACCACATTTCTATTGTTTTCCCTCCACCACCACCACCACCACATTTCTATTGTTTCCCTCCACCACCACCACATTTCTATTGTTTCCCTCCACCACCACCACCGACACCACATTTCTATTGTTTTCCCTCCACCACCACCACCACCGCCACCACATTTCTATTGTTTTCCCTCCACCACCACCACCACCACCACCACATTTCTATTGTTTCCCTCCACCACCACCACATTTCTATTGTTTCCCTCCACCACCACCACCGACACCACATTTCTATTGTTTTCCCTCCACCACCACCACCACCGCCACCACATTTCTATTGTTTTCCCTCCACCACCACCACCGCCACCACATTTCTATTGTTTTCCCTCCACCACCACCACCACCACCACCACCACATTTCTATTGCTTTCCCTCCACTACCACCACCACCACCACATTTCTATTGTTTTCCCTCCACCACCACCACCACCACCACATTTCCATTGTTTTACTCCACGATAGTCAATAAAAGAATGCAAACTACTATCATAAGTTCAGTTTGTCGCAATGTCTCAAGTTGTCAAGAACAATCGTGGTTTTCTTCAATTCTTAGCTCTTTGTCCAGCTCCTCAGCGACAGTTTCTCTTACGGACAGCCAGTCCACAACAACTACATGCATTAGTCCAAGTCTTATACAATATACTTAAGGAATACATTCTTATCCCCGAAGAAAATAAGCGGAACGTGTTGCCATATAAGGATGCTCTAGTAAACCTAGCAGAAACAAATGTCCCTTACAAAACAAAGAAGCGAATCCTTGTACAAGAGGGTGATGGTTTTATTCAAGACCTATTGGTACCTGCTGTGACAAGTCTTGATCTAGGATTTTTGATGCTATAAAAGAGGAAACGAAACTATAAGTTACTCATTTGAAGCTACGGTCTGTCACGGAGACTCATCAAAATGAAGAGAAAGATAGATTTGGTTGAAGAAGAACACGAGAGTGAACATGAAGAAAGCGAAAGTTCTGGTGATGAAAGCGAGGATGAGGAACCAAGAATAAAAGATGTTTTGAGTCCTCTTTCCCGAGCAGTGTCGGAAAAGCGTGCTTCTGAATTGCTGCATAGTATGGCCGGGTCCAAAGATATTCTTTTCTGGACTCCCAGCGGACAATTACTTCGAAATAAACGCACTATTCCCGTCACAAACATCGCCGAGCTAGTTGAGTATGTGTTGCTCCCTCATAACAATGAGAGGTTACCAAGCCTCGTGCGCTGAATACGTTTCTAGATGGACTTGCAGAGTTAGGAATCGATAAAGGTTTAATCAAGAACAAAAAGTTGTTAAGTGATTTAATAGAAAAGGAAAAAGGCTACCGAAATGTAGAAAATACTTCCGATAATGAGAGTAATAATGAGGAGAGTTCATCGGATATTGAAAATCAGGAGGAGGAGGAGGAGGAGGAGGAAGTGGCTTCTGAGAATGGCGTTGAAGCGGAAGACACCCAAGAGAGCGACAACTACACTGAAAACGACAGTCAGGAAATAGAAAGTAGTAGCCCTGAAACGTCCACCACCTTTCACTCTAAAAGTCCCTGTGAACATTGCGAAAACTCTAATGTGTACTCCACATTGATCATGAAATGTCCTAAATGCTTTTGGCACGATAACTACACGATTTGTCCTATATGCGATCACCAGATCCCCGAGGAGAGAAAATACATCAAAGAGGGCTTTCTTCGGTGTCACGATTGTGGATTAATTACACACAAAAACGCCAAGACGTTGGAAACCAATTTTTATTCACCTTCTAAAGAGGAGAACGAAGAGGAGGTCTAACTTCCATTCCTTCCAAATCGCTGTGTATTTGACTCTTTTTGTCACTGGTTTTCAATAAAGTTTTTTAAAACGGTATCTCTCTTGTCTGGTTTCATTGCTAGCAATTATGAGTCGCGTGTTTTAATTGATCCTTGTTAAGTTATTTGTTTTATAATAATACGTCAATATGCTCCCTTGAGGTTTTTCCTGTAGAGCTAATTTGTATTCAACTTTGGGCTTGTGAACTCGCATAATTACCTGATTAACCGTGCGTGAAACGTTGATACTTCAATAGTTTTTAATGTCCTCGAGATAGATGGGAGAAAACAGATCTGTAATAGTCAGACACTTGCATGTTTGGAGCAATGTTTTAAAAAATATTGGTGATAGTAAGACTTTTTCCTTAGCAAAGCGATTGCGAGAATGAAATACTGAAGGGAAAGTGCGCTTTTATGTTAAACACATAATAGATTGTTTACTATCCAATTAGGGTTAAAAGATCCCGGGCAAGTCTAGGCAAGCCTATTGTTTTTATTGAAGTATTCAAAACAACTGTGACATCATAGTACCCCGGAATACATATGACATCATCTTCCGAAAATAACTAAATCCTGTCAAACCGGTTATACCAAGCATGACATCATCCATCTAAAAATAGCACTTGACCTTATCTTTATGGGATTCCTGCGCATTTTATTCATGAGATCAAGACAATAGCCTATGACGTCAGCGACGTTAATTTATTCCCCCCCCCCACCTTAATGAGATTCCCCCAAAAAAAGAGGAGTAACCGGTGCGCCCTATACTACTAAAAATGGACAATTAACAACTCTTACGGAGCACTTCAGTGATCTAAAGGAGTGACGTGATCTAAGTATTCGTAACAATCAATGGGGGCAAACCTGCAAGATGGAGGAGGGTTGGGTACCAGTCAGTTACGTGAAAAAGCTCCTTGCATGTGACTCCAGTCCTCTGCAGCATTTTTCCATGAACAAAACCCACTCCTCTGACCCCTCCCTCCCAGAGGCTTCCTTTTTCACCACGAAGAGGCCAGTTGTAACCACCTTCATCAGGCGCCCCGCCATTATCAGTAGTCACAATCAACAAAGTGTCCCATAAACTAAACAGAAAGTAAAGCAACACGAATAATCTAAGTGACACATAAGAAGGTACAACTAACACGGCGAATACAAAAGGAGCTAAGAATGGATATTATTGACGAGATTAACGGACTGTAATTGTGGATTTTTGAATCTTGATAGCATATCAGATTTTCAAAGTTCATTTAAGTTGTTTGTGACGTTTCATATAATACTTGGGATAAAGATTTGTTTGGCACGAAGCGGTGATTTAGTCATTAACAAGATATTTCTCAAGTATTGGCTCAAGCTCAACATTTTAAGCCCTAGAAGAGACCATACTAGAACAGGCAATCAAAGAAGCGCAATAGTTATTTTAATTCCACTAAGAATGTTGACAATGACACTGTCTTCAAAACAGTTTGGTCACTTTTGCCTCAAGGACAGATTTAACGAACACAGACGTTCAGTCGACAAAACTAACATTAAATCTAAACCCACTATATTGTTTCTTAACACTTTCTCTCTCACTCTGACCATTCTCACACTGACATGCAGTTAATCTCATTAGGGGAAATTCATTCTTCACGTGACTCGGTCTGTAAGGCGGCGAGGGAACAACATTTGATATATAAGGACATGACTCTTGAACCTAACGGCCTAAACCGCCGTGACAAATTATTGTAATCCATATCCTTATTAGTTTTTCTTTTCGTTTCTATGCTGTACTTAATTTCCGCCTCTCCCTTTTCAACAATGTTTATTGCGACATTTCTATCTATAAACTGAATATTGTAATTCCTATCATAAATTCATGAATTGCAATACTAATGTATAAAGTAAAATACGGGATGGCGCCAAGGTGTGTATCTGAGTTATTCACGATCAAAAGTACACAACAACGCCTAAGGAACTGTGATTTTGAACTACCCCGCTGCGTTATCAGGAACCTTTCATTTGGTCAAAGGTCAGTAGTGAACTCAGAAACTTGCCAAGCAAAAATATTGCAATACACGTTAGTATGACCAGGCAGCTTTGTAATGGTCTTTGGACTTCCCGTTTTTTGGTTCTTGATATATAGATTTAGCCAGGGCTAAAAGCGAAGCTTCCGTTTCTTTACTTATGATAAAAGCAATCAAATTAAAGTAACAACAAAAATGAACTCTAAGTCAAAAAAAAAAAGGAAATCTTCTCATTCCTAAAAGCCTTCAGCATCAGACACTTTTAGAGAGAGGGGCTAAATGATTAAGAAAAAAAACATCCCGCAAACAAACCTGAATTGAAAAAAATGTTAAATTGTAGGTCTCTTAAGTAGCAGCAATTTCCAGGTTACGATTTCTAGGATCGGTGTTCAGGAGCACCCAGCGAGAACATAGTTCAAAACCACTTAAACATAGCATTGTTACACGTATTTTAGTATTTAAACGGTAGATATAGGCATATTTTTATCCCCTAAAAATTTTTCATCTGTTCGGATTTCCTAGCTGAAAGTCTAGTGATGCGAAAATTATAGGGATAAAAACTTACCTTTTCGAAAATTTCAGCCAGAAAAAAAGGCTCTCGAAAACTCTAGGTGCCCTTTTTACCGTAGAAATCCGTTAAAAATGGCCAATTATACCATTTTTTTAGATGTTCGAAAATCCTAAGAGAGGCAGGCAAGCAAGAAATTTTATAACAAATGCCGTTCCGAAAATTCTAGATCTCAAATCGTCTTGCGAACAGGTATTTTCCAAAAATTGCCATCCGGTGCCCCTGGGTGTTTCAGGCCGACTTAAGGACTTTTGTCTTCCCGGAAGCCCATTACATTTTGTCTTCTTTTCTTTCCTTTTCTTTTTTTTTTCAAACGGGCCCGGACGAACAGTTGTGTGTAGCCTTTACATTTATATCTCACAATACCTGAAAGAAAATTTTCCGTAAGGTGTATAATTATTTTCTCTGAGGACAGACAGGAAAGTAATTGATAACCTATTTTGCTACTAATAACTATAATCCAATCTTTCACTACACATATAAACGTTGATACAGCAACTTACAACTTTTTTCATTAAAAAAAAAGACAAACTCGGGATCGAAAAGCCGACGAGTCTGTCCGGTTTAGAATAGAGGAGAACTCTTTCATTTCTTAGATAAGCTCACTTTTTCAGTGAGAATATAAAGTCGTAAACAAATAACTGAAAACAAACGCAGTAAACTTAATTCAAGCGTTATTCACGGCACAAGTTACGGAAAAAGAGCAGCACACTGCACACTGCAAAAAACTACAGAAATTCTAGAATTCTACACACTGCAAAGTTCTTGAATGGCAAGTAATGAATGAGAAAATGAATAGCAATTCAATGCGGAACATGTACAAAAACAACACTTCAGTTTTTATTCAAGAAAGGGCCCGTCTGAATGTTTCTAAAAATCTCACGGTCTGTAGTCTCATGGTCGTTTTTTGAGCTAATGTTATGAAAAAAACATGACGGAAAAATAAGTTAATTTCTCTAAAATTTTTTTTTCAAAAACCCAAAGTTAATCCTAAAAAGCAATTCTTGTAAGATAAGTTAAATCGTTGCGTTCACCCAAATTCAATCGGTCGAGCACATGGCAAAAAATTAATTTCAAATGCACATTTTGAGGTTTTTCTTTCACGCCGATGTCAAAAAGTAGAAAACGTCCATGAAACCTTTATAAATACAAAAATTTCCTTTTAAAAACGTACTTTTCTTTGATCATAGAGTACGGAATGTACCTAAAGTGTCTTCAGAAACCTCGCTGCCTTGTTGATTCAAAACAAGCCAAGCCCTCCCATCCGCCGTGTAGAAAACAATAGAAAGACAATCCCATAGCGAAAAGCTTTCGTTTGTCCACAAAAGGGAAACTGAGCATTCTTTTGAACTTTCTCTTTCCATTTGTGTCTTTTATCGGCGTATTTTCAATCTTGAGTGCAAAACTTTGGTCTTGAAAACTACCACATGATGAACGCACGCCTGCCATTTTGTTGATGGATGACATTTCAAGGTGTCAAATCGGTTTCTTCCCTCACCCTCTAAATGGTTGACAAGACCATTGGACGTTTGAAGGGGAGTGGGTTATGGGTGATTTTACTCATTTAGTCTGAGAATTTTTTTCAGCATCTTACGTCATGAGCGATATTTCTTTCAGCGCAGGATATTTTTTCCCAGGAATTTATTTGCTTGCTTTTTTCCTCTCGAAATCAGTCTGCAGGACATTTATTTTTTCTGAAATCACCCAATAACCTGCGCTAAATAAAAGCTGATGCATTTACTTTTTTTGGTTCTCTGGCCATTCAGTCAAAGAAATTGTTAAACTGTTGACTGAAGTCTGAATGATACAAGTGAACAAGTGATTGAAAGTAAAAGACTATAGAAGACAAACCAAGGAGTGTATGGCCGTCCTTTTTCAAATGTATGAGAAATGTTATCGAAAAAGCTGTAAGTATATGCGTACTAAGTCTGCAAGGCAGAGAGGTAAAAAAAAAAACTTCAACTTCACAATATCAAAGTTTCGAGCACAACGGTATGAAGATATATGACAAGCAAGGGTTGGAAAGTCTTGAAGAGAAAAAGGCGGCGAACATGCAGACATGGTGTCAGAAGAATTTGGAAACTTTATAGCATAGGGAGACCGGCTAGCAAACTCACATGATGTGAACCCTCTGGACACCATCTGGATTATCGTTGACCAGAAAACATACAAAGAACCAACCCCAAAATCACTGGACGAGTCGAGCTAAGGCAGTGACTACGCTTCGCCTGAAAAAGTGTGTCTGTAGACACACTTTGGGAGCTCGTACATTCTATACCTCACCACTTAGAAAATGTCAGAAAACATAAAGAAAGACATTCTGGTTAGCGATACTTCGGTTATTTAATGTTAAATGAATAATGAATAACATACTAAGTTTTACAAAAGGTATTTTTAATAATCAGTGAAATTTGAGCGAAGAAAAAATCGGAACGAACATTTGAAACACCCTGTAAGTGAGTTTGCCAGACACGAGTCCACAAATCTTTGATTGGTAACCTTCAGCTGAACCTTGCCAGGCACTCTTTCTCTCTCTTTGACCGGAATAAGACTCGGCCCAAAACAAGCAAGACGAGCGAATGATTCAACGGCTAGCTTATCATTAGCAGAAACGATGGACAATTACAGAAATTCGCCGACCATCAAATTCTGTGCTGACTTATTCCCTGCTCACAGATGTCCTTCCGCTGTAAAGTTTAAAATAAGACTAGAATGCGCTAGCGTGAATTGATCAAACGTCCTTTTAATTTCTAAGGCTTACTTTCCGGCAAATGGAATGAACTAAATGTAAAAAGTGAAATAGAAATAGCAAAATATTAAACTTCTAATTAAATATTTTCTTATGGTTTAGAATAAACTATTCTTGAAACTGAGAATGATTATGTTTTGATCAAAGCTGTGTAAATCGAACCGAAACTGTGCATGGAACCTTGCGTTTATTTCCTGTATTTATCTCACCTATTGTATGGAATATGTGTGAACATCTTCATTATGAATCGGTATATTTCAAAGAGCTACACAAGGAGCAAGAATACCATATACAGAGCGGGGGCAGCTGTAGTGTCAACTATTACTAGTCTTTGTGAAAAATTTGCTACACAACTCCATTCTTCTTGTGTGAAGTGATACACACCCGTTAGTAGCTAAGGCCTCTTGGTGGTGCAGCGCAGGAAAGATAATGCGCAGCGCCCGTTTCTGCACTCGCTCGATGTTATCTGATAGTTTGACAGGGAGGGCATTACGCCAGACAGGACAACAGTATTCAAGGACAGACCTAATGAGCGCAAAATAAAGTTAGTAGGTCAGCAGGTGGTACTCCGCCGCGTTTGAGAACACGTTGAATGTGCAGCCTCTTTGACACCTTAGCCACAACCTCATTAATGTGCAAATCCCATTTGAGATTACTTTGGATTGTAACGCCCAATACTTTATGAGCATCAACTGACTCAAGGGCCTTAGTGTCTATGGTCCACGACTCTACGAAAACGCAAAGTCATCGCCTTGCACTTTTTAGGGTTAAGAACCATATTGTTTGTAGCAGCCCAAGTGCTAATGTTGTCAAGTTCAGATTGCAAAATTGACAACCCGCGTGCCGCTGCAAATTCTGATATAGTGATGTCATTCACATACTTCCAGTATGAACAACGCGGGGAGGCCAATTTCAAATCGTTAATCATTATTACAAAGAGTATAGGACCCAATTTGGTCCCTTGAGGTACACCGGCACGTACCGGGAGCCAATTGGAGACGGTCTGCCCTAGTTTGACACATTGCCACCGATCTGTTACGAAAGAACAGTACGTAACTTGTTATTCCAAAGAACGCTTTTTTTTTTCTTGTTGATATTCATTTAGAACAATATGGTTGCGATCCTTTCGCGGAGAATCTCAGCTAATGCGGTTACATTTCGAAAACAATATTTTTGTGGTCTCGCGTTCTTCTGATCGCGCGCGGCTTTTTGCTTTTAATCACCCGGGGCTTTGGTTTGTCTCGTGACTGATTTCACGTGGTGGTAAAAAGAAAGAACAATTTTAGTATTTTCATTTTATCGAACAAGGTGACTTGTCGAGACTTAAATCTTCAATAATAATTAAAACAAACCCCTTACAGTTGCAATAATTTCTAACAAAATAAAATAGCGCTTGTTAATAAATGTGAGAGCCGACAACCCGTGATTTACAGTATACCAGTTTCAGGTATTTTTTTGACACCCCCGACGCGCTGTCTCGCTGGTTCTGTCGACGACTCCATTGTTTTGTATTGCGCAACCGATCATTTAAAATGACCTGAGAAGCAGTATCTAAGGGCTTGCGGTTCGTCATGCTTTAATGTGGCGATTTCGTCCCGGACAAACCTAAGTTGTACCTGTGTGGGTAAAAAATATTTGCTTTTAATGAAAGGCTTCCAAAGTAAGACCAACATTTAGCGATTTACACCCCCTAAAAGGAATAACAAGTAAAGGGCTCCCCCGGGGATTAATATCGTATTTCCTTTTGTTTCTCCCCCGGAATTTACTTATAATCTTTGCTTTCGTACCCCTAAGGACCTGCCCTAATGTAATTTTGATGTGAAATAAATAGATGTTTTATTTGACAGGTTCAGATCTCTACTTATTATCTACTCACCCAGCTGTCTTCATGGCCTCTGTTATATTTCCTATTGCTTCATCAACATTTTCAACCATTCCTGCATAGATTCTTCTGTCATCATCTGTGATGTTTTCGTACTTTTCCGTGTACTCGGTGGGAACTTGCAGAGGACTATGGACGCTTTGAAATGGTAGATATAAAAACAATGGTGCCGAGGCATTGTGGGATAGGATTACGCTCTGTGCTTGCTGCAAATAAAAAGCACTCGAAATTGACATCCATTTTACTGTCTTGGGGCCAGGTCACGCTAAAACGTAATCATATCTATTAAATTCAAAAAACAATGGTCGAGGTTTGTTATTCCAGACTTTTATGTATTGAAACTGTTTCCTGTCCTGTTCCTTAATGTTTTCCTCTCCTGACTAATCTACAATAATATCTTGTCAAATGAAGAATGATCCTGGCAGTTGTAAACGCAATTTATGCAATTGCGTAAGAGAAGCCTGAAAAAAATTCGGGACTTCAACGTCGGGATTTGAACCCGTGACGTCGCGTTACCGAACACATGACCTGCTCCCATCATCAGTGGCCTCATAGCTTAGTTGGTTAGAGCGTCGCACTGGTATCGCTAGGTCACGAGTACAAATCCCGTTAAAGTCGTGGATTTTTTTCGGGCTTTTCTTACGCAATTGCATAAATTGCGTTGACAACTGCGAGGACCATTCTTCACTTGATTTTATTTTCGCAGCTCTCATATATGATTTATTTCATATACATTTGTAACCGAAAAAAATGATAGTCGACAGTCAAGATCCAGAAGATTTTTTTGCGGTAAAAAGTACTACAGATCTTTTCTCCGTATGATCAGGTAGGTGAAATAGCTAAACGAAAAAAAAATAAAAATAAGAATCTATTCTTATTCCAAACCTCAGCGTAAAGATACGTAGAATAAACTCCGTTCTTATCTTCTTCAGGCGTTCCGTCATCATGTAGATCAAGAATTCCGCCTAGCTCGTGTGTGTAATGATCTCCAGCGCCAAGGTATATGCCATAAAATGAATCAAAGCCACGGTATAGTGGAGTGTATGACGAGCTACAGAATCCCAGATGCCACTTTCCTATCATATGTGTAGAGTATCCTGATGTGAAATAAAAATGAGTGCATTTTAAAGCTATTGAAATATAGTTTTTAGTGGCGCCCCAAGACACTACATCTGGGGTTGCAGAACCTGCTACAGGACCCCTCAGCTAAGACCCTTTAGTCCCAATATAAAATTAAATCTTACAAACAAGCATCTACAAACAATCCTACAAACAAGAAATGGGATCCTTTGGTCCCACTCTTCAATGGTAATTGTTAGTTTAATTGGCAAATGTATATTTGTTCCAAGTTACCACCTCTGGAGACGGCTTTCTTGTAGTTGTGTACTGCTTACTACCAAATGCTTTTGGAAAAGAAGATTGTGATCAATTAACAGCTTTGAACTTTAAGAACATTTCTTTTTGTCTTATTTATTCTGCTCTTTTCTTGTATTTACTTGGTAATGTAATTAGTGTAATTATAGAGTAATTAGTCTACTACTGTTGTTAATTGGTTAATTGCATTGTACTGTTTGTGGAGTTACTAATAAAGATTAAATTTATATACAAAAAAGAAAGAAAGAAAGCGAAAACGGATTCTGGAATCTGAGAAATTTTTCATTGTGGAATCCGGAATCCTGGGCTTTGGAATCCGTAATACAGCTCAAAGAATCCGGAGTGCTACTATAAAACGATTAGAATCGAGAATTCAAGTTCCACTGCAAAGACCGGAATCCATGCCAGTACCACATGGAATCCATAATCCAAAACTGTATTGGATTCTCTTTCATGAGGTGACTTATTGAAAATATCCTTAGACTTAAAGCATCGTCAAACGCGGCTGCTTCAAAATTAACGTTAAAAATCAGTGATTGCCTGTGTCTTCATGCGTAAACATGGCCCCGGTTCGGAAAAGCATTACACAACTACGGAAACTTTGAAAGCCGTTTTCATCTTTTTAAACAATCTTCAGTTCTAACAAGTTTGAGAAATTTAACTTTAAAAAACCAGGCAAAGATGTATTTAAAACAAATTTTAATAATGTCTCAAAATGCAGCTTAAGTGAATCATTCCATTTCTCGACAGGTAACGCAAAACATTTTTCCCTTATATTCGCACGTTATCCGTATGAAACCGTGTGGTGTTTAGTCAAGATCTCTGATCCAAGTACATGCTAGTAACAAACTGGTAACATACGGACATACGGATACATACAAGAATTATTATTATACATTGTACACATTATGTCTTCTCATTGACTAAGAGCTTACAGCTTTTTTTGGAAATCAGCGCAACCTACAGATTAATTAGTTATCTGCTAGCAGATAACTGACTAATTTCAATGACAATTATGTCAATTCAGGTTCCTTGCGACAGTGTGTTTCTCGTTATTTTCTTCAAAGCAATGTATAATAAAACTATTATTAGATTCGGTTTTTGTGCGGATATCCTAAATAATCAAGGAATAATCTTGTGATATATCCTAAATAATCAAGGAATGACCATGATTATTCCGGATAGCACAAAAACCTTATCCACTATTTTTTTTTTTTAGTCACGCTGCTCGCCCGTCAGATCAGATACAAACCAAATTGCACTTCACCCAGTTCAATTCAATAACCATTAAAGTAGTAGGGCTTCAGCAAACTTAACCGTTTTGGTGCGTTCCCTTTGCGTTCCGTGTGCGTTCCCTTAATTAATAGGCATATGGGTCGAGTCTATGACGTCACCGATTGTTATAACCTGGGGGAAAAGTGGATTCCCTTTATTAATATGTATAAGTGTCTTCCTGCATACTAATTTGGATTAGGTTTACTAATGAGCGTCACTCTACTACAATAGGAACAATAGGCTTGCCTAGACTTGCCCGTGAAGTAACTTGAGCTCGGTTTTCGGACAGTCTATTAAAAGGAAAATAGGAATAAGAGAAGCGATCACCTAGCAACGCGAGAAACGGCTTCCTATATCTTATTTAGCGCTAAAACTCAGATATATAAACAAAACACATGTGCACAAAGTGGAGTTGAAAAGTCTTTATTTCCGTTTAGTTTATGTCTTCTTATTGAGCTCTAAAACTCGGGTATATATAAACAAAATACACAAAGTAGAACTGAAAACTCTATTTCAATTTTGTCTGACGTTTTCTCCGTTCTATCTCGAGGAAATGAAAAACTATTAAAGTCTTGTAATTTCACGCACTGTTAGTCAGTTAATTATGCGAGTTCACAAGCCCAAAGTTGAATACAAATTTTCTCTACAGGAAAGACCCAAGGGAGCACCTTGACGTATTATTATAAAACAAATAACTTAACAAGGATCAATTAAAACACGCGACTAATAATTGCTAGCAATAAAATCTGACACGAGATACCGTTTAAAACAAAAAGAGTCAAATACACAGCGATTTGAAAGAAATCTATTAAAAACAGTCAAAGAAAGCAAGTCATGTTTTACTTACCCCTCTCCCTTTTCAATTTTATTTCCCTCCTCAATTTTTTCTTTTTCCCTTCTCCACAATTTTATTATTTTCCCTCCTCAATGTTTTTATTCCCTCCTCCACAATTTTTATTATTTTCCCTCCTCAATGTTTTTTATTCCCCTCCTCCACCTCCACCTCCTCATTTATTCTATATATTTTTCCATCCACAAATACATCGACCTCCTAGCGACCCTACATCGACCCCACATCGACCCTACATCGACCCCACATCGACCCTACATCGACCCCACATCGACCCTACATCGACCCCACATCGACCCTACATCGACCCCACATCGACCCCACATCGACCCCACATCGACATATAACATATAACATATAACATATAACTCTATATAAGCCATGCCAGAGAGAAAACTCTGCTCGCCAGATAAAGTCTTTTTTACATTTTTTACTACTTTTTTTTTTACTTTTAAAGAAGACTAGCGAGAAGCGCGAAGCAAAGCGAGAATCAGTTGTAACTTCCCGGACCACTCCAGTCAAACGTATTTTAAAACTGTCTGCATGTGAAGTAGCTTAAAGCTATTTAAACGATTTAAAAACTATTTTTACCACAATTTGAGGTATTTTTATTATATTTCACGACTAAAACCAAAATAGCGTTAGAAGCTTGAATTGTTTTTGACACCTATTTGAATAATATTCATAACACTTTCCCAGGTTTTCCTTGTATTTGAAACATATTTGATATCAAAACTACATTTTAAATACAGTATTTAAACTATATTTTCGGAAAGAGAGTACTGGCGAGTAGCTAAACTCCATTTTGGAAAGAACAACCTAAAATCAAAGATTTAAAAAGTAGTTTGTACAAGTGAAGTTCAAAATCAGGTTTTAATTAAGATGTTTACTTTGTTGAATATACTTCCTCGTCTACGACCTTAAACAGCTCATAAATAACATAGTTATAATTAAAACATGTTTGAAGAAGGTTTAATAGGAAGTTCAATTTAAATTGTGATTTGAAATGACGAACACCTTGAAATCTCTCCAAACAGGATTAAAACCGGCTGTTTTTACAGTATTTTCACAAACTATCCTCATTTAAAAGGTATTTAAATGGAACCTGTTTCCAAACCTAACTTAAACAGGCTATTTATAGGGTGTTTTGAAAAAAACCCGCTCTCCTCAATGGTAAAAAATATACTTCAAAGGAAAAAAAGTCAACCAAATTTATTTTCAAACAGATTTTAAATATTGTTTCCGGGGTATTTTTAAAAATTGATACCCGCAGTCACGGACTTTGCAAACAAAGTGCAATAGACATGCAGAAACAGTCTGCCAAAAGAAATAAGAACACGTCGTCTAGGCACAACCCATTCTAGAAAGGCACTACTCTTATAGATAAGCCATCTCGACGGAAGTGTTTCGTCGTCAATCCAAAAGAAAATTGACGAGAATTCTCAGTTCTGGACACATCCGATTTCCATATAATCATGCGCGTACTTAATAAGTAACCAGTAAGTATAACCAGATGCTCATAAGGGGTTGAAACGTGTAACTCTCATATGTTTGCTTTGTCCGATGCTCGTGATTATTCATTTTCGAAAGTACCATATTTGGAACGAGAAGAAGAGATAACTGACCAATCAAACTTCGTAAACAACGTGACGTAGTTTTACTTCATGTTCCCGCGCCCGCTTGAAAAAAATGGTCGACAAACGGGGGAAAAACTCCCGAAAGCCGAGAAAGCTTTCAAAGGTTGAAACCAGAAATCTTACCGAAACACTAAGCAGGATATTATTGCCTTACCACCCGGGCCAAACATAACATTATAAAACCCATTGACGTCCTCGCAACTTCATGAAGTTTTCACTTCAAAAAACGATGCTTCGTTGACCCTCTGCACAGCTGGAGTAAACTTATACTGCAAATAGGCTTTTAAAATTCTTATATTAAGTCTAGAATAAACAGTAAAAAGTATTTTCGAATAAAATTCATTAGCTGAGGATCGAAAAGTGTCCAAAACCTGAACCTGACATCTTCGCAAAAAGTGATGCGTGTAATGAATGCGAGAATTAAATTCAGCTTGGATGTTGTAGTCACGATCGAAACCTTAAGGGCAATGTAGTTTAGGATGATGGGGAAAGAAGTTGTTGTGTGTTTAATGTTAGCTTGTGGCAGGCGTTTGAAAGGGAAGGGAAAGGGGGTTTTGGGCGTGAGAGAAACGCCTGCCACGCAGGCTAGTTTAATCTGTGAACAGAAAATCCTCAGCCACCAAGATACATCACTTGTAAATACCCCTACCCGGAAAAGAAATAATCCGTAAACCAGAGAAATGAGTTCAAGGATGGCAATGAAACTGTTGGAAAAAATCGCGAGTGCCCAGCGATGACGGTTCAACAATTAACAACAAGCTATGCTAAGAAAGCCGTGCAAGTAATGGCAGTAATGCTAAATTTGTGCGAAGCGTTTTTACTTGTATGTATAGGGTACATTCCGGAAAGGAGAGCACCTCTGGATGGACAGCAAATTGGTTGTACATAGTAATTATCCAGTATTACGCCTTCAGAAGCAAGTTTGTCCATGTTTGGAGTGTTGATTGTTGAACCATGAAACCCAACATCACTCCATCCTAAATCATCTAAGACTATCAGCAAAATATGTGGCGGATCACCATGAACTTTGAGCACCAACAACGAAAACGACGAAAACAGGAGAGCAAGGATCAGGAAATGATTAGACCGCATTTTGTAACCTTCCGGCGCTCCTTGCTCTTCGAAGCGAAGTGTCAGCGAATGAGTATGGCGCGCTGTTTGTGGGGTTTAGAGAAAGACTATCGGTTGAAATTTAAGTCTGTCACTTGTGTACATTACTCAGTCGGTTGGAAACATTTACCCTGTCGATTGCTATATTACTCTGTCAGCTGTACGCACTACTCTGTCAGTTGCAAACATTCACTCTGTCACCAGGTTGAACGCCATCTGTCGGTTGTAAACATTTACTTTGTCGGTTGTACAAACTACTCTGTCAGTTATGTACATTATTTACTTGGTCAGATGTAAACATTTACTTTTCTATGTAAACATTTCACTCTGTCGGTTGTGCGCACTACTCTGACGGTTCTAAAGTTGTACAAACTATAGCTGGAACTACTCTGTCAGTTGTGTACATTACTTACTCGGTCCGTTGTAAACATTTACTACTCTGTCGGTTGTACGCCCTGTCAGTTGTAAACATTTACTCTGTCGGTTGTATAAACTCTCTGTCAGTTGTGCACATTACGTACTCGGTCGGTTGTAAACATTTACTCGGATGTTAAAAATGGATTTAGACAGACCAGCACGACTCCTGGTGTGCGCCCATTGTGTCTTTCAAAGCCTTTTTAAGGTTTTGCTTTAACAAGCATAATCTTTTAGCGATTTTCCAATTCTATAAGAGATCAAGGGAGGTTCCTTAAATATCTCTCTGGGCAACGGCTAGTTTTCTAATAAATGCCATTTGTTCATCATAAGTATGTTTTTCAAGTTTGATATAGTGAAGGTTGAAACTGTGTGACAAAGGGTAGATTCTTTTTGTGCAGCTGTTTTGTGCGTTCCCAATTTTTGTTTGAGAGCTTCCATCCTACCTTTTGTTTCGGGCAGCCTGTAGAGATAAGGCGTGTTTTGAATTTTCTAACGTTCTCCTCAAACATAGCTTTAGAAGAGTTTGTCCTAAGAAGCCTGAGAGCTTCTCCTCTGACAAAACCTTTTTTATAAACGCACGCTGGGTGAGCTGTTGAAGTGTGTGCACTGAAATGTTTCAGTACAAGGCTTCGTACATGGAGGATTCTTTCTTTCTTGAATGGTTCTTCCTTTGTAGAGGGAGTGAAAGGGGTTATTGCGTGATACGGGATTAAGTGCTTTTAATTTTCGTGAAAGGCGAAAATACGAAATTAAAATCCGCGAACTGTGAGTGGTTTGCTGGTCGTGATACGTGAACTGTAAAATTTTTTAAACGATATTCGTGATTTTCAACTAATTTTCTTCGTGAAAATAGAGTTTTAGCTGAAAACAAATTTTACAGTGAAGCACGTGGACCTTCACATGAACGTTTTTGAAGGTCTGAAATGACTTACTTAAGGCCGGTTATTTAAACGGAGTTTAGACAGTGTTTAACAAACCGTGTTCGGTTCTAAGCCATTTTCAATTGTTTAAACGCCTTTATCTTAACACCGGTCAGTCGTGAACGTTTCATGGCAGTAACAAGGTAGACTGGAGAAACATCTATTTTCTTAAAATAACCCACTTAGGAACGGATCAAGAGGCAAAATGATTTCTTAAACCACGATCCAAGTTGGGCTTCGTTTTAAGAACACCCGGCCGTTACAGTCGTTCCATATATGGCGTCCTATACTATTACCTAGCCTGCGAGAGCAGACAACTTTCTCGGCTCTTGTTTAACCCGCTGAGAAAAAAGAGTGTCTGCGATGCCGAGCTGGGAGACGATTTCCGTGCGCTGGTGAGTTATTATTATTATTGATAGAAATTTGTACCGCGCAGTTTCTATGAAAATATTCAACTGCGCCTTACATAGAAAATTGATTAAAGATGGAAAACTAAAACCTAAATTTACAATGCTAAAATTCCTAATTAAAAGCCTTACCAAATAAGAAAGTTATAAGTCTATTTTTAAACAGATTGAGACTGCAAATAGACCGCATCGTAGATGGAAGAAGGTTCCAAAGTCTGAGGGCGGCACAACTAAACGTTCTTACTTTTGGTGATGCTAATAAAATACAAGAGTCATGATTGGCCTTAAATCGTACTTAGACGGAGGCAGGACAGATATTAACTATCGTAAATAATCAGGCACCATATCGTCCAAAACGTTTAATTTTAAGGAGTAATATTTTGTGTTCAGTACGGGAGAAAACTGGTATGGCACGACTTTGGGGCGCAATAAATTAAGCGAGCACTAGCATTCAGAACACGCTGCAATTTAGATAGCTGATATTTTGGCGAACCACACAATAGGCTATTACAGTAGTCTACTCTACTAGAAACAAAGGCGTCAATCAGAGACTTAGCGCTGCTCCTGGATAAGTAGAGTTGGATAAGTTGGAGGTAAAGAGTGAATTCGAATACCCATTGACAGTAAGCATTCACATCCCCTGAAGCTTTTGGGCGCCACATCATTGACTACGCTGGTTTGAAAGCTGAGTCCAAAAAGCGTGGTCTAGGATCATCGATTGAAATAAAACTCTGTCGGTTAGAAATGTCCGCAGAAGGGAACAAAGCTATATGCAATAAACAACGACGATAATCAGGATGAAATGACTTTTCTACGATCGAGAAGTTACTATAGTCGAACCTCTCGTAGGCGACCACCAAAAATGCAAAGACTGAGTGGTCGCTTAGTGGAGGTTGTCTTTGACAAGAATTGAACGGGGGGTGGGGAGGAGGTCTCTTCCGAGGAGAGGTCCAGGCACTTCTACTTTATTGCATGCAATGTCTAAGTTAGGATATGTGTAGTTCCATGTTCTCACTAAAGTTCTCTGTGTATTCTAAGTAACATAGTGCATATAGCGAAAATAGACGGATCAGAGAATGCGTCAAGTGGTCGCTTACAAGAGTTTAAAAACAATGGAAAATTATTAACCGTCAGGCCCAAAGGAGATGGTCGTTTACCAGAGGTTTAAGCTGTAAGGCTTTGACGGACAAGATCTTGGTGTTTTGGATTGGCGGTCGCTTATCGGAGGTGATCGCTTACGAGAGGTGGTCGCACATGGAGTTTTGACTGTACTCGTAGCGGAAGAACGGTCAACGACAACTTTGAGACAAGGGAAAGTCAAATGACGTTCCTTTTGAGTATTATTATCCGTCAACATTAGTCATCATCAGTTTACCTTCACCTACATTTCATTGTATGTTTACCTGACTTCTGTAATTACTTCTCTGCACTAGTTGTGCAGGATCGAGGCACATAAAGCAATACATCGGTTGTACTATTCGGAGGTAGAGGCGGAATCATTTGAATCTTGATATTCATGATTCCTGCCGTTTTTGCCTCAATGATTCATGATTCCTACAAGAATTTTCTTCCAGATTCACTATTCACGAAGACTTTTGATCATCTATTGACTTAGTGATTTTCTCACTGGCAACTTAGTCTCCTTTTGTATGGTTTCTTTGGCGTTCAAACTTCTACTTCATCCGGACTCGGTATCATCATTTGTTTGGTCTAGGTATAGCGTGTTTTTAATTTATACGTGTATCTGTTGAACTTTTCTCAGAGTCTCGTTATTCATGATTCCCGAGCCGAAGTGCAAAGATTCATGATTCCCAAGTTTTTAAGACAAAGATTCCTGATTCTTACATGTTTTTTAAGACTAGTATGATTCATGATTCATGATTCTGCTTCCATCCCCGAGTACTATTAAACCTCAGTTACTGCAATAACTCATCATAAACTCTGCAGACAGCGGTATTCTGAACAGGTCCTGCCATGCACTGTCCTTTTACTTCGGAAATTTCCAAGAAGCGTGGGCGCGAAATTTTAATCCTCGTGATGAGTTATTTCTTCTTTTTAATGTTGGTGCACATACGTGCGTAGGATCCCGCCCCCCCCCCCCTCCTTTACCCCCCTCTTTGTACTTTTTGCCTTCAAAGTTCAACAATTATTTTTCTTTAAACAAACAAGTCCATAGCTATGCCACTAGACACGCGAACGATTTTCACCTTCTCTTTTGTAGAACAAACCTTCGTAAATTTTCTGTCAGTTTCCTAGGACACCGCCGTAGCCAGTATGAGGCGAACCGAGGCACTCGCCTCGGTAAAATTTTATCAAATACTGTCGATTTTTATTTTTTTTATCAGACTGATAATATTAGAAGATTTCATACGGCTGATTTCGTACAACGGACCGTGTGTTCGCCTCGGTTGTAGTTTCTTCCTGGCTACGGCCCTGTAGGACCTACTTATTATAACTCTATAGGAAATGATATTAAAGAATCTAATTCTCTCCACCTATTCAAAACGAAATTGAAAAAAAAAATGTATATGAATTATTAGTTATAAATCTTGTAGTAAAGAGTTATATTTCTTCACATGTCTGATATTATTTTTATACTTATTGTTACATGTACCATACCTTATATTTTGTCAACTCAGTCTATGTAATTAGTTAATTTATACTTACCTTCATTGTATTTTACTTTCGATCCTGGCCTTACTGTTACTGTTAACTTTATTTTTACTCTGAGGGAGCCCAATGTCTATAAGCCTCGTGGTTTCTTTTTGGGCTTCCTCGCCACTTTCATTTGCTTTTGTGTAACTGTCTTGTTTTATCGTTATTTGTATTTTGTGGTAAATCAAATAAAGTTAAAGTTAAAGTACACTGTTGTGTTTCTATTTCTGTTATTTCACCAGAAGACTTGATGTGAGTAGGGTGGTAAGCATTGGCTTTTCTCAATAAAGAGTTCTATATCTTTTTTTTGTGTGTGTCCCATAAACAGAAGATGTCGTCAACAGTAAATCTTTTCCACACTGGCGGTTTCTCTTTGTTTTGCCATTTTCTTTTTTTTGTGTGTGTGATCATGATTAGCAGCATCATAGGTAAACCAAATCAAATTTATGGCATAATTTGTCATTGTTTTGTTAGGGGCCTTATAAGCCTTTTCCGATGAATATATCAGTCATTAACAAAACCTTTTTTTGCTCCTATTAGTAATGGTAACAGGACTGAGTGGAGTCCAATTCGGTCTGTAATCATACGAGTGATTAACAAAATCGGACGACCGCGTAGCGGGAGTCCGATTTGTTTAATCACGAGTATGATATTATTAAACTGTCCAATTAAAGCTGAAATCAGGGCAGTTGATAGCCAATCAGATTTGACAATTTTGTTATAGTTATGATTAGTCCTATAATCGCCCTGGTTCACTTAACTTTTCCCCATTCATGTCCTTCTCTCACAAAAGTCTATATACTGCAACGTTTACCATATTTAAACGCAGTGCAAAGGTAAAATCGCCATAAATTACCAATTTAATAGTACATAGATTTCCCTCTGTAAATAATAACTATTATCCCCAAGTGGCATACTACTCGTGAGCATGTACTGTGATAGGAAAGTCAGCGATCTTGAATATATTATCGTGCAAGAGGGTTTTCATTGCAGTTGAAAATTGGATGGCGAGGTGTTCTCGAACTAGCGGGCTTATTTCGCCTAAGAACGAGAATCTTTGAAGCTAAAAACTGCCAAGCGGTTTCCGCAGATGATGTGTTTTGTTTTCTTAATAGTTTTGTCGAAAATGAACGGACAAATGCACCGTAAGTTGGATAAATAGAATATATTTCATTTCAACGCGCGTATAGCAAAAAGTTGGTTGTATAAAGCGCTAACTGTGTTCGCCCTAGTTGTCCAATTACTCATTTTCTTCCAACAATGCTTTGGGTAAGAACAAAGTTTCAGTTAAGAGGTAGTTTGTCAGCTCTCTTCCGCTATTTGTGCGTTTACGTTCACAATTGCAAATGTTCACAAATGTGTTAGCCTATCATTTTAGCATTAAATTTGACCAACATTTTGTCGAGCGATTTCTACGGTCACGATTGCCTTCAAACTTGCAGACATAAAACTAGAGAGCGCTGAGGCTTATTTGCTGAAGTTAGAGGAAAATCTGTCGTTTTCATTTTTCGTAAAAATGAGGTTTTAAAAATATGCCGATATCTCAAAAGTTTTTATACCTATAAGAAAATGTATAACATTTTCTCAAAGTGCCATCAATATTTATTAATGATGCAAAAAATCGTAGAAATCGGTTGAATCTTTTATTCTGAAAAACGCGAATCAGAAACATTAGCAACACGAGTATAAATAGGAACGGACCACCTTAAATCATACATAACATAAGTTTAAAACACGATAGCATCTGAGTTGCCTTGCATTTTGATCATCAAATGGCTTCCCAACAAATGTATACAGAGTTTGAGCTGAATTACGAAATTCCAGAAAGACGTTTTGTAGGTATACAGAACATACTTTTAAGTAAAAGTAAATTATATCTAACTTCTCAAAGACAATTTGCTTCTTAAGTTACATGCCCACCTTTTAAAGATTTCAAACTAATCAAAAATATCTTAAAATTTCTTTAAGATCACTTTAACATGTCACTCCTCTTAAATGATATGTTACAAACTTAAGGTAAGACAGGTTTTTCTTAAACGAATACGCAAAAATAGAGGCTATTATTTTAAGACGTTTGCTTTGTAAAATCTCACATCAAGACGGAAAACATCGTTTAATTAGAAAAGTAAGAGATTACCCGTTTACAACTTACCGAGTAAATAATGTACACAACTGGCCGACAGAGCAAATGTTTACAACTGACCGATTAAATGATGTACACAACTGACCTTGTGGTGTGTGCAATGTTTACAGCTGACCGAGTAAATAAAGTACACAACTGACAGAGTAGTGTGTACAACCGGCAGAGTTGAAGTTTTAAGTAGGTTCAAGAGGAGAGAACCGGTCTTTTTCTGAACGTGAAATATGAAGACTAGACGCAGGGATAAACAATAACAAATGATGTCAAATAACAGATGAAAGACAAAGAAAGAATGCATGTAATGATATGATATGATATGAAAAATTAATTTTGAAAGCGGAGCTCTGTAATAATATGTGGTCCAGTTTTAATACCTGTTCAGTTCAACTCAATCCGCCCTCCAGGGTCAAGGTCAGGCTTGGTTTTGAAACGTGATGTTATAGCCTGTTCCAGACCTTCAGATTATGATTATCAAAATACACACTGTAACTTAATTAATTTTGACAAAAAGCGTTATAAACTAAAAGTAATCAAGGCTAAAATAGTTAGTGATAACTGTCAGTTTTATCTACAAATCTAAACCAACCCATCTATGCATACGGTGCTTGGCAAATAGACCAGTATATATAAAAAAGACTGAGGGTGGTGGGGATGCAAGTTTTAAAAGTTGTAAATGAGTAAAAGTACAAGTAATATATAATTATGTTGTAGTTATTTCATATTTCCAGTTTATTTTCATTTTTCCATAGTTTTTGGCTAAGAAAACGTATGCTAATTTGAAACAAAGAGAACGCAAAAACTAAATGAAATAAAAATTTGACTGCTTCATATATAAATACACAACTTAAAATGTGTATATTTAATAGCACTAAAAATTGAATTTAGAACCAGTAAAGCATTTCAAAAGAATGACATCATCATCATCATTATTAATATTAATTGTTGTTATATAATATTACTATTTATTACCATTACATTATTACATTATTGTTATTATTGTTAATAATATTATTATTATCATCATTATTATTATTTTATTGATATACATTTCTTTATTATTAAAACTATACATGCGCTATATAGTGAGTGCTGAATCTAAGTCTTTGTTTAATTATGGAATCAGGACTGAAAAGATATTTCGGCCGACGCAACCATGGACATTTTAAGGGGCCGGAAATCAGAAAAATCCGGACAGCGATGTGGGCGTGGGTTTGGGATAGCAGAAATAAGGGTCCAGTTGCCGGTAGGACTTCAGACATCAGAAATGAAACTCCTGGGCCGCTGGTAAGAAATGAATCCGGAGGTCGTAATTTAGATTTCGAACCCGAGATTAAGGTCTATTTTCGGGGACGCAGAAACCCGACCCCTGATGGCTAATTCACTTCCGACCCCGTGAATTGAATTTCGATCCCGAGATTAAGTGTGTTTACGGGTCCGATATTGTTAAGTAAAGAAACCGACCCCGCTTACTCATTTCCGACCCCGTGAATTGTATTTCCGAGGTCGGAAATACCCCAGAATAATTTTGAACGGTTTTTTAAACCATACAAATAGATATAAGCAGGAAAAAAAAAAACAGCGGACTCCCTCTCTGCCTCCTCCTTTTTTTCCGCTCTCCCATTTCGCGCCAGAAACAAATTTTAGGGCTCAGCGAAGCAGAAACGGACCAATACTGTAGATTGATGAGTGTTATGTTTGCAATGAATCGACAAAAGTTCGATGAACGTGATCAAAGATACAGTAATATGCATGCATGTAACCTGGTAACCGATGGTCAGGAACAGGTTACGTGATGTTACAACTGGACTCCGTATCCAGCTCATCCCCCTCGTCTCCAGAGAACAAGCCCCGCGGAAAGAGTAGAATCCTAGTTTGAGTGGCGTAAGAGCAAGAATCATGTGTATAGTTTTACATGTAGTGGTAGCAATATTTTATTATGTTCATCATCCTCCTTTATAATTTGAATTTCGCCTCTCCTGCCCTTTCGAACAAATACAACTGGCATTGCCATATTGTCTGACAAAGGCTCACACTGATCGGAACAACTTTAATTCGAAAAAAAAATAAGTGTTGTAGATACCTTGGTTAAATAATGTTGACATTTTTTTTATATATTTCCACCCTTTCGCCAGGCCAATCATTAGCTTGCAAGGAGGGTTCTATCTAGAATTTTCGGAACATTTTTTGTTAAATTTCTTGCTCGCCTGCCTCTCCTAGGATTTTCGAACATCTAAAAAATGGTGTAATTGCCCATTTTTAACGGATTTTTACCCTATAAAGGTCACCTAGAATTTTCGGGAGCCTTTTTTCTGGCTGAAATTTTCGAAAGGGTAAGTTTTAATCCTTATAATTTTCAGATCACTAGACTTTCAGCTAGGAAATCCGAACAGATTAAAAATTTTTAGGGGATAAAGATATGCTTATATCTACCGTTTAAATACTAAAATACGTTTAACAATGCTATGTTTGAGTAGGTTTGAACTATATTCTCGTTGGGTGCCCCTGACCAATCACATGAACAAACCCTAAAAATTGCTGAGAAAGCTCTACATGTGTATGTGTATCTACATATACCTGCGGTGTTCCTGAAATAATCCTCTATAACTAATAAAATCTAATAAATGGCAGACAATGATTCGAGCATCTACGTCTTGACATTTCACTGCATGTTTGTTGACATCTGAAACTTTTTTGTTGTAGCAGAGAAATCCTGAACTGAAACGCGTGTTTAATATATATATTAACTCCCAGAAGAAGTCTACGTAAGTTAGATGAAACGCGTAGGAGAATCGAATATTAAACAAGTCTAACAGCTACCTCAAGGTACTGCTCACGCGTTTGGTTAAAAAAAAATTGAGGAAGTTTGCTACTCCCTTTCCCTTTTCCCTGTCGTTTGCCCTTTATTTGCTTCAGTAGCTGCCAAAGAAGACGAATAAAGAAAGCACAAACTATAAATTACTAGGAACGCATATAGACAAATAGCCTGTTCCAGGCTAACCTGAGATCAGGCCCAATTTTAGCAGTTCTCATACATTCTCTCTTACCTGGTCGACGCGCTTACCCGCCGGAGTTATTTTTACAAAAAGGAAACGAAAATAGAGCCTGATCTCAGGTTAGTTCCAGGTTCCAAGACAGTCAGATCCGCGAAATTGAGAAAGCGCGAACCCGAAAATAAGACGGTGGGAAATTGGGAGAGGAAGACCGCCACCGCCACCTTTTCCATGTTCACGCGCTCATATTAATTTTTTCATACCTTTTACTACCGAAACAGGTAGACTGCGAATTCGAAGACACGCGGGACATAACTTACATTGTTAGACAAAGAAATATTTTTAAACTTTCAGTATTCTTAACATCACTCATGTTCTTAAAATACTGTTGTAAATGGTAGCATTAACATGTATGACATTTAGTTTGCACAGAACTTGAGCAGGGGAAAAAATCCCAATTTCCATCAGGTACTGTACAGAACCTCTAGATCTGTTAACCGACACCTCCTATAAGCTTACATGCACCTCTTACTAACAGACACTTATCTGCCGGGGTTCACAGCAATTAATTTCTACGTTAAAAAATCTGCATTAATCCAAACTATTGTAAGTAAAGACATCAATTATCTTTTCTTGGTAACAAACATCCATATAGATCGGTCAAATCAGACTTTCTTTGCACAATAGTTGCCCACATGATAGATCATAGCTATAGCAAATACTCCTCTCTCTATGGCAGTGGTGGATCTAGGGAAGGAACCCGGGGGGCCTGGGCCCCCCTTATCTTTAGACCAAAAATCTAAAATCTCAGGGTGCGGATGACTCCCCCCCCCCCCCCCCCCCCCCCTTCCCCCTTTATCTGAAGGCCTGGATCCGCCACTGAACGGGGCACTTCGGTTGAACAGATGCCTTTAACAAGCACCATAATTCCAAAGTAATTTGGTCAACACTTTGATACTGAATAAGAAAACAAATTTACATATAGAGGGAGAAAGGAGGATCGAGAGTGGACCGAAAATCAATCCACCAGTCAAATCACTCAGTCAATAATGCACAAGAAAACTGAAGGGAAGTTTAATGATGATCAAACAAGGAAAAACAATCTTACTGTTGAATAATTACTTTTCCATGTTTGTTTTTGCTTCATGAAATTAAATAGCATCTGCTCTACTTGATCATATGACAGAGCATTTTTTTTTTCTAGAATGACTTGCCTTTACTGTGAAAGAAGTTGAAGGAACAATTACAGCAGAAGAGGCTTTAAGGGTACACTTATAAACTAATATTCAAGCAAGACCTCAAAGAAAACAGGGAGTGGGGATTATTTACAGAGAGGGAAGGGCTAATGCAGATGGGAAGATACCATTTCCAAATTCTTTGGACCCTCCCCTTTCAATTTTTACAGGACATATTTTTGACGAAACAGCAAGAAGCCAAGTCAAAACTCTGAGGGGTTACTTAAGTTAAATTAAAAATATTCATTTCACCATTCATTCATTGATGTACTGTTAAAGAAAAGTATTCAAAAAATTCTTGAACAAACCCATTGACCTGATAGGCAACCTTTCCCAAGAAATAACTTGCAGATATCATGTAGATGAAGACTTCATACTATCAATGGCTAAAATAAGTAAGCCTAAATAAATAAATAAATAAATCTGACAAAATGTATGTAAACATGGCTTCAGTGCGTGTCTACAGGTCCTATGCTAAGTGTGTCCTTGATACCAAGACTTTGATTCTCCCCACCCAGGACAATGGGTGACTGTCTGCACCTCCCACTGAGCTCTGTAATTATCAAAAACAACAACAACAACAACAAAACTTTAATAATAAAAAAATAAACTTACAGAAGTATTACCTGCAGCTAGCAAGGATATTCGAGGCGGGACAATGCATGCAAAATATAAGAATAAAGACTAAGGCTAATTAACACTATTATTCTCAGCAGAGGCCTGATTCAGCTCAGTGGCTAGGGCAAATTAAGAACAAGATACTTGCCAGTCACAGCCTCTAGTGAACACTGCTGCTTACTGAAGGGGTTGTGTCAAAATAGCCCCCTCCCTACTCCACTAATTTTGGCCCCCCAGGCCTGATCCACCCACCCACTGTTAGGGCAGTCCCTCCGCTATCCAGCTAAACCGACCAAGACAGCAAGCCCCCTACCATTTTTGGACACTGGACTGGTCTGGTGCCGGGCTGTGCCTGGCACCAGGCGAAAACCTAGTGACCAAAAATCACACAGAAATATTATTAGATAATATTATTATTACAGCCTCATATTTTGCACATTCTGTTGACCTTATATGGTGAAATGACATAATAGTGGAATAAAATAACAATATTGATCCTTCTCCTCAAGTGTGAAATATAAGTATGGGGATTTTTACAGTGTACATGTATTCAATAAGGAAAGTGATAATGTATAATTGTCACCTAGGGAAAGTTCATTTAATATGACAAGGGGGGGATGAAGATATTGAGGGGGGGGCTCCGAAAATTTTTAGACACCCGAAGGGGGGGCTCTGAAAAAATTGTTGCGCTAGGAGGGGAGGCTCCGAAAATTTGTATACTTCAAACCCAACACATGACATCATCATACAGATCGGATGGTTTTCAACTCAACAATTTAATGACCTGTGCAACTCAGCTATATCACGTGGTTTACAGATATAACAAATGTAGTCTCAGTAATTATTACACTCTTGTTCATCCCAAAAATGCTTTAGAAAATTGTATCGCAACTGTATCTCAAGTTTGTCATAGTATAAACCATGGAAGACAATAACGGTAAATATATTTAATACAGTCTAGCGATCTTTTTTCAGGGGAGCAAAGGAATTGAAGGAGGAGGAGGGGGGGGGGGGCTCTGAAATTTTTTCGACTACCAAGGAGGAGGCTCCTAAAAAATTGAACCGCTAGCGAGGGGGGCTGCTAAAATTTCAAGCTTCGAGTTTCAATATCTTCATTCCCCCCCCCCCCCCCCCCCCCACCTTGTCATATTAAATGAACTTTCCCCTAGATACACAGCCCGGTGATCTGGGGCCATTCAAAGGATGTTATTCAGTAACATCCACTGAAAGGTTCTTTTCCCCGCGGAGTAAGAAGAGGCTTGAAACATCAAAACATCCTTTAAACGGAGGCAGTGGCATCTTCTTGTTTGAATTGATTGGAATCAATCGCGGAATGATCGAAAAAGTGGGACAAAATCTCTCACCAAAAATCAAACAAGTCGGATATAGATAATCGAAGTGCAGATGAATCACATTTTGAACTTCGAGGCGAGCGTGACGTCATATGTTTACGAAATCTCACCGAAGATAAGAGGGCCTTTCGACGGATGTTAACGAGTGCTGACCTACTCAGAAGGACGGCGCCTTGGAAGACTACCGATGAGGGATCATGGCTTCACATAAAGAACTAAGAGAATTATTGCTTATTTGCAACGCAGACAACATGTTATCAGATGAAGAGTTTCTCCTTTTGTGGGAAAATTATGAGTCCACGAATCCCCATTTTCCTTGGGACAGTTACGATCCGTTCACGATCGTAAACATGGATGAAGCTAAGTATAAGGCAGAATTTCGTGTTGAAAAAACTGATCTCCACAAGCTTGCCGAAGCCTTGCCAATTCCAGGAACATTGAAATGCTACCAAAGAACCGTATGCGATGGAATGGAGGGACTATGCATGTTGTTGAAACGACCGTCATACCCTTTGTCCTTTCAATGATATGATTTCGCGTTTTGGAAGACCTGTTCCTGAGCTATGTATGACAACAAATCCACTGATGGATTTTATTTACGTCACCCATGGCCACCGCATCACTCAGTGGAATCCTACTGTGCTAAATCCTGGATTTCTTGAACAGTACGCTGCTGCCATCGCAGGTAAAGGTGCCGCCCTAGACAACTGCTTTGGGTTTGTTGATGGCACGGTGCGTCCTATCTCTAAACCGGGTGAGCAGCAGAGGATTGTATATAATGGGCATAAAAGGGTCCACGCCCTGAAGTTTCAGTCGGTTGCTGTACCCAATGGGCTCATTGCAAATATGGATAGTCAAGTAGGTATGTTCCTTTTATAAAATATATAACTAGTCATCACAAAGTACTCATTTTAAAGCCCGGAAATTTCAAATTATCTATTTGATATTTGTTTTTCAGAAGGTAAGAGGCGCGATTCAGGCATGTTCGGCTGATTCCGGGCTTCTTCGGGATCTAAAGGCTTATGTGTTTTCACCAGCAGGCTTACCAATGTGCATATATGGAGATCCAGCTTATCCACTTAGAGTCCACCTACAAGGCCCTTTCGGGAACCCTCGTCTCACTCCTTTAATGGAAGCATTCAATACTCCCGTGAGCTCTCTGAGGATTTCAGTGGAGTGGCTCTTTGGAGACGTTATAAACTATTTCAAGTTTTTGGATTTTAAAGAGAATTGAAAAATTGGTATGAGCAGCATTGGCAAAATGTGTATTGTCTGTGCACTACTGCACAATGCCCTCACCTGTCTCTATGGCAATAAGACCTCGTCATTTTTCGAGCTTGAACCCCCCCCCCCCCCCCCCTTCCCTTTAGGAATCCTTTGATTAGAAGTAGAGAGAAATAGGACCCTTTATAAGACAATTTCAAATTTGCCTGACTGTTCCTGTGATTACCCTTGACCAGTTAATATACTAATGTTAGAAACAATGAAAAGAAGTAACTTCCTTGGAATCACATTAAGAATAAGTAAGAATGGAAAGGGGGGATTTAAATGTTGTTAAAAAGAGCACTAAAAGCTCTATTATGACCCTCTTCAGTTGTCATGGCATATCAGAGGTAACATTTCTTTGAAAATTGAAAAAAAAAACATAAAAACCACCTGCAAATGATCAGTAATCACTTACAGTAATTTCATTGAAAAAGCTTAAACAGGGAAACATAATGATGTCATAAATCCCCCATAAATCTCTTCTCTCAATTAAGTCCCCCCTCAAAAATAAGCTCCCTCCTTTTTAGGGAAAGAAAGTTATTGTCTCCCTTCTTTTCTTAGCCCTCTCCCCTCCTCTCAAAAGCGAATGGAAAAAGTAAGATCCCCCAGGAGAGGCTTAATAGTTGATTATTTACAGTGTTAATATTACAAACTGTGATAACGCCTTCCCCATGGGAGCAAGAGCTACTAAACAAGACATATGCAAACACTTTAATATCAACAAACTTCTGCTTGGGTAGGAATACAGTGTTACATCCTTTTAAAATAGAAATCAAAAAACAACGAACTGATGTGAACTGATATATTTTTTTTTTCTGCTTTTCCACCATTTTTTCCATCAGAGAAAGTAAAACTTGATTAATTTGTTGTTGCTGCTGCAACAGCACCAGTGTCTGGCTTTGCTGGTCTTTCCTAAGCTGAAGTTCTCCCTCTCTGAGAGAATGGTTCAACTATCCTTTTTCTCTGAGAAACTCCACAGCTTCGCTACAGCGCTCTTTCTCTTTTTCTTCTTCACTTCCACCTCTCCATCTGCCCCACATCTTTTGCTACTTTCTCCCAAACGTTCCATGGCCTTTTCTCGATTTTTTTTGCAGCCTTCTTTTCTTCTTCAACCTTTTTCTTGTCTACACCACCAGTGCTAACAGCAGCATTTTCTTTGCTGATAAGCTCTTCAATTATGGTGTCAATTTCATTGACCTCCGCATCAATGCCGGATGCTTTGATTTCGTTTCATTTTTTTCTGGTATTTCCCACGCAGCAGAGTCCAGCGGTCTCTACATGACCTCTTGAGGACCTTAAATTTTGGGTATTCCTTAGCATTGACGTTTGCAGCGATGGAGTCCCAAACTTGACCTCTTTCTGGTGTTCCCTTTCTATACTGGAACACCTCACTAACAGACATTTCACCTAGAAGGGCTGTGTCACGTTCTGGGGTCCACTCCATAGTCAATCTAGGCAAACAAAAATGGAGTAACAGACAGGACAAATAAGTTAGAGGTGGAGAAAAGATCTACCTGCCTCATTCCTATCTTTCTAGTTACAGAAAAAATGAAACTCGCGAAATTTTTCAAAGGATATAAAAATTATCTCAGAACAAACCAATCATTTGCGAAAACAACCACGCGAGGAATAAGCGCTTTCAACTTCCGTTGATTCCAACAGCCAATCAGATCTTGTCGCATTGTTCTAACAGCCAATCAGCGTTGCGGCCAAAATCTGGCCGCAGTGAGCACAAACTTGTGAGAGTTTGTATCAGGCCCAATTTTAGCGGTAGCCGCTAGAGAGAATGTATGAGAACCGCTAAAATTGGGCCTGATCTCAGGTTAACGGGACCACGGCGGCAAGGTAGTGAGCAAGAGCAGGCGCAATATCGCACGAATCATGACGTCTTGTCCGGTTGAAGTTGCCGTCGCCCCGAAAAAGTCTCTATCTTAAGTTCTCTAACGAACTGGGAAAACCCGCGTGTCATAAACCCTTACTGCCGAGGTGAGTGCAAAGCAGTCTATCACACCGCACAACAGTTCTACCACGACATGCGCGGGGAAGGTGGATCACGAGTTACCAGTAAATTACGGTCAAGCGTACCCCCCAAGATACCATTAATGAATTTATTATTCGAAAGTTGAATCCTTTGCTAGTTGTAGATTTCAGATTCATCTCCGCATTTTTGCATGCGCAATGATCCGTGAATTCACACTCGAGGTAGTTACCAGGGGCGGATCCAGGATTTCTTTTAGGAGGGGGTGCACTCGTCTCTTGCTCTTGACTTCAACACCAATAAACCAATTTTTTTTTTTTGCAGAATACCAGTTGTATTAGAAAACTGCAGGTAATCTCAGGGGGGGGTGCGCACCCCCTGCACCCTCCCCCTAGATCCGCCCCTGGTTACGAACCAGCTCAGTTTCCCCGATTTTGATGTAAATGTCTTCTGAGAAATTTAATCCATTCAAAGATTTTCAATCTGACCAAATACAGAGAATTTCTCGTAAAATATTTATTGCTCATTACGCATGTAGAAATGATGATTTGAATTTGACACTTGTTATGGGATGGGCTAACGGATTCGTTTTTCAAATAATCAATTCATTAATAGAATCTTGGGGAGTACACTTGACCTGGCTTGACTGTAATCAGTAATTGGTGTTTCGATCCGTCTATTGTCACAGTTAAACAGTCGTCTATTGTTAGTCAAATTGTCAGTTCTCCAGTCGTTCTCTCGTAGTTAGTTTTGCTTGATCTCGTCAATAAGTCGTTTGTAAGGAGCTGGTAACTGTTGGCTACTATTCAGTGGCGTTTGTTCTAAGTTAGTAAACCAGCTTTCTAAAGTAAGACGTTGATAGTGGTAGTAGTCTATAGAATACATTATACATGTCGCAGAGTCCCAGTCAATTTGATGTTTCGTCTTTAAATGGTGCTCAGCAATGTGATTGTTAAGATAATCAGTCTCGTCTTGTAGGCTGTCAAACTAGTTGTGCTCGTCTCGTCAGAGTCCGGATAGTAGTAGCCGATCACTAGACCAGTCTTCGTACAACCCGACCTCTCACAAGGCTACTACTATCCGGACTCTGACGAGACGAGCGCAACTAGTTTGCGACTCACCTGACAGCCTACAAGACGAGACTGATTATCTTAACAACGTTTTTAGTAAGAACAATTAAAACACGGACTTTGTTAGACGGAACACTCACAGTAACACTGATTCCAACTCTCAGACCAACTCTGGCCCTGTTACGACAGAGGCACCTCTGAAACTATTGCACGTACATTACAACCTTACAATATACAAATGTTGCACACAAACCGATATCTTCTTTACGGCGACTGCTTACTAATGTCAAGGACAAAGACAAACCGGAGGACAGACAGGGAGCACTATAGAAGATCAAATGCTGCGACTGCCAGGCTTCTTACATTGGTGAAACCGGCAGAAACCTAAGCACGTGACTGACTGAACACAAACGAGCGACGAGGAATGGTGACGTCAACAATCACATTGCTGAGCACCATTTAAAGACGAAACATCAAATTGACTGGGACTCTGCGACATGTATAATGTATTCTATAGACTACTATCTCTAATAATAATAATAATAATAATTTATAAAGCGCTATTCAGCTACCCTTTCATAGCGCTTTACAATAATCAGGTTAACGTAGAACCTAAAACTAAAAAAATATAATAAAATACCGAGATAAATTAGTTAGAAAGCTCAACGTCTTACTTTAGAAAGCTGGTTTACTAACTTAGAACAAACGCCACTGAATCGTAGCCAACAGTTACCAGCGCCGTACAAACGACTTATTGACGACATCAAGCAAAACTAACTACGAGAGAACAACTGGAGAACTGACAATTTGACTAACAATAGACGACTGTTTAACTGGGACAATAGACGGATCGAAACGCACCAATTACTGATTACGAGTCTTCATAGCCAAAAACATCACGGCTTAACTGACAGACGACCAATAACATCGCGACGTAATTGACCAATCAGATCAATAACCAGAGTATAATACCATCAACTGACGTAATACAACTCACTTTGAGTCTGAAGATGACTATCGCACAGGTTGTCGAAACGTCACTCACTGTCAACAACAACAGTCCTTTTCACGACTACGTTCACCCGGACGAACAAACTCAACCTACTTTTGAAATGACTCCTGGGTTCAAACCTTTCACAGTGACGACTTCATTGGTATATATGTTGAAACACGTCAATGAGAAGAATAACATCACCTTCGTTGGTTGCATTTTTCCTAAAAGAAGTCAGAGAAAGAAATATTGCACATCAGCCAGGAAAACGTTAACAGGAAAAAGCGTTTACTTTAAAGGGCAAAAGGTCTCTAAACAAGTACAACTAAATTAACTAAATTAAGTTTTATTGACTTTAAGAAGTATACTAGTTTCAGTTGCGTGCATGAAAACAAATGCAAAGTACTGTTCATTATATCAGTAATTTGTGATATACTTAGAATCTGCTTTTTCACTGCCACACCTAACAAAATATACATTGTAATGCGCAAAAAACAAGCAAAGCCGTGCAGGCATCAAAAGCAAATGTTGCTGGTAAACACAGGATCTAACACTGATCTAGTTAATTAAAAATGCTAAAATGACAACAAAAACAACTCACTAGTAAGGCTGCCATACTGTAATGAAGAGACAAAAAAGAAAAGAATAAATTAAATATGAAATCAAAAAAAGATAACTGAATGAACAAATAAAAAGTGCTATACATAAATATGTCAGACCCAAATGAACCCGACTAAGGGAGACACAGAATTACAAGACATTTGTGGTACTGTGTTTTATATTTAGCTTACTTTCCCTATATTTTGTATGCAAATGGTTGGTTTAGCCATAATCAGTGATTTGGGATGACCTTGCACGACCTTTCTGGTACACCTGATGCATTGGGTTCATCTTAATCCACGCTTAAATTGCCTTTAAATATAGACTCTGGAGTCATTTTTTAAGTACTACGTAAAGCAGCTCTGCAATTGGTTAGTTCAAGAGAGGGAGAACCGGCTGGAAATCCTTGCTGCTTGGATCTGTTAATGGGCGGGTTTAGATTTGTGGCATATCAATCTTCACTGTTTGTAATTCCTGATCAAAGAAATTAGGTGTTGTTCTAACTCAAATTCAAAAATTAACCAATGTAACATGCAATTTTTGTAACAAATAAAATATGTTTTTACAGAACAATACCACCACGACTCACAAAATGTCTCACAAACATTTTCCACTCAGTTCTGGCTCAGAATATTTACGCTGTTTACTGCGCAGTCAAATTAGTGCTGCTCAGAAAAGGGTAGGTAACATGTGATGTTTTGAAAGAAACTGTTTTTTATTCTAAGTGAAGATACTTAAACAAGTCAGGTTCTCAGAAAGTTTATTAATTCTTCTTGAAATTCGATTTGTTTGGATTAACGGAGGCCAGAAACATTCACTAAGTATTGATGTCAGGTGCCTAGTATCCGGATAGTTTTTTCTTTGCTGTACAGAATCTATGAATTAGCTGTGTACATTATCCAGATAAGATTTATTTCATATCTATAACTAAAATAAAAGCTTAGGATATATCATATAGTTGTAAAATGTAATTCTACTCAACTGCGTATACTATAGGCTTACTCTGGGACCTCTTGACTTAAAAGTCGCTGTAATTTTAGGGGACTTACGACGATTAAGGCGACTTTAGGAAAATTTGCTCAAAATGTTGTGCGACTTAAGGTGATTTAAGGCCTGGCGACTTTAGGCCACTTAAGGAGATATAAGGTGACATTTAGGTGAATTTCACGTTAGTGTATTATGTTGCAGTTAATTTTTGTATTTCAGCTAATTTTTGGTTTTCCTTTGTTTTAAATTCATTAGCATACATAACCATACCCAGAAACAATGGAAAAATAAAAATTAACTGAAATAAAAATTAACTACAGCATATACAAAATTGAAATCTATTGATAACACCACCTCTCTAGGGACACAATGTCACAGCATAAGTTAATTCAGTCTTGAAGACATTTACATTAGTCTTCCAAATTTTCAACAATCTCAACCCATAGAATACTAAAATAGTAATGCTACCTAATATTTTGAACATTAAATATCAAGGTAGCCTGTGTTGCAGATGTATTCTAACTCTGGTTAGTAACATTTGCGAAGCAGCACTGATATCCTTGTTCTGGGCCCCAACTTATTCAACAAATTACCGGCATATTGAGTTTCCCTTCAACATTATTGGCAAATAGACAATGGTATTTTTAACAGTTCAGACTCAACCCAGAGTTTAGTCCCATCTGTTTGTGGCACAGGCTAATATCAAGGGTGTTGGTTTAGTATTACATTAGCAAAGACAAGATCTGAGTTAGAAGCAACCAAAAGGGTAAATTTTCTCTTAGCCTTTAAATGCATTACCGTATTTATTCGATTAACCGCCCTGGGCGCTTATTAAATTTTTGGACCTTGAGAGTGGGCGCTTATTTGAGGTGGGCGCTTATTCGAGGCTGGGCGCTTATTAAATTTTCACCATTTTCAGCAACTAGTGTAGTATTTTTATTTTGCAACAAAACAGTAAATGCCAGTAACAAAACGCGAAGAAGTAACAAAGCAAGGTTTCTGTAAAATACTCGGAAGAATACTCCGCCTTCGGGAAGTCTCTTATTGGTACTTATTCAATTTCAATTTCAATCTTATTTTCGCTCAAGTAGGTGGGGTGGGGGTGGGCGCTAATTGAGTTTGATTGGGAGAGGAAGGAGGTGGGGTGGGCGTTTAATCGAGGCTGGGCGCTTATTAACTTTTTCTGCCTTTAGGATGGGCGCTTATTCGAGGTGGGCGCTAATTCGAGGTTGGGCGCTTATTCGAATAAATACGGTATTTTACAATATAAGGGACAAAAAATCAATGGTTCCTGCACTTATTTTTCGAAAAAATAAAACCCTAAAAGTACAGTATTTCAATACATCTCTGTAAAATACTGTAAGCTGGTTTGTAGCAAATTAACACTTTATATTGAAGTGTCTTTTTTCATAATGTGTGATTCCAGAAAATATCCATACCCCCCCCCCCCCCCGCCACCACCACGGATGGTCAATAGAAATTCCTAGGGGGTGGGGGGGGCTAAAGGGTAGAATTTTCCGAAGGGTACGGGGGGGGGGGGGCATGAGAGGAATTTTCCACAGGGTTGTAAAAGACACGACCGATCGTACGAGACATACTCAAGTATATGTGGATTATTTTGATTTGTAGCACAAAAAAAATTAGAAGTAGATGTCCTTTCGAGAAAAAAAACTTCAAGATGTTTGTCTCAAACGTCTTCTTCTTTGCTGGGAGTTTGCTATCATCTCCGCTCTAATAATTTGTCCACACACTCTAACGCTCTTACAATCTAACGGTTGATTCTAAACAGCTAACGGTCGGTCCGTCCAACGTTTGACTTTGAAGAAGTCTTTAAATAAAGTCGTCCTTCGTGCAAATCAATCGCAATTCTCGGTGCAATTCTCAACAGGTCCCTTGCTTCTCCGGGAATGAAGTTTAGCGCATCAATTAATAATAATAATTTCTTAATGTCGAACATGTATCTAGATTGCGGACTTGATTGCAGATAGTCTGATAAAATCTTAGGCTAATTGAGAACGAACTTCGTCTACCTCGGTGAGAGATGTGAAAGAAGGAGGAATTAGTGCTGGAAAAGCAGGCTTATTGTGGGATCGACTGAGCATGAAGAAATCAACACTGCAGGTCGGACTAAATCGGAGAGTGACCTTTGACCGTCGGATTGAGGTCCCTTCCCCAAGCTTTTTTTTTCTTTTAATAAAAAATGAAGAAAAAAAGTCGTTTGCAGATTGGCTAATTGAGCATGCAAACCGCGGCTTTGGCGTGTCTACGGATGCCTTCCTTAAATCAGTGAAAAAGTTCCTTTTTTAATCCTAAACAAGGAAGTAAGAATTATACCATTTAAGGTCATTTAACAGCCACTCGTGTTCGCCACCATACCCCAGTCATTTGTTATGTTTTTTTTCATGATACAAGGTTATCTTTTTGTAATCGATTGCCAGACTACGTTGCAAGTGCAAGAGAAGCTTTTAAGTCGCTTGCCTATCGAAATTTATGTACAGTTACGTTGTTATTGTTGTGTCCGGATACTGGGGAACAAAGGATCTCTGGAAAAATATTAATTTCATGATGGAAACAAAGGTAAAAAAGTTAAACCTTCTTTTGTCATATTGAACACTAAATATATTTTCTCTGGGCCAAATTTCAGAGCTCTAATGCCACTAACTAAGGAAAGTTATTGCAATGCTAAACTGTAGCGTCCAGTTACTGGGCAACATACAGTACTCTTTTGAGAGTGTACAGTAACAGACTTGCGCTTTCTAAATAAAGTTGCGGTTAGAACAAATTGAGACTGCAAACACTTTTACCTCCCAGAAGAATGGACGCATTTATTTTATATGCTTTGAAACTGGCATTGTCCAACAGATTTGAGTAATCGGTCTGAATTCAGTTCCTCTAATTCTTCTTCAATGATTTCTCTTTTAGGTTCCCAATTACGAATGATGACCCCTTCTGTTCTCCTAATAATCAAGTGATTCCCCTCCTCCCCCCTCCCCTCCCCCACCCCCATCCCATTCCCTTCCCATCCACCTGCCAAATTCCCGCCAAAAAAAATGCAAATTTCTTCCCAGGGCTGCTCGGTTGCTGAAATAAAAAACATGGCGGCGGTAGCGATCTGCAGTGGATCATAGCGCACAACAAAAGTAGATATAGGGCAAGCCGTAATGAGTATTCTAAGAAGAACTTGGGTGAAATATCAACAGCTGCTTATAACACATCCTTGGAAAACACAAACTATAGGAACAGGTATTGTAATTAATGAAATTCCGTTTTTAACTTGATTTGACATGAAACTCATGATCGATTTGACTGTGAGGAGACACGGTGTATGACATTTGCAGACTGCAGACTGCAGACTGCAGACCGCAGACCGCAGACTGCATGAGGCAGCAAGACTGTAAATTGAATGAAACCAAAAATATCGTAATAAAGGTGGCGTCATCATCAACATTACCTAGAAGAAGTTTTATTTTTTCTCGCAAATTACACCGACCTCATTCCTAAAGGAGCTGTTGACTGTTCTTTTCGTATTGAATTAGAGCAGAATAATGTCTGCACATTAACTTGCTCATGAATCCATAGCAACAGTCTAGCAATTTAGCCTGCACCACAGACGAAACTAAACTATGGTTATATATTTCTGTCTGTGAAACAGCGCCGGGAGCCCCACCTGTGTACTAGGACTTGACTATGAGCAATGATTTGCCTATTTAGAAATTCAAAAGGCACTTCTGGTTATTCGTCAAGTCCAGATAGGATCTGCTCATTTTAGATTATTTGGCATATCCCTATTGAATACTGCTAAGATGAAATACGTCATTTAAAAGGTGTTAAATGTCCTTGATCTATCTTACGAAGTGCTCGCAATCTAAAAACTTTTTTTTACAGAAGACTACTATTTAGACAGGCATTTAGCGGGCATTGCTACTTGTGATTATCAATTCACAATAATCAAAGAAGAATAAAGAATCAACGCAATTAGTGATATGCCGGGTGAGTTGATAAAGGGTTGGTTGAGAATAGCGAACAGCATCTTGGGAATGAGGCCATTGTAACTTTGCGCAAAAATATCAACCTTGTTCCCAGGCTAGTTTCTCACTCTCACACGATGTTATATTGTTGATGATGTCGCCTTTATTAGGAAGATTTTTGGTGTCATTTAATTTACAATCTGTGGTCCGCAGTCTGCGGTCTGCGGTCTGCGGTCTGCAGTCTGCAAATGTCATACACCGGAGGAGACATCACCTCACTCAAATCATTTGAGTGAGGTGATGTCTTCTAAAATCCAAAGCTTAATTGCTGTGAAATAAGCTTAAATCTTTTTACCGATCGCGTTGTAGGGGCTTAGAATTGTTTTGAAAGACAAAATTAATGAACTTCGGATTTGCGGATTTGCCATTATTAAGCTTGCAATGTCCTCTAAATTTTCAGGGTATGAGGACTTTTGGAGACACAGTTGGGACAGTTTGTGTATTGTTAGATTTCGATGCACTCAAAATGGAAAACATAGTAAAATAGAAAAGGCCTAGATCAAATGAAACTATGGTCATGAAACCAAACTATGGCGCGCTGTTTGTTTTAGAATTATTTTTGTCAGTTGTATCATATCATTGTCTTCTTGTCATTTATCTCTCGTCCCTTATTTGGCATCATTTGTTGTTGCTTTTTCATACGTCTCCTCTTGATTTTTGGTACTCCAGAGAGAGACTCTTGGTTTAACATTTTCTATGTTGGTCGTATGCACTACTCTATCAGTTGTATCCATTACTCTGTCAGTTGTACACACTACTCTGTCATTTGTAAACATTTTCTCTGTTAATACATGCACTGAGGGGTGTCCATATTAACTGGGTTGAATTTAGAGAAAATGTAACTTAAGGGTAACTTAAGGACTTTCTTTCCCCAGGGACAAAGCAAACTGTCTGTAATAATGAGGTGTCTTTATTAAGCAGGTGTCCAAAAAAACGGGGTTTGACTGTATACACAGGGCTGTCAACTCTCTTAGATCATCCGGGAGACTCCAGATTTTGAACCATTTCTCCCAGTCTCCAGGTTAGAGTCTGAAATCTCGCGGATAATCGCCATGGTTTGCCATTTCTTGTAGAATCGACTTTCTGACAGTGGAATTTTTTCAAATACCTTGCGTTGTTTGAGCTATTTTACTGTTAACATTGAACATTTCCTCACAAACTCCGGTATGCCATTGTAAATAATATAAGCAATAATGTGGTTGGTGGAAAGTAAGCCAGTTAGGTCAAATGTTACAATTCCAACAACATCTTTTTTGTGCAGTTTTTTTCACAAATGATGTCATGTGCCGTTGTCATTATGACATCATTTTATCATCCCCTTTCCCATCAATTCTCAATATTTTAAGATGTGGGGAGTTGACAGCTCTGGTATACACCTGATCGAAAAAAACGTTGTCGCTTGAAAAGTATAAGCCATGAACAATGGGACCTAATGGATTTATGGGTAGAACTTTATTAGCATTGCAAGTTCTTTTCAGGAATGTTTACTTTATCCAAGCTTTTGGCAACGATGCACAGGGCTCAAAATTAATGCTCGCAAACTCGCAAAATGTGGGTGATTTTGATAATCTGCGAGTGAGGAAAATATCCACTAGCAAACGTTTGCGAGTTAGAATCATCCATGTCTCCCAAACAAAGGGAGAGAATTTGCTAGTGGTCTCACCAGTTTGCTAGTGGAAAAAAATCTTACTAGCAAAACTTTACAAGTGCACTAAAATTTTAACCTCGAGCCCTGGATGCGTCCAAAAAACGTCAAACAGTTTCCAGATTTCATGGCCATAAGCTCACCTCTTCACCGGTCCTGGACACATAACAAATGTCTACAGTTAAAGAGCATAGCCATTTGGCAAATTCACACTTAAAAATCATAAGATAGGACCTAATACTTTCTTGGAAGACAAAAAAAAGACAACAGCATGCCTTACAGAAAGTACTCTAGGGATTTGCATCCGCACAAGCATCTCGTGACAATGTAAACTTTTGTCAGAAGAACTTTGAATTTGCTTTGCTAATGAGTGTATACCCATAAATCCTTGAGCCCTCATCGTTCGTGGTTTACACTTTTTAGCAACAACATTTTTTCAATCAGATTTATCAAGAGGATAATGCTCTTGGTCCACAGATTGTCTTCATGCAGATTTCACAGTTGCACTAGATACCTAGACATGTATGCACAGTGCAGATCAAAACAACTGTCCAAAAAATGCGTGTGTACAATTTGTGCGTCTGCATCTGAGAGTGCATGCATCTCTGACTTGTCTGATTAGTATGTATGGACCAGCTTAGCTCTTTCACAATTAATTTTTTATATGTATGATAAATTCAGCCTGTCTGACGTAGTTTGAAAGTAAGAATTCGCTTGTATTTTTCACATGCTAGAAAAGGTTATCATCATACTGATATAAAACGAATACATTAATAGGCCACCATTGTGAAAGAGGTCCATTGTCTACTTATTGCTCTTATTTTGTGAAAGGTTTGAACCCAGGAGTCATTTCATAAGTAGGCTGAGTATGTTTGTCTGGGTGAACGTTAAGTCCTGAATGTTGACAGTGACTGACGTTTCAACATCCTATGCAGTATTCATCTTCTGAGTGACTCTGAAGATGAATACTACAGATTGTTGAAATGCCAGTGACTGTCAACAATAACAGTCCTATTCAGGACATAATGTTCACCTGGACATTCATGCATAACCTTCTTTTGTTTTTATTATGTTGTTAGTTTTTGTGGACTTTATTGTAAGTCATTGCATCGTAAACAGTGAATAATGCTTTGGGCATTAACCGAGAACTGTATACAAGTAAACATATATTTATCTTCCTACAGGGTATGTCAAACATTTGAACAAGCATCCACATCATTGGCACTAAACGAATCTTTGGCTAAATGTTTTCCATCCGTTATTAGTTTAAGCATCTTGTGGAAGGATGAACATGTATATACAGAAAGTAAACCAATTTCTCCACCTAGACTGATTACGAGAAATGTTGATGACAAAAAGTTATAAAGCACAAGTGTCAGTCATTTGGCTACAGTGAAGTTAGCTAAGAACCATGGCCGTGCCACTTTGACTCACAAACATTCACAGAAAATATTTCCCAAAGAGTGAATATAAAGAGCCAGTGATGTTTGTTTTGAAGATGTAAACTTTCCCATCATGGATACCCAGCATTTGGTGTCTTTGATAAAATGTGAATTATATTCATTTAAAGAATAATTGCTGACATGATCTAACTTGACTGTGCAGGTAAATTATTTTATTTACGCTGGCAAGTTACCTCATGTCAGAGTCAACCTGGAATGTTTGTTGAAATTATTTCAAAATAAAGACTGTCTCAGCTAGTGTGGTTTTGTATCTGTCAGGCCAAATCGCATGAATTATAACCAAATTTTGTACATTTTCTAGATCTGATCCTAGTAAAATCAAGATCGACATGTATAACAATACTACTAATAACTCCAAAAATGCAATTTCTTTGCAACTTACTATTTTATTTATTAAATTATTTATTTTGATTGCTTGACTGAGAAGCAACAGAAAAAAGTGTAAATAATTTCATGCTTAAATCTACATTTCTTTTGTAAATATGAAATGTCACTTTTATAATATTTAAGTAATATTTCATTCTTAGGTTTTACAGTATCCTTTTTACAACTTACTGTGGTTTAAGTACAAGTATCTTTTTCTTTTATTGTGTATTGTTGCTCATAATTAAAAACAGTAAGATTTATACTACAAGTAATTTGAGAGCAATTTTCTACAAAAGACTTTCATTATAGTACCATATGACTGTTCTTAGTGAGATTCTCACAACAAAAAGATTAAAGAGGCTATGTCACACTATTTTTCTAACTTTGCATCAGTTGAATTCCAAAAATAATAGTCCAGTTCTGTTATGCACGGCTATTAATATTAGTTAGGCATTGAAACAATATCCTATAGACCTTTGTCAGGTGATGGCCATTTTGTCCCAGGAGATTTAAAAAGCTATGTTTTTGCATGGTTAACCTCGCAGTGAGAACAAGGCTAGCTGTACAAATACAAAGCTTTTTTAATCTCTTGGGACAAAATGGCTGCCGCATGACAAAGGTCTATTGTTTGTAGCTACAAATGGCAATTAAGGATGGAAGTTGATTAAAACTTGAAAAAGTTGTGCCAGCCTTTTCAAGTTTTAAAGCTTTGTGCCTGCAAAAATTACAATCATAAAAATTGTTATGGCTAGTGCACCATGGTGAAAACTTTGTTTGGTTATCTTATTTAAACCTCTAAACAAGTATTTGTTGTATGGGTTAAGGGACTAGGTTCTGATGTATATGTAAGCTATCCATGAACATGCTACAGTACAACTAGGCAGCATAATATTATTGCAAAAAGAAGAAAGTGTCCAATAGCTCTGGACTGGTGGATTTTGCTATTGCACTAGTGGATTTCATTCTTAACTTGCCCAATGTACAGGACAGTGAAGTTTTTTTTAGGGATTCAAAAGACAGTCTAAGAACTGTGTAATCATTGCAGTTTCAAAAAGTATTTGGGGATAGACCTTTGGGCTAATGCATGCTAGCTCATACAGCTTGCCCAAATGACAAGCTGTAAAACTGACTTTTGCACCCTGCTGATGTTAATTCCCATTAGACTTCATAGTCCCCTATTATTCCATAAGATCATCAAATACTGTAACTTTTATACATCTGAGTTGGATCAGAATACACAGAAGTTAAAGGGGAAGGATTTCATTCACATCCCCTGGATATGAGCTGCAGTGATATGAGGACAGTCCCCATATTCCCCCCAAATCGGTGATCCTATACCCCCCTCCCAACCCGCAGTCCCTGGGTAGAATTGATACTCATCCCTAGGTTACATTCAGACCATGGGCAAATTAAAAGAAAAAAAAGGAAGAAAGAAAAAGAGTGATTATCTAATGTGTTTATGTAAAGTATAAAAGTACAGAGGAAGTGGCAAATTGACTGGGTTGATTAAGCTGTTGCTGCCAATCCCACTTGCTGTCTCATTTATATACCCTGTATGCCTCCATAAGGCCTTAAAACCGTCCGTTTCACTACTCTATTTTAGACAAGAGACTCTCCAACCCGTATTTAGGCTATTGAATCCCCCCTCACACACACATATACATGTACACTGATTGAAATCTCCCACATTTTACAGCCTGTTCAGGGCAGCACCCTGTTTGAGAGGCTAATAGCAAAGTTGTGTACTCAGTTTTAAGACTCTCAAGCCCCCAAACCCATACCATGTTCAGTGCTGTTACCCATTAAGGCCAAATAAGGGAGTGCTTTCCCCTGGGGTGGAAAGACAGTATAACTCTTCATTACTTCTTGTTTTTGCCTTAGGTGTCCTTGTCGCCACTGGAGATGTCATCACCCAGCAATTTGCTGAGCGAAAAGGCACAAATCATGACTTCAGAAGAACAGCTCGTATGAGAGTGGTTGGACCTAGTTATTGGCCCTGTGCTAAGATCATGGTATCTTACACTGGAAAGGATTGTCCCTGGGACTGCCAAAACTGCCGGCTTTAAAAAGATGCTGCTTGATCAGAGTCTCTTTGCTCCTGTTATGATTTGCTTCTTTTTCAGTGTGTCAGAGACACTTGCTGGAAAACGACCACATGAAATTAAAGAGATGCTCCAGGAACGCTACGTACAAACACTGATCACAAATTATAAGATCTGGCCTCTTGCACAGACTCTGAATTTTACATTTGTTCCCATTCAACACCGTGTTGGCTTTGTCCAAATTGTAGCAATATTTTGGAATGCGTACTTGTCATGGATGGCTAACAAACCATCACCTGATGCTGCAGCCTTAACTGTTAAGGATTCTTTGGAGCTGGTTCAGTGATGCGACTCACAGCACCCTCTGTATGGTTAGTTGATTCACTTGAAGTTAACCATTTTTTAACTACATTTATTATTCAAAAGGTTGAGTTTGATCGTCCGGGTGAACGTAGTCCTGAATAGGACTGTTGTTGTTGACAGTGACTGACGTTTCGACAACCTGTGCGGTAGTCATCTTCAGAGTCAAAGTGAGTTGTATCACGTCAGTTGATGGTATTATACTCTGGTTATTGATCTGATTGGTCAATTATGTCGCGATGTTATTGGTCGTCTGTCGGTTAAGCCGTGATATTATTGGCTATGAAGACTCGTAATCAGTAATTGGTGCGTTTCGATCCGTCTATTGTCACAGTTAAAGAGTCGTCTATTGTTAGTCAAATTGTCAGTTCTCCAGTTGTTCTCTCGTAGTTAGTTTTGCTTGATGTCGTCAATAAGTCGTTTGTACGGCGCTGGTAACTGTTGGCTACGATTCAGTGGCGTTTGTTCTAAGTTAGTAAACCAGCTTTCTAAAGTAAAACGTTGATAGTAGTCTGTAGAATACGTTATACATGTCGCAGAGTCCCAGTCAATTTGATGTTTCGTCTTTAAATGGTGCTCAGCAATGTGATTGTTGACGTCACCATTCTTCGTCGCGCGTTTGTGTTCGGTCAGTCGCGTGCTTAGGTTTCTGCCGGTTTCACCAATGTAAGAAGCCTGGCAGTCGCAGCATTTGATCTTGTATACTGCTCCCTGTCTGCCCTCCGGTTTGTCTTTGTCCTTGACATTAGTAAGCAGTCGCCGTAAAGTGGTTATCGGTTTGTGCGCAACACGTATATTGTAAGGTTGTAATATACGTGCAATAGTTTCAGAGGTGCCTCTGATGTACGGTATAGTCGCTGTCGTAACAGGGCCAGAGTTGGTCTGAGAGTTAGAATCAGTGTTACTGTGAGTGTTCCGTCTAACAAAGACCGTGTTGTAATTGTTCTTACTAAAAACGTTGTTAAGATAATCAGTCTCGTCTTGTAGGCTGTCAGGTGAGTCGCAAACTAGTTGCGCTCGTCTTGTCAGAGTCCGGATAGTAGTAGCCTTGTGAGAGGTCGGGTTGTACGAAGACTGCTCTAGTAATCGGTCGGTATGTGTCGGTTTTCTGTAAATAGTCGTTTTTAGTTTGTTGTTGTCGCGAGTGACCAAGCAGTCTAGAAAAGGTATCTTACCATTTTCTTCGATCTCCTTGGTGAACTGTATGTCCGCGTTCTGTCTGTTAAGGTGTTCGTGAAAATCGTCAATTCCGTCTTTGTGTACGGCGGTGAATGTGTCGTCAACGTAACGTAACCAAAGAGGTACAGTTCGCGTGTAGGTAGCTAGGGCTTGTTCCTCGATGATTTGCTTGACAATTTCGGCTACAACTATAGAAACTGGAGGGCCCGTAGCTGTACCGTGTAACTGTTTGTAGTGTTTGCCGTTGCACTGAAAGTACGTCGAAGTCAAACAGAGGTTGAGTAGGTCCATAATGTCGTCTGTAGGTAGTGGTAGTTCAACAGTAGAGTTCTTAATAGCGTTCTCAGTACAGTCTAGAGCCAGTTGAAGTGGAATACTGGTGAACAGAGATTTCACGTCAAAGGACACTAGTTTGTGGTCGTCCGGTATCTGTATTGTCTTAATGACGTCAATAAAGTTCTCAGTAGACTGTAGTTTGTGTCTAGATTCGTCAGTCAGATTCGTCAGTCAGTCTAGATTCGTCAGTCAAAATATTTCCCCAATTCTGATTGGCTAAAAGCACACGCATAATTCACCATAACCAGTTACTGATGACCAAATTTGGAAGAATTTTGTGTTTAACGAGGAAATGATGTCAAAAATGCAGCCTTCTACAGGTTAATGCACCGTTATGCGAGAAGACCTGGGGACGAGGTTGAGTTGTTTTGGTTGTGACCTTGAAAAATGGAGAACATTTCACTCGTTTCAAGAGTAAGAACTAGGCAAAAAAATAGCTAAAAACATGGCAAGAACAGCAAGAAGACAACTCGAAGGGCGACATCTGCTATTTGGAGAATATTTGCGGAGCTGAACAACCCTAAACGTGCACTATCGAAGGTGGACTTATCATCGATGGAAGTAAGAATGTTTAATCATTATTTTGAATGAATAATAAAATAATTATTGAATTTTGCTTTCGTATCATATGAAGAATTATGGAGATCTCGGAGGGTGTTATTGGCCTCGGCCTACGCCCTCGACGGATAACACCCTCCTCGATCTCCAAAATTCTTCATAACTTAAAGATACCCATGCAGCCTTATTCATTAATTGTTAATTATGATGTTAATATTTTAAATACAATTACACTGTAAAAGTACTAATATTGTTGTGATTACGATATTTATATAAATGAAAGTTATTTACGATTCAATGGCACAAATGATAAAAAAGTGATGTTTAAAATATTGGAATCACATTGTAATCTGACACTGAATTAGGCTGAGGATGAAAATTCGCATCTACAGACAATCCTTCAACTAATTCAGTTCCATTAAAAAAAATACATAGTGTAGACAACATTCCCTTTTTTGGTCCTAATTTGAAGTCAGAAAAGAAAAAATACCCAAATATGAAAAAGGTCCATTTCAGCTTTTCATTTTTTATCACTGGCATTAATGTTACATCATTTGATTGCTCTAAGCACCTTTATCTAGCAGGTGCGTAGTAAATTAAAGTGCTACTGAAGTGAATTTCATGAATACCCTTTTTGACTTGAAAAAGGTTTTTCAATCATAGAAAAGTGGTTTTGAAACAAAAAACTTATAATAACAGTCCAAAAATGTCTCAGATCGGAGCTCAAAGAGTACTTCCTAAGTGCGTCCATTTCGCGAATTCTGAGCCTTCGAAGTTCTCAGCGGTTGACAACACCTGCGACGTCACATGGTTGACATCAAAACAACATCGCTGTAATCCACAGTAAATCTTCGAGTTCTTGGCGACTTTAATTCGGCAAATTCATCTTAACCTGCTACTATATCTTATATAATGTCTAGTTCTGAAGATTCGGACTCCAACTCGAGTTCTAGGAATGTTTCGGAGGCAGGAGAAAGCGAAAACGAGGGAGATTTCGGAGTAGTTGGCGGACTCGCGGGAGCCATACCGGTTCGAGCTATGTTTTTGCATGGTTAACCTCGCAGTGAGAACAAGGCTAGCTGTACAAATACAAAGCTTTTTTAATCTCTTGGGACAAAATGGCTGCCGCATGACAAAGGTCTATTGTTTGTAGCTACAAATGGCAATTAAGGATGGAAGTTGATTAAAACTTGAAAAAGTTGTGCCAGCCTTTTCAAGTTTTAAAGCTTTGTGCCTGCAAAAATTACAATCATAAAAATTGTTATGGCTAGTGCACCATGGTGAAAACTTTGTTTGGTTATCTTATTTAAACCTCTAAACAAGTATTTGTTGTATGGGTTAAGGGACTAGGTTCTGATGTATATGTAAGCTATCCATGAACATGCTACAGTACAACTAGGCAGCATAATATTATTGCAAAAAGAAGAAAGTGTCCAATAGCTCTGGACTGGTGGATTTTGCTATTGCACTAGTGGATTTCATTCTTAACTTGCCCAATGTACAGGACAGTGAAGTTTTTTTTAGGGATTCAAAAGACAGTCTAAGAACTGTGTAATCATTGCAGTTTCAAAAAGTATTTGGGGATAGACCTTTGGGCTAATGCATGCTAGCTCATACAGCTTGCCCAAATGACAAGCTGTAAAACTGACTTTTGCACCCTGCTGATGTTAATTCCCATTAGACTTCATAGTCCCCTATTATTCCATAAGATCATCAAATACTGTAACTTTTATACATCTGAGTTGGATCAGAATACACAGAAGTTAAAGGGGAAGGATTTCATTCACATCCCCTGGATATGAGCTGCAGTGATATGAGGACAGTCCCCATATTCCCCCCAAATCGGTGATCCTATACCCCCCTCCCAACCCGCAGTCCCTGGGTAGAATTGATACTCATCCCTAGGTTACATTCAGACCATGGGCAAATTAAAAGAAAAAAAAGGAAGAAAGAAAAAGAGTGATTATCTAATGTGTTTATGTAAAGTATAAAAGTACAGAGGAAGTGGCAAATTGACTGGGTTGATTAAGCTGTTGCTGCCAATCCCACTTGCTGTCTCATTTATATACCCTGTATGCCTCCATAAGGCCTTAAAACCGTCCGTTTCACTACTCTATTTTAGACAAGAGACTCTCCAACCCGTATTTAGGCTATTGAATCCCCCCTCACACACACATATACATGTACACTGATTGAAATCTCCCACATTTTACAGCCTGTTCAGGGCAGCACCCTGTTTGAGAGGCTAATAGCAAAGTTGTGTACTCAGTTTTAAGACTCTCAAGCCCCCAAACCCATACCATGTTCAGTGCTGTTACCCATTAAGGCCAAATAAGGGAGTGCTTTCCCCTGGGGTGGAAAGACAGTATAACTCTTCATTACTTCTTGTTTTTGCCTTAGGTGTCCTTGTCGCCACTGGAGATGTCATCACCCAGCAATTTGCTGAGCGAAAAGGCACAAATCATGACTTCAGAAGAACAGCTCGTATGAGAGTGGTTGGACCTAGTTATTGGCCCTGTGCTAAGATCATGGTATCTTACACTGGAAAGGATTGTCCCTGGGACTGCCAAAACTGCCGGCTTTAAAAAGATGCTGCTTGATCAGAGTCTCTTTGCTCCTGTTATGATTTGCTTCTTTTTCAGTGTGTCAGAGACACTTGCTGGAAAACGACCACATGAAATTAAAGAGATGCTCCAGGAACGCTACGTACAAACACTGATCACAAATTATAAGATCTGGCCTCTTGCACAGACTCTGAATTTTACATTTGTTCCCATTCAACACCGTGTTGGCTTTGTCCAAATTGTAGCAATATTTTGGAATGCGTACTTGTCATGGATGGCTAACAAACCATCACCTGATGCTGCAGCCTTAACTGTTAAGGATTCTTTGGAGCTGGTTCAGTGATGCGACTCACAGCACCCTCTGTATGGTTAGTTGATTCACTTGAAGTTAACCATTTTTTAACTACATTTATTATTCAAAAGGTTGAGTTTGATCGTCCGGGTGAACGTAGTCCTGAATAGGACTGTTGTTGTTGACAGTGACTGACGTTTCGACAACCTGTGCGGTAGTCATCTTCAGAGTCAAAGTGAGTTGTATCACGTCAGTTGATGGTATTATACTCTGGTTATTGATCTGATTGGTCAATTATGTCGCGATGTTATTGGTCGTCTGTCGGTTAAGCCGTGATATTATTGGCTATGAAGACTCGTAATCAGTAATTGGTGCGTTTCGATCCGTCTATTGTCACAGTTAAAGAGTCGTCTATTGTTAGTCAAATTGTCAGTTCTCCAGTTGTTCTCTCGTAGTTAGTTTTGCTTGATGTCGTCAATAAGTCGTTTGTACGGCGCTGGTAACTGTTGGCTACGATTCAGTGGCGTTTGTTCTAAGTTAGTAAACCAGCTTTCTAAAGTAAAACGTTGATAGTAGTCTGTAGAATACGTTATACATGTCGCAGAGTCCCAGTCAATTTGATGTTTCGTCTTTAAATGGTGCTCAGCAATGTGATTGTTGACGTCACCATTCTTCGTCGCGCGTTTGTGTTCGGTCAGTCGCGTGCTTAGGTTTCTGCCGGTTTCACCAATGTAAGAAGCCTGGCAGTCGCAGCATTTGATCTTGTATACTGCTCCCTGTCTGCCCTCCGGTTTGTCTTTGTCCTTGACATTAGTAAGCAGTCGCCGTAAAGTGGTTATCGGTTTGTGCGCAACACGTATATTGTAAGGTTGTAATATACGTGCAATAGTTTCAGAGGTGCCTCTGATGTACGGTATAGTCGCTGTCGTAACAGGGCCAGAGTTGGTCTGAGAGTTAGAATCAGTGTTACTGTGAGTGTTCCGTCTAACAAAGACCGTGTTGTAATTGTTCTTACTAAAAACGTTGTTAAGATAATCAGTCTCGTCTTGTAGGCTGTCAGGTGAGTCGCAAACTAGTTGCGCTCGTCTTGTCAGAGTCCGGATAGTAGTAGCCTTGTGAGAGGTCGGGTTGTACGAAGACTGCTCTAGTAATCGGTCGGTATGTGTCGGTTTTCTGTAAATAGTCGTTTTTAGTTTGTTGTTGTCGCGAGTGACCAAGCAGTCTAGAAAAGGTATCTTACCATTTTCTTCGATCTCCTTGGTGAACTGTATGTCCGCGTTCTGTCTGTTAAGGTGTTCGTGAAAATCGTCAATTCCGTCTTTGTGTACGGCGGTGAATGTGTCGTCAACGTAACGTAACCAAAGAGGTACAGTTCGCGTGTAGGTAGCTAGGGCTTGTTCCTCGATGATTTGCTTGACAATTTCGGCTACAACTATAGAAACTGGAGGGCCCGTAGCTGTACCGTGTAACTGTTTGTAGTGTTTGCCGTTGCACTGAAAGTACGTCGAAGTCAAACAGAGGTTGAGTAGGTCCATAATGTCGTCTGTAGGTAGTGGTAGTTCAACAGTAGAGTTCTTAATAGCGTTCTCAGTACAGTCTAGAGCCAGTTGAAGTGGAATACTGGTGAACAGAGATTTCACGTCAAAGGACACTAGTTTGTGGTCGTCCGGTATCTGTATTGTCTTAATGACGTCAATAAAGTTCTCAGTAGACTGTAGTTTGTGTCTAGATTCGTCAGTCAGATTCGTCAGTCAGTCTAGATTCGTCAGTCAAAATATTTCCCCAATTCTGATTGGCTAAAAGCACACGCATAATTCACCATAACCAGTTACTGATGACCAAATTTGGAAGAATTTTGTGTTTAACGAGGAAATGATGTCAAAAATGCAGCCTTCTACAGGTTAATGCACCGTTATGCGAGAAGACCTGGGGACGAGGTTGAGTTGTTTTGGTTGTGACCTTGAAAAATGGAGAACATTTCACTCGTTTCAAGAGTAAGAACTAGGCAAAAAAATAGCTAAAAACATGGCAAGAACAGCAAGAAGACAACTCGAAGGGCGACATCTGCTATTTGGAGAATATTTGCGGAGCTGAACAACCCTAAACGTGCACTATCGAAGGTGGACTTATCATCGATGGAAGTAAGAATGTTTAATCATTATTTTGAATGAATAATAAAATAATTATTGAATTTTGCTTTCGTATCATATGAAGAATTATGGAGATCTCGGAGGGTGTTATTGGCCTCGGCCTACGCCCTCGACGGATAACACCCTCCTCGATCTCCAAAATTCTTCATAACTTAAAGATACCCATGCAGCCTTATTCATTAATTGTTAATTATGATGTTAATATTTTAAATACAATTACACTGTAAAAGTACTAATATTGTTGTGATTACGATATTTATATAAATGAAAGTTATTTACGATTCAATGGCACAAATGATAAAAAAGTGATGTTTAAAATATTGGAATCACATTGTAATCTGACACTGAATTAGGCTGAGGATGAAAATTCGCATCTACAGACAATCCTTCAACTAATTCAGTTCCATTAAAAAAAATACATAGTGTAGACAACATTCCCTTTTTTGGTCCTAATTTGAAGTCAGAAAAGAAAAAATACCCAAATATGAAAAAGGTCCATTTCAGCTTTTCATTTTTTATCACTGGCATTAATGTTACATCATTTGATTGCTCTAAGCACCTTTATCTAGCAGGTGCGTAGTAAATTAAAGTGCTACTGAAGTGAATTTCATGAATACCCTTTTTGACTTGAAAAAGGTTTTTCAATCATAGAAAAGTGGTTTTGAAACAAAAAACTTATAATAACAGTCCAAAAATGTCTCAGATCGGAGCTCAAAGAGTACTTCCTAAGTGCGTCCATTTCGCGAATTCTGAGCCTTCGAAGTTCTCAGCGGTTGACAACACCTGCGACGTCACATGGTTGACATCAAAACAACATCGCTGTAATCCACAGTAAATCTTCGAGTTCTTGGCGACTTTAATTCGGCAAATTCATCTTAACCTGCTACTATATCTTATATAATGTCTAGTTCTGAAGATTCGGACTCCAACTCGAGTTCTAGGAATGTTTCGGAGGCAGGAGAAAGCGAAAACGAGGGAGATTTCGGAGTAGTTGGCGGACTCGCGGGAGCCATACCGGTTCGAGCCCGAAGCACCTGAAGGCTATGAAGAACCAGATGAAGAAGACGAAGATGGTTTAACTCCGGCGATATTGGAGTCTAGGTCCGAGAATCAAATAACCGTAGATGAATGGTAGGTGAAAACTTAAAGGGAAACTACGACATTACACTTTCTCTTTGTTTGTTTACGTCCATGATCTTGATTCACGCCAGTGTGTTTGCATAATACCAAGTTGTCTCGGGCGCGCGCTTATCGATCTTTCCTGATTTTTACATTATTCTGAATTCAGGTGTCGTTGCAACAACTGCGATACAGAACTTCTGTCGAATGCCTTGGAGTTTCGTTGCTGCAAGGAAGTCACGGCAGCCATGGCAAAACTAACCTTTGAAGGCATCGAAGGTAATTGCGTGCTCGACCATCCAGACTTCGACGCCCTGACAAACCTCACAGTACTTGAGCAGGTTTGCCCTCTGATGAAGGACAAGAAAGGCCGGGCTTACAAGTTTCCAACCAGAGGAACTCAAAATGCGAAAAAGGAGTAAGCATGTTTTTTTTATGTTTATAAGACTTCGCCTCATTTCCGTCAAGCGGATCGAGCGAATGTGAATGAGGTTCATCTACTCGAGTACATAAAAGGAATGTCGGTCGTTTCGCCTACAAGTCGATATATATAGATATTTAGGGAATATTTAGTTATAATTTTAAAAAAGCAAACACCGGGAAACCGAGGGCTTAAAACATAAACTTCATCTTTAAGCTTACTAGTAAAGACTTGAGAATTCTTAGAGACACTTAAATACTCATGAACGAAAATTGTTGTCTCTGTAAATGTCCTACCGAATTATGTTTCTTTGTCGATTGTTGGTAGTCTCAAAAGTGCGAATAGCTCAAAAAATTTTCGAAAATTAGCATAAGTCACGGAAAGTCATGGAATTTAAAATTCGTGTACAGATAATCAAATGACATGTTAGACCTACCTTCCTCCAGAGGGCCTGTGTCCAATGGAATACGCATCCCTTGATCTTTACACCAGGGAGGACTTGTCGTAGGACACTCCACAGTGCTTTTTCAAAATCCACTGTTATTTGACGGACATCAGGTTCGACAGGATGTAAGTCAAGGATAGACTTCATGACCTAAAAAATTAATGAAAAATGAATTCTTAGAGATAAATAATTTTTAATTCTTTTTTGTTTTAGTTTGGTATTGCTGCAGGTTATTGGCGGGGATGAAATATTTTATAAACCCACTGCTTCGAGTGATAACAACAAGATGCTAAATCACACACATTTAATTGACGTGTTACCTTGCGATAGTCTTTTTTCTTTCTTCCAGACATCAAGACGAAGACGAGTGGTACTTGCTTTGCGTGATCATCTGTTCGCATGAAGGCGTTAATCGTAAAAAGTTGCTGAAACGGACGCTTCACTAACTTGAACGTGCCGTCTATGTACCAACACTTTGCTTTGCTCAGGTGGGCTAGTTGCTGGTCTGTGGCGAAGATAAGGTGGCGTTTACCATGTTTCTGGATATCCGCTTTCAAGAAACCGTCTGGTACGTAATCGTGGTTGAGGTCGAACTCCAGGTCTAACGGATCTCTCGGTCGCGTAGATTGTCTCAATCTGTTGGCGGCTCTAGCTAGGTGGTCTGGTTTGGCAAGTGCGGGGCACGGCTCATCGCCAAGTTCATTTAGAAGGACCTAATAAAAAAGACAAATTAACCCTTAATTATGAACCCTTATAACCCTTAGTCATGAGAATGAGTGAAATGAACAAGCCTCGAAACACGATTACTTTACCTCATTGACGATTGCTGACGCTGGTCTAAACTGGTCGCCAACTGCTTTTTCCTTGATAGAGGCCAAGACTCTAGCTGCTGTCGCGGTACCGACTACTGGTGGATGATTATGTTCTTGTTTCCCCTGCTGGAAAGTGTTTCCCCCCGCACGGTGCACTGCCAGTAAGTACAAGTGTTCCTTCGAAGTTGAACGTTGTAAGAATACCCGTCGCTGTCCGCCAACTTTATTTTGGACCGTTTAGTACCGCCTTCTATTAGGTGGAAAGTTAAGGATCTGGGGACGTCTTGGGTGTCGCTTTGGATTTGCGGGTCGGGAATCGATTCTTCAATCTCATCGCCAGTCCAGTCCTTAAACAAAACAGAAGTTTAATTAAAACTAAGAAAATGACAAAAGATCGGCAAAGTTTTTCAATACAGTTCAGATTGAGGGAGATTTGACACTCGTTAGTAGACGTACCATTCTTTCACTTGGGTCGTCTTGGGTCTCGCTTTGGGTTTGAGGGTTGGGAAGCGATGCTTCATCATCGGTGGAACAGTCCTTAAACACAAAAAGAGCGCAATTAAACTAAGAAAGTGACAACAAATCGACAAAGTTTTTCAATGCAGTTCAAAATCCTGTTCATTAAATAAGTGAACAGGAAATCTGAAAGAAAGAAAGGAAATTAACCGACTTACATTGAAAGAATCAACACGAGTTGGATTAAACTCAGAAGAGTCTAAAATGGCGGCTGACGACTCTGATGAGATTCTAGAACTCTCTGCAACTGGCACCTGACAGGGCTCACACAACCACTGTATTACCGTGCCGGCGTTGACAGCTTCTCTATACTCTTGTTGAGAAATGCCTGCGAAATGATAAAAGAGTGAGGTAAGGAACAATGTAGAGAATTCACGAAAAACTGCAGAAGATTACACTTACCAGTGTTAAAGGTTAAGAGGTTAAGAGTGAGGTAACGAACATTGTAGAGAATTCACGAAAAACTGCAGAAGATTACACTTACCAGTGTTACAGGTTCTGTGGTTCCATTTCAAACAACCATCGCATTGGATGGCTTGTTGCCTTGTAGAGACGATTTTGTTACATGCGATACACTTGTCCGCCATTCGTCAACAGTTCGTGAATATAGAGGAATATGTTTCTCGTGTGATCGATGATCGGGTGGCGTGCTTTATGAATGTTCAAGCTTTTATAATCGAGGACACTGATTTCATTAATTCAAGAGGATCACATTAATTCATCTTAACCGTGATTTGTTGATTTCCTTTATTCATTCAATTGGTTTAACTGATGCTAATTATTTGCCTTTTAGAAAGGCATTACAATAGCACGAGCGCGTGTTTCCTGAGAGGGAAACCTTCCTTTGTCTATTAAACACTTTCAACCCCGCTCACGTCAGAACATTGGCGATGAGAACATAGTCTCCCCACCGGAAATTAAAGTCGATTGATAGCCAGCGAAAAATAAACGAAGGGGTAGTAATGGCGCTTACGCCTAATCCGTAAACTGAACGTTAATTTACCGAACCGCGCGTGGACTAGAACAAGGATCCATCGCAAAGGACTGGGATCCAGTGAATTCCGACTTGATGAAAGGAAAACCGGACAAAAATGTGCCGTCTCACAGTGCATCAAAAAAAGACATGAAATGACACTGGTACGATTATTACGTTTAAGCTTTACTGCTATTTATACACTGTTATATTATAAGTAATTCATTGTAGGCGAAACGACTTTGATCGTGTAGGCGAATCAACCAGAGTGTAGGTGAAACGACTTGTAGGCGAAACGACCGGTTTCCCATAAAAGTAGCTTACAATTTAGGATGCTGCAGAATTTTTCCTGTATGATTTGACCAAGACCAACTCCATTTTAACAGCAATAATGCTCCTATATTATTGGCAATATGTAATTAATAATTTCAGATGTAAAAGTCCTTTGTAAGAATTAAAAGAAAAAACCTGAAAACAATATTATATTGATCACTCCAACTTCAATTTTGCCAGCTTCACTCAATGTTATTATTTTGTTTTTGATGGTGTTGGTGGAGGGGAGGACAGTGGTTTGTTAAAAAATAAGACTCCAAGTGCTATAACTCATAAAAAGCTGTAAACTATTCTTCTTTCTTAGGAGCTGTCGTGCCACTGCATACCGCTTTCTTGTGCGATGGATATTTGGGCCCCTTGGTTGGAACAACACAAGACCACTTCCTGCCTGTATATACAACAGAATTAGGCAGAAGTATCAGACTGCCTCCACCAGAGGTTACAGCTCTGCAGAACAAAGGCAAAACTAAGCAACAAAGTAAAAACTCTGTACAACGTTACGGCTCTTTTAGGAGCCACCACATTTTACAAAAGTCATGACCTCAGTGCTTTGAAGTTGTTGATCTTTTATTTTCCAATGCTATTACATTCATATACTTCAGTTCAAGCCTTGGATTGTACAAAACCTTGGCATGTACAAAACCAAATGGCAAACCATGGTCTTGCAGTACATCTCTTATAGAAATTAACATTTCATCAAGTATATCAGTGGTTGTAAAAAATTCAACAGCTATCAAGTTCATGACATTTTTTGTGTTGAAATAATACACCTTAACAGAACAGGTTGGCATGTTTTGGCTTCAAGGCTGGATATAATTTTAATACTGACTGTCTGAAAAATTGTCCAACATGTCAATCACCACTGTAACAAATCATCACTTTTGGTCAGCAAACACAAAACATTGTCTGGACTATGTGGTACGGTAACAGGAGGTGTCACTTTACTGGTCAAGGACCTCTAACTTTTGTTTTCTTAGTCTTTATTAGCTATTTTAGAATAAGGAACCTATTTGTAAATATAATAACATTTTCCATGATAAACGCAAACAAAATTTATTTACTAAAGTTTCTTTTGATATCCAACAACGATATCTGTATTTTCATGGACTGTCATATGTGTTTAGGTGTTACTGGCTCCAGAACAGCTTCCTCTTGCATGGTTTTTCATTGGCAGCTTGCACTTTCTGCATGTAGGAGTTTTTCTTTTCTTCTTGGCAGGCTGTTGGTTAGCATTGCTGCTTGATGCCTGAAGTTCACTTTGAATTTCAACTGCAAGTATAATATGTTTATTTAATGTAGAAAAAAAATCGAATTTCTTGTTGATATAGTGTTCTTTTGTTAGAGGGTGCAATATCAATACCTTCTAGATTCAGGGTTGTATTTAAGAGGCAGGGGCCTGGGATTCCTCCAGGTTACTACAGTATGAAGTTGGCCTCTGGCTACTTGTATAGGAAAAAAGAAAAATAGAACCAAAAGAAACCCCCAGCTGTTTGATTCTCCGCATACTTGCTGTATTTATCCTGCAACTTGAAATTTTAGTGACAGCCCTGTAGAATTACATACCAGAGCTTGCCAACCCTTACTTAGGCAAACATCCAGAAACAAAACATTGACCACAGTGTGCTGGATAGGGCTTGAATGATATGATTATATACTCAATTTTGCAAAATCTCACCTGAAAGGTATAGAGCTGTTTCTGTCTGCTTTCTCTTGTTGTAATTCTCTATAGCCTCTGCTCTACTTGGCCTGTCAGTGAACTTCGAGTTCAAAGGTGCGGGAATACCTGCCTTATACTTAGAGAGGATTGCATTCCTTTCCACCATGGACATGCTAAACACCAGTTCCCTAACCTCATCCACATATTCTGGGAAAAACAAAGGGAAAACAAAGGACTAAAATTTATGTTCATGATCTAAAAAGTATGAGTTTCATACTTTTGGCAGTGTGAGAAGTAGAAAATATTTGTGAAAGCTAGTGTATTCCTTGTATCAGTTTCCTCTGGCATTAACTGCAAACTGTGGCTACTGCATATCATTATACTTACTGTATGTGGGAGGTACTCTTATTTCTCGCACAACTTCTTCTCCAAACTTGTACTTCGGGTATGTTACTAACAAGTAATCCTTTCCATCCTTTGTCTTTTGGGGCTCCCTCAGCAAGTTCTCGTTAAAATGCAGGCTAGCTAAGATGTGCCTAGGATGTAAAACACACCAACCTACATCATGAGCTATAACAGAAATTCTGATGCAAGGGTAAAGCAAAGCAGTCAGATATTATTTTGGTTCTGAACACCAATTTTGAAAAAAATTAAAATCAGGGGAAGGATTTCCATAAAGGAATGTTACCATAACTTAAGAGCTCACATGCACCTCCAGTTTTGGTAATACTTTTTTTGTTTTCTTATATAATATGATGCCACCTGCAGTATGAGCCAAGCCATGAGAAACATATCATCTTAGGATGGAACTGATTCAAGGTTGAATGGAAACCTTCTAGGCAGCTGGTTTGGTCCTCGCTGGACAACTTTTTGATGTCATTTAGTAGCCTGGTATTCATCAAGATCTGCTTCATCTTGTTGTACACATTAGTGCCTAAAATTGAATAACCAAGACATTGTGGAGGTTTTACCTTTGATCTGCATTCTTAAAATAAACCCCAGAGAATTTTTTTGTGGATCTTATATGGGAGTTAGAATAAACCATGTTATTTTAAGATTAGAGTAGAGTGATTTCCCAGGGAGTGTTTGGATTGCAGGTTAGTCCGAGATTTAAATCAAGAAAAAGTATATTTAAAATTAATTATATTTGTCAAAACAACTCACCTTTCTTTAGCCAATACCTTCTTGATGCAGGTCCATGGACACACTGTCTGAAGAGAGGATCTGGGCGGTTGTCATGCTTATTGCAGACATGGCGCACAATAGACTTCCACTTTGCTAAAATAAGCTCCCCAAATCCAAGCTTGGTGGAGGTAGCACGCCAATGCAAATGGTTCTTGATGGCCCTTTGCCACTTCACCAGAAGTTCACACCCACTCTCCTTCCCAACTTGGAGCAGCTTCTTTGACACTGACTTAGCAACATGCCAGATGTCAAAGACGTGCTTAGTGGCTGGCTGTTGCTCTCTTATCCACTTTGTAATTGATCGATGCCTGTCAGAAACGAACAAAGCTATGGTCAACCCTGCTGCTTTGAGAAAGGCAAAACAGTCCTGACATCCCTTGAGCTCCATGTCACTGCTACTCTTCACTTGGTTTGCCTGTTAAAAAATAAAGTTATTCAATGACCTTCACTTTCTTTCAAAAAGAGTTCCTGCAACAGTGCACCAATGGCTGTCTCATTTGTAATGCAAAAGGATATTGATCTTTTCCCTAATCAGACTGACAAGGCATCAGTAACTTCCCTTCTTAAAGTTGGGTGATACTTACTTCAAATCCTACTCAGAATAATTTACTATGGTGGAATGTATAAATGGGCCTTACTAGAACAAAAATTATTACTGTGAAATTTTTATTCAGCAACGCAAGAAGAGAATAATATTACATAAATTTAAGATTTATAACATACCTGCACAAGTTCAAAATGTACAATTTTAGCAATTGCACAGCAGAACATTGTGTATGCGCCATATTTTGCCGAGTGTCCCATAGAGTCTAATCTCCCATCACCACACCAAATGACCTCTCCCTTTCGCTTCAGTTCATTCACCAGGTTGGTTCGGTATCTTTCCCAGTGAGTCAAAATAGCCGGAAATAGGAACTTGCTCTGGTGCACAAAGTATGTTCGTGCACTGTAGATAGAGATACCCAGATGTTTGAGTACAAGGAGCACTTTGCTGACAGATGCACCTGCCATGAGAATGGCAAAGCTTAGCAATATATTTCCTGCTGGATACCATCCAAGCACTAAGGGCTGGGATCTCCACATGAAGGCATTAGGTCCACAGTTTCCACAGCATTGTGTAACACGTGAGCGCCCTGCGGCAGCACACGCATTTTCGTCTCTCTAGTTTTTTTTTGCTGAATTCAGCTTCTAACGGGCGCTTATTGTCCAAAACACCACCGGAAAGCTTTTCTTAAGTGTCATCGTCTTGAAATGCCACTAAATTATGGAAGGGCGA
>OZ037781.1:8080903-8175903 GCA_964035525.1 Porites cylindrica | reverse complement strand
AACTTATGAAAATTATTAAGAACAAAAAAAGCATGCATTTCACGCTTACCGCTTGCGATCTTCTCGTCTCACGAGCGCTTTGTTCGATCACTGGTGCTTGGATAGCGCATTGGATAGTTGGAACTGATCCCGTTACTAAAACTCGTTTTTCTTTAGGCTTCGTGCTTGAACTTTCTTCAGAGCTAATGCTGTTTTCATCGCTAGTATTGGCTGGCAACAATCTGCTTAATTTTAGCCTTGTAAAACAGCTCTCGTGAAAGTGCACGGAGCACAATGCGCTGTTCGATGTAGGTTTCCAATCTGGCCTATGAACATTCACAACCTTTACCCATTGATCCCTTACTTTCTCATTTTTAGGGAATGTATGCATGGAAACATTTGGAGTATAAGAATTGTTCGTACAACTGATTCCTCCTGGAGCACCGGCCGCGCAAGTCTTTCCACCATGCTTCTTCATAGTTAAATGTATGAGCTGCACTTTCCCCTGTGCTTGATGTGTCAACCATGTGACGTCACATGCATAACTAATTAGGGAATCGCCTGGACGCACTTTTTTCAGCAACTTGTCTGTGTTCGCGCTCCAAAAATACAATGAAGAAAATGTTTTCATGGCTTAAATGCTTTTTTATCTGATTAAATAGGAATCGAAGTAATAATTAATCGTTTTTTACAGTGGATTGATTTTCGCTTCAGTAGCACTTTAAAATAGATTGGTAAAAGTGTCATTAATTGTGTTCATAACTTCAGAGATCTTTGTAAAGTATATAGATGTTGGTAGCCTGGGACCATGCAGGCTCCGTAGTGGGGGAAAAAGGCAGAAAAAAGGGGTGAAATAGGAAAAATAGCAGTGAGAGAAGCAAGCTTAGTGGTAGGGAGGACTACCACTTGGCTGGCTTCACTCGCCGATTTTTTTTTTTGTTTGTTTTTTTTTTTTTTTGCCAACACCGATTTTTTTCTCCTTTTACCCCAATGCGGAGCCTGGGCCCAGACTAAGAGGTTGGTTGTATCTTCAAGGCTCTACTGCATTTGGTGTTAGTACAGGGAATGGTGTTTACACAATAGTACCTGACGTACTTTCTGTTACCATTCCTTAATAATTTTCTTCAGGCATATTTGAGTGGTTGGGTTGAAGAGGGTGTGTGTGTAACGGGCTGGGTTGGAATGATGCTATGCTATTATGTAAGACTGGAGCAGCAAGCCTTTAGTAATTATTCTATTGCATGAGCAGTATTTCTGAGAAACTTAAGCAAATCAATTTTTAAATGATACATGGTTTGAATTTTACAAAGTTGTTTTTATTATCAGTTGATTATCTCACACTGAATAGTTTAGTTCGAGAACTCTACAGGCAAGGAATAATAAATTATTATAAGGCTGTTTTTAAAACATTGCTGGAATTTTATTGTGTCACCATTAATAAACCAGTCAGGTGCAGTGTGTGAAAAATAAAGTACAATCAACAACGGTGATTAGTTTGTGGTGTTTTGACTAGCTCACAGGAATTGTAATCATTGGTTCCAACACATGCTGCTGAACATTTTTAGGTGCAGTTCATGGTGTTGTAAATTGAACAGTAAAGATATTTGCTGTTGTGCAACAAATCGCTCTGTGACAATAATTTTAAGGGTCTTACTTGTGGGGGGGGGGGAGGAATGTTGCTTAACCCCTTTAAACCCCAATATTAACAAACAAATTGTCCAGACTGTCCTAGTTTACACATTTTCTGAAAGGATTATTCGAGAATAATTTGTTTCATGATCAAAGCATTTACTCGATTGTGATCTTTTTAACAATTCTCATTAATAACCTTTTCATTTTATGATGTTGTGATGATGTTAGGGGAAAATCTTTGTTGGTCACTCAAAGTGGAGGCAGAGGTGGCTTTATGATCAGAGAGGTTACACTAGCCTATGTAAATAGGGATACCACAACAGTGGTAAGCCAAATAAAGTGGTCCCAGAGTTTTAAAAAAATGTAAAATTAATATATATAGTTTTAGCCAGGGCTAAAAGCGAAGCTCTCAATAATATTTATAGTTTGTTCACAAAAACATAAAATCGTCTAGTGCTAAGCGGCGAAGGCAACGCCGGAGAATGGTGAAGAACAGCAATAGGTCTAATCAGCAAAAAAAGCAATTTTGCACGTGCAGCACACTTTTTTTGTACATTTCTTTGCCGTTGTTTTGCACGACTTCATCATGAAACTTCCAGAAACTTCTTAGTTACACGTTTTATGTCGGGAATGTCGTACGTGTTCTCGTTCACTGTTTTTTCACTGCCGGTTTTTTTCACCTTGCATTGGTGGCCGCTAGGATTTCCCATTTTGTCACCGCCACTACAAAATTTTCATGTTGTTCTTCCAACAAAAAGAAACGTCTCCTCACTCGAGACCTCTGTCGCCCTTTCTCTCGTTAAGCTTTGCTGGCCTGCCTACTTTCTCTTTTTCTCTGTCTTTCTCCTGCTCTATATTCCAAATTTGTGGACATGACAATTAGTCTAAACTAAATACCTTAGACAACACGGATACAGAAACAATTTCCGCTCTCCGTTTTCGTCTTTATTGACTCTTTAGTAGTGTCTGCTTTACAAGACGTCGGTTCCCACCACAATAACCTCGAGTTGCACTTGGGTTGCCATACCTGTTGATTGAGTTATTTTACTTTGGTATGCCTGTGGTGAGGACGTACTGTCGCTTGGTCTGTGTACAGTCACGTGATTACCAAATTTCCTCGGATGGGTAGATTACTTTTTTTTCTTACCCATAGGGTAATCCGCTAGCGCGCTTCGCGCGCGAGAGCTCCGCTATTAAGCTACAACAGAAGCATATATATGCTTCTGGCTACAAAAGACGATTTAAAACAACAACGAAGATGGACAGACACATTACGTGAAACGTTATGTGACGGTCAGATGGTTTTCCAATATCGGATTGAGTGTCATTGGGTGTCTTCGCATTTTTAAACTCCGGTTGTGTTACAAGATGTGCACTTGCTTGACCTCATATCTTGCTGAATGAAATTGTTTTTTTTTTTCTTTGCCTGGTAGTGCCGAATCACTTTCAATCCCAGACAAGCTTTATGCTGCCCACAGGCTCTTTTATAACTACTTAGGAGATAAAAGAAAAACAAACAAGCAAACAACAACATAAAAACGCGCTCATATTTCATTTGTCATCTGTCGCGCTCATGGTATGTAAAAAAGGCAAAAACAGATCGTGATCTTTCCGCAAAACACGAAGGCCAATGACGTTCTCTTTAAAAAAGTGAACTTTGATAAGCAATAGGACAGCAGAGGAAAGGAAACAGCAAACCTTCTGTGACAAGAGTGATAATCAGTAATGTTTGAAAAAAATTCCGCCAAACTTCAATTCAGAAGATCTTTTCGTAAAAGGAGGGGGGCGTAAGGGGGGTACGAATACCGCAATACCGCACGTGGTAGAGAGAGAAAACCGCAATACCGCATCAAAATTTACCCAAATACCGAAACCGCAGTTGCAAATGGGAAGAAGTTGCCGTTCTCAAGACTAAAATCCGCCTTTTGAATAATATTTCCAAATTAAGGTGCGTCGATGTTAAGCATACGATAAACATACACGTACGACCATCGCACTCGTCTTTGTTTATCAAACGTTTTCAGTGAAACTCATATACGATAAGGTCCGATAACTGTCAGTCCAGTTTTTCAAGTAGACTGTAGGACAGGAAAATGTCGATAATCGATGTACTGTTGAGGTAGGTTAGGAGTAAGTACAATAAAATAGTACTTACCAAACGGTTTCCCTGAATTTCCCCAGCCTCTTCTCCCCTCGATTTACCAAACAACGGAACTTTTTTTTTTTCTGTAATTTTCGCCCCCTTTTCCTTCTTCGTAGAAAATTGCTACGCAATTTATAACGACCTCACTATTTACTGGATTATCTGACTGGTCACTCTGTTCACCATCTGGATCGCTCGCCATTGTTTCGCCACTGGCACGAAAGGGACGGTAAGGTCGGTAAGAACGTTAGCCAAGACACATTTTAGGACACTTTTTCCCGCGAAAACAAAATCTCCACCATGTCTATGAGCGGATTGTCTGGACTCTCTTTGCGCAATCATGACGGTCCCCGACTGTGCAACTAGGGAGACACGCAGGCTAGGGGACCTAGGGAGACCTTTTAGGACTCCTTTTAGGATTTGTCAGGAACCCATAGATTTGTATAGTTGTCATGCGAAACGAAGCAGATCACCGCGTGACAACAATTTTTTCACCGATTACCGCGTCATAAAATTTAAAATTACCGCTTACTTGGACTCCGAAAACCGCAATACCGTACTTTGAAAAAAAAAAAGTTAACGCAAAATCGCACCAAAAATAACCCAATACCGCAAAGCGCCGCGCGTGGAGCTCCGCTAAGAACACAACGTTAAGTGAAGATCACGAGAAAACGCGCAAGTAATAGCCCTGTTACGTTTGTCATAAACAAACGTTTTGCCACCCTCTTCTTTCTGCACTCCTTTTCTATTTTTCACCCGACCATTATTTTTTTTTCAACGTCGGTTTTCATTCTCGTTCGGTTCCTCGTTGCACTGCGGGCGCAGAGTGCTCCAAGTGTTCTAAAGTGCCGCGTCACGACAATTCGTCATGAAACGTTCCTATGGTAACTGTAAGTTTTGAAAGTTTTAGTTCGCATTTGTTTTTGTGCTACTGTTTGTACCACATCGCCTTTTTTTAATGAAAATATTGGCGCAATTGTAACATGGTCGTGCTTCAAAAATCAGATAACCAACTTTACAAAGACATTGTTCGATGTCTGAAACAAAATTTTGCGAGCGAAAAGTCCGAATTCGAACGGGTTGTCATTACAAATCGCAATTACCGGAAGACCATTGGCGAGAAAAGTACAATCCCAATGTAAAACAGAGTGTTCGATGATTTTATACGCCGGCTCATGTTCCGTATGCTTCAGTTGGAGATGTTTGTTTGGATGTAACAGACCTCGTAGTGAAAACAGTTGGCGGTGAACAGAGGCCGGAGAAGGTAGGTTAAAAGCTTCAAAACACGATTTACTTATATATTGACATTTATTCGCCTTCTAAAAACTGAAAAGACATTCTCATTTAAACCAATTCACTACTTTATTCTCTAGAATCAGCTAGGGCACATATAAGCATTTAATATACCACAACAATACGCCACGAGAAATGCAGCAGTGTCCCTGATTTGAAAACCAAATCTAACTTTGTTATCAGAACCATGGATATCCATGTTAGAACATGCGCATGCACTGCATGACATCCCTGTTCGTCATGTCTTAATATTAGCATCTCCTACAGCATTTTTTTCATAGAGGAATTAAAAAATTCCTTCTTTTGAAAAATATTTCCTATAACCCTGAATAGTTATCCTGGGTTATCTCACCCGGTAAAATTCACCTTGACAGGGCATGGAAGGTTGCTACATGCTTCAGCTCATCATACCATTATTTGTAAAAGATTACGATATTATCAAAAGATATTATTATTCATCATTCTTATGATTTGATGGTATCATTTGCATGGTTCAAATGATAATGAAGCATGGCTAGCCCTTCATTCAATCTAAACAATAAGAATGCACCACAACTTGCAAAAAAAAAGAGATGAACTTATTTGTTATTGTTATTGTTTCAGTGCAAAAATTCTAGTCTTGCTGCTGATCTTTGTGAACAAGAGAAAAAAAAGGACGAAGATCGTGTGGAAACAAGTCAGAAGGCAGGGCGAGAAACTCACATTCTGTTATAAGTAATGGAAAATTATTGTTTTCGCATCGCAACAGGACGGCAGGAAGAAGAGGACGGCAAAACGCTTGGGTGTGACAAGTGACAGGGCTGTTACTTGTCTGTTTTGATCTGACGTGATCTTCACTTGACATTAATTTTTTTTCTTAGTCTTTTAGAAAAAAAAAGATCTATTTAAAAGAAAGTGAAGTTTGGCGGAAGGTTTTTTCAAACAAAACTATTGTCACGCTTTTCACACATTAAGGTTTTCCGTCTTCTTCCCTCTTCTGTCCTGTTGCGTACGTCAGTTCACTCAGCGTACGCCTTCGGTAAGGTGAAAATACAATTCTTCTACGGTTTAAATGATCCTTTTTGCTGTTTTTTTTTTTGTAGTGAACTCAATAATAGATTATAAATGATGATGATATTATCCACTTCGAAAATGTAGAAGGAATACGAGGTTTTATTCATTTTAATATACATGTTGTTGTTGTTCAGTTGTTGTTTTTCAATATCAGAAACGGATGATTTTTTGTCATGACTTATTTGAAACACTGAACTGTGTGCAAGAAATATTTTGCTACCAAAAATGATCGCATCTGAGCCGCAAGGAATGTAGCGAGTTATCGACGCCGAATTTTTCTAGTTTGTATAGGTAATAGCATGATTTGTAGTGATATTTGGCATTACAACCATGAGTGATATTTCAAAATTGTTATACGTAATTTCATGAGCCGTTAGGCAAGTGAAATTTGAGACAATTTTGAAATATCACGAGTGATATTTATGCCAAATATCACGTACAAATCAAGCTATTGTTTGTTTATTCTACTACCCGCAAAAGGTTTGTAATTTTCACATGTAGGTATTTCAAATTAAGCTGAAATACCACTGCTCTAAGCCAATCAAATTGCAGTTATTTTTCATGTAGTAGTATAAATATCATAAAATGTAATCGTTAGTATTGTAGCTATAAAACGTAATAGTTACAGATCTAAACATTACTGTAAATTATGTACACTTTTTAAAGTTAAATACACATTTCATTCTTAATGAGAATGACATTAACAGCTGCATTAGGCTTATGCTGGGCAAATAGAGCTGAGCGTTGTCAGCGTAAAAGTGGAAAGTCAAGATTATGGCGTTTGATAATGTCCCCAAGAGGCGACGTGTACAGTAGATAAAGCATTGGGTCAAGGACAGACCCCTATGGAACTCCAAGGTGTAGATAATGATAGTCATAAAAGGGCATCAGGGATCTTAAGCCAAGACATTTTTGTGGAGTTGCACTTACATTCTTCTTCTGAGGTTTTGCCTAAATATTCCAGCAAAGTGTCTTTATATTATTACTATTAAGCGATAGTAATAAAGCGTTTGCATAGCCTGATATAAACACCAGAGGGGTTGGGGGAATTCGAGACAGTTATGCAAACCCGGCAAACCCGAGACGAAGTCGAGGGTTTGCATAACTATCGAGAATTCTCCCAACCCCTCGAGTGTTTATATCAGGATATGCAAACACAGGAAAAAAAATTTTCTATTGCTTTTATGAAATAACTTTCCCGAGAAAAAAATCAAAACTCTCTTGTTTAGAGCACTGATTAAAAGAGAAATTCGTACCAGTCGCGAAGTCTTGTACACGAAGCTTGTACGCGTAATCAGTCCTTGTTTTGCAAAAAAGATGCTTTTCAATACACGCTTTTAAAATGTGAGCTCAAGCGAAAAGAAATTGACACAGCATGTTTGTAAAGATTTTCCAAGTTTCAGCAGACGAGGAAATGGGTAAATAAAGTAAACTTGTCGACGAATTTTTCAACTCAAAACCTTTTTCAAATTCGTGCTTGCGTGATTAGCGCGCGAAAGGCAAAACATCTTGACGTTACAACCATGTTTACATACTTATGCAAACACGCCTCTCGGTCATTCAGAGCGCGCTCACTATGTGAGTTATTTTATAAATTGTAAGAGAACATAGAGGGGTATTGAACTCCCTTGTTTTAGTTGCGATTAAAAGTTAGTTTTGGGTTCTGATTACGGCGCTTTTCAAAAACACCCGAACACTGAAGTTTAACAGCCGTCTTCGCAATTGCGTTTTTGGCTGCTGTCAACATAATTACGATCACAAGCAAAGAAGCTACGCAGAGACACATAAAGCAGATCGAAATCCACCAATCACAAACGATTTATCCCGGAGGAAGAGTGTGGTTGCTTAGGAATGTTTCGGGATGAGTGCGTGGCGCTAGAATCCGGGAACCCCTTCCGATAACCAAGAGTGCATCCCCCATATACACCTTATTCCATAGGTAATTCGTCTCGAGTTATTTTTAGAACCGGGATAAAGTTACCTCGCGCGAGGCGTGGATGTTTCGTGGAGGTTTCGCATGACCAAACGCCGTGCAAAACATGTCGGGTCAGAGGCAATGAAAGCGTAAAAAGATCGAGAGCATTCCTGAATATTGAAGCGAAATGAGTCGGCGCTCACCTGGGAAAAAGGAATCGCTGGACTCTTTGACAACCCGTGAAATCAGTTTAACTCGAAGTTGTCGTAACCTCAGTGCTTTAATAAAATGAGAAATTTCGCCGGTCTATTGAAACCGGTCGTTTGTACAATTTAGGGAGTTTAAGATCCAACGACGCGGACGACAACTAGAACGTCAAAAAAAAACAATAGGTTTAATTAGCAAAACAACAACTTCGCACGTGCAACACACTTTTTTGTTCATTTCTTTCCCGTTTTTGCACGACTACGACGTGAAAATGTCTAATTTCGCGTTTTATGGAGGACGTAAATAAGCAACGACGAAATTTTATTTCTCTTTCTGAGCTTGAATATAGTCCCTTGAAATTCAGCTTTAGGAGGGTTCGCCTACAATTGACAAAGTAAGTGGGTAGGAATAATCGCTATAAAGACTGAAAAAAATAAACATCAAACCAGAAATTGCTCTCTTCAAACTGTAAATTATAAATGATCCTGAGAGAATATTCAGTGTGTTAAGGATTTCCCTGCTCTACTGTTAGCTCTATACAAGAGAGGAAGGGCGATTCTTTTTTAATTTTGGTTTCGCTGACACAGCTTTCGCAGAAATCTCGCGGTAGTCGTTTTCGTCGACAAAAGGAATAGCAAAATCGCTCTCCGCGTCTTCCCCCATTTTGTTCTGCGTCATTTCGTGAAGGACGCGTGGCTCTCAGCGTGGGTCATCCACGCGGAACACATTCGCGCTATGTGATTGGCTGTTGTCTAATCCCCCTTGAGATCTGTGGTGTTAGAAATAACTCGAGACGAATTACCTATGGAATAGGGTGTATATGGGGGATGCCCTCTCTGTCCCCTTTATAGTCTCTTGATAACAACACATAGCCACCCATGGCTACACACTGAGCTCCACACATCCACACAGCCACACATAGCTACACGTAGCCACAAATTGTTTTTTGAATGTTCTCCTCCTCGCCGTCATGGAGGCAGCTAGTTTGCGGCCATATACATTATTTAAATCCCTCGACTCGCATGATTATGTTAGAAGACTTTGAGTGCATCAGAATTCCGCCAAGTTGAGTTAACTTATATAGTGGTCGCTAATTTCCCTTCGCTGCCCTTTTGTAGCGATGGATCGATTCGTCACGTCTTTGTTTCCTGAGCGGCTATTTGTCATGATAAACAAACGCCGACAATACAACATGGTGCAAGTTGCTTCCCACTTCAATTAAGAAACAAAAATATGTACCGTAATTCTGTGTCAGGATACTGTTCCGTGCAATGGTTGCCGCATATTAACTTTCACAGGTCGCCACCCACAATATAACTTTGGAATCGTTTGCATTGAAATTGTTTTTTTTTTTTTTTTAAATTTTATTCCACTGCAAATTGCCTTAGTCTTATTCTTTTTCAAGCTTGCAAATAGCATTAAACAGCGGAAATGAACACCCAAAATGATCAGAACGGCCCTCTTTACCAGGCCCGAAAAAGGACCTGTCTAATGGTTGCGAGTTGGTTGTATTAATGCGATTATATTGTAGGTAGCTTTCTTCACTTCAATTCTGGGTCTGAATCCATAAACATTTATCTTTTGGCATTTCCAAATGTTGCAAAAGTTTTGACTGAGCCTGTAGTTTCTCTATTGCACGGTTTTAACGATGTGTGAATAGAAAAGAGGTGGCGGGGGGGGGAGGGGGTATTGCCACATATGGGCTGTAGGTATGTGCCGCTGTGAAGTAATGGTTTTCAAGCAGTTTGCTCTGGGATAGAGTATATAACAGAGCGTTTGGGTCTCGAATAGGGTATCATTTTCCAGGAAATTGATCAATTGGTTGAAGATTTTACCCTAGACTAGGGAAACCGGGAATTGCCACTAAAAAATGTAAAAAAATCAAATCGGCATCATATCTAGGATAAGGGGCGGGGGATTTGAAGAGTTTAGTCCAGTATAGGGTAGCTGAATTCAGCTGAACTAACTCTGGTGTAGGCTAAGGGTTCAAAGGTCCCAGTGGCACATCCCCACCCAAAAATTCCTAAAGTACTTCCCTCCCCGGGCCTAAGGGTTATATTTATTTTGTTAACTCTGTGTATATGGTTACTCCATTTGTTGCAACTTCATGGTAAGAATAGCATCGCAAGCAAATGCCCATCAACGAACAGCGACCTCCGAAGCTCAAGAAAACTCGAGGAAAATACTGAAGACAAGACAGAAGCCATGCTTGATATCCCAGCGAAACCACGGACTACAGAGAATACTTCACAAACAACCATTTCAACAACTGTTCTTTCTTGCAACTACAGAAAATATTGTCCAGCCGTTAACAGCACCAAACGAGAGGTAAATTACCGCCGTTTGTTTTCGTATATGTTGATGCGCGAAGTAGTTTATTGAGGAAACGCTATATGAGTAGCAGTTGAGTTATTTCTTAGGTCAAAATGTAAGGCTAGACAAAAGAGTAAATAATCTCAACTTAGTCGCGAGTAAGTTTCGCCATATTGAAACGGTAGAGAAATCTTTATCTGAAAAAGTCAGTTTAGGGTTACAAAAAATTCTAGACCGCGAGCGGTCGTCCTTCTTTCCTAGGAGCCACACTCGGCGAGAGAAAAAGTAAAATTATGCGAATAAATTATTTTTTCTTTGCTTAACATGGGCTTCCGCCCTTGTTCCTCGCTGCTTCGCCACTTCCCCCACCCCCTCCAACGCGTGTTCTCGATGTACTGCGTCTCACAAGAAAAATAAGAGACTGCTCGCAGTCTAAAAAAATTTATAAAGAATCATGGCTCTTCCATCCTTTACATTTGCTTCACTTTGCTTGTGGTAAAAACCTCGTTCTTCCCTTTTTTTTTTTCTCGAGATTATATATTACCCAGATACTATAGCGACAACGTTTTGTCAGGAATTTTAGGAGTTACCCTAACAAGAAAGTTTGACAAGCTGCTATAGAAAATAGCACGATTGATTGAAGCATTTGTTGGCGTTGCTAACAGGGAACTTAAGGCTATGTTCACAATGTAGCGGATAGATTTGACGCCGGCCTACTAGTTCAAACATAAAAACGGTGATTTCGGCGCGATTTATGTAACGGAGCAATACTGCGTTGCACCAATGTTGAAGATTGAGAGTCCTCGGATAGGTCTTTATAAATCGATGAAGCGACCGATTCAGCTCTAGCCTGTTCCAGGCGTTTAAAATTTGGAATGCGGCACAAAGTCAGAGCAGCTGGGGAAAAAAATAAGGAGGGACAGGTGAAGAGAGTAGGGAACCTTCTTTTGCTCGGCTCAACCCACGCTGTTTTTCGTTTCACATCTTTTAGTGCTGTCCCCAGAAACTGAACGCCTGCAACAGGCTTACACGGCTCAGTTGACCTGGGCAATGACTATTTAACGAATAGATTTCATGTTGCAGTGCGTGGTGCGCCTTTTCAGTAATTCCAGATGACGTCAAAATGTGGCAAAAACAAAAATGTAGCACTGAGCTGCACTGAGTCGCGTGCGAGTGTGTCACTGATGTTTTAACCAAATTTTGACGTCTTCTATGATATTAGTGAACAGACCCAGGGTTACATGGAATCTATATAGTTTACATAATGAGCAGAAAAGAAACAACGACACACTTGCCTCGTACCGCTTTACTGTTGGAGGATTTGTCCTGGATTTTCAAGTCGTTCAAGAACTTGTCTCGGTTTATTTTTTTTTCTTATCTATAAACAGCTCCTAGTAAGCCATTTTTAAAAGGCTTTCACTTGCTTAAAACAAACTCGCAAACAATTTCAAAATCACGCCCATGTTGAACAAAAAATAGAAAAGCAAGTCTCCACGTCATCCATGTGTCTGTACTCTAATATATCATCACCACATTGTTTTAATGCGTGATCAATACATGGATATTGTGATCGGTTAGATGGGTACATGTAACTTGCGAACTAGCACCCAGGTATGAGATCTCGCTCAGGAGAATATTGTGGTCCACGCTCTTAAAAACTTTTAAAAGATCAAATAGTGTAAAGGTAGAAATCTATTTAGCGTCCATGGCCAGTCCATGTCCATCCTTGTCATCCGTTGCAAAAAAGACAACAGGAGACAGTTTAAAAGGCCAAATATGAAGTTTTTAACAACAAACCTCGGGACCATTATAATTGGAATTCAAATGATGCGCAGTAACTGAAAGGGTTTTGCTTTCTGATAGCCCTGACGTAGCCTTTTAAGACAGTTTTGTTTGAAGTAATACAAATTGTTTGACTGCTGTTGTGATCATAAGGGACTGTGCAATAATTATCAGGAGGGGGGACTGAAAAACTAGAGTTATCTAGCAAAAACTTAGACAGTACCCCCCCTCCAAAACAAAAAAAATCAGTTCTAACCCCCCCCTCTGTTATGTGAAAAATAACGTCGCACCCCCCCCCCCCCCTCCCCCTCCCACCACACTGGTAAACTCAAAACTGGACTGAGCTGCCATCACAGCTTCAATAATAACAAACATTATTATGTAACATCTAGTATCGAGAAGGATGTTGATCGCTTGACTGAAGATTTAGACAAAGCATTTGCTAAGTACTGGGGTGCTTACCACATTGGCTCAAAATCTAAAATTTCTGAAGCCAGAAAGAGAAAGGAGCAGGGAAAAAAATCAAAGAACAGGAGATTGAACGCTTCAAATAACAGACGAAAAAGAGCTTGCATTATATTTAGATCCTTGGGAGGAGAGCCTGTTGAACTTTGTTATGAGCCACATATATATGGAATTCTGCAAATCGATTCAGTCGATGAAGAAACATTACTTTTTGTCACATCAAAAACCGACAAAGCTTGTCTACGAGATCTGTTTGATTCCCATTGTTTTATGGGGGAAGCTGAAAAACAAGTTCATGATTTTTGCTTTACATAGGATCAGCTCAATTAATTAGAAGACAGGTTAAAATTGATCAGTTGTGAATTTGCTTTTCATTTTGATGGAATATTTTCAATAATCGTTTAACAGCTGTTCGTGTTGATATTTGTTACAGTCTATCATGATGCCTGTATTGAGAATCTTTTATTGCGTTTAATTTTATTTACATTTCGAATAAAACTTAAGGCCCCCCCTCCGTCAAATGAGTGATTTTACTTTGAGCCACCCCTATCTTGGCAGCAATTTTATGTAATGCCCCCCCCCCCCCTCTGGTTTTAGGGCCCCCCTCCTGATAATTATTGCACAGTCCCTAAGTCGAACGTTAAACGAGCTTATCAAAAAGGATTGATCATAAATAATCAAAAACAAGCTTGCTTGTAGCATTTACATTTTTTAATGATAACAAAGAAGAAGAAGAAGAAAAAAAAGAAAACACTTAGACACATTCTCATAAGTAAGTAAACTTTATTAAACTCGGCCTTGAATATACCAAGGCCGATCTGTCGAGGCCTTTAATTGATTATTTAATTAAACTAAAAAATTAATCTTTTTTTTAAACTGGCGTTTAGTTTTTAACTTCATGTCTAAATAAAGAAAATCAATGTATATATCAATGTCTTAAACACGGCATACATGCACCGGGACTGACTTTCACTACAATCTTTTATGACGAATGCTAAAGTGAAAAGAATAAAACCAGATCTTGTATTTACCGGGAGCGTTTTTAAGTTGTAGTGCAAAGAGATTTTCATGGGGATTTGCGAGTCGAGGGTGTGTTCGGGCAACTCGCTCGCTTAGCCATGAGGTACCAGGAATCTGCTTTACACTGGTCTTTACTGTTTTTTGACTTTTGCTAACAATCTTAATCTTAATCTTCTTACTCCTCTTCTCTACTCAATCCCTACTCGGCGGTGAGTGAGTAGTTCAAGTGTGGTAGCGGTTTTTATAGTTAAAGCTGGACATGTTTGGGTAACTGACCGTAGGAATAAAAACAAGGTAAACTCGCGGCCGTGTGGGTAATGTTTTGGTATTACTGAACATACATGGCTGCGATTTACAAGAAGCTACAAAGCAATGAATAACTAAAACGCTGGTTAACAATCCCAAACAGGAACTTCAACGAGACTATGAATGAACCAAGGTCAGCTCTGACATGAAAAACACGACCACCTATGAAAAACTAACATCTGACAATGGCAAGAGAACAATTATTCCTAATTAAAATGGCATTATAAAAGAAATCCGCGAGCTACGCAAACATTTAAGTAGAAGCCTGAAAATCACAAAATAAACAAAGGAAAATACCTATGCGCACCAAATCCAAACTAACCTTGACTCACCTAATATAATAGAAACGAAACATAGAAGAAATACAAATCTTAAAAACAACTATTAAAATACTTCACAGCAATTGTAAAAGTTTTATTAAATTGACCTAAGCTGACGTGATTTCTTTCTTTATAACAGTGCAGATTCACGTTTTCATTGGGTTTTTTTTGCGCTAATTTCAGTCGAAATTGGCTGTTTCCAGACAAGTGGCTCTGGCTGGGGAAAAAAATGTGCTTTTTTTAAATCTAAAAATGGATAAACAATTAAAGTTATAATGAAATTATAAAAGCTTAATTACTCTAGTAAAATAGTAATTTACGGGAAGGACAAAAAAATCACTATCAATCAGTTACTTTCCTTGACTAAAAATAAGATAACGTAAAAAAACTTAAATAAGCAAGGACTATGTTCCTGTCTCGTGTTTAACAAATTAAAGATCTAGAAAAGAAAGAAACAAAGATTTTCTACGTTGTCGAGAAATATACATTGGGAAGTACATTTTTTTGAAGGTAGTAAGTATGTTAATATAGCTGCATGTTTTTTGGCCGTAAATAATGAAATGGTTCTTTTTATATTTATTGAGTAGGGTCAAGATAAAATACCTCCACCTCATCAGGTGAGAAGTGGAAAGTCCCGGCCAGGATTGTGCCCGGGTCCTGCACTGCAGCAGGAGCAGGGTAGCACCCGCCAAGGCCTGCGTATGAGACGCTGTTACTGTTGGCATTATTAGCAATGCCGATGTCCCAACCAAACACTGGACCAGACCCTGACCACCTGCTAATTGCCCCGTCTGGCCTCCTCACCTCACTCACAAAGGGATCCAGTTCTTCTTTATTGCTAATTGAAAAAATAAACGCCTTGCGAGTGAAGCCCCAGCGACCTCTGGACTCTAACAAACCAACAAAACGTAAGTATTAACTTTTGAGTAAACACTGTGGTGTAGTTACTTTGTAGTGTATTTTCCTTAGTTTGAATTTATTTATTTATTTTTATTTTTATTCTTGACTTTAAATGAATTATCATAAACTAAAACAAAACAAATTTAATGAGAACCATGAGTGAAATGGAATCACACATTTTTTTCAACTTTCCTTTTTTTTCTTATTTTCCTCCTTTTGTTTATTGTATTGCTATTCCTTACAGTTAGTTATGAAGATGGACATAGTCTTTAAAGACAGATATACAGAGATGATATATGATATATGATATAACGATAATGCATTTCTTATTTGCATTGACATGTGATGACTAACCTTTCAGACCTTTTCCTTAGGGATAAGGGAACCAGTAAGGGATAATTGACAAAATAATTTTGGGGATAATTGAATTGTTTTAGGGAGTAATGAAAGTTCATCATGGTTCTACATTAATTATGATCTACACTTATTTTTCTCCCCTTTACTTTTATTGGTTATAGGATCGCAAGCTGGATAATAAGGTGGGAATATCTTTGCCGCCAAGAAAACCCATTTTACTATATTCGCAAAACCCACGAGACAACGGCTGCATGGTTATTGTGTTTTTGTTAGCATTCGAGAAGAGTCTTTGTGAAATCGCCGCTTGTTAATTTTTAAAAATTTTTAAAACTAAACTAGTGAGCAGCACTCTGCGAACTGTTGCTGTAAAACTTGTTTATTCTCCTACGCGTTTCGTCTAACTAACGTAGACTTCTTCAGGGAGTTTTACAATCAAATACTAAACGCCTGTATTTAAGCCATAATATGACTAAAAATAATGATGGTCGCAAACATCGAAGGTTTGGCCGGATTTACGAAAAGGAACAGGCGCAGCTGTGACATTTTTTACACAAGGCGTAAGAATACTTGCTAAAACCGTGGCCCCAAAGTATTCTTACGCCTTGTGTAAAAAATTTCACAGCTGCGCCTGTTAAGTTCCTTTTCGTAAATCCGGCCAAACCTTCAATGTTTGCGACCATCATTATTTTTAGTCATATTATGGCTTAAATACAGGCGTTTAGCATTTGATTGTAAAACTCCCTGAAGAAGTCTACGTTAGTTAGACGAAACGCGTAGGAGAATAAACAAGTTTTACAGCAACAGTTCGCAGAGTGCTGCTCACTAGTTTACTTTAAAAAAAAAAAAAAATTAAAAAAAAAAATTAAAAAAAAAATAGTAAAAAGTCGCCTCTGGAAACGGATTAATCGAGCCTTTGCAATGCCATAACAATCACAATGACTATTGCATCTTTTCAGCTACAGTTATACCTTCTTTAATTCTAACATGAATGTAACTACAAAAATTTGTGGCAAACTTTTTTTTTTTCTTTCCCACAAAAAGTGCGCGGAAAGGGGCAAGTTTTTTCCCCCAGCACCTCCCCCTGCGTGTTTCCTGACTTTTAGTAGTAACGTTCTTACAACGTTTAGGCATAAGGGATATGTCCTCTTAGATTTACAAGGATAAGGGATAAGAACCCCCTCCCCCTACCCCCCCGCCCCCCCCTCCCCAACAGGGCCTGATTGAACCGATTCCGGGATCATAACAAGTTTGATACCTGTTTTGTGCAGAAATGGTTATAGCTGTAGTAGGTATTAAACTAGATTCAATTTACTAAACTTCAACTTGACTGCTTGGGGGGCTGTGAGGGGGGAGGAGTGGGGTACTCCCATATTTGGGCTAGATAGGTATGTGACGCACGAAAAAGTATGGTATTTGAGGGTCTTATTCTTCCATACTGAATGAATTTTTCCCTTGTTAGTGTTGTGTTCCCGCCGTTATCAATTGGTTAACATTCAAGAGTCTACAGGTATAAATGCCCAGCTGCACGAGAAAAAAAAATGGTCTGTTAGCTGAACTTTACCTTAGAGTATCATGAAAGCGACTTAATGAAGACTTTTTCGGCGTTTCTTTACTCACGGTCTTTTCTTCGCGAGCATGACTGACAATTAATTTACGAAAAGGCCTTCTGATCACGCAGGGTATGTGTTGCCTTTAAATTCTTAGTTTGTGCTTTTTTTTCTTGAATTGGGTCTCATTTTGTAGTGGTGCGCCTCTGAAGAGCGCGTCCCCGTAAGAACCGACCAGTGATTTCGGATCAAAAAATTAGTTTTCTTTATATTCTGGGATATTAAAGTCTTTACATAATTAGGTACAAAAATGCATTTTGTTTGACCGAAAATGCGAAATATAATTTTTTACGAATTTTTGAATTTTCGGCCGGTTAGCACCGACGCAAGCCTTTGAAACTACAAAAGTCGCCTACATTACCGGCGCTACAGAAAGCAAACAACTTGTTCAAGAAGCCCGATTTTCTTTTTAAAACATGTGTACGGATACACCACTCCAGATGTCCTAGCCATATCACAGTTCCGAATTATTTATTCATTTTAACGGCATGAATCTTTTTCCTGGCACGTGTCATCAGCCTTCAGTCAAAACACGAAAATAGCTCAACTTTGAGGGCAGTTTAAAAAAATGTGGCACCCGTCTGAACGTTGCTATCTGTATTAATACAAACTAGAAATGATAGTAAAACGTAAAAAGGAATAAACACGAAGCAGACAAGAGGGTCTCAATGGGGAGGTGGCTTTTACGACTTTCGGCTAAAATTTTGGCTCTTTTACGGCTTTCGGTTAATTTTTTTCAGTTACGGTTAACAAAAATGTAAGTTAAAAATTAATTCCTTTTGTTTCAAAGAGTTAAATATTAATAAACCTCTATTTTTGTATCTTTAACGCAAAATAAAGATCTTAGGACCATCTCGGGGTAAATTTAGAGAAAATGTAAGGATTTTCTTTCCCCAGGGACAAAGCAAACTGTCCTTAATAACGAGCTGTTGTTGCTGTTGTTCTTTTTATCATAGCGACGGAGTGTACAGACTGACTGTATGCTGTGGCCTTGGGAAAATCTACTTGTAGAGATTTTCGAGGTTAGACATATTCAGTATGTACGTTGCAGAAAGAAAGAAAAGATATAACGAACCACTTAAAATACGAACTGATATTCGTCAGAGCGGGTCTGTTCGTATGTGTGAGACAATTGATCGTTATTTGGGCTGCAACTGGCTCGAAACTGTCGCCCTTTAAGGACGTGTCAACATCTTTTTTTTTTTTAGGAGGAACAAAAAGCTAAAACATGATCATGTAACATCACTCAATTTTTGGAAACACAAGTCCCACTCGGTCCGGTAGGCTTTCTACTGCGCTACTTTGCGTTTTCACTTGCTTTTGAGGAGAAAGGATTGGTACAGTTGGTTATTGCGCGGCCTTCTATGGGAGAAGTCTAAAGGCCGATCCCCAAATGTGACCTCCAATCCCTTTTTCGACTTCTCTCCTTTCCGTGTAGCTTTAAGTAGCTGTGTTTAGAAGGGTGGGTGTAGGGCTCAGGTTTGCTACGAGGATAGTCATGTCTCTTTCGAGGTACGGACTTAGACTGCAAAACAGTCCGTATTTTTGCGTATTCAAGTACGCGCGAGCAGTCAAACAAAAGGTCTGGAATGAGGCTGAAAACAGAGAGCGAGACTGGGGAGAGACGCTAAAAATACGGTTTTTTTTCTCTCGCCTCACACGCCCATAGGGCGTGTGAGGCTCGCGCGCATAAGACTCTTACGCCACGCTTTACCGATTTCTTTACTGATTTTGAGGAAAAAACCGACTGTTTTGTAGTCTAGTACGGACTTAGCTTTTTACCTTTCAGTTGAAAAAAAAAACTACTCATCAAGTCATAGTAAATGTAATAGTATTCTTAATGCTGATCAGGAGCCCATAACCTGTGCCGACTGAGTTGTCTAAGAAACTGTACATCCAATTTTACATAAAGAGAAGGTCGAGCGAATTTCTCTGGAACGTTTTCCTTAAATCTTTAAAAGGAATTGTTCCATTACGTGTTTGATTTTTCCGGTTATTTATTAGCCTGCGTAGTTTTGGTCTGGCGCGCAGTACTAGCTTATAAGGCGGGCGAGGGCTGTGAAACGGCGAGGAGATTGGGGCGGGAGCAATGCTCGTTCGCGCGAGCTTCGCACGACAAGACCGCCATTCTAAGCTGGCTAGTATATTTTATAAAGTAGTTCTGGATTTTTGCTTTATGTAAAATGTGCACGGAAGGTTTTTACAAACTATTTATTTTTTCTGCATCCAGATTTCTAGTATTCTTGAAAGTCAATTTAATATTAATAGACATTTCGCTTTTAGTAGAGAAGATGCACGTGACCCAGGAAACAACGCGGAAATTTGGCAATTTTTCTTAATAAAATCAATTTTTATTCTAAAAGTATTTTTGACACCTCGAATCCTACTAGGGAATAAGACTGTTTTGAGTTTATTTTGCCATCTGTCAATCAACCCGTCATAATCAGTGCAAGTCGCGATTGTGTTGGTCCGAAAAAGTACTTCTATGCTATGAGTCGATATGAGTCGGAAGTCGAGCTCATCATTGTCGTGATACAGCTATTTGCAGTATTTCGGCCAAGACTCAAAAACAAAAATTTGGGGAAAATAAGCATTGCAGTTGGCCAGAGGAAATCACTCAGGGAGCGAATGTACATAAGAACAGATGAAGAGGCAATGTATTGTAGCATTACAAAAATTTCTATTCAATCGGTAATTGGTATTACAAATAATTTTGAAGCCTTATGCACATCATTGCTCAGAAACTACCCGTGGTATACCCGTCGCACTTGGATTGAGCCACAGTCTGCAGTCACTAGCATGTCTGTCATAAATACGCATAGAATGAAGTGAACCTTTTTAGTGGTGATCCGCATTAGCGCGGAAGTACATGTTATCCCGGGGGGTACTCCTGCGAATTCTTGTTGGGGGTGTGCCGCCCGGACCCTTTTTCAGGCCAAAAAAGGTCATTTTAGTTTGACAGCGTTTTTCAGGCCTGGCCTCTTAAATCCATACCTGTTTTCAGACCTGGCTTCTAAGAAATTAGGTCGTCATTACTTAGATTAGAACAGCAACAAGATGAAAAAGAATGAATGAGGGAACAGACATGGAAAAAGAAATATGTATTGCTGAAGTAATAGCGCCAAACGCTGGGGATCAACGATTTAGATCATGCGCTCCATGTGACTTCCAGTGACTTGCTTGTTCTTTTGTAGGCACAAAAATGTGCGCTAACAAGGAACCTTAAGACCCAGGTTCTTAATCTTAATGCTTACCGCTACCCGATGGAAAAGCTACAAAAGCTACATGAGCTCTTCGGATGCATAATTATGTGGTAAGTAAAGAGGGCAAGAGTTCACGTTTCGTGGCCACGGCCCAGGTACGTTAGCCCTTGCCCTTGTGAATCATTTTAAAGAGCTGTACACTTTTTTATTGGTTTTATTGGGTTTCATTACCTATACATAATCACGTAGAAACGTTTTAAAAAAATCCTCGACGTCTTAATCTTGTCCAATGATTTTTCGAAAAACAGTGGGGCCTGGAACGAACTTTTGTAGCGTCACCTCATTCTCTCTTGGTAGCATTTTTAGTGGATTCTCAATTTTCTTCTTTAAAATGTGTAGCGCCAATTTTTTCAATGCATCTACGTTAAACTGAAGAAGTAAATCTATCGATGTATGGCGATTCAAAGGCAATTACCTCTAACAAATAGCGGAAAAAATTTGAATGTCACGAAACAACCGTGTTACGCTCGCGACCAGCAACGAGTACCATTACTTTAATCACAAACAAGACAAAAAATTCCCTTGGAGGACAAATGATAAGAAAACCAATATTTTAGTAAAAGCGATTGCTTAAGGCACAATAGTATCCCGGCTCTACAAACCAAGAAGGACATTACAAACAGCGAAGTTAAAAGAGGAGAATAACAAGGCAAGTGTTCGTTGATTATCTTGTCTTCGAAATTTCTGGAAATTCAAACGGTGCTCATATTCGAAAACGTGAAAAGCACAAAAATTTTATTCCTTTTTACGTTTTACTATCATTTCTAGTTTGTATTAATACATATAGCAACGTTCAGACAGGTGCCACACTATTTTAAACTGCCCTCAAAGTTGCGCTGTTTTTGGTTTTGATGGCAGACTGATAACACGTGCAAGGAAAAAGATTCTTGCCGTTAAAATGAATAAATAATTCGGGTGGTGTATCCGTATATTAAAAAGAAAATCGGGCTTCTTGAACGAGTTGTTTGTTTTCTGTAGCGCCGGCAATGTAGGCAAGTTTTGCAGTTTCAAAGGCTATGGCGCGGTGCCAACCGGCCGAAAATTCAAAAATTCGTAAAAAGTTATTTCGCATTTCCGGTCAAACAAAATGCATTTTTGTAACTAATTAGGTAAAGACTTTAATATCCTAGAATACAGGGAAAATTAATTTTTTGATCCGAAATCACTGGTCGGTTTTACGGAGACACGCCCTTAAATAAGGTATCAGTTTTCGTTTCTCTCATCCTCAAGTAGGGTCAGTACTTCAGGCCCTCGGAGACAAACATCTATCCGAAATTTATGGGGATACCCCACCTGGAACTTCACACACACTGACTTGATCGAAAAAACTAAAAGTGTAAACAACAAAAGCAAAATATGTAACTAGACACAATAACCAATGGAGATGGATTCCTCGAAGTTGTAAATTTTAGCGGCAGAAATAAATAAATGAAATGAAAACAAAATAATAAAGCATTTCTTTTCATCCCGTAATAATCCCATGAAAATAAGAACACATGATGTCGACTTGTTTGACTTGATCGTTTTACCAAGGTACAAGAATTGACATACCTACAACAGCTCGTCACAATAGCTGGGACAGTAGTGGTATTTTCTACCCCCTTAATGTTGGATTTTGCGAGTTGGAATAACAGGAGCAAAAAAAGCAACAACAACACTGGGAGGGAAGGAGCACATTTTTTTTGTCAGGAAATGGGTACAGCACGGGGTGTCCCAACGTAATGTGACAAGGATTGTAGGTAAACATTAGGTATAACGGCGGGGCTCTCGTGCGCGCGAAAAACAAGCAGCCGGGGACTATGGATAATAAAATTTGGTTATCTATGCATTCAAGAAATTTTAATTGTGACACAATCTTCCGTCCTTACGTCCGCCCTTTCATATTAGCGCATGTAAAATGTCACACTCACTTGTTATAAGCGTTAATCTAAGGTATATTCAATTTGTGATTAACTTGACATTAGACATCCACTTGTCAAAATAGGGTATCCGCTAACAACTGTCCGTATCGAAGCCTCAGGTTTACAGCTTTCTTCAAAGGCATTACTTAAAAGATCAAATGAGAGCTTCGTTTTTGACCCTCGCTAAATCTACATGTTACCTTGGTAAGTGCCACTGAGGAAATAAGAATTGGACTTAAATGAAAGAATTAATAACCCTGTAATCAGACATGGCCTACTGATGGTGAAGAACGCCGCGGGTAAAGACGACGTATCTAATATATTCCATTCGACGGGTATCCCGTCAGGTAAGTATAAAGGATTTTACCGCAAAAATTGCTGTGAGTTATTATAATACGGTAGTTTTCACTTTTTTGCGCGGGTATACTCTGGTCGGGTACACAGGAAACCAAAATGTGACACCCACAGGCATTTATGTCTGATTTTGGCAACATAGGTATTCTTACTAGCTTGAGCACAGGTAACCCAGGCTCTGTCATAGTACCACAGTACGGTTCCAGTAAAATTACACTGTTTGTATGGTGTAAAAATACCATCCAAAAATTTCTAGGAAATACTAAATAAAGTTCAATGAAACTTACTCTGCAGTTAATTGTTGTTGTCCTTATTGCTCTAACGAAGTTTCGTGATAATTTGCAGTAATTTGTTCAAATTCACTCTATATACAATAATTATTTACAAGGTAGGAAACACGAGATGCCATTTTCGCCGACATGCTCTCATTCAACACAACTTTTTCCACGAAATTCGAACTCCAACGGAAAATAAACATGCCAGGATAGTAGAAATAGGATAGCAGCAGATAAAGAAACCAATGAAGCTTTCCCAGATAGAGAAACGAATCCCACAGACTTTGACAAACTCGAAGGATACAATTCAAACAGACCGAGAATATGCTCGCCGAAGCAGCCGGGCCAGACCAACGCGCGGCCAAGAAAATGAAGCCTGAGCACTGTACAAAAAAAATCCATCCCGGGAGTCCTGAGGTGACCTTTCTGACACCCTTTCTGGGGACCGATACATCATTTGCCATTATTTCTACTACAGTCTATTGCATCCCAGTCTATTTATTATACAGAATGCTCAAAAACTTCTATTGTCAGCCAAAAACTCATATTATTGTATTTTAATCAAAGAAAAACCATGCATGATGAAATAACAGCCTAAACAAATAAGCTGCCACAAGTGACAAAAAACTCCACCAGTCCAGCATATGAAACTGTACATAACTTCCTCATTATTTTTTTATAGGTTTCTTCGATCAGTGTCATACAGACAATTTACTCGACTTCTTTTGGGAGTTTACGGGAAGTTCCAAGCGTCATCCACTGCCATGTTGTGCTTACAAAGCAATAAGGACAGCCTTTCTGAGTGAAGATGGCCAGTATCATGGCTTTGAAGATGACGAATCATAGATAGTGTTCATTATCATTATTCTGTATATTTTGTTTTCATACATTATGTGAACCATCCTTTCAAGACTTGTGGTTTGCAAAGAGATTTTTGGTGTTTTCTGGTGTTTTCAAGTGGCAAAACAAAGAATTCACAGACGTTTTCCGTCATTCTGCGTGAGTTTTCTCGCGTTTTCTGGGGCAGCGAACAACTAGAAAATGCCGGGAAACAGCATGTTCCCCAACGTTCACCCATCGGTTAATGAGATGTTTTCCATCGCTTCAAAACTTTTTTCTCCAGGAAAACGCGCCGTTTTCAGTATCGAATGCGCTTATTTTCGCGCATCTTCTACGTTTCCAGTATGATCTTATGCTGGAATGTAACTTAGTCCTTTATTCACTGGTGTTTTCGTTCAAAATTTTAACATTCGTTGTTGCAGTTTCGTTTTTCCCGGCACCCGCCATAGGTGCTTTAAACGACAAATAAATACTTCGATTCTGTCTGTCCCCGATATCCCTCAATGGAAACAAGTAATGAAAAGCTCTCAATGTACTTCTGAACTCTTTTATTATCAGCAACTCAACTCATCGTCTGCAGTACAGAATGCCTCTAATTGATTACGACCACTCCACAGTAAACTAAAACTACTATTTATAAAAATGCATTCAATCATAGATAAGACATTCACAAAATTCTGTTATCAAATGAATATGGTCGGTACAATTCAGAACACTCTTGACAATATATCTACTGATAACCAACTGATCCAAATAAGAACAGTCGGGAGATATCGATGCTAACTTATGAAACGAGTAAGGCATGTACAGAGTAATTTCAGTCAACATTCCACTTGCATACAAATTGTTTTCTGTAGTAAAGTTTATATTTATACTCAAAATTCAATTCAATACGAGCACACATTGACTTTAAAACAATACTGTTTCCAAGGTCAAAATGAAGTTGATCCACTCCTTAGTTTAATAAGTCCATGTGTGCTCGTACTGAGTGGAATTTTGAGTGTATTTCCTTTAAGGATGAGTACTCTCTCGGTTTGCTGGTGAAAATCACCTGGAATATAGTTAATTGGTAATATCCAACTAGTGGTCTATTATCAATGTCACATTCTGATTGGCTGAGCTACTACTAGGCCATATGTTATAGCCCACTAGTAGCGAAAAGCGCCGGCTTTGAAAACCAAAACAATGGCAGCTGAACAATGTTTTTGCTGGCTAAACTTGTTTTGTCTCGATATTTTGGACCAACTAGTTGGATTTTACTAAAACAATAAATTATTCCTCTCGCCCTCATGGCCTCTGAGTCAATAGCCCATTCGGGCTTGAGGAATAATAAATTGTTAAATATATGTCGACCAGTGGAACCCCAAATGGCAATAGCACACTGTTAAAGAAATTTCAAGTGCCATATTTGTTCTGAAATAAGTCTTGAAACAAGGTTTTCCCTGACTTACTTTTAAAAATGTATTGAAGTTCCACTGTTATCAAGCATTAAAAAAATGAAAAGAACTACAATTAATTTTAATGGCCCACAGCAATGACTCAGGAACTTCATCACGGCCTCTTCTACTTGGAGGACCAACCCTTCTGTTAACAGATTGCCTTTTTTGCTGGTTGGACATACTTCTTCTATAGGGAGAGTCCAAATTGTGAAAAAAACATGGAAACCTCCTCTGATCTCCACTCTAGGGGCCTTGTTCTGAGAACATCACCCTCCTCATCTGACTCATCGGACGAAATCAAGGCTGAATGTAGGGCTTCTAAGACTGGCATCTTCTTCTCATCTTCTGTAACCACTTTTAGTCTTTTCTGAAGTTTCTGGGTGAAATAATATAGAAATCAATTATTTTTGATAGATTTGATTTTAACTTTCAGAGCATCTGTAGTCAAGAAAAATATTCTCACTGAAAAACCAGTAGTGGTCACTGAACTGTAGCTGTCACATTTAGTGAGGCTTAATTCTTTTCCCTTTAATTAAATTATTCACAAATGCTACCAACTGAGTAATGCCACTGGATTGTGTTCTATCCCTGGAATCCCTTCTTTAAAACAACATGTAATACTGTTTGAATATACATGTGATGTACAGCTAGCTTTATACTTGAGGAGTCAGATGGCTTGTGATTAATTGATCACAAAAGTGTCCTTAGGTGGGTATGAAGGCTGATAATTTTCATAATCCAAGTTCAAGAGTTATGTAAGAAGGTTGAACTGCTTTTTGATATCACTCTGTAATCATTGTTGTGCTGGCCCCATGAATAAATTTTTGACAAGCTTGCAAGTGCTGACTTAATAAGTCACCATTATTGCACGACTGTTTCATGGTTGCATTAGGTAAGTCCAATTTTGGTCGATTTTCACCAAGGAGATACTTAAAGATAAGATAAAGGATGGTAAACTTTCACTCAAACAGTTTGGGGTTAGATTAATGGTGTTGTCATGTTTTTTTTTGGCAGCAACTCACAAGGAAACAGGCAAATGCTTGTAGCCTAGTAGTCGCTATTTTATGATGAATATATTAATTTTGTTGTTATCCCTCGTTGGGCTTCCTTCTCGTTTGAACTCAACTGCAGAAGGGGCTCAAGAAATGCCAAAAAATATATAAAAATTATTTGAGTAGTAAGAAAAATTGTTCCATTCTGATCAGTTTTTGTAATTCTTACCTACATTTTCTTCTCACAACATTTTTCAACATAACAAATATTTTGTTATTCATCACGAAATATCGTGGCTAGTACAGGCATTTGCTCGTGAGTTAATTTGTTTTTCCATTTCCCCTTATGAGCTTTGCAATGCTACTTGACCTTGCAGTTGAAATTATTTATAACTTAACGATAAAAGAAGAGCTTAGTGGCAAATACTTATACATATCAAGTGAGTCATAACTTTGTTGAAAAATGATACGAGTGAAAAATGTTGGAAACAATTTCAAAAACTGAGCAGAAAGGAACAATGATAATAATTATACTACTTATATAATTTTGTAAAATAATTTTTGGCATTTCTCAAAATCCTTATGCAGCCAAGATCACAAGAGAATGAAGCCCACAGGAGAGATCAACAACAAAAAATAAACACTGGTACATCACAAAATAATGTAGGCTACTTGAAATGTTTGCTTGTTTCCTTGTGATTGGCCACCAGAAAATAGGTGACAACGCAGTCCAGAAAACTAATTTTACCCCAGAACCACAAAGAACCTTTGGAGTGAAAATTTCTTATCTATTATCTTCTCTTAAAGTATCTTTTTTAGACAGGTACTCAAGCAAAATTTGGACTTACCTAATCTAACCAAGAAACAACAGAACAATAATGGCAACTTAAGTCAGCACACTTCCAAACTCGTCACAAATTTTTTTTCATAGCACCCCACAATGATAAGTTCAGATAAAAAAGGTTCAACCTTCTTATTGAACTCTTGAACTTGGATTCTGTATATTATATTATCTGCCTTCACACCCACCTAACAAAGCATTTGTGATCAGTTAATCACAAGCTATACAACTCGACAAGTGATCTTCCATACATTGTGTTGCATACATGTAGCACCTGGGTTTGCTTTCACCCCAACCCCCCTCCCCCAGGTTGATTCTCAATTTCCTTTGTCTCTTGGGGCTAGGAGACAAAGGAAATTGAGAATCAACCAGAGTTAAATCAAGATTAATCTGAAAACAAATTTGACCCATAACAATATGCTTTGCACGAATTCTCCCTCCATGTAAAAGGCCACATAAAGGGACACAGTCAGCTGATGCACATGCGCATTACATACCAATTCTTAGCTGCTTTGCACATCACAAGATGCGCGTGAAACAGAAAGTGAGAAGCGCATCCGGAATATCTAAACAAACCTTGTGGAGTTGAACTAATTACAAATCAAAATCTTAGTTATAAACTCTAAGTCATATCAGAACACTCATTTTTTTATATGCCATCAAGAATTCACCAATGCACTTGTCCAGGGAAAGCTAAACATTGACGAATACTTCTGAATTTGACGAATCAGTAGGTTAAGACAGCTTGATTGTACCTTTCTCCATCAATTTTCCAAATATTTGTAATGACGATTTGCTCTGCAGTGTTATTGATTCATTTCTCTTGTTATTTTGGTACACGAAGGGGATTTTTCCCGTCCAGCACCTACACGTTTTCCACCTCCTCTTTTTATGTTCCGTTGGATACTGTGCTTAACCAAATAATTATGATAAAATAATGTTTTAGGATGCATAAAAGTTTGCTGAGTCAGAAAGAGGTTTTCAGGAAAAAAATAGAGGATCGAATGAAAAACTACACCAGATTAAAGTGGATTTCTAGATGTATCTGATGTGTACATTTGATTTTGAGTTGAGGTATTTCAATCTTTTTCAAACTGGGAAAAGTAGTGTCCAGGTCAGTGTGGCCCAATAGGCGACTGTGTCCCTTTAATTGCTCTTTTTACCAGCAGCATCGGGTTATCTGTAATATTTAGAACTTGTGAGACTGATCAGCCTCGGTTAGTTTAGCTAGCTGCAGGTCAGCCAGGATTGATTGTAAAAATTAATACTTTGTCATATAACAAATAAATTATCATATCCAAACTCCTTGCCTCACATACATGCTACATCTGCAAAAACAAACTCCCACAAAAAATTTGTGCCACAAGGTACGGTAAGTTTTAGCCTATCTTGCAGAGCCGGTCATGTTGAAACGCAGACCATGCAGACTGCAGACTGTGCAGACCGTGCAGACTGAATGTTAAATTTTTTACTTGTATCTTAATTTTCTAGTAAAATGTTTACTATAGTTTCCTGCAGGAGCGAGCACGATGGAGGAAGGTAAGCTGTTTCTTTCTGTAACTGTATTATATTGCCACGATTATTTAATTTTTTTAAGTAGAAGAAGCTTTTCAGTTCAGGTTAAGTGACTTAAAATAAAACCCTTTTCGGCTTCCTACAACGGCTACGAGAGACATTTTTTCAATTTCCTTGATTGTTGATGATTGTCTTTAGTTTCACTCTGTAATTCAAACCGGTGATTTGCTGTCATTTCTTCAAATCTAGTACAGATACCGATGTTATCGTTGTTAGCTCGGAAGATTCGGCTAAGACTTTTGTTTATGTATTTTTTTTATTCGATTCCCAAGAGTGTCCTTCTTGGCTGGTTTTCACTCGGAGATCGACAATTGTATTTGCTCCATGCATTCACGCCAATAAGTGGTAGTGGTTTGAAACCGACAATCTTGTCCGAGTATCATGGTTCTTGTTTATGCAGTTCCAAAACTAAATAGTTCATTAGTAACAAATGTATTATTTGTACAACTCGAAGATGTGGAGGGGGCTTGAATGCACTGTGTATTTTAGGCATATTTTGTCTCAATTTTCATTGAATATTATCTGTGAGAAGTTAAAGTTGCTGCCCTTCTCCTCTTAATTCTGACATTTACGGAACCGCCAAATACGAGGAAATCAGAATATTTCTAAGGTAGATATACCGTTGATTTATTTACACATCTTAAAGCAAGGCCCATCTCTCAAACGTCTCGGTTTGATATTCCGAGCTAACAACAACGACATCGGTATCTGTAAGATTTGAAGAAATGGCGGCAAGTCACCGGTTTGAATTACAGAGGGAAACCAAACAAGGCAATCATCAACAATCAACGAAATTGAGGAAATGTCTCTCTCGTAGCCATTGTAGGAAGGGTTTTATTTTAAGTCACTTAACCTGAAAAAACGTCTTCTACTAAAAAAGATTTAAATAATCGTGGCAATATAATACAATTACAGAAAGAATCAGCTTACCTTCCTCCATTGTGCTTGCTCCTGCATGAAAGCGGCCCAGCTAAAAGCGCGTGAAACTGCCTTTACATCTTCCGGTAAACATGAGCTCCCGATTTTCCCATTTCTTAGCCGTGACCCTTGCAGGTACACATCGGTGCACATATGATAGTGATGCACAGTGCACATAATGAGAGGAAGCGGGAAACTATAGTAAAAATTTTACTAGAAAATTAAGGTACAAGTAAAAAAATAACACTCAGTCTACACAGTCTGCAGTCTGCAGTCTGCATGGTCTGCGTTTCAACATGACCGTCCAGAGCTGTTCTCTTGTCCCTTCCAAGAAAGTTTCCTTAGGTACAGTTGTATTCCGGATTCCGAATTTCACTATTCCAGATTCCTCACTGTATACGTAGCTTACTAACAAATCCTCGACTTGCATTCAATTTCGAGATCAATTCCTTACAATACATGCTAAAAGAAGTTAAAGATCTTACCCTAATTGTCTTGAAACCGTCAATTAAGAACTGGCGCTCCTTTTCCTCTTTCTAGACGCTTCTTCGGTCGAAAACTTTTCACACAGCTCGTCTACAGCTTAACGGTAAGTCTGTTGACGTCCTCTTCTTTCTCCGTTCTCTCGGCCACTTGCGCCCTCAAAACCTTGCTTCCCTTAATCGTGGCTTGTAATAACAAGAAGTAAAGGTCCGAAAGAGAGATTTCTTAGCCAAGATCGACCGCGGACATGGCAGCAAAACAACAAAAACTCGAAATTCCCGCCGCCTTCTTCGAAATGTGACAAAATATTTTCTCACACGAAAGAAACGTGGACTTTGAGGTCATGTGATCTTGTTCTTTTGTGTCACTCATGATGTCGAGGCTACGAGCCCGGTTACTAGGGAAACAGAAATGGTCGGTGCCATTGCGTAAATAAGAGAAGCCTCTGAATGCATTTTGCATGCCTTGAGTTTGTTTAAAAAACAACGACGATTACGACAGACCTCTAATAAGTCTTATCGTATTCAGAATCTGCTGAACTGAGATTACTGAGAAGTCAATTTCCGTTGTAATATTCACAGACACCGGTTTCTTGCCAAAGTTGTTGCTGGTAAGAATCTAAGATATTCAAAATAAAGCTGAGGGAATTCTTGGCAGGAAATGTTTGGACCCAAATAAAACACGGCGGTCAACGGCCTGTTTACACGTTGCTGATAACGATGGTAAAATGAGTTGCAAAACGCACTATTGAATCGCGTTTGCCAGCTGGTGCTAGAAAACGTGAAATGAACGGCATGTTTTCCTGGTGTTACCGCCGGTGAATGTTGAGTTTTCCCGGGAGTTTTCCTTGTGTTACCCGAAGTCGGAAAAGGATTTAGGAACGTGATATTTTCACGACATTATCCGTTTGGCAAAATTTCCGGTTAACGAGAGAAAACGAGCTGTTCAACCCAGTTTTCCACGTGCTGGATAATGTGACATGAACAGCATATTTTCCCTCTGTTAAGTGATGGTGAATGCCAAGTTGTCCTTGTCTTTTCCGAAGTTGGAAAACGAGTCACGAACGCGATATTTTACTTACATTAACCGTTTGGTAAAATGTCCGGTTAACGAGAGAAAGCGCACTGTTCAACCACGTTTTCCGTGTGCTGGAAAACGTGAAGTAAACAGCATATTTTCCTGGTGTTAACGGTTTGTGAACGCCGAGTTTTCCTTGCGAATTCCGAAATGAGAAAACAGATCGTGAACGTGGCATTTTCAATACATTAACCGTTTGGTAAAATCACCAGAAAACGGGAGATTTTGTGCCGTGCATGCCATTCTTTCAGCCCTTACAATCATGAACTGAGTTGCAATAGTTTAAAATTAATAGTCCATGACATTAGACAAAGGTGAGTGTATTTTACGTAAATACATACATATATACATTAACACACAGTAAAAAAAAATGCCGTGAATAAGAAGCTGTATTTTTTGAAGTTTGGCAAAATAGATTCTTATACTGAGTTTGGATTACGTATTGGAAGTTTAGGCTAAATAAGTTCTTAATTAGGTTCCTTAAAATGAAGAAGGATACTGTTGTTGCGATTACAAGAAATTGCTATGTATCCTATTTGTCCTCATAATAGGCATTTATTTACCAAAAATCTAACAAAACTAGGTTGTTGTTGCATTTTACATTACATTTTCAGTACTGTAATATAAATTTCCCATATTAAAACCAGACTTTTGGTCAAAATGTTTATGAAAATGAAGTCTAACCCCACATATAAGAACCTGTTGATTTTTCTTGGCTAAACTGGCTCTTATATTTTGGAGTATTAAAATGACAAATTTCTGCTGGCAGGTTCTTAAATCCTAGGTTCTTCTTCACGGCATTTTACTGTACTTACCAGGTATGCCAACCTCTGAAGATCTAAAATCTGGAGACTCAATTTTTCATACCCCCCCCCCCCCCCCCCACCCTTCCGACAAATTCAACCCAGCCCCCAATGGGAATGACTTAGGACATCATGTGAAGTCTTACATAAATTACATACGATATAAAATTCGCAATCATCATTGTGTTGCTAGAAATACTCTTTGTCAGTGACTAAATACGTGCAAAAATGCCCCAGAAGCCGTACTGCAAGCAAGAAAAATTCAAGTTTTGAGGGAAAAAATGGGCTAAATCTCAAACTAAGGCACAGAAAAGCTTAAAAGACCATTTTATCCGGGAGATTTGGTGACCCGCACAGGAGAGCGGGAGATCAGTGCCGTGTCCTGGACATTCCCAGATAATCCGGGAGAGTTGGCATGTATGACTTACACGCACTTTATTAAACAGTCAGAACATTTAGCTAAGAAGCTAATCGGGGACAAAAAAGAAAAATTCCTATCTACAAATACATTTAGGGTGTAGACCAAACCTGAAACCCAACCCCCCACCCCCCACCCCCCACCCCCTTCCTGGACCCCTCATTTTAAAAAAAAAAAAGAAAGAATAAAAAAGTAAATTAAAAAAAAACAAGCAAACAAATAAAAAAGTCCCGTATTATCACTGTCTAGCACTTTTTACTATGAAGCTCGAAGGGTAACCCAGAAACCCATTAATTAATTAATTTTCTATGGTTCTACTAGGGCTGGCAAACTTCTATAATTTATCGCCAGTATCCGCGAAACTTTGGGTGCTGTTAATGTGATGACTACTCGTCACTTGGCTCGCATCCAAAAGGATGGGGGGGGGGGGGGGTCCACGTTTTGTCTACACCCTCAAAAATATATGTGCAATAAAAATACAAAAAAAGTACAAAAAATTAGATAAATGGATGGTTATATGTAAAATAAAATATGATGTAAATGTATTTAAAATTTGATCACATGCATATAAATTCCATTAAGAAAAGTCTGTTTGCATTAGGACTTTTACATTTGGCTAAAATGAGGAGAGTGTATCGAAATCTTAAACTGTCCCAAGTGTGTCTCCAAACATCCTCATACCCTGACAATTTAGAGGACATTACAAGCTTAATAAAGGCAAATCCGAAGCTTATTTTTTGTTTCAAAACAAGTCTAAGCCCCTACAACGCGATCGGTAAAAGAATTTAAGCTTATTTCACAGCAATTATTCAATGATTTTGCACACATTTCAGCAGACATTTGAGTGAGGAGAATTTGTCTTCTCAACTCATGACAAATCAATTAAAAAACTGACTTTCATTAATTACAATACCTGTTCCTGTAGTTTGTGTTTTCCAAGGATGTGTTATAAGCAGCTGTTGATATTTCGCCCAATCTCTTCTTAGAATACTCATTACTGCTTGCCATATATCTTATTTTTTATTTTTGTGAGCTCAATGAGAGGTACCGCTGGCCGGTTCACATGTCGTTATACGCATTGCCAAAGCTACACATGGCTACACATAGCTAAACATAGCCACACTTGAGGGTCTCAATGGGGGTGTAGCAAACACGGTACACGGTTAAAAATTTCGCGATTTCACGGTGCACGCTTAATTTTTCTTCGACACGGTTAAGTAAGATTAGCATACACGTATTACTGTTCAAAAATTCACAACAACAACAAATATTGTCACCCCTTTCTAAAGAGTGGCACTGATAATCGGGGGCACTGACGATACTGACCCCTGAAATAATGAAAAAGCAAATCTAGTCAGTCTAATCAGGTTCCCATTATAGTCTATTTTTGGCCAATTGTAGGTCTTTGTCACTTTTTGGAAAATGTAATTTTCGCTATCCCAACCTAGTCACTTTCTATTTACGCATATGGCCTTATCAACGTGGTTTCCAGAACGGAATGTAAAGCGGACAACGCGAGCTTATTGTTAAATTTATAAACAACAACTTTCTGATTTTTTTAACCGAGAATCGTCCCATTTTGAATCCCTACTTACCCCAAAAATCCGAAAATTTGGGTCCCCATTCTGGTAACTCTATTGAAAATGCGACCCTATTATAGTCACTCCAGTCGTGAAAATGCGACCCCATCCAGCGGCCCATCCCCATTAGCCTCTTGTAAGGGAGTGCCCCACCCCCCCCCCCCCCCCCCCCCCCCCCGCCGGGGGCCGCATATTAGCTTTCACAAAGCGCCACCCACAATTTAACCTTGGAATCGTTTGCATTGAAACTGGTTTTTTATCCCACTGCAAAAGTCTTATTCTTTTTTCAAGCAAATAGGCATCGAACAGCGTAAATGAACACCCAAAATGATCAGAACGGCCCTATTTACCAGGCCCGAAACAGGTGTCTAATGGTTGCGAGTTGGTTGTGTTAATGCCATTATATATTGCGGTAGCTTTCTTCACTTCGATTCCGGGTCTGAATACATAAACATTTATCTTTTGGCATTTCCAAATTTTGCAAAGGTTTTGACTGAACCTGTAGTTTCTCTATTGCAAAGTTTTAACGATGTGTCAATAGAACAGAGGGGGGGGGGGGGGGGGTGGGGGTATTGCCATATATGGTCTATAGGTATGTGCCGCTGTGAAGGGTAATGGTTTTCAAGCAGTTTTCTCTAGGATAGAGTATATAACAGAGCGTTTGGGTCTAGAATAGGGTATCATTTTCCAGGAAACTGATCAATTGGTTGAAGATTTTAGCCTAGAATAGGGAAACCGGGAATTGCCACTAAAAAATGTAAAAAAAAAATCAAATCGGCATCATATCTAGGATAAGGGGCGGGGGATTTGAAGAGCTTAGTCCAGTATAAGTAAAATTATGCGAATAAATTATTTTTTCTTTGCTTAACATGGGCTTCCGCCCTTGTTCCTCGCTGCTCCCCCACCCCCTCCAACGCGTGTTCTCGATGTACTGTGTCTCACAAGAAAAATAAGAGACTGCTCGCAGTCTAAAAAAATTTATAAAGAATCATGGCTCTTTCATCCTTTACATTTGCTTCACTTTGCTTGTGGTAAAACCTCGTTCTTCCCTTTTTGACGTCTTCTATGATATTAGTGAACAGACCCAGGGTTATATGGAATCTATATAGTTTACATAATGAGCAGAGAAGAAGCAACGACATACTTGCCTCGTACCGCTTTACTGTTCGAGGATTTGTCCTAGATTTTCAAGTCGTTCAAGAACTTGTCTCGGTTTATTCTTTTTTTTTTTTTTCTTATCTATAAACAGCTCCTAGTAAGCCATTTTTAAAAGGCTTTCACTTGCTTCAAACGAACTGCAAACAATTTCAAAATCGCGTCCGTGTCGAACAAAAAATAGAAAAGCAAGTCTTCACTTCATCCATCATGTGTCTGTACTCTAATATATCATCACCACATTGTAAAAATGCGTGATCAATACATGGATATTAATTGTGATCAGTTAGATGGGTACATGACGGGCTCCTGGTACATGTAACTTGCGAACCAGCACCCAGGTATGAGATCTTGCGCAGGAGAATATTGTGGTCCACGCCATCAAAAACTTTTAAAAGATAAAATAGTATAAAGATAGAAATCTATTTAGCGTCCATGGCCGCAGTTCATGTCCATCCTTGTCATCCGTTGCAAAAAAGACAACAGGAGACAGTTTAAAAGGCCAAATATGAAGTTTTTAACAACAAATCTCGGGACCATTATATTTGGAATTCAAATTATGCGCACTAAAATTGAAAGGGTTTTGCTTTTTAAATTGATAGCCCTGACGAGGCCTTTTAAGACAGTTTTGTTTAAAATAATACAAATTGTTTGACTGCCGTTGTGATCATGAGTCGAACGTTAAAGGAGCTTATCAAAGAGGATTGATCGTAATTATCATCTTTATTATTGATCAAAGAACTTTACTTGGAACTTGTTACACTGTAATTTTCAGGGAGTTATAATAACTCCTCTAGTGGGGCTAATTTAACTCCTGACAGTGGAGTTATTTTAACTCCAAAAAGGAGTTTAAAGAACTCTTTTTCAGGAGTAAAAGTGACCTCAGATATTGAGGAGTTAAAATAACCCCAAAAAAGGAGTTATCTTGTACCTAAAATTTTTACTCCACTTTCAGAGTTAAATTAACTCCAAAAAGAGTAAAAACAACCCCTGTAAGGAGTACAAGTAACCCCATTTTGGAGTAATTTTAACTCCAAGACTGGGAGTAAAAAGAACTCTTTTTCAGGAGTAAAAATGACCCCAAATTCGGAGTTAAATTAGGAGTTAAAATAACCCCAAAAAAGGGGTTATCCTGTACCTAAAATTTTTACTCCATTTTTAGAGTTATAATAACTCCCTAAAAATTACGGTGTACATTTTTTCTACTTCACTGCCTTTGCAGTACCTAAGTGTTTGTGTTTGTATGAATAAACGGGGACTGATGTTCGCATTACGCTGGGCTTCTATCCAGTGCAGCAGTCAGTTTTCCTATTTAACACGGAATGATTTCATTGTTTTCACTGTTCACCGTTTCAACAATAGGGAATAGGGAAAACATACACAGTTGTACGGACCTTATAACTTCATCGAGTGTCTTTTGATCCATGACTTTCAAAACAGTTGCTTTACAGAATGACACTGATAACACTTAACGCTAAAGAGAATCCAAATGGACTGTACAATAAATGTCACAAAATCTACCTAAGCGGTCCCTTCGGGATTTTCTGTTTTACGTCATCCTAACCATCTCCGTTATTTGCGGGCGCGAGAAATAGAAAACATCATCATTACCCACCGATTTTAACTGTTAGTACTTTCCTTAATATACGCTCGAGTTACTTGAGTGCCTCCTCGGGATTTCGCCCTCCGGGCGAAATCCCTGCAGAGGGCAAAAATCCGCGACTAAGAAACTTGATTTTAAGAAACTGTTGGGCTAAAATTTGTCAGTTAGGACCCCTCTATAAACAACCTGTTAAGCCTGAAATTTGAAACAGGTTATTATCTGACCTTTATTTTCTTCACGTACAGTATAATTTCAAACAATTGCCCCTATGCGAGAGCTGTCAGGGTCCTGAATGATAACAGGAACTTTTAATTTCACTAGTTTTGCTCTTGAATATATATTTTTTAATAATATGAGCCGCTTCCTTCTCTCTTGCTTTTCTTTTCTTTTTTCTTTTTCTTTTAGTATACCACGAGACACTTTTTGATAAAGTGATAGGAGTAGTTTACAGAACAATTTTTGTCATTTATGTAATACAACTTGCAAAATCAATAAACTTTCTTATATCTATTTAACTGCATGTTGTTTTGGTCATTATTTAAGTTGCTATCCTTGCTTCCTTGCCATCTAAAATTAACCTTTCAGTAGCCTGCGTAACAAACTTTTCCGCTCGAGTTAATGTGCGATAGCTGGGCTGAGTTTTCTCATAAGTTGAATGCTACTCAGGCTAACTTTTCAGTTTCTCTTGAAGCACTACGATAACTGTACAATTTGTATCATAAAAATTATTCTAAAACATTCAGTCTGAGTTCCTTAACCTATCTTTATCTTCGTTTGTATTGTTGTTTATTTAGTATCTTTAACTTTAACGAGGAACGTTTGCCGAGCCCTCTGGCTCTTTCCAACGTTGCCCAGGAAGGGGCTTAAATTCCAATTAATAACTGTGCTGGCAGGACAAACTATATTAATGGAAGGCAAGAGAAGTGATACCGTGGGGTTAGTTTTACCCGAGGGGTAACTTCTATATTACTAGGGGGCGGAGACGCCCGTCAGGAAATTGGAATTAAACCCCTAAATGAGATCCACCTGGGTGTGTACTAAACTTTATTGATCCCTAAAAGACACCATTCTGAAACAGAAAGCACGACAAGAGCTATAGAAAATTAAATTGTAATATAGAGTTTTCAAAGATTGCTTTATCTTTTTTTTCTTCCTCTCTTCTGTTCTCTTATCATAAATACCTTCAGTTTCCTTAAGCTTAACCTGCATGGGTAATCACATTGGCTTTCCGTCCGGAAACTAATTCCTACGTGATACTAAAAACTGCAGTTTGGACCTCTAAACGAAATGGCGTAATGTCTGACAGTCAACCATAGAATTTGTGGCTGTACCCCTTGTATCGGCCCAAGGAGTTGTCTAGCTAAATATATGCCCATGAAATACAAACATTTTACTTTTTGTGTTTTCTTTTGTTTTGTTCTCCTCTTCGTCGTCTTGGGGGCAGCTAGTTTGAGGCCATGTATTTTTTTTTTCTCATTTGAATCCCTCGATTCGCATGATGTTAAGAAACTTTGGGATCAGAATTCCACCAAGTCAAGTTACCTTATATCAGACTGTGTGTATATGGTTGCTCCATTTCTTTCTACTTGGTGGGAATAGCATCGCAAGCAAAAGCCCAAGAACGAACAGCGACCTCCCGAGCTCAAGACAACACGAGGAAAATACTGAAGACAAGACAGAAGCCGGCGTAAAAAATCCTCGAACACTCTGTTTAACGTTGTAATCGTACTACTCTCGCCAATGGTCTTTTGTAATAACAACCCGTTCGAATTCGGATTTTTCGCACGCCATGCGGAGCGACGAAAGACGGTTGAAACCCAGTTGCTGTATTGTACGATCTCTGATTAATGCGACAATTCAAGGTTTCTATCGTGATGAGGAATTAATGCTCAAAGCTCGTCGGTCGTTTGCTAATCATTCACCGTGTTAAACATCTTCGAAAACATGGTATTATTAAAATTCTAATTTATAGTTCTTTCATTGAGATTAATCACCACAATGTGATCTTTTTTGCAATAATTATAACTAGCGGCTAGGAGCAATTTGCGTAGGGTGCTTCACGCGAGAGTTTGATCAGATAATTAACAATTATTCCTCGAGCCCGAATGGGCTGTGAGTCAATAGCCCATGAGGCTGAAGGCCGAATGGGCTATTGACTCAGAGGCCATGAGGGCGAGAGGAATAATTGTTTTAGTAAAATCCAACTAGTTGGTCAAAAATATCGAGAATAAAAAAAAAAAGCTAGTTAAAGCTAGACTTTAATCCCGCCAAAAAGCCCGCCCTTTTCGCTACTAGGGGGCTATAACATATAGCCTAGTGGTAGCTCAACCAATCAGAACGCAGCATTGATAATAGACCACTAGTTGGATTTTACTAATTACAGATTTCCCACAAATGTGGTATTCTGCAGCTTATTTACTGGAGAATGTAATTTTGGTGTTGTTCCGGGGTGGGGCATTTGCACCCCATTTTTTAAGCCCACCGTGCGGCATTTGTATGAACCCCCGGCCCCACTGCGGGGCATTTGCCGCTTTTCCAAAACAAAATGACAAATGCCCAACAAATGCCCAACAAATGCCCGGGGGAGGGGAATGGCCACGCTTGGAATTAACTAAGCCGTTGTATTAATAAACTCTTCCAATCGGCAGTGGTTTTGCATAAAGGTTCTACGCCAGATAGCGAGCAGAAAACACACGAGAAAGTAATGGGCAAAATTCTGGTGGCAGGGAAGCGCTTTCAAACCGGGAAAACCGTGAACATTCCTGAAATATTTCAAGTGTTCACGGTTTTCCGGTCGCACTATAAATCTAGGGGTAAGGGGACCATGAGAGAAGTCTTCCCGGGGGAGCGACAAGATTGAGTGGTACCGGCGGTAGCCACCCTGGACAGGAGTCCTGATAAAAGTCCCCGGGGGTGAGGCTCATATCCCCTATCGAACTAACGGGAATCATGAGGGGTGGCCCTCCTGACTGGAGTACAGATCACGTGGGACTGGAGGTCCCACCTGATTTATAAGCCACCCCTCCTCCCCTAGTGTAACCTCTCTGATAAGCCCTCTCTCCCCTTTGAGTGATCCACAACGATTTTCTCCTAACAACATCACTACATCGTCAAAAGGAAAAGTTATGAGAATTATCAAAAAGATCACAATCAAGGAAATGTTTTGATCTTTCAACAAATTATTCTCTAAGAAAATGTATGGAGGTCAATCTGGAAAATTTGTTTGTTGCTATTGGTTACACCCCTTCCCCCCAACTAGTAAGACCCCTAATATTATTGTCACAGAGTGATTTGTTTCACAGCAAAAATATTGTTACTGGCCATGAACTGAACCTAACAATTTTCAGCAGCATGTGTTGGAACCAATGATTACAATTCCCGTGAACTAGTCACAAAACCAGAAACTAATCACCACTGTTGATTGTATTTTATTTTTCCCACACTGCACCTGATTGGTTTGTTCCTTCCGACACAATAACATTCCAACAATGTTTTCAAAACAGCCTTCTAATAATTTATTATTTCTTGCCTGTAGAGTTCTCAAAATAAAATGTTCAGTGTGTGATAATCAACTGATAAAACAAGTTTGTAAAATTTAAACCACGTATTATTTAAAAATTGATTTGCTTTAGTTTCTCAGAATTACGGCTCATGCAATTCAGAATAAATTACCAAAGGCTTGCTGCTCCAGTCTTTATACATAATAGTATCATTCCCACCCAGCCCTTGAATATGCCTGAAGAAAATAAATAAGCAATGGTAACAGCAGCATGCAGTAATAAATAATCAGAAGCTGAAATTTGACCTTGTTCATATTTGGGCATTGTGACAGACTATATTTTTTTTCTCTTGTGACTTCAAATTAGGACCAAAGTAGTAAATGATATCTACCGTATTTATTCGAATAAGTGCCCAACCTCGAATTAGCGCCCACCTCGAATAAATGCCCATCCTAAAGGCAGAAAAAGTTAATAAGCGCCCAGCCTCGAATAAGAGCGCACCCCACCCCACCTCCCTCCCGATCCCACTCAAACTCAATAAAGCACCCACCCCCACCTCACCCACTTTCCCCCCACCCCCCAAAAATTGAATAAGTTTTAATAAGAGACTTCCCCGAAGACGGAGATTTCTTCAGAGTATTTTACAGAAACCTTGCTTTGTTCCATCTTCGCGTTTTGTTATTACCATTTATTGTTTTGTTGCAAAATAAATTAACGTACTACACTTGCTGAAAATGTTGAAAATTCAATAAGCGCCCAGCCTCGAATAAGCGCCCACCTCAAATAAGCGCCCACCCTCAAAGTCCAAAAATTTAATAAGCACCCAGGGCAGTTAATCGAATAAATACGGTACACTATTATTTTTTTTTAATAGAACTGAATTAGTTGAAGGATTGTCTGTAGATGTGAATTTTTATCCTCAACCTCAATCAATGTCTGATCACAATGTGATTCCAATATTTCAAACACCACTTTTGTATAACTTGTGTCATTGAATTGTAAATAATTTTATATAGTATTGTTATCACAACAATATTAGTATTTACAGTGTAATTGCATTGGAAATATTGACATTATAGTTAAAAGATAAACTTCTGGTTGACCAGCTCTACTGAATCAACTAACCATACAGAAGGTGCTGTGAGTCATATCACTGCACTAGCTCCAAAGGGTCCTTGACAGTTAAGGCTGAAGCATCAGGTTATAGCTAGTTAGCCATCCATGACAGCTAGGTATGCATTCTAAAATATTGCTACAATTTGGACAAACACAGTGCTGAATGGGAACAAACGTAAAATTCAGAGTCTCTCCAAGGAACCAGATCTTGTAATTTGTGATCATGAGTGTCTGTACGTAGCATTCCTGGAGCATCTCATTAATTTCATGGGGTCGTTTTCCAGCAAGTGTCTCTGACACAATGAAAAAGAAGCATATCATAAGAGGAGCAAAGAGACTCTGATCCAGCAGCATCTTTTTAAAGCCCGCAGTTTTTACAGCCCCAGGGACAATCCTTTCCAGTGTAAGATATCATGATCTTAGCACAGGGCCAATAACTAGTCCAACCACTCCCATACGAGCCGTCATGATTTGTGCCGCTTTGCTCAGCAAATTGCTGGGTGATGACATCTCCGGCAGCAACAAGCTAGGACACCTAAGGAGAAAAAAAAAGCAATGAAGAGTTAGACTTGTCTCTCTAATTGCAGCCTGGCAAGGGGAAGTACTCCCAGCTTATTTGGCCAAATAAAGGGTATCACCACTGAACAAGGTATGATTTTGGGGGTTTAGAGTCTTAAACAGACACAATTTTCCTATTTGGCCTCTCAAACAGCATGTTGCCTTGAACAGGTGTAAACTTTGGGAGAGTGCAGTGTACATGTGGGTGAGAGGGGGGATGCAATGCCTAAATGCATGGTTATGTGCCTCTGAACAGCGTTAAAGGGGTTGGGGGATCTCTTGTCTAAAATAGAGTAGCGAAATGAACAGTTTTATAAACATTACAAGCCGCAGGCTCGATTTTCGGGGGATTGCGACGTTCAGCGTCGCAATCTTCGCATATTTCTGAAGGGCGAGGCGCCAAGTCTATTGTTTTGAACCAAGGGTTATATTACATCAAGAGACCCTGAGCCTATCTTAAAGCTGTCAACAATGTTCGTTTTATTGAGCAATCTTTCATCTTCGACACTTAATCCAGTTTATCTTAAGTGGACACCCAACCTAGTTGCTATTCACGTGCACTGTCGAAAGCATAATATCAAATGGACTTCAAAAATTCTGCATTGGAGCTTTACTCTTCGTCTTTAATTTTAGCCGACCCACTCAATAAACAATAAATAAGAACAATATTACCGAAAAATAATTACAACTGAGAACTTGATGAATAAACAATGAAAACAACAACTCAATTATCTCTCAGGGAGATCACCCGCCAAAGCGGATACCCGCGAGGTTTGTTCGGTTTCAACATAGACGGAGGAAATTTTTACAACCCTAGTATAAATCTGGCCTAATTGTCACATTTGATCGAAGAGAGATATTTACGCAAAAAAAAACTATCACAGTTCACAAATGATTTAGACATTATCTTAATATTTTACCTTAAACTGTCGAAATTAAAGTATTGCCGCCCGCGGACAAAACTAGCTTTTTTCCGGTTTCCGGTGTAGATCAAACACAGGCATCACGCTGAATATTATCCAGACTGAGAGCCGTAGATCAGAAAAAAAATCACAATGACTAAATTTCGCCTTTGAAACCAACACCACTCGTCGTAAGATTGGGCGCATCGCATAAGAGCTAAAGATTTAAGAGGGAGAGAAAATAAAAATCTACTGAATTATATACACTAACAAAAACAAAATATGAGCAAAAACAACAACTCTGTAAAAACACGATCGATTCAAGCTGTGACTTACTTTATACTTTATCACAGCTTCTTAAGAATGGGCGCGCTGCCTGTAAGCCATTAGGAAGAGGAGAGAAAAATCTACCGAATTATACAAACTAAAGCAATGTAAAAAAAGCTGCATTTACTAGCTAAAACACGATCGATTTTAGCTATGTACTATTCACTTTAAGAAAATCTCCCTTCACCTCTTAAACTTGGGCGCGCCGCCTGTAATCCAAAAGGGAGAGGAGAGAATAATCTACTGATTTACCAAACTAACACAGCGTATAAAAACTGCAATTGGCTAGGTAGTAAAACATGATCGACTCAAACTACGAATGTTTCAATCTAAAAAAATCTCTCTTCACCTCTTAAACTTGGGCGCGCCGCCTGGAAGCCAAGGGGGAGAGGAAAGAGTAATCAAACTAACACAGCGTATGAAAACTGCAATTGGCTAGCTAGTAAAACATGGTCTATTCAGGCTACGAGTTTTTTACCGTTGAAAAAAATCTCTCGTCACCTCTTAAACTTGGGCGCGCCGCCTGTAAGCTAAGAGGGAGAGGAGAGAAAAAATTACTGAATTATCCAAACTAACAACGCATGAAAACTGCAATTGGCTAGCTAGCTAAAACATGACGATTCAATCTACGAGTTTTTTACCTTAAAAAATCTCTCTTCACCTCTTAAACTTGGGCGCGCCGCCTGTAAGCTAAGAGGGAGAGGAGAGAAAAATTTACTGAATCATCCAAACTAACATACACTATGAAATTAAAACCCATGAAAATCCAGTGAAATTTTTCATGGTAATTTCACATGTTTTTCACAGGTTTTTCAGGAGATTTTGATGGGGAATTTTCATTGGTATTTCATGGGGAACATGCCATGAAAATAAAATGAAAAAAGCGTGAAAAAACCCCTTAAAATTCAACGCTTCATGGCCCATGAAAAAACTTTAACAAACAAAAATCCCATGAAAATGCCATGAAATAGAATGAAACCCGCTAATTTTTTTTCATGGCTTTTTAATGATAATGAAAAAGCCATGAATTAAAAAGCTCTTTTTTCATGGTGTCGGAATTTATGGGTTTTTCATGGGGTTGTTAAATTCATGCCCCATAAAAAAACCATGATTTTTCCATGAACGGTCGAATATTAATGGGTCATGAAAAAATGAAATGGCTTTTGATGACATTTTCATTACCCATGAATTATGGCCCTCTCTTATTTTTCATGGGAAAGACAAAGACATGGCTACCATGAAAATTTAGTCTTAAACTACTCTCGACTGTTAAATCAAATACATCACTGAGGATTTGTTGGCTGGTTAAATTGAAGCTATATACATGTAGCAACAACCCTAACCCTAAATAAAAGCTAACTGTTTTTCAAGTCAGTGCTTAACCCTAATTACTATTCTCAGGGCTTATTTAAAAAAAATCTACAGTCTGCACAGTCTGCAGTCTGCATTTTAACTTGACTGCACTTTAGTATGGTGTACTACAGTGTAAATAAGGCCATTAATGACAAAAAAAGTGTCATTGCAATACAAAATTCATCTGGAATACATGTACTGTATCTCCTCTCCAGGCTACAATCATGACGTACCAAATTTCACCATTGAAAATGAACAACAAATTTCAAGGGTTCCATCCTACTTAGTTTGGACAAGTTTCAATGAAATAAAAAAAGCTCATTTTCAAGGCCAATACAGATGTTTATTTTAGCTAATAGCAAATGAACAGCTGTACAAGACAAATCATTTAAGTGAAAACTAAAGTTGTTGTGTTACAATAACAACAAAATGTAAATCTTATCTTTGGTCACTGTTGTTGCCTCAGCCATCAGATCCATCTTGTAAGTACAGTGATACATTTGAATATTGAAATGCAGCAACATCTAAACAAAATTAACAGCAGAATCATGTCAAGATTTCATGTAGAACATTTGATCCATCCTTAAATAATAAAACATAGGTTTTGATGACGCAAACCACACAAAAGGATATCATTATTTTTAAAATAACCGATTCATTAATGAAATATATGGATAAGCAGGCTTTGTTAAAGGTCAAGCCGGCTTTTTTGCACTACTGCGTCTCTAAAATTCCCCTATGTCTTTGGTTTGGTTTGCAAATTCAGCTGGTGGTAAGCTCTTTTTCAGCTGGTTGAACTAGCTGGCAGCCAGCTCTTAACCACATCCCTGTTAGCCTGTGTACAGACCACCCCCTCCCCTAAGTAAAAATCAGAGAAGGGGCGTCTGTGATTCACTGTTGCTAATCGCGAATGGGAATAACTTTGCATAAATTAAAAAAATTGTTTCCACTGACCAAAATTTCCATGGCTCATGTTTCATGTCATTCCAGTTCTCAAAATGTCGGTGCATGCTTGTTATTTCCATCGAGTAACTGAGAGAGTGACACATTTCTAAGATAGGATTACTCTATACCGAGCAAGAAAAATGTTCTTACAAGCCCATATTGAAGGAAAAGATCCATGTTCTAATGCAAGCCTTCCCACTGGATACGGGAAGTCATTAGTTTGAAATAAAGTGTTGACAAGTCAGACATGACTCATGAGCTCATGATAGTGTGAAACGTGACCCTAGCATTATTGTTTTGCTTGAGTTTTGATGACAGGCCCTAAAGCCAATCAAAATCCCTCAACTTCATGATGTACACACTGTAATGATCTACAAATAACAGCCAATCAAATCATTTTCCACATATTCCAGGAAAAATCATGTGGCCTCCATACCCGATTACCAATGGTGCATCACAGACGCCCCTTCTCTGATTCTTACTGAGGAGAGGGGGCGCTTGTACACAGGCTACATCCCTGCTTACCCTGGCATGATTGTAAACAATCTGCTTTAATACATACATGTAATTTACTGTTGTCAGGTTTGTTGGAATGAATTTTGAACAGTTCCATCAGCAGAGCCAACCATATATACAGGGTTTGCAAATTTTATTGATGAGTGGAGTCACTGTGACTTCTGCTTCACAAATTTTGGAGTCATTTTGGAATATTTGGAGTCAAGTATCACAACGAAAAAAGCCATTTTCAGACTTTCCAGCACGTGGTCCTAGCATGTATACACTATCGTTATGGATACACAAAGTAGCTGTGGCGGTCCGCTGACCTGGAAAGCTCAAATCCATGATGGCGGTCATCGAGTAAACTTTGATCGTAATTTGCCCTCTTCCTGTTTTGTCGTGCAGTATAATTCTTTAATTTTGATGATTTAATTAAGGTTTACAACGTTAACAATTAACGTAAATTGTATTTGTTGCAAAAAAGGTAAGGATAAAACTGTGTTTGTTACCGAAAATTTCTGGAGTCGAAGTGGCTCCCTGTTTGTTACCAAAAATTTCTGGAGTCGAAGTGACCTCTGTGGAGTCAGCTGAACAATTTTGGCGTAAAATACGCCAAATTTGGTGTATTTGCGAACCCTGATATATAGCATACTGTAGTTCAACTTTTCTACCCTAGCTAAGCCAGATACAGTAGTGTAGACAAAGATTGAAACTTCTTCCCTATTAAAAAAAGAATCCCCTACTTTGAAGGAAAATAATATGCTCTAGTGCTTAATGATCAGAACAACGGAGTAATGGATCAGTCAATTCCAGCTGCGCCCAGCGCCCCCCCCAGGCTACTGCAGGGCATTTGCCCGCCTTGTCAGTCCCGGGGCTGGGGCATTTGCAAATTTTTGTGCTGCCCGGGGGCCGGGCATTTGCCAACCCCTCAGCCATTCCCGAGCTTTTGACACACATGTTGTTTCCTATCAGAATATAACTACACAAAGGATTTCACTGGGAAAGAAAACAGATTGGCTCAAAGGCCACGTAAAGGCATGTTCTTGATTTTATGCATGCATGCATTTCTTCATTGCTTATCAAGCCAGAATTACATAGCGAAATCTGGAGCTATCAAAGTGAATAAGAGTTTTTGGTCATTAAATCAAATTTCTGTTGATATTATTTGAAAAGCATCCTTTCATATTTATAAAACTATTCATAACATAAATTATAACTCTGGTCGCAGCTGGAATTGACTCATGCATAACAATTTCAAGGTTAGAATAGTGAGACTTTTGTGTCAAGCAAGACTTTCATTTTGGTCACATGCACATCCGGTGTCTAAACAATTTACTTCTTTCATTTCTGTTCTGATCAAGGTCATGACCCTTGTATGGCTTTCCCCGAGTGAATCCGTTCGTCGAAGAAACTGATTTGTCGCTTGAAAAAAGGATCGTCATGTCCATCAAACATCATTTCGGTAAAAATAAACTTACCAAAGACCATGCACAGCCTCTGTCACATTGTGTTCCTCAAAGCTTATATTTCCTACATCATGATCAACTTGAACTGTAATCGCGGCTCTGTCTGACTGTGCCCCAGCACACAACGACGAAACTTTGATTATTTCGCTTTAGTAGCAAGTAATCTACAATAAACAAGCACTACTTAAGAATGATTAAAAACAAAACTCACCTAAAATCGTTACCGAATCCAGCCGATGATCTCATATCAGCGGTGCGAAGTTTTCGTTACATGTTACACAAAAAAGCGATCGATTATGGTTCCTCACAGTCGCGCAACAAGTGACGTTTCTTAAACGTTTGCGTTAAAGGTTAAAACATGTTTTGAATCCGAAGATTCTTCCTAAACTTACAATCAGAGCGAACAAAACCCAACACTAGCGAAGCCGTTAGTTTCAATTTGAACCGCCCTCAAACCGGTTTGCCTTGCGACCGCGCCTCTAATTCGAGCATCACTGCTGACCATTTTTACAGCGTGAGCGCCAAAAAACCAATCGAACTTTGATCGAGTAATCAACAGCCATCATTTTCAACTTCAAGGCGAGTTTTTAGGGAATTTACAGTGCTGTGATAGTTTTACAAGGAAAAAGATCGTCACCTACATCAAAGCGGAAGATGGACCAGTCTTTACAGTGTACAGTGAGGTACGATATGTAGCGAAGCATTGTAACAGATTAAAGCTAACAAGATACTCATACACTGCACGTGTAATATTTCCGTACAGCAATATTCAGATCATATTTTACGCATTTAAGCTTACATGTAAGCTTAAGTCTTATGTTTCGATTCCCTTCACATCAACTGTTTGTGTAAAATAGTATGAAAATGGCTCCTGCAAGCATAATGTATGAGTGGGGCCGTACGGAAATCCTAATAATTAGGATTTAGGATTTGATAATTTATCAAACTGGACCCTTCAGCGGCAAAGCTAGAAACAATTCTCCACAAGGTACGGTTTTACGTTTTATTCTTGTGTTTATTCTTGTGCTTCTGTTAAGGCCATCCTCACCAACCTATAATCTCTTTTGCTTATGCTTGCATCGCCAAAACTGCACTTGCATGTTCATTTTACACACTGTATACAATGTAATTCCTATGATTTAGTTCTGTTCTGGTTGATAAATATACAGCTTCATTTGAGAGTGGCTTATAAAATGGTTTGGCTCGTGGTAATGAAGATGAGTGGACTGCTTTGATAGGTGCCAGTACTACATGTAAAAGAGACATTGATCACAACATTTCAACATGACATTAGTCCGTTGCAATGTATTATTGATATCAAAATTTAACTCTTCAATTTTTTTTATTTACTTGACTGTTTTGTACAGGGATGACCACAATTTATATATCAACAAGCAACGAGTTTATTTAGTCACAATTTATACAAAAGCACTAGCACTGGCTCATATATACAACTGTCCATGTGTTGACCTTTTCCCTTTTCTTTTGCAAAGGTTAGGATTAATGATTTTTTATTACTAATCATTAGTCTAACAGACCTTCATGTCCTCTAATTCAGTCAGTATTCATACAGTGTTGTACAGCTGTACTCGTGATTAAACAAATTGGACTCCTGCTACACAGTTTTCTGATTTTGTTAAACACTTGTACATGTATGATTGCAGACTAAATTGGACTCCACTCAGTCTTACTGAAATAGTGAACCTACGTCTTATTTGCAGAACCTCTAATTTAGAGCAAATTTTCAGTTGCTAATTGTGATATTAATCATTCTGTGACAGGTTCAGTTTTCAAACAGAAGGAAAATTTACTACCAAGGTTCAAGCAGTGCTATGGGAGGCAACAAATGCAGCTAAGAATTTACACATTTTAGCATGTAAACTGGATTTACTTAAACCTTCAACACTGCATTGTATATATATATATATACTTTTTTTCATAAATGTCTTGCTAGCCTCCTAAGTGTATGTTTACAACAAGTACATGACTGTATTTCTACATGTTAAAATGGATTGAAAATTCAGGGTACTACCATAAACTATTAATAATGTTCAAAATGTACAATAGTCACAGTTGTTGCTAAATTTTGGTTACCTTTTTTCAATAAAATAGCATTGTTGGCCTTTGAAGATGCCTCTTTATTGAAACATTATTTGTAACTGTACTTCTGTACTTTAGAAATGTAGCATGCACTTTTCAACCCAGGCCAGCTCTTGCCTCTTGACTTGATAGCTTTAACATTATCATGAAAGCCAGGAAAAGTCTTGTTTACATTTTGTGCTGTGTGTAATACATAAAACGGCCTGAACACTGTATTTTTAATCAAGTAAGTTACACTTAAATCATCCAAATCATTTCAACAAGAATTGATTACGTTACATAATTTGCAGAGTGTTAAAGATTTATCAGAAGAATTTAGTTTTTATACTGGTGATTCAGTTTAACAAATAGAAAGTAGATGATGATCTGACCCCGTGATCTTATCTCGATTCAAGACTATTTTATGGATATTCCTTTTTTGATACAAGACCACACTCTGCCTCATTAAGGGTACTTCAGTAGAACATTTGAAAAAGCATTCTACACAGCAAGTAAAGGTTGGTTCATTCCAAGTTGTAATATTTAACTCCTTTGTTTTCTCTTGAGCAGATGAAACCATTTTATAATCGAACCATGTAGTAGATAGCGTATACCTCTACATGCATGGATAGAATTTCGCTGGTATTTTTTTATATACAGTGTATTCAGATGTTTTTATAATAAGTATACACATCTGAATGGTATTGTACATTGCATGTTTAATTCATGTTGAGTAGCACATACATGTACAGTACAGTCAACTTTCTTTAAAGAGGTACTTGGAGCCTGTTCATACATGTGTCTGTCTTTTTCTCTAACTATTGATACAATAGACAAAAACTTAAGATGTTGTGCTAGCTGGTCTCAGAGTGGATCTGTCTTGTTGAAAGTTGACTGTTAATAGTGCAGCCCAAAGTACTAGTTTCGTTAGGGTATAGCTAATTCTAGTACAACCCAAAACATACTATTTCATTTATTGAATACATGTACATTTTGTAAATATTATGGAATGCAGTGTTCTTGCTGCAAAGTTGTTAAATATTTATTCAAGGCATTAATTCACAGTGGCACTGCTTTCCTCATCAGCATTTTCATGGGAAATTAATGAGCCATGAAATCATTCATACATTTTTCATGACTCACAAATCAAATTCAGTATTTATTTCATGGCCCATTAAACGTTTTTCATGGCTCCATCATTGAACTTTCTTGGTATGTTTCCATAATGTGGCGTTTCATTGGAAATTCATGACCCATGAAAGTAGTCCAGTTTAATTCATGGGCCATGAAACACCTTGAACTTTTTTTCCACGAAAATTTCATGGCCACAGATGAGGTCATGAAAAATTATTTTGCAAGATTCATTGGCCATGAAATGATGTTCATGGTATTTTCAAGTGATTTTCATGGGATTTTCACAAATCTCAGTTTCATAGTGATAGCTCATGAAAGCTGCAATTGGCTAGATAGTAAAACATGATCGATTCAAGCTACGAGTTTTTTACCCTTGAAAAAAATCTCTCTTCACCTCTTAAACTTGGGCGCGCCGCCTGTAAGCTAAGAGGGAGAGGAGAGAAAAATTTACTGAATTATCCAAACTAACATAGCTCATAAAAACTGCAATTGGCTAGGTAGTAAAACATGATCGATTCAAGCTACGAGTTTTTTACCCTTGAAAAAAATCTCTCTTCACCTCTTAAACTTGGGCGCGCCGCCTGTAAGCTAAGAGGGAGAGGAGAGAATAACCTACTGAATTATCCGAACTAACACAGCGTATAAAAACCGCAATAGGCTAGCTAATAAAACATGATCGACTCAAGCTACGAGTGTTTCAATTTAAATATTTCTCTCTTCACCTCTTAAACTTGGGCGTGCCACCTGGAAGCCAAGAGAGAGAGGAGAGAGTAACCAAACTAACGCAGCGTAAGAAAACTGCAATTGGCTAGCTAGTAAAACATGGTCTATTCAAGCTACGAGCTTTTTGCCCTTGAAAAAAATCTCTCGTCACCTCTTAAACTTGGGCGCGCCGCCTGTAAGCTAAGAGGGAGAGGAGAGAAAAATTTACTGAATTATCCAAACTAACATAGCTCATGAAAACTGCAATTGGCTAGATAGTAAAACATGATCGATTCAAGCTACGAGTTTTTTACCCTTGAAAAAAATCTCTCTTCACCTCTTAAACTTGGGCGCGCCGCCTGTAAGCTAAGAGGGAGAGGAGAGAAAAATTTACTGAATTATCCAAACTAACATAGCTCATAAAAACTGCAATTGGCTAGGTAGTAAAACATGATCGATTCAAGCTACGAGTTTTTTACCCTTGAAAAAAATCTCTCTTCACCTCTTATATGGGCGCGCCGCCTGTAAGCTAAGAGGGAGAGGAGAGAATAACCTACTGAATTATCTGAACTAACACAGGATATGAAAATTGCAATTGGCTAGCTAAAACACGATCGATTTAAGGATGCGAGTTCTTTTTACTTAAAACATCTCTCTTCACAAAATGCGTTCCTATAATCCATTCCTCGAAATTTGAATCTGTAAATCATTTTCGGTGAAAATCTAACATCGTGCAGAAAATACTAAACGAGCTGGGCCCAGCGTGACATAAATTGAAGGAAACCATCACATTCACGGACAAAAGAATATCGCCTTTAGCTATTCAGATCCAGGAGGCACTTTGGAGAAGACTAAACAACCTAAAACTCTTATTTAGCCGCAAAGGAAGAGATTTACGTTTCAAAAGAGGTCGAAGAAAGTGCTCTTGCATCAGAGGACAAATCATGCCTACCAGAAACAATAACCGCAGAAAATCAATATGCGTGTCATGACCTCTCAGTATGAAACAAGCCGCAAAATTCACATTTACTCATTCAAAGAGTAGAACCCAGAATATAATATACCCACCAGAGAAAACAATTTTTGGAACAAGCAGCATTTTGGCACGAGGTAAAAGTCGTGTGTTGCCTACTAGCCCCCTTTTTACACTCTGTTAGATGGTTCGAGCATTTTGGCGGGATCACGGCTCTTTTGGCGCGTGTTGTAAATGCCCTTTGAATTATAATATTTGTGTGTTATTGTATAGTGATCGAGGATATACACAATACCAAAGGCAAGTAAATATTTTCCTCTGTTTTCCTCAGTGTCGTCAAACCGGCTTCACCCATGTGCTCGAACTCCGCATGCGAGAGCCATAACAAGCTGCTCCTCTACCTTTTAAATAATAGAGGTCTCTCTTACCTTATATCGGCGAACACAGTTTCTGTCCTTCGGACATAATGCGAAATAACATCCAGAACTCTTCACGTTGAACTTTTGAAACCATTTCGGCGACAATATGTAACTTACCAGGTAACGTACCGAATAATTATTACTTTGGAGGGTTCGAATTCGACCTTCATAAAGCGCTAGATTTTGCCTTTCTCTTAAGAAACGAAAAAAATATTTCTTTTTTTTCCAAGACTTGCACCAAGACCCTTTTTTAACACCAACCGTGAATTTAAGTATTTTCATTAAGTGATTTTGACGAGAACCATAGCTGAGTTAAAATATCTCGCTCCGATGGTATAAATTCGGCGCGCAGAAGACAAGCTCTGATATTTGACGCAAATTTGTGTCCTGTCCTAAAATGAGTTTATTGACAGATGAACTGACAGAAAGCGATTAATGTGAACACCTGAGGTGCGCAAGGAAATGTGTCAAGACTAACGCCTTGTAGTTACTTGAGTCCAGTTTGTGGGTATCTCCATGGAAATTAAGGATCCCTGGTGCGTGCACGAAAATCGACCTTGCGGCTCGTAATGCCTTGGTGGCATCCCAGTCAATTTCCCACTTCCTCTGTATTTTTACACTGCACATAAACACATTAGATAATCACCTATTTTCCTTTTTTTCAAGTTGCTCATGCACAGTCTGGTCTAGCCACATTCTACCACAATGGAGAAACAAAAAAATTGGGGGAGACTGGATTAGCATAAGATTTGACATGTGGATTAGACATGAGAGTGTAGTGAATAACAGAAATTATTACCATTCAGACAATAGCTGCTATAACATTATGCTCTTCATGAACATGCTACAGTACAAGCAGCAGTGATGCAAAAAGAAAGTAGTGTCCAATAGCCTGGAACTAATGGATTTTGCTATTGGGCTACTGAATTTCATTCTTAACTTGACCGATGTAGAAGTGCAGTTTGTTGAGGAATTCAAATTACAGTCTAAGAACTGTGTAATCAATGCAGCTCACCAAAAAGTATTTGGCGCTAAGTTGAAATTACCTTTGCTGAGTGGGATTATGCTATAAGCACAAACTAATGGCAAGCAATAAAACTTTTTAATACTTTCTTTGTACCCTGTACAAGCTGATGTTAATTCACATTAGACTATACAGTCTCCTATTATTCAATAAGATCCTCAAGTTTAAGAAGACTCTAGCTGTAACTTGCATACATCTAGGATACAAATGTACTAAGAGGAGATGGCATCAGAGTTCACAGAAGTAAATGAGTACTTAGGGGAAGGATTCCCATCAAGCCCCCTGAATGCAAGCTGCAGTGATGTGAGGAAAGTTTCCCAACCCCCAGTCCCAGGGTAGAATTGATACTCTTCCCTAGGTTACACTCAGTACATTGGCAACTTAGTTGGCTACCATTGAGGCAAGTGCTTAAACTTAATGATCTTATAGGAGGCTGTAAGCAGTCTAATTAAGTTCACATGGACCAGGGTTGCAATCAATGTTAAGAGAGGACAATTTCATCCTACCTTGAGCAAATGCCTCAAACAGTGATAAATAATAATGTGAAAAACTGAAATGCTCAACTTTCATTGGTTCTGCATATGTTACAATGGCAACTCAAAGTCTCGATCCCCTAATAGTTAGAACCCAGTTCAACCTCAAAACTATAGCATTCTCAATAATTTATCAAATCGAGCTTGTTTTCTGGTTCAAGTACCAGAAAATGCATTTTTGTCATCAGGATATTGTGGTATACACTGTAGGTAATTATTTTGTGCTACGTCAGAACTTAGTCTCTTTACCCATACAACAAATGCTTCTTTAGAACTTTAAAGAAGAAATCCAAACAAAATTTTCATCAGGGAGCACTAATTTAAACCATAATAACTTTTATGGTAATTTTTGCAGGCATTATAGCATTAAAACTTGAAAAAGTTGGCCCAGCTTTTTCAAGTTTTAATACACGTCCATCCTTGCCATTCGTAGCTAGACAACAGGATAAACTAATTAATATAGTCTCGCATAACAAAACTGGACCATTTTTTTTGGAATTCAATTGATGCAAAAATATGTTTTAGCTTTTAACAATTTAGTTAGCAAATAGTACAATGAAGTTAGTGTAGCATTTTAGATCCTTTAATCTTTCTGTTATGAGAATCTCACTATAAGAAAATACGGTACAATCGGAAAGTCCTTTGTAGAAAATTGTTTGTAGTGATTTTGCTACAAATACATATGGTGAGTCCTGGGACTCATCTTGTGAAAAATCATGAGTCCCAGTCCATGCCAGCTAGTACCAATAAGTCCCACTTCAAAAGACAATGAGTCCTATATTGAAAATGCTTCTGCCTTTATGTTAAAATCTCCAGACAGTTAATCTGAAGACAGACTTCAAAACTCTGTATTACATGTACAGTATACTGAAATTTATTTAGAGTTCTTCTTTTTTAATGCACAACAAAGGCGAAATGAAATAAGCCTAGTTTAACAAAAGCCACCATAACTACCACAGAAATCACATGAACAGGATATTCTACAAGAACACATCTTCAGATCGATCAACCGATCTTTGATTTATTTTGCATCTTTAATTGGGGATCTTTATGCGTCAGGGATGCAGGATGCAGAGATAACAAAATCTCTGTGTTTGTAACAAAAATCTTACTATTTTATGAGCAACAATAAACAACAAAAGAAAGATACTTGTACAGTATGATTAAGAAACGGTCCAGAGAAGAACGATAGCAACAACGGCAACGAACATGTTGGAATGCAAAAAAGGTGCTAAATTTCTATTGTCTGTACTTACTTCTGATTGGCTTAAACAGCAAAAGTTAACAAAACTTCATAAAGCAGTACATATATTCATCCTCAATTTTCAACCATCTTCCATATAACAAAATCTGGTCTCAGTTTGAATAACAAAGAAATCCTATGTGGGGAACATGTAAAATTGTAAACTTTTCTTGGCTATTGTTTTTAACTCTTGTGATTGGTCAAAAATTAATAATTTAACACAAAAAACCACCCTTTTAAAGTGGAGTGTAAATGCATTATTTTTATTGCGTAAACAGCCTTCATGTAGGTTTACGAATTCTCTGTGTAAAAATGAGAACATTCCTATGTGAGGAAAGCACCGTTGCCGCATAACAAAAGAAATTGCCATCCACCTTACCCAGATCATTACTTCTGCAGTAAATTATAAAAAGGATACTGTGAAACCTAGGAATGAATTAGTTAATTATTGCAAGTGTTAATAAACACAAAACGTTGTAGATATAAGCATGAAATTGTTTACACTTTTTTTCTAGTGCTTGTCAGTCAAGCAATCAAAATAAATAAAAATAAATGGAACTGTAAGTTGCAAAGAAATTCCATTTCTGGAGATGCCCTGCACTTTTGTCCCTATTATTATTATACATGCAGATCTTGATCTTACAAGGAGCAGACACAAAACCATGTACCCTAGCAGAGACAAATATTGATTAAGGGGCAAGTATTTTGAAATAAAATATCTTACACATTCTTATAATGTTGACTCTGACATGAACTAACTTACCTGTAACTAATTTACATGCATAGTCAAGTTAGTTCTTGTCAACAAATATCGTTTATACATTCACGTTTTGTCAACTATGCAAAATGTTGGGTATCCACGACGGAAAGTTTAAATCTTCCTAATAAACATCGCTGGCTCTATCCACTATATTAATTTTGGGAAATATCTTCTGTGAATGTTTATAAGTCAAAGTGACACGGCCAAGGTTCTTAACTAAACTTCACGATAACCAAATGACTGACACTTGTGTTTTATAAAATAATTTATGTCATCGGCATTTCTTGTGATCGGACCAGGTGGAGAAAGTTTAGTTTTAAAGAAAAAGATGCTTGAACTTATGACAGATGTGAAAACATTTAGCTGAAGATTCATTTAATGCCGATGACACAGATGCTTGTTCAAATGTTTGAGTCATGCTGTAGGAAGATTAAATTAATGTAGGTTTACAGTCAGCTCTCTCTTAACGGACACCTCTGTAAAACAGACACTTAGAGTTGGTCCCTGCCTTTTCTTCACTCCTTTTATTTGACTCTCTATAAGATGGATACCTCTCTGAGACAGACACTTAGTGCCGGTCCCAAAGGTGTCCGTCTTAGAGAGAGTTGACTGTACTTGTATACAGTTCCCTAAATTTGTTCCCTAAATCTCAATTCATTGATTAAGATCTACTGACTTACAATTAAAGTCTGCTGAGAATAACAACAAAATAAGTATACAATAAGCGACCTCATACATATAAATCAGACGAGTCGGAGATGCATGTACACTCAGACACAGACATGTATGCCCAAATTGCACACACGCATTTCGCCGCATGCACATTTTTGGATGGTTGTTTCCGAACTGCATTGTATAGCTATCTAGGTATATAGCTATAGTGCAACTGTGAAATTTGCATGTCAAGACAATCTTTCGGCGAAGAGCAATCCCCTTATATACATGCAGTCAAACCCCATTTTTTGTACACCTACTTAATGAAGACAGCTCATTAAAACAGACAGTTTGCTTTGACCCTGAAAACGATTCGAAGTAATCGGATGAAATTCAGGCTACCCTGGGGAAAGAAAGTCCTCACCCTTACATTATCTCTTTCAACCTACTTAATATGGACACCCTGTTAATAAATACACTTTCTATGCCCCCCTCAGTGTCCATATTAACAGACTTGACTGTACCAGCAAGCAGAGAAGGGGTTTACACTTTATGTATTTCATAGCACTCTGATCAATAGAAAGCAAAAACATCTTTCCATGCAATTCTTTATATCCTGCAGTACAAATTGCTGAGTTTCATTTTTCATGGTTTCATCTTCATCCTTGAATGGGTTATAACATGAATTATTTATACATTCATTCAAAATATTTCTCTGTTTCTGATTGGCTAATAAAAAAATCACAGGCATAATTCATCATAACAAGCTAATGTTCGACCAAATTTGGAAGAATTTTGCCATTATTGAACTGATGACATCAAGAGTGCAGGAAAGTTGCAGATTATTAAACCATTAACTGAGAAGACCTGAGGACGAGGTTGAGTAAACTTGTTTTGGTAGTGAGAACTAAAAAGGAGGAACATCATTTCACCAGCAAGAAATAGGCGAACTATTGGCTAAAAACATAGTAAAAACAGCAAGAAGACAACTTGAATTAATAAGGACAACATCTGCTATTTGGAGAATATTTGCATAGCTCAACAATCTTTTATCTCCTAAATTTGCCGATTAATGTGCAATATCAAAAATGAACTTAACATCGATGGGAGGTAAGCAATATTGTCTTAGCTTGCTTTTAAACTAGGAATTAAATTGAATGAATAATAAAATAACTATTGAATTCAGCCATATCATCTGAAGAATTATGGAGGTCGAGGAGGGTGATGATACTCAGCCTCATTCATAACTGATAATTAACTACATAACCAGCTCCCAGTTGGCTTGCTAGCTTAAAATTGGTGGAGCACAATTTTGGGGTAATCAGGCTCATAATCTCCAATCAGTAGCCCTAACTCACTCACATGATATTAATTTTATATGTACTCACTGAATCGTACTCCGCTTAGTCCTGCATTAAGCCACACCTTTAACTTGATACCATTTATAGTGTAATCCTGGATGACATAAACAACAAATGCATATTGTAGTAGGTGTATGAAAAAAGTCCAGGTGAATTTCACAGAGATAGTGTGCAATATTTTCTCTCTGAACCGCTTTTATAATCATATGTTTTCACAAAACAGGGCATACAGTGGGGATTCAATAAATTGATACTGTTTGCCTTGTGGTGATTGAGTCTTTTGATTGGGGAAGGAATATTTGAATCTTTTCACACCCTGACTAAAAGCGCTTTACAATTGTGACAACTGACCATCCAGATGATTCCCAAAATTAATAATGAGAATTTCACATTTAATCCAAACTATCCAGCCAGATCCGCAAATCCTAACTGGTGTGCATGAGGGAGATAGTTTTTCCAAAAAAAAAGCAACAACAAAAAAAACTCCTGAACAAAGCCAATTTCATTTTCCAATGACTGGTGCAGCAATGGTCCAGCTGGCCAGTTCTGACAAATGAAAAATGCCCTGAGAACAATACTGAAAGTCAACTTGGACTAAACAGCCTGAGATCGCTTCCTGCATGTGCCATTCTTTCAGCCCTTACAATCATGAACTGAGTTGCAATAGTTTAAAATTAATAGTCCATGACATTAGACAAAGGTGAGTGTATTTTACATAAATACATACATATATACATTAACATACAGTAAAAAAAATGCCGTGAATACGAAGCTGTATGTTTTGAAGTTTGGCAAAATAGATTCTTATACTGAGTTTGGATTACGTATTGGAAGTTTAGGCTAAATAGGTTCTTAATTAGGTTCCTTAAATTTTTATGAAGAAGGATACTGTTGTTGCGATTACAAGAAATTGCTATATATAGTATTTGTCCTCATAATAGGCATTTATTTACCAAAAATCTAACAAAACTAGGTTGTTGTTGCATTTTACATTACATTTTCAGTACTGTAATATAAATTTCCCATATTAAAACCAGACTTTTGGTCAAAATGTTTATGAAAATGTAGTCTAACCCCACATATAAGAACCTGTTGATTTTTCTTGGCTAAACTGGTTCTTATATTTTGGAGTATTAAATTGACAAATTTCTGCTAGCAGGTTCTTAAATCCTAGGTTCTTCTTCACGGCATTTTACTGTACTTACCAGGTATGCCAACCTCTGAAGATCTAAAATCTGGAGACTCAATTTTTCATATCCCCCCCGCCCTACCCTTCCGACAAATTCAACCCAGCCCCCAATGGGAATGACTTAGGACATCATGTGAAGTCTTACATGAATTACATACGATATAAAATTCGCAATCATCATTGTGTTGCTAGAAATACTCTTTGTCAGTGACTAAATACGTGCAAAAATGCCCCAGAAACCGTACTGCAAGCAAGAAAAATTCAAGTTTTGAGGAAAAAAAATGGGCTAAATCTCAAACTAAGGCACAGAAAAGCTTAAAAGATGGTTTTATCCGGGAGATATGGTGACCCGCACAGGACAGCGGGAGATCAGTGCCGTGTCCTGGACACTCCCAGATAATCCGGGAGAGTTGGCATCTATGACTTACACGCACTTTATTAAATTGTCAGAACATTTAGCTAAGAAGCTAATCGGGGACAAAAAAGAAAAATTCCTATCTACATTTAGGGTGTAGACCAAACCTGAAACCCCACCCCTTCTTGGACCCCTCATTTAAAAAAAAAAAAAAAGAAAGAATAAAAAAGTAATTAAAAAAAACAAGCAAACAAATAAAAAAGTCCCGTATTATAACTGTCTAGCATTTTTTACTATGAAGCTCGAAGGGTGACCCAGAAACACATTAATTAATTGATTTTCTATGGTTCTACTAGGGCTGGCAAACTTCTATAATTTATCGCCAGCATCCGCGAAACTTTGCGTGCTGTTAATGTGATGACTACTCGTCACTTGGCTCGCATCCAAAAGGATGGGGGGGGGGGGGGTCCACGTTTTGTCTACACCCTCAAAAATATATGTGCAATAAAATACAAAAAAAATACAAAAAATTAGATAAATGGATGGTTATATGTAAAATAAAATATGATGTAAATGTATTTAAAATTTGATCACATGCATATAAATTCCATTAAGAAAAATCTGTTTGCATTAGGACTTTTACATTTGGCTAAAATGAGGAGAGTGTATCGAAATCTAAAACTGTCCCAAGTGTGTCTCCAAACATCCTCATACCCCGACAATTTAGAGGACATTACAAGCTTAATAAAGGCAAATCCGAAGCTTATTTTTTGTTTCAAAACAATTCTAAGCCCCTACAACGCGATCGGTAAAAGAATTTAAGCTTATTTCACAGCAATTATTCAATGATTTTGCACACATTTCAGCAGACATTTGAGTGAGGAGAATTTGTCTTCTCTACTCATGACAAATCAATTAAAAAACTGACTTTCATTAATTACAATACCTGTTCCTGTAGTTTGTGTTTTCCAAGGATGTGTTATAAGCAGCTGTTGATATTTCGCCCAATCTCTTCTTAGAATACTCATTACTGCTTGCCATATATCTTATTTTTTTTTTGTGAGCTCAATGATCTGCTGGAGATCGCACTCCATGGAATAGCTCTGAGCCGTAATGAGAGGTACCGCTGGCCGGTTCACATGTCGTTATACGCATTGCCAAAGCTACACATGGCTACACATAGCTAAACATAGCCACACTTGAGGGTCTCAATGGGGGTGTAGCAAACACGGTACACGGTTAAAAATTTCGCGATTTCACGGTGCACGCTTAATTTTTCTTCGACAAGGTTAAGTAAGATTAGCATACACGTATTACTGTTCAAAAATTCACAACAACAAATATTGTCACCCCTTTCTAAAGAGTGGCATTGATAATCGGGGGCACTGACGATACTGACCCCTGAAATAATGAAAAAGCAAATCTAGTCAGTCTAATCAGGTTCCAGGCACAAAAAAGTAGTAGAAACGCAAAAACATTTCGTCGCATCTTCCTTATTTGTAAGGACATAAGCCTCATTGGCTGAATAAAACTCCTTTTACTTCTCAAAAATACAGCGAAAATAATCACAAGAGAAGTCATTCCAAGCACTACGGCCCCTTCCATTTTTTTTATTATGGCGCGCTTTTGCAATTTAGCGGCGTACCGTAATACTGTGTCAGGTTTCAACGTAAGATACAGTTCCGTGCAATGGTTGCCGCATACCCCCGGGGGGGGGGGGGGGGGTACTTGGGTTAATGTTTGCTGGGTATTTGCCGCTGGCCTCTCAGAGCCCCTACCCCCTCAGAGCCCCTACCCCATTATAGTCTATTTTTTGGCCAATTATAGATCTTAGTCACTTTTTGGAAAATGTAATTTTCGCTATCCCAACCTAGTCACTTTCTATTTACGCATATGGCCTTATCAACGTGGTTTCCAGAACGGAATGTAAAGCGGACAACGCGAGCTTATTGTTAAATTTATAAACAACAACTTTCTGATTTTTTTAACCGAGAATCGTCCCATTTTGAATCCCTACTTACCCCAAAAATCCGAAAATTTGGGTCCCCATTCTGGTAACTCTATTGAAAATGCGACCCTATTATAGTCACTCCAGTCGTGAAAATGCGACCCCATCCAGCGGCACATCCCCATTAGCCTCTTGTAAGGGAGTACCCCCCCCCCCCCGCCGGGGGCCGCATATTAGCTTTCACAAAGCGCCACCCACAATTTAACCTTGGAATCGTTTGCATTGAAACTGGTTTTTTATCCCACTGCAAATTGCCTTAGTCTTATTCTTTTTTCAAGCAAATAGGCATCGAACAGCGTAAATGAACACCCAAAATGATCAGAACGGCCCTATTTACCAGGCCCAAAACAGGTGTCTAATGGTTGCGAGTTGGTTGTGTTAATGCCATTATATATTGCGGGTAGCTTTCTTCACTTCGATTCCGGGTCTGAATACATAAACATTTATCTTTTGGCATTTCCAAATTTTGCAAAGGTTTTGACTGAACCTGTAGTTTCTCTATTGCAAGGTTTTAACGATGTGTCAATAGAACAGAGGGGGGGGGGGGGGGGGGTGGGGGTATTGCCATATATGGTCTATAGGTATGTGCCGCTGTGAAGGGTAATGGTTTTCAAGCAGTTTTCTCTAGGATAGAGTATATAACAGAGCGTTTGGGTCTAGAATAGGGTATCATTTTCTAGGAAACTGATCAATTGGTTGAAGATTTTAGCCTAGAATAGGGAAACCGGGAATTGCCACTGAAAAATGTAAAAAAAAAATCAAATCGGCATCATATCTAGGATAAGGGGCGGGGGATTTGAAGAGTTTAGTCCAGTATAAGTAAAATTATGCGAATAAATTATTTTTTCTTTGCTTAACATGGGCTTCCGCCCTTGTTCCTCGCTGCTCCCCCACCCCCTCCAACGCGTGTTCTCGATGTACTGTGTCTCACAAGAAAAATAAGAGACTGCTCGCAGTCTAAAAAAATTTATAAAGAATCATGGTTCTTTCATCCTTTACATTTGCTTCACTTTGCTTGTGGTAAAACCTCGTTCTTCCCTTTTTGACGTCTTCTATGATATTAGTGAACAGACCCAGGGTTATATGGAATCTATATAGTTTACATAATGAGCAGAGAAGAAGCAACGACATACTTGCCTCGTACCGCTTTACTGTTCGAGGATTTGTCCTAGATTTTCAAGTCGTTCAAGAACTTGTCTCGGTTTATTCTTTTTTTTTTTTTTCTTATCTATAAACAGCTCCTAGTAAGCCATTTTTAAAAGGCTTTCACTTGCTTCAAACGAACCGCAAACAATTTCAAAATCGCGTCCGTGTTGAACAAAAAATAGAAAAGCAAGTCTCCACTTCATCCATCATGTGTCTGTACTCTAATATATCATCACCACATTGTAAAAATGCGTGATCAATACATGGATATTAATCGTGATCAGTTAGATGGGTACATGACGGGCTCCTGGTACATGTAACTTGCGAACCAGCACCCAGGTATGAGATCTTGCGCAGGAGAATATTGTGGTCCACGCCATCAAAAACGTTTAAAAGATAAAATAGTATAAAGATAGAAATCTATTTAGCGTCCATGGCCAGTCCATGTCCATCCTTGTCATCCGTTGCAAAAAAGACAACAGGAGACAGTTTAAAAGGCCAAATATGAAGTTTTTAACAACAAATCTCGGGACCATTATATTTGGAATTCAAATTATGCGCACTAAAATTGAAAGGGTTTTGCTTTTTAAATTGATAGCCCTGACGAGACCTTTTAAGACAGTTTTGTTTAAAATAATACAAATTGTTTGACTACCGTTGTGATCATGAGTCGAACGTTAAACGAGCTTATCAAAGAGGATTGATCATATATAATCAAAAACAAGCTTGCTTGTAGCATTTACGTTTTTTAATGATAACAAAGAAGAAGGAGAAGAAAAGAAAACACTTAGACACTTTCTCATAAGTAAGTAAACTTTATTAAACTCGGCCTTGAAAATACTAAGGCCGATCTGTCGAGACCTTTGACTGATTATTTAATTAAAACTATTTTTTTTTTTTAAACTTGCGTTTAATTTTTAACTGCACGTCTAAATAAAGAATGTCAATGTATATATCAATGTCTTAAACACGGCAGACATGCACCGGGACTGACTTTCACTACAATCTTCTATGAATGCTAAAGTGAAAAGAATAAAAACAGATTTTGCATTCGACGGGAGCGTTTTTAAGTTGCAATGCAAAAAGATTTTCATGGGGATTTGCGAGTCGGGGGTGTGTTCGAGCAAGTCGCTCGCTTAGTTATAGCCATGAGATACCAGGAGTCTGATTTCCATTGGTCTTCACAGGTTTTTGACTTTTGCTAACAATCTTAATCTTAATCTTTTTACTCCTCTTCTCTACTCAATCCTTACTCGGCGGTGAGTGAGTAGTTCAAGTGTAGTAGCGGTTTTTATAGCCAAAGCTGGACATGTTTGGGTAACTGACCGTAGGAATAAAAACAAGGTAAACTCGAGGCCGTGTAGGTAATGTTTTGGTTTTACTGAACCTACATGGCTGCGATTTACAAGAAGCTACAAACCGATGAATAATTAAAACGCTTTTTAACAAACCCAAACAGGAACTTCAAAGAGACTAATGAATGAACCAAGGTCAGCTCTGACATGAAAAACACGATTACGTATATGAAAAACTAACATCCGACCATGGCAAGAGAACAATGTTCCTAATGAAAATGGCATTAAGTAAATCCGCGAGCTATGCAAACCTTCAAGTAGAAGTCTGAAAATCACAAAATAAAAAAAAGGAAAATGCCTATACGCACCAAATCCAAATTAACCTTGACTCACCTAGTAATAGAAAAACGAAACTTAGAAGAAATACAAATCTTAAAAGTAACTATTAAAATACTTCACAGCAGTTGTAAAAGTTTTATTAAATTGATCTAAGCTGACGTGAGTTCTTTTGTTATAACAGTGCAGGTTCACGTTATCATTGGGGTTCTTAAATGCGTTAATTTCAGTCGAAATTCGCTGTTTCCAGACAGCTGGCTCGGGCTGGGAAAAAATGTGCCTTAGTTTATTAAAATCTAAAAATGGTTAAACAATTAAACTTATAATGAAATTAAAGCTTAATTACTCCAGTAAAATAGTAATTTACGCAAATCACAAAAATCATTATCAGTTTTACTTTCCTCGACTAAAAATAAAATAACGTAAAAAAAAAAACTTAAAAAGGTAAACAAGAACTATATTCCTGTCTCGTGTTTAACAAAGATCAAGAAAAGAAAGAAAGAAAGATTTTCTACGTTGTCGAGAAATATACATTGGGAAGTACATTTTTTTAAAGGTAGTAAGTATGTTAATATAGCTGCATGTTTTTTGGCCGTAAATAATGAAATGGTTCTTTTTATATTTATTGAGTAGGGTCAAGATAAAATACCTCCACCTCATCAGGTGAGAACAATAAAGTCCCGGCCAGGATTGTATCCGGGTTCTGCACTGCAGCAGGAGCAGGGTAGGACCAGACAAGGCCTGCGTATGAGTAGCTGTTACTGTTGGCATTATTAACAATCTCGATGTCATCGCCAAAGCATGGACCAAACCCTGACCACCTGCAAATTGCCTCGTCTGGCCACCTCACCTCACTTACAAAGGGATCCAGTTCTTCTTTATTGCTAATTGAAAAAATAAACGCCTTGCGAGTGAAGCCAAACCAACCACTGGACTCTAACAAACCAACAAAACGTAAGTATTAACTTTTGAGTAAACACTGAGGTGTAGTTACTCTGTAGTGTATTTTCCTTAGTTTGAATTTTATTTATTTATTTATTTTTATTCTTGACTTTGAAAGAATTATCATAAACTAAAACAAAACAAATTTAATAAGAACCATGAGTGAAATGGAATCACACATTTTTTTCAACTTTCCTTTTTTTTCTGATTTTCCTCCCTTTGTTTATTGTATTGCTATTCCTTACAGTTAGTTATGAAAATGGACATAGTCTTTAAAGACAGATATACAGAGATAATGTATGATATACGCCAATGATAATGCATTTCTTATTTGCAGTGACATGTGATGTAACTAACCTTTCAGACCTTTTCCTTAGGGATAAGGGAACCAGTAAGGGATAATTGAGAAAATAATTTCGGAGATAATTGAATTGTTTTAGGGAGTGATGAAAGTTCATCATGGTTTTACATTAATTATGATCGACACTTATTTTTGGCCCGTTTACTTTTATTGGTTATAGGATCGCAAGCTGGATAATAAGGTGGGAATATCTTTGCCGCCAAGAAAACCCATTTTACTATATTCGCAAAACGCACGAGACAACGGCTGCATGGTTATTGTGTTTTTGTTAGCAGTCGAGAACAGTCTTTGTGAAATCGCCGCTTGTTTAAAGGCGTAAAAAGTCGCCTCTGGAAACGGATTAATCGAACCTTTGCAATGCCATAACAATCACAATGACTATTGCATCTTTTCAGCTACAGTTATACCTTCTTTAATTCTAACATGAATGTAACTACAAAAATTTGTGGCAAACATTTTTTTTTCTTTCCCACAAAAAGTGCGCGGAAAGGGGCAAGTTTTCCCCCCAGCACCTCCCCCTGCGTGTTCCCTGACTTTTAGACTGTAGTAGGTATTAAACTAGATTCAATTTACTAAACTTCAACTTGACTGCTTGGAGGGTTGGGAGGGGGGAGGAGTGGGGTACTCCCATTTTTTGGCTAGATAGGTATGTGACGCCCGAAAAAGTATGGTATTTGAGGGTCTTATTCTTCCATACTGAATCAATTTTTCCCTTGTTAGTGTTGTGTTCCCGCCGTTATCAATTGGTTAACATTCAAGAGTCTACAGGTATAAATGCCCAGCTACACGAGAAAAAAAAAATGGTCTGTTAGCTGAACTTTACTTTAGAGTATCATGAAAGCGACTTAATGAAGACTTTTTCGGCGTTTCTTTACTCACGGTCTTTTCTTCGCGTGCATGACTGACAATTAATTTACGAAAAGGCCTTCTGATCACGCAGGGTATGTGTTGCCTTTAAATTCTTAGTTTGTGTTTTTATTTTCCTTGAATTGGGTCTCATTTTGTAGGGGTGCGCCTCTGAAGAGCGCGTCGTCGTAAGTACCGACCAGTGATTTCGGATTAAAAAATTAATTTTCTTTATATTCTGGGATATTAAAGTCTTTACATAATTAGGTACAAAAATGCATTTTGTTTGACCGAAAATGCGAAATATAATTTTTTACGAATTTTTGAATTTTCGGCCGGTTAGCACCGACGCAAAATAGCCTTTGAAACTACAAAAATCGCCTACATTGCCGGCGCTACAGAAAGCAAACAACTCGTTCAAGAAGCCCGAGTTTCTTTTTAATACATGTATACAGATACACCACTCCAGATGTCCTAGCCATATCACAGTTCCGAATTATTTATTCATTTTAACGGCAAGAATCTTTTTCCTGGCAAGTGTTATCAGCCTTCCATCAAAACACGAAAATAGCTCAACTTTGAGGGGAGTTGGCACCCGTCTGAACGTTGCTATGTGCATTTTATACAAACGAGAAATGGTAGCAAACCTAAAAAGGAATAATTTTTTTTACGTTTTCGAATATGACCGCCGTTTGAATTTCCAGAAATTTTGAAGACCTGATAATTAACGAACACTTGCCTTGTGCTTTGCTCGTGAAAGTCAACTTCACTTGATGGCTTGATGGATCTCACCTTAGTTCTTTTTCATTTTAAGGTTATTTCTTAATCGTCTGAAATTATATTGGCCGTTGATTCCGTGTTTACACTTGTTTTGTTGCGATGTTATCTGGTTTGTAAAATGGTCGTATCCTCGAGTTTGACTTGTTTGTGACACCTGACCTCGAGGTCTTTGCTAAATATAGTTTTTCTTTAGGATCGACTGCTCAAGATATGGCAGTAAAATTTCTTGGGCAAATAAAACTAATTTCTTTGCAAATGTGACGCTATAAGACGCTAAGAAAGCAATTTAGCCCAGTTATCTATTTGAAATACGTATGCGTAGTTGTATGCGTGACTTTGTATTTCATGCCCAGTCCTCGTGGACAAGAGGGTCTCAATGGGGTGGTGGCTTTTACAGCTTTCGGCTAAAACTTTGGCTCTTTTACGGCTATCTGTTAATTTTTTTCAGTTACGGTTAACAAAAATGTTAAAAATTTATTCCTTTTGTTTCAAAGAGTTAAATATTAATAAACCTCTATTTTTGTATCTTTAACGCAAAATAAAGATCTTAGGGCCATCTCGGGGTGAATTTAGAGAAAATGTAAGGATAGTTCTTTCCTCAGGGACAAAGTAAACTGTCCTTAATAACGAGCTGTTGTTGCTGTTGTTCTTTTACCATAGCGAAGGAGTGTACAGACTGACTGTCTACTGTGGCCGTGGGAAAATCTACTCGAAGAGATTTTCGAGGTTAGACATATTCAGTATGTACGTTGCAGAAAGAAAGAAAAGATATAACGAACCACTTAAAATACGAACTGATATTCGTCAGGGCGGGCCTGTTCGTATGTGTGAGACATAATTGATCATTATTTGGGCTGCAACTGGCTCGAAACTGTCGCCCTTTAAGGACGTGTCAACATCTTTTTTTTTTTTAGGAGCGAGGAAAAGCTAAAAAATGATCATGTAACATCACTCAATTTTTGGAAACACAAGTCCCACTCGGCTTGCTTTTGAGGAGAAAGGATTGGTACAGTTGGTTATTGCGCGGCCTTCTATGGGAGAAGTCTAAAGGCCGATCCCCAAATGTGACCTCCAATCCCTTTTTCGACTTCTCTCCTTTCCGTGTAGCTTTAAGTAGCTGTGTTTAGAAGGGTGGGTGTAGGGCTCAGGTTTGGTTCGAAGATAGTCATGTCTCTTCCGAGGTACGGTAGACTACGAGTAGTCCCTCGTTTTTCCTCAGGGATAGTAGAGCGAGCGAAACGCGAGCGCGCGTGAAAATCACCCACGCGAGAAAAGGCGACACGCTCGCGTATCGTTCGCTCTACCATCCATGAGGAAAAATGGGGGACTACTCGTAGTCTAGAGGTACGGACTTAGCTTTTTACCTTTCAGTTGAAAACAAAACTACTTTTCAAGTCATACTAAAGGTCATAGTATTCTTAATACTGATCAGGAGGCGATAACCTGTGCCGACTGGGTTGTCTAAGAAACTGTAAATCCAATTTTACATAAAGAGAAGGTCGAGAGAATAACTCTTGAACGTTTTCCTTAAACCTTTAAAAGGAATTGTTCCATTACGTGTTTGATTTTCCGGTTATATTATTAGCCTGCGTAGTTTTGGTCTGGCGCGCTGTACAAGCTTATAAGACGGGCGAGGGCTGTGAAACCACGAGGAGATTGGGGGGGGGGGGAGGGGGGGAGCAATACTCTTTCGTACGAGCTTCGCGCGACAAGACGGCCATTCTACGCAGGCTAGTTTATTTTGTAAAGTAGTTCTGGATTTTTGCTTTATGTAAAATGTGCACGGAAGGTTTTTACAAACTATTTATTTTTTCTGCATCCAGATTTCTAGTATTCTTGAAAGTCAATTTAATATTAATAGACATTTCGCTTTTAGTAGAGAAGATGAACGTGACTCAGGTAACAACGCGGAAATTTGACAATTTTACTTGATAAAATCAATTTTTATTCTAAAAGTATTTTTCGAGACCTCGAATCCTACTAGGGAATAAGACTGTTTTGAGTTTATTTTGCCGTTTGTCAATCAACCCGTCATAATCAGTGAAAGTCGCGATTGTGTTGGTCCGAAAAAGTACTTCTCTGCTATGAGTCGATATGAGTCGAAAGTCAAGCTCATCATTGTCGTGATACAGCTATTTGCAGTACTTCGGTTCAAGACGCAAAAACGAAAATTTGGGGAATTAAAAAATAAGCATTGCAATTGGCCAGAGGAAATTACTCAGGGAGCAAATGTACAGAAGAACAGATGAAGAGACAATGTATTGTAGCATTACAAAAATTTCTATTCAATCGGTAATTGGTATTACAAATAATGTTGAAGCCTTATGCACATCATTGCTCAGACACTACCCGTGGTATACCCGTCGCACCTGGATTGAGCCACAGTCTGCAGTCACTGGCATGTCTGTCGTAAATACGCATAGAATGAAGTGAAACCTTTTTAGTGGTGATCCGCATTAGGGGGGGGGGGGGAGGGGGGGTGGAATTCTTGTTGGGGCTGTGCCGCTCGGACCCTTTTTCAGACCAAAAAAGGTCATTTCAGTTTGACACTGTTTTTCAGACCTGGCCTCTTAAATCCATACCTGTTTTTAGACCTGGCCTCTAAGAGGGTCTCAATGGGGTTAACCGATAGGCGTAAAATGGCCAAAAATTTAGGCGATAGCCGTAAAAATTGAAAACTTTTAACCGTTAGCCGTAAATGGGGTAAAAAAGAGTTAACCGTAAAAGAAGTTGTTCCCTAGATTTGTTAATTTTAAGGGAGGTGCTAAACTCACTTATGGTTACGTTTTTTTATTTCGCGGCTACTTTGACTCCGTACTTTTAGGTGTCGACCTAGACATAGGCTCCATTTCCGGCGCTCTCTCGGGGAACTAATTTTTTCCATGGCGAAAATCTGCCATCTTGCTGAGGATTAATATTTGCTATTTTCAGGAGGTCGTGCCCTCGAAATACTAGTGAAACAACACGCAGAGATGTTACCGTTTGTAAAACACGTTGCCGATTAACAACAATTGCCTGTTTTGTCTGACGCTAAGGTAGACATTGCCATGCCTAGTCTCTGTTCGGTGTCTTCCCACGCCATCTCGGTCAAGGCATTTCGATGGCGTATCTGAGAAAAAAACTCGCTGGGACCACGCATTAGTAGCCTGCGTGCAGACGATAACTAAACTCTGAGAGTTTAATTTCGTCTGCGCGCAGGCTACGCATTAGCCGCGTGAAATAATGAGGCCTTCGAACAAGGCAACGGCAGACGGTCGTTCTGTACAGTCCTACGAGTATCGTTAAAAACACTGGACACAGGAATTTTGTTATCGGCCGTTTTCACACTAGAGCTAGAAATAGATTATCCGTCCGAGACTAGCCTGTGTACAGTCGCCCCCTCCCCAACAGACACCCCCGATTTTTTTTTAGGGGAGGGGGCAGTTGTACACAGACTATCTGAAATGGAAAGTCCATCTTCAAACTTTCCTTTAAAACTGACGGAATAACAGACGGATAAAGTCAGGCGGATTGATCATTCAAAATTAAAACCATTCCATTTTCAAATTGAGTGGTATTACCTATCTGACGCGAATTATCAAACGGATAACCCGTCTCACACGGATAATCCGTCTCTAGTGTGAAACGCCCATGAATGTCGCGCACCGGCCTCTAGTTGGGCGTTCGCGTGTCTGCTTTTGCTTTTTCAAGAAGATTATTTTTAAATTGACTGTTGACATTTCTATGCGCAAAATAATATTAGAAGTGGAATATTTTATAAAAAGTATTATCCATCAAATGTTAAAATTTTTCAGAAGAATAGCTTATTTCATCCCGAGATGATCCTAAACCCTTTATTTTGCTTTAAAGATACAAAAAATACAGGTTAATTAATATTTAACTCTTTGAAACAAAGAAATTAATTTTTAACTTTTTTGTTAACCGTAACTGAAAAAAATTAACCGATAGCCGTAAATGAGCCAAAATCTTAGCCGATAACCGTAAAAGCCAACACCCCATTGAGACCCTCCTCTAAGAAAGAAGGTCGTCATTACTTAGATTAGAACAGCAACGAGATGGAAAAGAATGAATGAGGGAACAGACATGGAAAAAGAAATATGCATTGCTGAAGTAATAGGGCCAAACGCTGGGTATCAACGATTTAGATCATGCGCTCCATGGTCAGATCGAAACAACAAAAATCCTTCCAGTGACTTCCTTGTTCTTTTGTAGGCACAAAAATATGCGCTAACAAGGAACCCTAAGACCCAGGTTCTTAATCTTAATGCTTACCGCTACCCGATGGAAAAGCTACAAAAGCTACATGAGCTCTTCGGATGCATAATTATGTGGTAAGTAAAGAGGGCAAGAGTTCACGTTTCGTGGCCACGGCCCAGGTACGCTAGCCCTTGCCCTTGTGAATCATTTTAAAGAGCTGTACCCTTTTTTTATTGGTTTTATTGGGTTTCATTACCTATACATAATCACGTAGAAACGTTTTAAAAAAATCCTCGACGTCTTAATCTTGTCCAATGATTTTTCGAAAAACAGTGGGGCCTGGAACGAACTGTTGTAGCGTCACCTCATTCTCTCTTGGTAGCGTTTTAGTGGATTCTCAATTTTCTTCTCTAAAATGTGTTGAGCCAATTTTTTCAATGCATCTACGTTAAAATGAAGAAGTAAATTTATCGATGTATGGCGATTCAAAGGCAATTACCTCTAACAAATAGCGGAAAAAATTTGAATGTCACGAAACAACCGTGTTACGCTCGCGACCAGCAACGAGTGCCATTACTTTTATCACAAACAGGACAAAAAATTCCCTTGGAGGACAAATGATAAGAAAACCAATATTTTAGTAAAAGCGATTGCTTAAGGCACAATAGTATCCCAGCTCTACAAACCAAGAAGGACATTACAAACAGCGAAGTTAAAAGAGGAGAATAACAAGGCAAGTGTTCGTTGATTATCTTGTCTTCGAAATTTCTGGAAATTCAAACGGTGCTCATATTCGAAAACGTGAAAAGCACAAAAATTTTATTCCTTTTTACGTTTTACTATCATTTCTAGTTTGTATTAATACAGATAGCAACGTTCAGACAGGTGCCACACTTTTTTAAACTGCCCTCAAAGTTGCGCTATTTTTGGTTTTGATGGCAGACTAATAACACGTGCAAGGAAAAAGATTCATGCCGTTAAAATGAATAAATAATTCGGGTGGTGTATCCGTATATTAAAAAGAAAATCGGGCTTCTTGAACGAGTTGTTTGTTTTCTGTAGCGCCGGCAATGTAGGCAAGTTTTGCAGTTTCAAAGGCTATGGCGCGGTGCCACCAGGCCGAAAATTCAAAAATTCGTAAAAAATTATTTCGCATTTCCGGTCAAACAAAATGCATTTTTGTAACTAATTAGGTAAAGACTTTAATATCCTAGAATACAAGGAAAATTGATTTTTTGATCCGAAATCACTGGTCGGTTTTACGGAGACACGCCCTTAAATAAGGTATCAGTTTTCGTTTCTCTCATCCTCAAATAGGGTCAGTACTTCAGGCCCTCGGAGACAAACATCTATCCGAAATTTATGGGGGTACCCCACCTGGAACTTCACACACACCGACTTGATCGAAAAAACTAAAAGTGTAAACAACAAAAGCAAAATATGTAACTAGACGCAATAACCAATGGAGATTTTAGCGGCAGAAATAAATAAATGAAATGAAAACAAAATAATAAAGCATTTCTTGTTATCCCGTAATAATCCAATGTAAATAAGAACACATGATGTCGACTTGTTTTCTTTGATCGTTTTACCAAGGTACAAGAATTGACATACCTACAACACTCGTCACAATAGCTAGGACAGTAGTGGTATTTTCTACCCCCTTAATGTTGGATTTTGCAAGTTGGAATGACAGAAGCAAAAAAAGCAACAACAACACTGGGAGGGAAGGAGCACATTTTTTTTGTCAGGAAATGGGTACAGCACGGGGTGTCCCAACGTAATTTGACAAGGATTGTAGGTAAACATTAGGTATAACGGCGGGGCTATCGTGCTCGCGAAAAACAAGCAGCCGGGCACTATGGATAATAAAATTTGGTTATCTATGCATTCAAGAAATTTTAATTGTGACACAATCTTCCGTCCTTACGTCCGCCCTTTCATATTAGCGCATGTAAAATGTCACACTCACTTATTATAAGCGTTAATCCAAGGTATATTCGATTTGTGATTAACTTGATATTAGACATCCACTTGTCAAAATAGGGTATCCGCTAACAACTGTCCGTATCGAAGCCTCAGGTTTACAGCTTTCTTCAAAGGCATTACTTAAAAGATCAAAGGAGAGCTTCGTTTTTGGCCCTCGCTAAATCTACATGTTACCTTCAATCAGGGACAAAAGTAGTTGACACACTTGTCTAAAACGCACGCTTTCAGTAACAATTTCCTACCTGTTACATAGGACTGTATTTAAAGGCCTTAAATCCCCCCACCCCTAAATCAATGTTGTTTTCAGTTGAAGAAAGACTTGATGATATAAAATACAACATTGATTTTGGGGGAAGGGGGAAGGGGGACAGAGGGGAAGGGGATAGGTATGTCCGCTATGAAAAATAGGGGCATTTTACAGAAGTGTGTCAACACTTTTGTCCCTCATTGTCTGAAGGCAAAATTGTGTTACTGCAGACATGTTGAGCATTGTGTGACAATGAAACTGAGTGAAACTAAAGCAATCAGAGCGATATTCAAGTTATTGTTGGTTGGAGTGAAATTGACTTAATTACGTCCGAATTATGGGCCTAATACCAATTACAGGATTACGTAACAAAAGGGCACCGATTGTCAGAATTGACGGCGATATGGTTTTCAAGGGAAAAATCGACCCAGAAACACGCGCATATGTACGTTTTTTGGTTAAATTCAAGGGTATGTGTACCAAAAAAATTTTAGATGAAGTGAAAATTTCACGTTCTTCACTTTACCGCATTGTACGAGCGCAAACACTGAATGGTCAGTGTCAAGATCGAGTTGTGAGAAAGAAAGTCACTGGGCGGCCACGGAAGTTGAGCCATAGAGAGGAGCGACTGTTGCTGCGCAGCATTCCAAAACTGCGTAAATCCGATGGAAAATTCACGATAAAGCGTTTAATGCAAAAAGCAGGGGTAGACATAGCTCGCGTGTCAACTAAGACCGTCCAACGATTCCTCCATAGAGAAGGTTACCAGTATTTACACGCACGTCAAAAGGGCCTCTTAACCGAAACAGACCTGGTTAAGCGTTTAAAATTTGCACGAAAGATGAAAAGAGATCATTCTACGAACTTCTGGACAGAGAACATCTCTTTCTACTTAGATGGTGTGAGTTTTGTTCATAAGTACAACCCCGCTGACCAAGCGCGGGCACCAAGTGGGCGTATATGGAGAAAACAACAAGAGGGCCTAGCCTTTGGCTGCACAGCCAAAGGTTCCCATTGCGGGACTGGTGGAAGAGTTGCGAGATTTATGATTGCCCTTAGCTATGGTAAAGGGGTAGTTCTATGTGAACAGTATGAAACCTTGAACGGACAATACTTTAAAAGTCTGATCGAACGAGAATTTCCGCGTATGTTCAGAGTCTGCAATAAGGGGAGACCAAAACTATTTATGCAAGACAATGATCCTAGTCAAAACTCGGCGTTAGCTCGCACCGCTTGGAGGCGATTGGGAGCCAAACTAGTGCCCCTTCCTCCAAGAAGTGGTGATATTCATTTCATAGAAAATATTTTTCACATTGCAAAGATGGCTTTGGAGAAGGACGCATTAGACAGGAACATAACACACGAGACATTTCAGGAGTTTTCTGAGCGCGTAGCTACCACTTTTCATAGTCTAGATACAGCTTTAATTGACAGGACAATTGAAAGTATGAATCACAGAATAGAATTATTGATTGAAAACAAAGGACAGCGTACAAGATATTAAAGTCGTACACTACAACAATAAAGAAATGAAATAACTGTCAATTAGAACAGGCAATACACAGTGTGACATGATAACGCAACGCAAACAGCGTGACATCCGCACATACCATATCCCTAGAGTCTTTGTTTTCGCCCGAAAATCTTTTTTCCTGGGAAAATTCATCAACAAAAATGAAACTAATCTTTTCCAACATGAACAGTTCTCTGAATTACAACGAAAACAATAACTCAAACTGAAAAAAATCACTGCTTTCTTGGTGATGGAACGGTTAACCACATGTTGGCAATCAGTAAGCAATATAATGTATACAAGTCTTAAATGTCGATGTGTTCTATCGTGGTTAACCGTGCAAACTCCTTATTTACACGACATCCGTACAATCTTTCTCGCCAAGAATAAGCTGTGCGAAGCACTTTCCACATGGGGGAATCTGCTTTTGCTTTTCTTGCGGAATTTGCGCATGAAAGCGAAAAATTCTCCAGCGCACGGCCATCATCTCTGTCTCCTTCTCATCAATAGTGCAATTCTTCACGAAAATAATGGGGTTTTTTCCGGTGGCGAAAATTGGCGTGTCTTTCTCAAAGACAATATCTTTTGCATAATGGGATTTAGGGGCTGGTAAATGAACTAACTGTCCCTCCAACATTAATAGGAAATCATGCCACTGGATAACAGCCGGGGACCATCTGAAATCATTCAAAAAAATACATTCAGCCTGTTCCGCGCCAACCCATGCAAAACTTGTGGACGCTGGGTTTGAAAAGGTGTTAAAAATGACATTAAGAGGGTTGAGCAGAAATGTTTTTGCGCAGTTGGCTGGGCCTACGATCATAAGATTCCTGTATTTTCCTCGTCCTTTCTCTAATAATTCATGCACACAATGTCCAAAATAGTTTATGTCCACTCCGTTACCCTGGAGTACTTCTTTCGCTGAAATCAACCATTGTCCAGAACAATTTTGTACGCATTCTCCCTCTCTTGCTTCCTTTAATAGCTGGATTCTGCTTTTCCTCTGCCTTTCTAGGTTATCTTTAGAATTTTCCAGTTCCCAGGTAGTAGCCAGCACGTCTGCTACAACTTTCGCACCTCTATTTACAATAAACTCTGCGATGTCGGTTTTCCCCTCTACTTTTTGCTCTCTTGCAAGGGCTAGTAGTTCAGTTCTTGACTTAATGTTTTTAGCTAGAATGATTTCCGATAACTCATATGAGGTCATACGTTTCTTCTCACTTTTTACTATCTTCTTGTTCGCTCTTTTTTTCCCCGTCGTTTTTTTCCTTGTGCTTGTTTGGGCATCACTAAGCGCCTCACAGTTGTCCGTTGACAACGCACCTTTCTCTCTCTTTTCCATGGCTGTGGTCCTTTTGGTAGAAGAGGCCTTGGTGGTTCTTGGAGCAGTTGCACTTGTAAGGTCAGGATGGCCGTCACTCTGAATATAATCTCGGTCTTCTTTCGTAACATATTTCCATGCGCTGAAATAGTTTTCGTGCGTGTCGGAGAAATGTACAGAAATACCACACCTCTCTAACAGGTATCGTTTGCTGGGAAGCCACCGCTGGTTCTTGTCCAGCTTCATTGCCATGTGGAAATGTACACCCGATTGTACGTGCTGTTCCAGACAGCAACACCACTGTAAAACTTTCGCAGGCGTGTCCGCGAAGGACTGTACAACAGCCTCCGCAAACGAAGACCTTGTTGGAAAGCGCTCCGTATCAACCATGCTATAGGTTATCAGGTAAATTTGACGTACATTGCGTGCGTTCATTTCACACGTGTTGAACTCATACACAGCTTGGCTTGTCTCTACTTCTGAACTGACATGATCACACTCATCGTTACCTACTTCCTCCATCGTTGTACCTGACTTCTCAGAATACTTATGAAAAGATACCGTCCCCAGCAACGGCACTGTTTACAACACAACTGATCTCCTACAGCGTATAAAGGACGCGCTCGGTAATATGAGAATGACTGAATGACGTACAATGCGTACATTTTATTGCAGATAAACAACCAAAAAGCACGAAATGTAATAAATTGTTATTCCAAAACTAAAAATTCATCCCCTACAGTCAATTCATCCCGCCAAAAATAATGTGAGTACAACCGCAAGCCGTAAAAAATAGAATCCTTTTTCGGACAATCAGGGACAAAAGTAGTTGACACACTTGTCTAAAACGCACGCTTTCAGTAACAATTTCCTACCTGTTACATAGGACTGTATTTAAAGGCCTTAAATCCCCCCACCCCTAAATCAATGTTGTTTTCAGTTGAAGAAAGACTTGATGATATAAAATACAACATTGATTTTGGGGGAAGGGGGAAGGGGGACAGAGGGGAAGGGGATAGGTATGTCCGCTATGAAAAATAGGGGCATTTTACAGAAGTGTGTCAACACTTTTGTCCCTCATTGTCTGAAGGCAAAATTGTGTTACTGCAGACATGTTGAGCATTGTGTGACAATGAAACTGAGTGAAACTAAAGCAATCAGAGCGATATTCAAGTTATTGTTGGTTGGAGTGAAATTGACTTAATTACGTCCGAATTATGGGCCTAATACCAATTACAGGATTACGTAACAAAAGGGCACCGATTGTCAGAATTGACGGCGATATGGTTTTCAAGGGAAAAATCGACCCAGAAACACGCGCATATGTACGTTTTTTGGTTAAATTCAAGGGTATGTGTACCAAAAAAATTTTAGATGAAGTGAAAATTTCACGTTCTTCACTTTACCGCATTGTACGAGCGCAAACACTGAATGGTCAGTGTCAAGATCGAGTTGTGAGAAAGAAAGTCACTGGGCGGCCACGGAAGTTGAGCCATAGAGAGGAGCGACTGTTGCTGCGCAGCATTCCAAAACTGCGTAAATCCGATGGAAAATTCACGATAAAGCGTTTAATGCAAAAAGCAGGGGTAGACATAGCTCGCGTGTCAACTAAGACCGTCCAACGATTCCTCCATAGAGAAGGTTACCAGTATTTACACGCACGTCAAAAGGGCCTCTTAACCGAAACAGACCTGGTTAAGCGTTTAAAATTTGCACGAAAGATGAAAAGAGATCATTCTACGAACTTCTGGACAGAGAACATCTCTTTCTACTTAGATGGTGTGAGTTTTGTTCATAAGTACAACCCCGCTGACCAAGCGCGGGCACCAAGTGGGCGTATATGGAGAAAACAACAAGAGGGCCTAGCCTTTGGCTGCACAGCCAAAGGTTCCCATTGCGGGACTGGTGGAAGAGTTGCGAGATTTATGATTGCCCTTAGCTATGGTAAAGGGGTAGTTCTATGTGAACAGTATGAAACCTTGAACGGACAATACTTTAAAAGTCTGATCGAACGAGAATTTCCGCGTATGTTCAGAGTCTGCAATAAGGGGAGACCAAAACTATTTATGCAAGACAATGATCCTAGTCAAAACTCGGCGTTAGCTCGCACCGCTTGGAGGCGATTGGGAGCCAAACTAGTGCCCCTTCCTCCAAGAAGTGGTGATATTCATTTCATAGAAAATATTTTTCACATTGCAAAGATGGCTTTGGAGAAGGACGCATTAGACAGGAACATAACACACGAGACATTTCAGGAGTTTTCTGAGCGCGTAGCTACCACTTTTCATAGTCTAGATACAGCTTTAATTGACAGGACAATTGAAAGTATGAATCACAGAATAGAATTATTGATTGAAAACAAAGGACAGCGTACAAGATATTAAAGTCGTACACTACAACAATAAAGAAATGAAATAACTGTCAATTAGAACAGGCAATACACAGTGTGACATGATAACGCAACGCAAACAGCGTGACATCCGCACATACCATATCCCTAGAGTCTTTGTTTTCGCCCGAAAATCTTTTTTCCTGGGAAAATTCATCAACAAAAATGAAACTAATCTTTTCCAACATGAACAGTTCTCTGAATTACAACGAAAACAATAACTCAAACTGAAAAAAATCACTGCTTTCTTGGTGATGGAACGGTTAACCACATGTTGGCAATCAGTAAGCAATATAATGTATACAAGTCTTAAATGTCGATGTGTTCTATCGTGGTTAACCGTGCAAACTCCTTATTTACACGACATCCGTACAATCTTTCTCGCCAAGAATAAGCTGTGCGAAGCACTTTCCACATGGGGGAATCTGCTTTTGCTTTTCTTGCGGAATTTGCGCATGAAAGCGAAAAATTCTCCAGCGCACGGCCATCATCTCTGTCTCCTTCTCATCAATAGTGCAATTCTTCACGAAAATAATGGGGTTTTTTCCGGTGGCGAAAATTGGCGTGTCTTTCTCAAAGACAATATCTTTTGCATAATGGGATTTAGGGGCTGGTAAATGAACTAACTGTCCCTCCAACATTAATAGGAAATCATGCCACTGGATAACAGCCGGGGACCATCTGAAATCATTCAAAAAAATACATTCAGCCTGTTCCGCGCCAACCCATGCAAAACTTGTGGACGCTGGGTTTGAAAAGGTGTTAAAAATGACATTAAGAGGGTTGAGCAGAAATGTTTTTGCGCAGTTGGCTGGGCCTACGATCATAAGATTCCTGTATTTTCCTCGTCCTTTCTCTAATAATTCATGCACACAATGTCCAAAATAGTTTATGTCCACTCCGTTACCCTGGAGTACTTCTTTCGCTGAAATCAACCATTGTCCAGAACAATTTTGTACGCATTCTCCCTCTCTTGCTTCCTTTAATAGCTGGATTCTGCTTTTCCTCTGCCTTTCTAGGTTATCTTTAGAATTTTCCAGTTCCCAGGTAGTAGCCAGCACGTCTGCTACAACTTTCGCACCTCTATTTACAATAAACTCTGCGATGTCGGTTTTCCCCTCTACTTTTTGCTCTCTTGCAAGGGCTAGTAGTTCAGTTCTTGACTTAATGTTTTTAGCTAGAATGATTTCCGATAACTCATATGAGGTCATACGTTTCTTCTCACTTTTTACTATCTTCTTGTTCGCTCTTTTTTTCCCCGTCGTTTTTTTCCTTGTGCTTGTTTGGGCATCACTAAGCGCCTCACAGTTGTCCGTTGACAACGCACCTTTCTCTCTCTTTTCCATGGCTGTGGTCCTTTTGGTAGAAGAGGCCTTGGTGGTTCTTGGAGCAGTTGCACTTGTAAGGTCAGGATGGCCGTCACTCTGAATATAATCTCGGTCTTCTTTCGTAACATATTTCCATGCGCTGAAATAGTTTTCGTGCGTGTCGGAGAAATGTACAGAAATACCACACCTCTCTAACAGGTATCGTTTGCTGGGAAGCCACCGCTGGTTCTTGTCCAGCTTCATTGCCATGTGGAAATGTACACCCGATTGTACGTGCTGTTCCAGACAGCAACACCACTGTAAAACTTTCGCAGGCGTGTCCGCGAAGGACTGTACAACAGCCTCCGCAAACGAAGACCTTGTTGGAAAGCGCTCCGTATCAACCATGCTATAGGTTATCAGGTAAATTTGACGTACATTGCGTGCGTTCATTTCACACGTGTTGAACTCATACACAGCTTGGCTTGTCTCTACTTCTGAACTGACATGATCACACTCATCGTTACCTACTTCCTCCATCGTTGTACCTGACTTCTCAGAATACTTATGAAAAGATACCGTCCCCAGCAACGGCACTGTTTACAACACAACTGATCTCCTACAGCGTATAAAGGACGCGCTCGGTAATATGAGAATGACTGAATGACGTACAATGCGTACATTTTATTGCAGATAAACAACCAAAAAGCACGAAATGTAATAAATTGTTATTCCAAAACTAAAAATTCATCCCCTACAGTCAATTCATCCCGCCAAAAATAATGTGAGTACAACCGCAAGCCGTAAAAAATAGAATCCTTTTTCGGACAATCAGGGACAAAAGTAGTTGACACACTTGTCTAAAACGCACGCTTTCAGTAACAATTTCCTACCTGTTACATAGGACTGTATTTAAAGGCCTTAAATCCCCCCACCCCTAAATCAATGTTGTTTTCAGTTGAAGAAAGACTTGATGATATAAAATACAACATTGATTTTGGGGGAAGGGGGAAGGGGGACAGAGGGGAAGGGGATAGGTATGTCCGCTATGAAAAATAGGGGCATTTTACAGAAGTGTGTCAACACTTTTGTCCCTCATTGTTGGTAAGTGCCACTGAGGAAATAAGAATTGGACTTAAATGAAAGAATTAATAACCCTGTAATCAGACATGGCCTACTGATGGTGAAGAACGCCGCGGGTAAAGACGACGTATCTAATATACTCCATTCGACGGGTATCCCGTCAGGTAATTATAAAGGATTTTACCGCAAAAATTGCTGTGAGTCATTATAATACGGTAGTTTTCACTTTTTTGCGTGGGTATAGTCTGGTCGGGTGCACAGGAAACCAAAATGTGACACCCACAGGCATTTACGTCTGATTTTGGCAACATAGGTATTCTTACTAGCTTGAGTACGCTGATTTTGAAAATCATTGTTGCCAAACTCAGATCTTGTGCTAAGGTGGAGTTTGGGGGATTTTCACTATGACGTCATTGTCCAAATGAGGGGTTTTCTTTCCTTTAACAATTCCAAATTTAAAAGAGACAGAAATTCTTTTAAAGCGTTATTAGCGTTTTAAAAATTATATTCTAAGAATTTCTGATTGTTTTTAGGCTGCTTATATTAACATACAGCCATCACGTGACACTTGACCACGCCCTCTTATAGAAAAATCACCTTATCACTTGTATATTAATCACATTGGTAGTCTTTACACTAGAGCCTAAATAAGCTAAGAAATATTTCAAGAGCAGCAAATTTTAATTACTTCAAGTAAAATAAAGCTTCACAAACAACCGATTCTTTTTTACTTCAGGTTAACTTAAGGCTATTTTCCCACGCAACATAACTACGATTGATTGACGTGTTTCGCCTTTCTCAAACCTCAAGGGTGCTTACCATTTGACAGAAAATTTCGGAAATTCCGGATGGATGGTAAATGGTAAGGTCACTTTTCGGAAATTCCAACCAAAAATTGAGGAGTACGTTTTGAGGTAGTCCGTTCATTCCAGTTGGTACAAACCAAACGGAATGTTGCTTACCAACTACCAATTTCTCGGTTCCAGACGCATTCGCCCCCTTTTTGGATTCAAACCGTAACGGATGTGGCAACTCTACGGTAAACTGGTAAATCGCTTACCATTATGCTTTCGACACCCCAACCAGATTTTTCTGTCAAAAGGTAAGCACCCCAAGAAACCGCAAGTAACCGCAAGTCAGCTAAGTCGGTTTTAAGGATGCTTTTCAAGTCGCTTAAAACTCTCTTGAATCGTTTCAACTTTCCGACTTTAATGAGATGCAAAGTAAAGTTACTTGAGATTTTACTTAGGCCTTCACACACGAATTTTTGGTTAAGTAAACTTAGCAGCTCTTAAGTCTTACTTAACAGCCTAGTGTAAAGACAGCCATTATTTTTTTGTAATGTACTTAGGAATACATATACAACTTTTTGTCTTTCTCTTGCAATGTTGAATCCTAGTTATTTCACAATTCACTTTGGGCCTCAAGCTTGCTAAATGCTTTGTTTTATTTGGGCCTCTTTGTCAACCAGGTACCTGTGTTGCGTGGAAAGTGTCCTTTCCACCTAGTAACGATTGGTTGATGTCAATGTTATTAGCAGTGAACTGCATCAGGAAGTTGTCCGGGTTTAGAACCAGTTAGGACAACGGTGCCATTTATCTCTTTCAACAACAGACTGTATCTTGCCCCAGTGAGGGGTCCAAATTGAGGATTTGCCTGTCGTAGCTGTATATGGCCCTCCTTGTGCAGTAGATCTACTAACAGCGTTGAGTAACTAGGAGCGTACATCATAACTTGTATGATGTAATTTCCCGTATTAGTGCTTAAGAATTCCAACAAGTATCCACTTTTCTCATGATGCTTTCCTGTTGATAGATGACTGAGGGTATGTTTGTATTGGTTTTTTGGGCTAGCTTATTATATCCCGGCCATACGTTGGATAGTTGGAGTATTTGGTTACGCTCTGCAGTATGGTGGCCGAGCTCAAAGCAGATAAAATCATAACGATAACTGCCCGTTGAGATTCCTCTTTGTTTTTGCCAGTCTGGTACTAAGCGCTCAGACACTTTTTGTACCTTCCCGGCCCTTTTGCAGCAATGAGATCGCTGTCCTCAGCTAAGCGGAATGTTATTGTATTATCCAGATTAGCCTGAATTTCAGACGATTACTTCGAGTCCTCTTTTACTCTTTTAGCAACGTCTGAATCGACAGGCCGCTAATATAATCCCGTCCAGTGTGACGTCACTACCCGAAAACCGGGTAGTGTTTGATTGGTTGATTCTTGTCCAAACATTCGCAGAATTATGTATAGTTATGAGAAATGTTAGCAGGATTGCCGGGTCGGATGCCTGGCATGTTTGTGTGGAGTTAAAAAAATTCGAAAGCGAAAATTTCTGGGGTTTAAGTCTTGTAATTTCCACCGTCAAGTGTAATGATTCTGTTTAACTTTTTTTTCTTGTTTTTTTTTCTTCTTCGTTAAGCACCAAATAGCTTCTTTTTTTTTTTAAAGCAAATCGTTGTGTTTTTGAAGTGTTCCGTGTGTGTATTTTAATGAGCTTGTTTTATCTGCGTGATTGCGATCGAGTTTGAGTATTGAATTAAACGTACAACAGACTTCGTTCAGAGTACTGCATGCAGTTGGCAGTTTAAACGTTAAGTATGAATTACATTCAAAAAGGGTAAAGCACTTCTGTATCATGTAGACATTTCCAGACGATATTTCTTTGTTTGCCGGTTGAAAATCGTGTTTTACTTTTTGCATGACTTAGGAAAATGGGTAGTGATGTCACTGGACGGTATTAGCGGCTAGTCGATTCAGACACTACTGAGGAAGTAAAAACAACTCCAAGTAATCGTCAGAAATTCAGTTCATATCCAGATAAGATGATTCAATTGCTGGAACTGAATTGCTTACATTGAATGATGTAAATGATTTGAGCAGCTCTCGGTGTTTTCGGATTTTTGGCAAAGTACAGAAAGACTCCATCGTACAGGTGCGACACTTCTCCTAATACTTCGTGCTACTTGCCCTTTCAATGAAGTGGGGGCCGCCTCGTTGTCAAAAGAAATACTTTTCTTCTGCGTTAGGGGGGTATTATTAGGGACCTTGAGACCCTAGGACGGCGACGGCAGGTAAAACGTCGCTGAAAAAAGTGAATTCGCGTTCTTTCAATCTTCATCGAGATTACTCCAAGTCACTAACTTTGTCAAATGAAGGCGAACCCTCCTAAAGTTGAATTCCTAAGAACTATATCCAAGTTCAGAAAGAGAGAGGAAATTTCGACGTCGCTAGTGTACTTCCTCTGTACATCGTGAAATTAAACATTTTCACGTCGTAGTCGTGCAGTGACGGCAAAGAAATGTACAAAAAAGCGCGATTCACGTGCAAAATTGTTGTTTTGCTAATTAAACCTATTGCTTTGTGGCGTTCCCGTTGCCGTCGCCGTCGTCGGATCGTAAGGTGCTTATTTAACATATAGCTTTTCCTTCAGAAGCTCAATTTTCACTTTGTGTATGAAGTCACGATAACAAATTTCTTTGCCATTGTGAGACGAAGTGAGTCATGAGTGGTTAGGCTTTCCACAAGCTGCTCGAGATTTTTCAAAAAGTTTCCCGTATTTCTCAAAAAAGTTGCTCAAAAAACAAACAAAAGTTCCTCAAAAGTTGCTCGAAAAAAAAACAAAAAACTTTTTTTTGGTCTGATGTTAAAATATGCAACTTGTACAACAAAAGTAAGATTTCTAAGCATTTTGTGCAATTTTGCGGCGTAACCAGCGTTGCTAAGTAACTTTGTCCTAAATAAAAACCAGAAAGTCTAATGAGCTAATAAAAATGTTGAATGACCTTCTTAATCCGAGACACAAGTCAGTCGAGTGTGAATCTTCGTCCACCATTATGAATTTTCTCTAAAAACAGCTGATCTAGCACGCCCGGCTACTTTTATCTTGCGCCCATGATCTGCCCCAGGAGGGAGGATTTGGCTTCTTTTTTTATAGGAAATTCAGAAATTGTTTATTTAAACATTGTGAAATATGGAAGAAAGGCCAATTTGAAGCACTAAAAGCTGCTCCGATATCTCAGAATTAGAAGATAACTCGAGAAGTTGCTCGAAGTACGAGAAGTTGTCAAAAAGTTGCCGAGCAACTTGTGGAAAGCCCTAGGAGTGGTCACATCTCTTACGCTTTCTCTTTTTATTGTCTCTTTATTTTGTTCATCAAAAACACTTTTCCGTGCCTTTGCGCTTCTAGCAGCTTTGCAGGGGCGGATCTAGGGGGAGGGTGCAGGGGGTGCGCACCCCCCCCCCCCCCCCCTGAGATGACCTGCGGTTTTCTAACTATTTTCTGTGGTTCATTGGTGTTGAATTAGAGCAAGAGACGAGTGCACCCCCTCCTAAAAAAAAATCCTGGATCCGCCCCTACTTTGCACATCTCTCGTCGGTCCTTGTGGAAAGCCACTCCTCAGCGTCTGTACTGAGAGAATCGCTGCAGCTCCTTTTCTTTTTAGATGTCTCCATGCACCTACATTTTATTAAGCAGTCCAGCTATCCTAAACTATGTGAACTTACTTGAATTTCGAAGTTGCCTTGGTCTTGTAACTTATTTAGTGAGAGGAAAAGTGTAGGAATGGGAAGGTTTTGCAATAATTGTCAAGAGCACGTGCAATCAAAGAATGGCTTATTTTAATATACTTTTTAATTATCTCAATAAAATTATTACGAAAAATATCAGATCTTTAGCCATAATTGTGTGAATTTTACATCAAAGGGTGTGGTCAACTGTCATGTGACGCCTCGAAATTCGCAGAAACAGAGTTATATAAATTCTCTAAATGGTCTTTAAAATGTACGTAGAGCCCTTTGAAACCATTTCTGGATCTATTAAATTTAATATTGGGAAAGGAATGAAAACTCCTTATTTGCACAGTGAAGTCATAGGGAAATGCCCTAAAACTCCACCTTAACACAAGCTTGAGCTTGGCAACAGTAATTTTCGAAATCAGCGTACTCGAGTTAGTAAGAATAACTATGTTGCTAAAAATCAGACAAAAATGCCCCTGGGAGTCATAGTTTGGTAGCCTGTGTAGAAAACTTAGGTAACCTTTGCGTCAGTACTATGGTCCATGTATTTTCTTGCCAGGAACCGGGAGGATAGATATTCAACATATCCGCATATTTTACAGAATCGTTAATAAGTAACAACCAGTCTCCCTAGTTCTTACAGCAGTAAAAATAGTTAAGAAGACTGGTCTGGTTCAACTTTACGTTTTATTGCTATTTGCTTTTGAACTGAGCAAGCAATATTCTTACCCCAAGGAATGTCCGTGTAACCTCCAAAAACGTATTTACCCTTTTTTATTATGGTAACTGTGTCTCTTTTTCCATCGCAGCGTTTATGAAACTGTGTACGGACATTCCAGCCGTGCAATGTAGCCCGCCAGCACAGTAGCCAGTAAGAATTGTTCCCAACCGCTGGCTCCAGAAATTTTGCCAGATGGTAGAAATAAGAAGAATTTGTTTTCAATATGTTTGAGTCCATGAACGCTAAAAATAAGAGGAGAGTAAAATAAAGGCTTCAACGATTGCAAAAAGAAGTGGTTTCTAGTGTTTTACAAGTTCTGTTGCTACTGTAACTATCTGATGTCTTAAGATGGAACAAGAAGGTCTGACTAAAAACTTCTTATCTGTCTTAACGTCAGCTTCCTCCCTTAACCCAGAGACCGCAAAGCTCCATTGAGGGGAGGGGGTGCTTGGGTGGTTTTTTACCTAGTCTCGTCAATCGTTTGTACTGGCAACCTCTAAGTTTAAAGACACACTATCTCGGTGTTCAGCCACCGAATTGAGACCAGTATTAACAGCTACTGAAATAATAAATACTAATTTTAGCACAAAATCAAACGAACAAACAGCCATGGCCCAAAATACCGGGCAGATTAATTTAGACAAGGCTGCACCGTTAATTTGCACTCTTAAACTCGAAGGGCAAAAACGCTTTTGAACCTGGAATGCAACAATGTTGTGCAACAAGTTAAGAGAAAATGTTGGCACACTTCCCAATGATCATACAACAATCGGTATCTCCTGCACAGTTCTCATGTTTCATATCCTTGCAATTTCTCTTTTAAGCTCCTGATATTTTATAACCTTCTAATTCTCCTTTCATCAATTCTCTTATTACCTGCTACAGCAATATCGACCATGGTGCACTCTCTCTCCTGTTTGTTTACAACCAAATGATCATGTCTTTTGTAGCATCGATGACATGATCACATTGGATGTTCATTATCCCACAGTAGTTTAACTTCCTCGTTTTTACTCACACTGCCAGACACGTGTCCGTACCACTTGTCCTTCTTTCCCAGGTGATATTTCTCATATAACTTTTAACCAACTACTTTTGCAATATTGTCATGTTTCTGTTTATATTCCCTTTGGGCAAACTTTTTACATTCACAGACAATATGCTTTACACTCTCGACACATTCCCTACATAAGAGGGATTCGCACGGTCTTGCAGTTAACATGGTATCAGTTACATGGTTGGTCCTCTGAGCCTGTTCCTGGCCTGCGCAAATAAGTGCTTCTGTTTTGATCTTCGAGTCTGCTTTTCGTAACCACCTCCAAGTTTTCTTTCATGTGTTGTTCCGGGTATTCCTCATAAAATTGACCATGCACCTTTTTTTCCTTCCAACTGTCGAGTTTCAGCTGATTGTTCCAAGATGTCTTCAATCAACTTTACTGACAATTTCCTCACTTTCAATATACCTTACCCCTTGCAGTAAAACGTCCCAAGAATTCTTCACGTACCATCCCAAACTATTTTCCCCACCTCTCCACACCCCTCACAGATTATTAGTCGGCCAGACGTCCATCCTCCCTTGATACATACAACCTATCAACATCTCTTTTTGAATGGAAAGCACCATTCATTGTCAACACCTTTCTAGTCATTTTATCCAATGTTTTCAGTTCTTTCTTTGCCCATCTTAGTTGCTCCATACTTGGTCAGCACTGACACTGGGCAGGTGTTAATCGCTATAACCTTATTCTTTCAATTCAATGTTGATTTCAACATTTTAGTTTCAGCCTTCTTTTTTACTCTCTTGAATTTTTTACATCTACTTTTCGTTTATTAAATCCGCCTCAATTATCCCCAAATATTTATACCTTCTTTCACAGATTTCTCCCATTACCCGCCCATACAAAAGAGTTATACCCTCAAACCTTACTTTCCTTCCGTTGTCATTACCAACACAGTAGTGATCCCTTGGTGTCGAGTAAGTGCCTAGTAAGGTTGAGGTAAATCATTGATATGCATAAGGGTCGAGTACTTGATGTCACCCATTGTTTTAACCTAGGAAAAAACTGGGTTCCTTCATACTGATAAGTGTCTTCCTCCACATCTAATGAGCGTCTCTCTTATACAATAGGAACAATAGGCTGGCTTAGAATTGGCCGGTCTCTTTTAACCCTGATGATTGGCTCATGCAGAAATTATTATGTGTTCAAAATGAAAGCGCTCAGTTGTTGAACACGCTATCGTTACAGAGTGTAACTGAAACATCTTTATTAAATAATCATTTCTTTAAATTAACATGACTAAACACAGGATATAAACAAAACTCAAGCACAAAATTCAGGTATTCTATCTCAAGGAGACGACTAACTCTCAGCGCTTAGTGAGCTTATGGCCTTGTCATTTTCACACGCCGTTAGTCAGTTAATTAAGCGAGTTAACACGGCGACATTTGCATACAAATTGGCTCAGCTATACAGTAAAAACCCCAAGAGAGAACCTTGACATATTATTATAAAAAACAACAACGAAAAAAAAAACAGTTAATAACTTAACAACAGAAATGTGGTAGTGGTGGAGGAGGCCGAGGAAAGCAATAGAAATGTGGTTTCATGGCTTGCCAAACCTATATAAACGCGCAACATTCTACCTTTTTCTCAGTCTACATTCTGCTCCTGAGAAGTTGACATGAGTTGGTTCTGTCTCTTTTGCGAAAAATCGTTTAGTAGAAAGAGTAGCATGTAAAGGCATGCGATGTCTAAACACCGCAATGCTGGTCTCACCCCATTTCAAACAGTTCCGATGTCTTCACAGAAATGTCAGCGGCTTCGCTTTGAGCATCCTTTCACCTCCAAAACTTCTGGAATGACCAAGTCCGGAAAAGCGGTCTGGGTTCTATCTCTATTACATCAAGCTTCAGAGGCAATTTACCTTCCCCAAGAGAGGATCGTTTGGTGTTGTTCACAATGGCAGCCTGCGTATACAGAGATGCTAGTCGCCGTGCCACACATTGAATTTATCAAGGGAATTCCTACGGCTTTGGAGCAGGATTTCTATTTTGATGTGAACAAACGGAATTTGATCGTGTTTGACGATCAGATGACTTATTTGGTGCTATTCAAGAATCCACGAGACAAATTGCAAATCTTGACTCTGGCAAAGCAAATGTATTCCGGGAAAACTGATTTCTTTTTAAATCAGTACAAGGAGGCTGTATAAAAAGACCTTTTGGTTATCTGCTGATTAATCTAAAAACTACTACCCAAGATAATTGCCCACTGCGAACAAACCTCCTGTCCAGTGAATAAGGCTTTAACCAAGCAGGGTATGAAGAAAATATACCTTAAGAGCTTTTAAAATACCTACAGCAGCAAAATCTTTCTCCCGTCCTGCTTCTTCCAGCTATGCAAGAAATACGGGGCAACTTGGATGATGTGCTTTCTGGAAACAATCTTCGGGACGATGAAAAAGATAAGCGATACTTTCAGTTGCAAAACAGATATCTGGCTAAAATAAAGAGTTCTCAGCTCCACTTTCTGTGTGTGTGTTTTGTTTATATATCCGAATTTAAGCGCTTAAATTGTAATAGAAAATATAAGCCGTTTCTTGTGTTGCTAGGTGATCTCTTCTCTTGTTCCTATTTTTATAATCGGCGGTTCGAGCAAACCGGGCTCAAGTTACTTACCGGACAATTCTAGGTAAGGCTATTGTTCCTATTGTATAAGACAGACGCTCACTAGATATGGAGGAGGGCACTTACCAGTATGGAGGAACCCACTTTTTCCCAAGGTTAAAACAATGGGTGACGTCATGGACTCGGCTCTTATGCATATCAATGATTTATCTGGACCTTACTCGACACTTACTCAAGGCTTAATTTCATCCCTCCATCACTACTCAACACACTACACTTTTTCAATCCAAACTCCAATCTAATGTCCTTACTAAGCAACTGTACAGTTTGCACCAACGAATCTATTTGATCTTTACTTTTCCGAAACAATTTTAAGTCGTTCACAAAAAAGAAGATGGTTAATCTTAAATTCTCCGCAAGATCATAACCTGCTGTTGATTTTCTCAACACCAATGTGAATGGAATCGTGCACAAAACAAATAGCCCTCTGAAAAATGCCTCTCCTTCTAATTATAATGACTTCCAACCTCTCGCCTGATGATAATAACTCTACTTTCTTGTCTGCATACCATTAATAAAAAAGCCTTTTCACATTCTCAGCTATTTCAAACATCTCCAAACACTTGACAATCCAGCTATGCGGTATCATGCCATATACTACCCGGTAAACACTCAAAGCCAACGCCACAATGTGCCTTTTCTTGCAATTCTTTAGAATAGCTTTGTCAATTAACAAGTTGATTGTTTCTCTCAAATTGCCGTTTCTTGAAACTCTCAATAATTACCGAGTATGGTCTGAATAAATTCGGCGCCTAAAACTACTGTTTACTTTTAGAAGTGATATAGTCTGTAAAAAGTATAAAAGCCTGGTTAGTACACGTTATAGGGGTTTGCTGGCAGGATTTTGCAAAGTAAACTGGTAGCGAACGCAAAAAATCCGGCCGGATTTTTCATTTTGGCCCTATTCCTTTAGACAGAGGGATAGTTCTCCGTAGCAACTACTACGCTTCAAAAGTGAACCACCTAAAGCAAACCAAGCCTAGCTAGTGGTGGAGTGCGGTCAAGTGGATCGCTGACATGGTTCTCGCTCCTGGCTCAGACCCTTTGTTTGCCAACTTATAGATCGAGGTTCCGCTCTTCTGTCTGACCAATAGATTGCCAGCCAAATCAATTCAGGTTTCCTACAACCTATGGAGTCCTTCCAAAGGCTTGAATTCCTCCTGTCACACAGTGAGGATTTGTCACCGCTGACCCTATCCGAACCCGCCGTTTTATCTGCTTTAAAAAGGCTTAACGCTATGAAGACGTCAGGACTAGATGGGGTAGTGTGGTGAAGGCGTACGCAGGCATCCTTGCTTGCCCAGTTAGCTGTGCAAAAAAGCAGTTTCGCGGAGCAGAGACGGCCATCATCCTGGAAGATGGTGCCTGTCCCCAAGCTAAAACCTGTTATCGACATCAACAAATATCTTCGTCCGATTTCCCTAACCTCCGTTATATCTAAACTTGCACAGGACTTTGTCGTCGCTCTTCATTTCGGCCCTGCGGCTCTGGAGGTGATTGATCCAAATCAGTATGGTCGCATCACAGCGTCCTCTACCCCACACGCCCTTACCTACATGGTACATGTACCTGGTTGCAAGCCACCGATGGGTCTTGGGCTGCTGTGAGAGTCGTCCCGTTTGATTACAGGAAGGCCTTCGATCTCAGTGACCACGCCCTACTTGTGCGCAAAGTTTTCGGCCTATCTTCTCCTCGCGCTGTTACCCTCTGGGTGGCCGACTTCTTAACGCATAGACAACAACGCGTAAAGTTGTCTATAGAGACTGTTTTTATGAATGGGGCCCTGTGCCCGCTGGTGTGCCTCAGGGAACCAAACTAGGCCCATCGTCATTCCTCAGCGGTTTTCAGTGTGGACACATAGAAGCACATTTTGTACGTTGATGATACTTACCAGAGAGATTAAGCATGGCGTTTACGGCAAACGGCAAACGTAAGCAAGTTTCCCCTTCACTAGTCGTTTTCTGTTCATTATAAATACACGAAAATCGGTAGATTCAGGTCAATTTTATCCATAAGAATTGTTTCAAGCTGCTTTTATCTGCTCATTTTAAAAATTTCTCAACTTGAAACTCAAGTTTGCCGTTTGCGGTAAAAGCGATGCTTAATCTCTCTACTATTGATGAGTTAGTCCCGCGAGGTGCACAGGGTGACATTCAAAGCGCAGTTAGTGCCGTCGAGGAATGGTCACGTGAGCAATGCATGCAACTAAACGCTGACAAATGCAAGGAGATGATCATCGACTTTAAAAATAACAAACATGTCTTCAGCCCTGTTGTGGTCGACGAGAAGGAACTAGCGGTTATAATAGTGCCAAACTTTTAGGAATAACACTGTCGTGTGGACTATTGTAATGGCCTGCTCTTTTTGATATATATCAATGACATGCCCAATTGTTTAGAAAAGGCAAATATTAGAACATTTGCTGATGACACCACTCTCTTCTACTCTTCCAATTCTCTACAGGACCTTGAAAAAACTATAAATGAGGAATTCAACCATCTTCTTAGCTACTGCTTTCTATAAACTTTAAGAAAACCCACTATATGACAATCTCCTCCCCCCAAGAAGCAAATAAACTTAAGCTTAACTTACGTAATATTGAAGAAAAGAACTACATCAAATACCTAGGTATCTGCATTGACAAAAATCTAAATTGGACTCCCCACATTCAGCACATTAACAGCAAAATATCTAAAAACTTGGGAATCCTTTTCAGATACTACTTTTCCTACTAAGATAAAAACACTTAGCTACCATAAGTTCAAAAAAGAATATAAGCGAATTCTAGTTAACTCTCAAAAGTAACAAATGTAATTTGACTGTCTCACATAACCTGACTGCATAATCGTCCATAGTTGCCATGGCACCAAGCGCACGTTTATTATGTATTTCCAATCATAATATAGCGGTGGTTAGCTCGAAAGCTAAGCTCCTCTGACCACCGTACACTTCTACCCAAGCCATTAATTTTCTTTTTTTTTCTTCTTCTTCTCCTTTATTAGTGTATTCCTACCTTACGATATATAATGTAAATATTTTATAAAGTGTGAATGATAAAATTGAACTGAATTGAATTGAATTGTGGCCTGCCAGCCTACCAGCTTAATAAGCTACAGAGGGTCCAAAATGCTGCCACGTAAGACCGATGCTGTATAATCCGCACCGGTTCCCGGTTAAATTCAAATTTGACCTTAAGATACTACTGTTAACGGAAAAGACTATCACTGGCTTAGCACCTTTTTATCTCTAGGAACGTAATAATCTTAAAGAAGCATACAATTTACTCTCCGATTGTGATGGACTGCTACTAAACCCTGTGAAATCAAGATTTCAACAACGTTAGGAGATCGATCTTTTGCTGCTGCTGCTCCTCAACTATGGAATTCATGGCCCTATGCGATTAGGAGTAGCCCCTCAGTAGCATCTTTTCAAAAGACACTCAAGACATTTTTATTTCAGAAAGCTTTTTTGTAATTTTATGTGCTTTTTAATCTCTTTTTTAGTAGGTTTTATGCAGTTTTTTACCATTTAAGTAAACGAAGTAATTTTTATAGTTTTAGTGTTGACATAATTGTTTTAACTCTTTTTGGTAGGTTCATTCACTTTGTGTATTTTATGCAGTCCTAGTAATTTTTTTTCAATATTTTTATTTTTAAGCGCTGATGAAAATAGCAATATATATCGGCGCTGTATAAGTTTTACTATTATTATTATTATTATTATTATTATTATTATTATTATTATTATTATTATTATTATTATTATTTCCATTCCTTGTAGACTCAGGCAGGATGTTCGGCCTGGTTTATAGTCCTTGGAAGCAGGTTACAACAATTCACCACGGCTCCCAGGTCTCTCTTTTCCTTCTTCGTACAGGGACAGTACTTTCCTTAGTATCTTTGCTTTCCCCAACAATGCTGTTTTCTGGATAACTTCCAATCTCACGTTCACGCCGATTCTCTTCATGTACTCCTTAAAGTTGAAGCGAATCGGCGTGAACGTTATCCAGCAAACAGCATTGTTGGGGACAGCAAAGATACTAAGGAAAGTACTGTCCCTATTATTATCATTATCATTATCATTATCATTATCATTATCGTTATCGTTATCGTTATCGTTATCGTTATCTTTATCTTTATCGTTATCGTTATCGTTATCGTTATCGTTATCGTTATCATTATCATTATTATTGTTATTATTAACGATGTCAAGTGGAAAGTTTATATAATATACAACTATCCCCTGAAGGGAAGGTGATCAGAACAGTAAGGTGGGATATACCTAGACGCGAGGTGTCGAGGTATATATCTAGCGCTATGAACCGACCCTAAGTGGGATAGTTGTTTTAGTATTTACCAAATCAGTTGGATAAAAATCACTTAGTTCGAGTTTGTTGACGTTTCAATTTACAATGT
>OZ037781.1:8043403-8075903 GCA_964035525.1 Porites cylindrica | reverse complement strand
ACAGTATAAAATCCGTACTAGAATATTGCTGGCCCAATTTCCACCATAGCCTACCCGACTGTCTAAGCGATCGTGTACGAAAAAGAGCGATCTCCATAATAGCGCCTGATAAATCATACAAACACTGTTTACTCAGTTTTGGTCTCAGCACTTTAGATGATAGGCGTATAACGATCAGTTTATTTAGCTGTTTAATAGTATATCCTGGGATCAGCACAATTTGCTTGCTTGCTTTCCTCGAACCACCAAGGCTACTACAATACCAGACACGAGATAGTTTACGACTTGCACCGCTTTCGCACGAACTGCAGCAAAAATTCGTTCAAACCAGCCATGTGTGGTCGTCCAAACATGTTATTATAATGTAAGATTAAGTGTTATTACGTTATTTTTCCTTTCTTTTTCAGTTCTTCATTATCATTATTCCTAATTAACAAAATTTTACCATTATTTTATACCTTTTATTGTATTGTAAATAATTAAACAATTCAGCCTTCCGCCGGCTGCGATTTGATTATTTTATTATCTATGATCTATTTTTACTGGGAGAAGTAACGCCTTCAGTGGATTGATCAGATGTACTAAACTTCGATCAAGCTGGATTGAGTCACCGCAAGATTGAGGATAACATCTTCTTCGCTCTAAATAATTCTTCACATCCTACTCAGCCTCATTCAGTAATTTCTAATTATGACAACGATCACTTCGTCGATCCAAGTCTTGACTTCAAACTCTTATTTGTACATTTGGAAATATCACTCTTGGATTCTACTCAGGGACTCAAACGCATGACCGCGAGACAAAATAATACTGAATTAATAGCCTTAACATTAAGGCGATCCAAGTCTTTACTGAAGTATAATCACCTGTACAGTTAACTCCGTTCCCCGAATACCCTGGCTTGCAATTACACTCGAAAGATCCTTCAGTGTTATTGCAGACTGCATTAGCGTCACAGTTGTGCTCTCCTGTTATACACTCGTTTACGTCTGCAAATCAGATGCAGGACTGAATCATCAAAACTGATTTACTTAACCTTTTATTTTCTAGGATTGGGTACGATCAGAAGAGAGAGGGAGCGAGAGATTTCTGGCTATACTGAAAAGCAAAAACATTTTTGCTATATATGGAGCAGGTGAGAAATTCAGAAATGACATCAAATGTATAGATAGAGGATTCGCGAGACCTAAGGAAGCAAGATATTAGAGAATACAGAATGACTTCCTCTCTAAAGAAAAATGGCCAACAGAATGAGGGATAAAAAGGGCACGTTTCCGCTCATACTCTAAAGACGGAATTGTGTACATTGGTCTGATGTAATTAAATGTAGTAAGCTTAAGCTCACCCAGCGTGAATGCGTGTTCGGACATGACAATCTTCCATGGGCACAATATAATAATACATAAAAAAAACTTAAATATCTCAAGGATGTATAAGGCTAAAATTGCATACAGATACTGTAAATCACAAACTTTTATAATGCAAGAGCATTTCCATACTTTGTCAGCTTAAACTGAAAAACAAACTGTAGCTCTAGGGACTAAGCTGCATACTACCTTGTGGCTGAACTTGGCTCTAATGCGAGATAAATGGAGTTTATTAGAAAAAGATTCATTATAAAGAAGACCGAGGTATTGTTTTCACCTGTGCAGTTAACTCCATCCCCAGAATACCCTGGCTTGCAGGTGCACACAAAGTATCCTTTAGCGTTTGTGCAATTAGCGTTTGCATGACAGTTGTGCTTTCCTGCTTCACACTCATTTATATCTGCAAAAAAGAGATCAGGCACTGAATGATTAAAACTTATTTCCTTTTTCTTTCACAGCAATTAGTGTGGCCTATCATAATGGCCATTTCATGCGATCAATTTTCATTTCAAAACGAGGTCAATCCTCAAACCTTTCTCCTTTGAAATTTATTTTCATATCAAAAGGCTTCGCACTTCGCCTTGTTTTAAGACAGAAGCTCGAGTCAACTCGAAAATGGCCTATTAGAATTACAATATACCTGACTTATTAAAGGAACTTAATGCTCTGCGATCAGTACTAGTAAAAGGTATTATGGAAACTAACGCGACTTAAATTAAGGCGAATTTAGTGAAAAACCACTTTGGAACAGAGGAAATTGATTTGAAAGATACGTGGCTGCGAAATATCTGAGTGTTTCAATTAAGGGATTTGAAGTCTTACCTGTACATGTATTTTCTCCGTTTTTAGAATAACCTTCCCAGCAAGCACATCCGAAGGATCCTATAGTGTTATAGCACGCTGAAATACTGACGTCACAGTTGTGTTTTCCTGTGTTACACTCGTTTATGTCTGGAAATCAAAATTTAATGCCGAATTATCAAAATGAATCAGTTCTGTTTCATTTTTATATATATTGAATGAGAGATAGCAATGCAATGCTTTCGAGACTGGTAGATAGTCCACGAATGAATAAATCAGTTTTTAAAATAAGGCAATTGCAGGGAACACTAATTCAATTGATGGCACTTACAACAACAGTAAAATGGCAGATAAAATCAGAGACAAATGGTTATTCAAAGTTTTAAAAGTGGCAAGTTATGTTATTTATGACGAATGATCCCGCTAAGAATAAGAAATAACTATTTGACGGCACGAAATACCACAGAACCTAGGTGTTAGGTCAGGGGCTATAGCTAGTTCATATTACGTTCTTTCTTTTCCAATATTTTCTCCAGTTCCTCAATTTTTCAGTGATTCAATTCTGCACATGTCCGTTTTTTTCTTTTCTTTTCTTTGTTTATTTGTTTTTTTTTTTTTTACATTGTTTTCTACTTGTGCCTCCATGAAAGAAACTCTTAAATATTCTTAATTAATTTATAATGCCTCCTAGCTAGATTAGCTTTTAAGCTTAAGGACGCTTGTACCTTACATAAGTAGTCTCGTCTTTTGCTAATGTCTTTTTTTCTGTGTGGTATAAATAAAGTTCTTGTCTTCTCTTGTCTTTTCCATACCGGGAATATAAAAGGCTACGTATAAATATCGCGTGTACGTCATCTCGGCTTCTGAAACAACCTTTCTTAGGTTTTCTTAATTTTTTTGTTTATTTTAGGAGCGACCTATTTCGATTAACTTGTAAAGTCCCGTAGAAACGTCTTTGAGCTTGAGGCTTGGTTCCTTTCCAGATTTCCCGCCCGCACTTTTTCCCTTCGTGGATTTTTGGAAAGGTTTTCTTTTCTGGCCTCTGTCTGACCGCATTTATTTATGTTGGCAGCTCAGATCTGCCAGGTTTTTGAATTTTATAATTTCTTCGTATTTTTTTTTTTGTACGGTTAGCGCTGTTTTTCACCTGTTCCTTATCTTATGTATTTAGTCTCAATGTATGCTTAGAACAGCTGTCTCGGGACGGCTCTTAAGGTGGCCCGAACCTATTTATATGCGTGTTGGTTATGTTTTGAATCGTGCTTTTCGGTAGGAAAAATTTAACCGATTTCTATGATTTTTGGCATCCTTAATAAAGAATAGTAGAACTTTAAGAAACTGTCATTTATTTTCTTGTAGGTATAAAAACCTTTGAGACATCGGCATGCGTTTAAAACCGTAATTTTTACAAAAAATGTCTATAACTTTGAAACCCTAAGACAGATTTTTCTCTAACTTCAGCAAATAAACCTCAGAGCTCTCTAGTTTTATATCTGCAATTTTGAAGTCAATCGTGACCGTAGAACTCGCTTCACAAATACCTGGTTAAATTTAGTCTTAAAATGCAAAGCTAACACATTTATGAAAGTTGACGCACAAATAGAGGAAAGCTGCCGACGGACTATCTCCTATACCTGCAATGATATTCTCGCCCAAAAGTTTAGCTGCAAGAAACTGAGTAATCAGAAACCTACGGCGAATACAGTTCGCAATACAAGAAGAACAACTTTATGCTGAACACGGAGCAAGATTAAAGAACTTTCATTCATCAAACTTACTTTGTATTTTACCCTCTCTTTTCGAAACCTATCTTAACAAGGCAAAATATAGCGTCTACGAAAAACACTTAAAAGTTTTTAGCGTCGCAGGTTTCCGTTGTGAGGAGAAATAAAGCCACCAACTCCAGCACTTCTAACCGTCCACATTTCAGCTGCACTGAAATCCCTTCCACATGGTAATTTATTCAAGCTTTTTAGACTTGACATCGCATTCGCACGGGAAGTTTGCCGCTTGGGGATAAAGATCAAGAAAATATGACAATCGTCTTATTCTTTTCATTATCCCCAGTGGCAAACTGCCCGTGCGAATGTGATGGCAAATCTTACAAGCTTAGATAAATTACCTAATATATGGGCTTTCGTTGCAGCTCAAAATGGATCGCTTGAAGTACTGGAGTTGGTGGCTCTATTTCTCCTCAAGACGGGTACCTTCGGTACTAAAAACTGGTAACTAGATTTTCGTAGATGCTATATCCTGCTTTATTGAGATTTTTTCTAAAAGAGAAGGACAAATACATAGTAACTTTGATAAACAGATGTTCGTTCATCTTGCCTGCATTCAGCTTAAAGTTGTTCTTCTTGTATTGCGAACTGTATTCGACGTAGGTTTCTGATCACTCAGTTTCTTGCAACTGAAGCTTTGGGCAACAATACCCTCGCAGATAGGAAATAGTCCGTCGGCAGTTTTCCCCTATTTGTGAGTCAAATTTCACAAATGTGTTAGCATTGTATTTTAAGATAAAAATTTGACCAGGTATTTGTGCAGCGAGTCCTACGGTCACGATTGACTTCAAAATTGCAGATACAAAACTAGAGAGAGCTCTGAGGCTTATTTGCTGAAGTTAGAGAAAAATCTGTCTAAGGGTTTGAATTCGAAGTTATTCACATTTTTTGTAATTATACGGTTTTAAACATATGCCCATATCTCAAAGGTTTTTACACCTACAATAAAATAAATAACAGTTTCTGAAAGTTCGACCATTCTTTATTAAGGATGCCAAAAATCATCAAATCGGTTAAGTTTTTGCTGCCAAAAAACTCGATTTCAAAACCTAACCAACCCGCATATAAATAGGTTCGGGCCACCTTAAGTGGCGACATAAGTCAATGATTGACGCAGTCCTGAATTGGCAATACTACAGACCCCCGGCCTCAATCGTAATAAACACGTCTTTACCTTAAATGCTGCGCCCTAACCGTTTCTAACAGCCTAGCTGGCTATTGGCCTTCGTGCCTTGTTAGGTACATTAGTGAAGATGATCTCGTTATATCAAAGATGATCCAGTTATTATTATTACTTTTTGTGAAATTAAGAATACAAATGTTGCCTTTTTTCTGTATTAACATACGTACATTGCAGCATTGGCTTTAAATATACTTCTTTTGGCGGTTAAAATTATTTCCGTTGCTATTGATTTCTGTGGGAAAGTTGGAGGTCACAACTTTACACGTACCAAGGCCAAAACTCTTTTCGTAGATACAACCTGTGAAATACCACTGACTGAATATGAAAACAAGTTTCTACCTTTCCATTTGGCTGCATTATTTTTGGCATGGAATAGCATATGACTTAAGATAAAATCCTGTTCGTTTCAGCTCCATATTATGTTACCTGCACAGTTGACGCCATCCCCAGTATATCCTGGTTTGCAAGTACACGTGAAGGAAAGCTTGGTGTTGGTGCAATATGCGTCATCGTGGCAGTTATGTAGTCCTGCTTTACACTCGTCTACAAATCAGCAAGAAAAAGTTAGTTAAGAATTTCCTTGACGTAGACGTTTTCTCCTGTAAGCACAAACAACTGATATTATGATCTCTTGATTAAAATTCATTGAGAAAACGTTGGTATCAATACTCCAAACAAAAAAATGTTGCATTTAAAGGCCTGTTATCGTATGGTGTTGCTGGTCTACGTGGTTGCTATACAAGCGAAATTTGACCTTTGCTAATTAGTATTTCGAGCGCTTTTGGACTGCCGCAGTCAGCGCTGGATAATTTTTCGTGCCACGAGTGGTATTGTCTCTTTTTCTTTTACGCCCTGAACGTTTAGTCTGAGCTCCGCTGTTACTAGTCGGCAAGTTTCACTTTCATAGCTAAGTTTTGCCTTTATTCACGTTAAGCGAGAAATAAAACATGTTTTCTCCTGTTTGCGAGCACCCGAAATAGTTCATGAGCCAAGAACCCAACAAATGTAACTAGGTAGCACCCTTAAAATTCAAAGCTAAGGGTGTGCAGTGCTAAATTGTAATCAGTCTGTGTTCAGACATGAAACTTGAACATCAACTAGAAAATTGGGGGTTTTGTGGGGGAATGGGCTAAGAAAAATTTAACTTAAAAAAATGGGTCAAAGTATAAAGACTCAGAAGCAACCATTGCCATGGCAACTCACCACTAACTTCTAAAGATAGAAGGGCCGGCGTATTCGATTGGGAAATCTGGACTTGGATTTTCGAAATTCGGATCGAACGACGCAAAATCTGAAAACGGATTTCAACGCATATAAGCCTGTCATTGGTTTTCCTTTCTTTCCTTCTTTTGAATTTTTTTAATTTTTAATTTTAATTTTTTTTTCAGGCAGGGGGGTGGGGGGGGGGGGGGGGCTGTGGAGATCGGGGATACCATAAAAGATATGAACTGTTTTGAGAGAACAGTTGTCTCGCACGCGCACGCATAACAAGCAGAAAAAAAAATATTGTCCACGAGAACAGTTTTACAAGTCTTTTTTCGCTTTTCCAACTAGAACGGTATAAAGTCATGATTTGGTGAAAGATTTCTGGGGGGGTGAGGGTGAAATCCGTTTTGCATTTCGCGTTTGATTGCCAAATCTAAAATCCAGACTTTAATCTCAAATCCGGATTTCCCATGCAATCAAACGCACCTTAAATTTCAATTGTCGCCATGAATTGAAAAAGTTTGATCGAATTGAAAGAAGTTAATAACTTGAGAGAAAGGCTTCGAATTTGCATAATTATAGTTTCATTATTTAAGGGAAAAATTTCTCGTCATCCACAACCATTTAATATAAGCCCCCAATTTTTCCAATAACGTTCCTTCCTTAAGTCTCATGTTTGGTAACAGACTGATCACAATTTAGCACACCCTAATTTTTCGTTTAATACACAGGCAACGAAACAATTTTCCATAAGGGGTTGCTACAAATATTGTATTTTTACCCACTTCTTACAAAATGGCTAATGGACCTGAAATAGTTTAGCTAAAATGATACCATTAAATTCCAAGTCGGAAAATTTTGTGCGTTTTTAGAAAAAAAAAAAAACTAGCATAAACGTTTTTGGGAGTTTTCTTGTTTGCTCTTTTATTCTATACATATCTAGTCCAACTTATAGCCTTTCGGAATTGTGGCGATTTAGCTTTTATTTAGAGAAGTGGCGAATAGCGAAATTGGCAGTGGATCTTTGCCCAAAATGTTTGTCTATAACTCTCAGAACCCTCACAAGATTAGTCAGGATTTCGATAATAAGGTAGCAGTGTCTCAACTCTTTTTAAATTCCGCCGTCTGATAAGCGCAGTCAGCCAGAGCACCGGTCTGCTGAGTGAGAAGTTGCGGGTTCAAACCCCGGCCGGACCAACACCGGACAGAGTATTGGACGTGGCCAACCTTTCCTCAGCAGGGTGGGTTATTTCCTTCAGGAGTCACAATGGCTACCTGTAGATAGTGTATTTGCAGCATAAAGGCTAAATGGGTTAAGGGTAAGTGGCTTTAGAAATGTAAAATCTGCACTGTTCCATATAGAACACTCCCAACTGTCCCAGCGGGTTAAACTATTCAAAAGGGCGTGCAATTCGCGCGGAAGGACTTGCTCATCCAAGGTTTTTGAATAAGCTCATTTATTTTGTATTTTTTTAACTTACCTAGGCACGTCATTTCAATTTCTCTGGCGATTTCTTCCATTAGTTCTCTGTTCCTTTCCCGCTCTTTAATAAACTCCTCTTCTTCTTTATTCATCGGAACGGGACAAACTGGAAAGCAGCAACACATATGAACAAAAAATTTCAATCTGTATGCTAACGACATTTTATCAACTTTGCAAAACAATAATAAATATAACAGTTATTATAGTTGTAATAAATTATTATTTAATAGTAAATAGTAATAAATAATAGAAAATGACGATAAAGTACTATTACTACTAATAATTTAATAATAATAACGATAACGATAATGATAATGATAATGACAATGAAGATAATGATAATAATGATATAATAATAATAATAATAATAATAATACAGTCAATTTTTTCTAAGGAAGATACCTTCTGGTCCCGTCCCGACTCTCCGTCTATTAAAGGGACTGAAAGGTGGAATCAATTCTCATTGTACAATCACACGTGGTTCATACACATGCCAACGTTCACGGCGTCTACTGAACAGCAACAGTAACGCTAAACTAAGTCCAGTTTCCCTTGAGTTTCACCCCACTTTCCAATCATCTTTACACGGTTAACTCGAACTCGGATAACTGGAATTTCCTGCTAACTCGAACTAAATTTCCTTTCCCTTGATTAAAACTGTAATCGTAACATGGCAACATAATTTTTTCAATCGACCCCGATAACTCGAACCCTCGCTAGCTCGAACTGTGTTTCGTTTCCCTTCAGAATTCGAGTTACCGGGCTTCTATTGTACATAGGTTACAATGGTTTGTTTTTGATGTCACTGTCTGAAGTTCCCATAAGGCTCAAACAGTTCAGCTAGAAGACCGAGAACATAGCTGTTTTACAGGTTAAGAGGTTATCTTCATTTGCCGTTTAAAAGATACGCGCTGTAAGAAGACGCGTATTATATTTGGGTATGTAATTTGCTTACCCTAATTGCAATTTGTACTGTCATGTAGTGCACCTACATTTCCGTTTTGCGGCATTTTTCGCTACCTTCTCAATTGTCCGTTGATGGTTTCAAAAGTGTCGGTTGTCCGTCTTTGAGAGGTTTCCGTCTTATAGAGAGCATAGTTATAGTCAAATGACTGGACAATGACAGGGGCCAACACTAGAGGGTTGTCCGTCTAAAGAGGTGTTTGTTAAGGGAGAGTTGACTGTATAGCAAATTTATTTCAAATCCATTAGAGAAGAAAACAACAGCGCAAAGCAATTCATGAACGGACACTGAACGAACGAAATCTTGCCATATGTTGATCGCGCATTTTTGAAGAGTAAAATTAAAAAAATAATAATAAAACAAATATAATAACATTATATTTGTTTTAATAGAAGTTGTTATTTGTTTTATTAGACGTTCAAAAATTTTGCATCAGTAAATTGTCTTCAATTTCTCTTATGATGACTGCTTACTCCAAGGAAAAATTGAAAACAATTCTCATGCAAATTTTATGGTCGATGTAAAAATTATGGTGAATAAATCCTCGGAATAATGTTTTAGGGAAACTGTAAGAATGAAAATTTTAAGTGGCTTTCTGTACATGAAGCAGAGACAGGACATTTGACAGGGTGCTGAAATAAAATGGCGACAATCCGCAGGTGGGCAATTAAATTTGTTAGTGATGTCGTAGTTGTTAGATGTTACCTCCATGATTTACATCTTCCTCTGTTATCATCGCGACTGGGAACATGATAACGAAAATAATGATTAATGTTTTCATGCCTGCCATCTTCCAATCTGTTGAAAACAAAATAATCATTGTTCATAGCATGTCACTCAGAATTTATTTCGTGGGTGTTAAAGAGTTAGGCTCGCAAAGTTTAATAACCACGAGTTAGCGGGAGGGGAGGAAGGAGGTACCCTGGAAAATAGGCTTTGATAGACTGTGCTCGCAAAAGTAGCATGATATGCTACTTGCAGTGCTCGTATATTTCTAAAATTATGCCAATAATTCTGCTAGTTTTTGTAAATTAAGCTCGTTTTAGCAAACAAAATGCAGAAATTATGTCTCTCCCTTTTTACTTTAAATTTGTTTAAAAAAACACTTCAATGTTTCATGTACAAGTAAATGGCAAACTCATTTACCCTCAAGAAACTTTAAGAGTCCTTAATTCATTGTCTGACAAGTATAAATACTCAAACAATAATCAACCAACACGCGGAGGCCACCCCAGGTAACCGAGCTTGTTATGTGCGCGAATGGGGCAATAAACAGACAAATAAATGATTTCGTTACTCAAATTTGCCCGTAACACAGATCTCGGACCAAAAACATTGGTTGCATGTTCAATAAATGACAATTCAGTTTGTACTGCAAAATTATAACAAAATGATGAAAATTATACTCGTAGTGACTAATTGTGCCAAAATTATGCTAGTGCAATCTATAAAAACCTACTGCAAAATGCCGGTGATGCCACGATGCGTAATTCCTTAAATCCCTCACCCCATTTCCCATATATACATTACCCTGGTGAGGGTAAAAACTGGGGATAAAATCTCTCTCCTATTTGCATACAATAACTTTTTCAACTTAATTATTCTTGCAGCTATTGTACATAATTGTATGATCCTATCAGAAACTTCAATAGAGGAGTTCCGCCGGAGACGGAGACAGATTATTATAAAGAAGTACCCCAGGGAATTATATAGTCCGTTCGCAGATCACCCTGGCGTTTATTTGATCAAACAAAGTCAATTTTAAAAAGCCTGTTCAAGCTTTCTGGGTGACCGCGGAGACCGGAATTAGAACAAAAAAAAGAAATAGAAAAATAGAAGCGAATTAAACTGCAGTCTTAAAAATACTTCTTTACACTATATCTTTCAAGAAGTTTTTTTTTATTTTTGCAGTTTTGTAAGTCGTGAATACCACATAAAATTTTCAATATATTTCCCGAGAAAACATGGATAAAATGAAATTTGAATTTGTTCTATGACATGGTTGTTTTCCCTTCAAAACAATGCATTTTTTTTTCAGAGAAAGATCCAAGCAGCATTTTGCTCAGTTGTTTAACTTTGATTCTAGTTCAAGTTTCAGAAATATTTCAATCAATAAAAAAAATTTCTTATTACATAAAATATATCTTCGTTTTGGGGAGAAAATAATTATAATATAGGTAAATAAACAAATCATAGAGTAAATAAATAAAGAATGGACCGGTCGAAACCGACCAGAGAATAGAGAAACTCATGGCCATCAAGGTTAACATAAATACTAGTTATAAATTATCTACATCATGGGTCCGAGTATGTGTTCATGAAAAAATAAGTCTCTCGTTAGGCGAAGGGCAAGTCTGCTAAGCTTGCGTCTTGTCGCTATGATCAGTCGGTGTTCTTCTGTGTCCAGTAGTGTCAATGCAACACCCGATATTTTTCGTTCTTTTTTATTTATAAAGCAAATGTCGCTGATGGAGAAAATTTTTGCATTTTTCTGCCGGTCAAGAATTGTAAAAAAACATCACTTTCTAGTGAACGCAATCCAATCACTCTAGCTGAAATCATTATCAAAACCGCGCAAGACAGTAAAGCAGAAATAGGAAATTCTGAATGGACAAGGTGATTGATACATCGAAGTGCTTCTATAAACCAGCGTGGCGTGAGCGATGAACAAGCTAACCACTGTAAAAGGAAGTCAAGTTCGTGTATGCGACGACTGTCAAAATACAAACAGAAGCTGTTCATGCATTGACGTGAAACATAAAGTAAAAGACTTTATTGAATTAATAAAAAATACAAAATGAAGAAATACTGAAATGAAAAACAATGTTAAATGTTTCTTTTCAGACGACATCTGCTATTTATAGATTGAATATCTTCAGCTCCGGTGAATTAAGGAATGGGTCTTCGTTACATGCGGGGTTTTATGACTTGATCTTGTTTTTTCTAGTATATTCCTTTATTTTAATCTTAGACCGCTGTGTTTAAGACCAGAGCCACTTTGGACCTTAAACACTCCCTTTTTTTAGATCACGTGACCAGCCACGCCCATAATTATGCAAAATTTGGACTTTGCAGATTACACCAGTTTACTGAATGTGACCACAATCGTTTTTCCTTCCATAATATTTCATTTACAGTCAGATAAGCTAAATAAATCGGGGATTTGTGAAATGATCCATTCCTTCGTAATTATTAGATATTTTTCTCTCGTCCCAGTCTCCCTCTCAACAAGAAACGTTATAGTTTACAAAACGTAGATAATTTAAGAAAACCCCGATTAATTCCATAAAATTTGTGTCAATAGTCATTGACAAAAAGTGAATTAAATTACAAGTGTTACTTATAAAGTGGTGTAAATTTGGATTGAAATAAAAAGTCAAAAATGGGTGTGACAAGTCACGTGACACAGGTAATACATTAGTAATAGAGAGAAATGAATGCTTATGGGGAGTAGATATTGAATTTGAAATATTAATGCGAAAGGTAAAATCCCCACTAAAACAGACCACCCCCCTCCAAATTTGCAGTGCCCCATTCCTTAATTCACCGGAGAGAACGTGACGAGAAATATGCAGTTGAAGACGGGAACTTAACATCGATTAACTGTAACGGTAAGCATGTTTTAGCTATCTTTTTAAACTAGAAATTATTTTGAATAAATAATAAAAATATGATTGGATATGGATAGATCTTTCAACCGCTGGAACTAAGGAAGGGAGGAAGGATGGAAGGAGAGAGGGATTCGTGGATGAGACGACAACAGACGCGCGCTCTTTACAATATATTATAACATGTATTTAACACATGAATATTTTACATACACTGAAAGTGATGCCGAAATAAACAGGAATATTGCACTCTCGCTGGTCATGATCATAGTAAGAACATCACGAAATAACTAAGAAATAACGTAGGAAAAATCACCTCTCAATTCCATATTATTCTTATTATTTAAAAGTTTTATTTTCTTACCTCAAAATTTTCAGCTCTTCTGATCAGTTGTACGTCTCCTAACTTTTTGTGGCTAAAAGAGTTCTGACTGCTCTTCGCTTCTTCAATTGTCTGAGTTGTTTTCCTGTATAGATCCAAATACGCCCAGCAATTAAAACTCAAACAAGATTTAACGCAGGATATGTTTCGATATATTTTCAGGAGGAACAGTGGAGGACCCTTCTCCCCCAAAAAAATCAAATTCAAACGCAAAAAAGACAATTTTTTGTCACCTGAGGTGCCGGCTTATCGGGCTGACAAATAAAAATGTTTGACCAAAAACAGCCGGCATGATCTCATTTTAATTATCGACGTTAGCTGCCCATTTCAAAACGCCATCGATCGTTTTGTAATTAATGCTTCATTTTTCCGGTTTTGTCCTAATGGGCATAAATTGACAAATTCCGCCATCTGGTCGCAAAGAGACAAATGCATTTTGTTTTTACAAATATAGTTTATTAACCATATGATTGATGTGTCATGGTCATTTTAAGGAAGAAGCGATACCGAGATGAATTTACTTTTCTTTCTTCCGTAATTTTTAATTCCTTCTGTGGTAACGACAAGTTTCTGTTATTACTTAAAATAGTTGTAGGAAACTTAGATTAAGCAAGGAATCCTACGCAAGTTCTCCCTTTGGCGCTGCCGCATATAGTCTATAAGATAACTAACTGGACTGTTTAAATCCTTCAGACTCGAATTTAAGGACATCTAAGGGCAAATAGAAATCTAGGAGTTCGAGTTCCGACGAAAGCAAGTAAAAACTCACGCTTTTATCCAGTAGAAAAAAGATCTTCGCTTTCAGGATAAGTTAAACTGTGTAATATAATAACCCTTGTCACAGAAACATTTTATTGACGAGATATGATAATCACTCACTCAATAAACGCTGAGGTTGGAAGCAACACCCTTGGGTCTGTCTTCAGGGCTTATAAACTTCCAAGTATATCCATATGAAATAAAGTAAGAAGCCTCAGATTTATTAATAAAGAGTCATATAGACTTATACAGTCGCAAACTTCCGAGGGAGTGGTCTGAAAGCTGGGCGCTCACACTGTTCAGAGATGTCACAATCCAAAAACCGGAAGTGATTTTGATTGGATGATTGTCAAAACATTCGTATAAATTATACGAGTTATTATTAAATATTTTAGCAGGACTGTAGTTTGATATTCAGCGGATCGCATGCTTGCGTGGAGTGAGTGTAGATTGCAAATTTTTTGTCAATCTTAGTGGAATTCTGTTCATTTGGAGTGATTTTATCAAACTGTAACCCTAAAATAAAATGTTCAATTCCATCGCTAAACTTTTTTATATGACTTCTTTTCTTCTTCAGATGCGAAAAACAGAAGAAATTGACCGATGATAAAGGATATTTTGAAGAGCAAAATATTTCTAAGATATATGACGACATATAAGTCGGTGTCCAATTTTGGCCTGTTTAAGTAACTTTCTATTTTCATTAACATTCACGTCATTGAATGAAGTGCACATCATTCTCTTTTAATAGCCACAGGATAAAATAAATTCCTTTTGTCTCAAAAAATGCCATGCCGCTAACAAACGTTTAAAGTCCTATGAAAATGTGAGCGAAATTCTTCCTTTTTAATATAGGGAAGAACAGTTTGCGCGAATGCAAGGTGTTTGTAGAAGTCCGATAAAGCATTACTCACTCGAAGGATAATTGGATTCTTATCAGGTACTAGCAATCGTTCGATGGTATATAAAGAATATCTGTTCTATTTGACTTCATTAAACACACATCTTGGTACATCTTTTTAATTCAGTGACCTCATGGTAAGGAAAAATACACTTAAATTGTGAGAAAAAGATAGTGAACGCTTTTCTGAACGTGATCTCACAACCTGTAAACTCCAACTCGTGTTGCGACTTCGCTTACTTAACAACTCAAACCTAACTTCTCACAATGCTAATTCACTGGTGACCAGTGACTTGCCTAGGCATAAAAGTAGAAACAAAATACTAACTACAGTACACAGCGTTATTTGGCCTTACGAAGTCAACTCGCAATTTCCACCACCAACTTTAGCACAAAACCCTTCGGCGACTTTAATAAAGACTTGAATTAAAATCCAACTCATAAATCCAGCATATCTACAACTCGCTAGTTTGGGTATTAATGGTATTAAGCATTTCTGGGGGAAAGGGGTAGAGTGAAGCAAAAAGGTACTTTAACTGTTTGTCTCCCGTAACAGATAAATATGTTCACATACGGCGCAGTGGTGTCGATAACGCCGTTCATGATCAAAGTATAAAGATAATCAAATGGCTACGAAATATTGTAAGTAAAAAACATCTCTATCTTTCATTTATGGTAAAGCGTTTTATACTTTACGTACCTCAGTTTTCAGCTGTTTTGATCCGCTGTATTTACCAACTTTTGGTGAATAAGGTTCTGACGATCAATGAGGATGTTTTATACTTGAACGGTGTTGCTTAATGACGCAAATACCTGCAGCAATTTTAAGTCAAAGGTAATGTTCAAAGTGTAGGATATGTTTCAATGCATTTTTAGGAAGATCCCAAATTAGAGCAATTAGAAGGACAATTGTTAAGACAATTGTTTGTCAGAACGGTGGCGCCAGTTTATTGCTTATTGATAAAAATGTTTGACCAACTGAAAGACAGCAGGCATGAGCTCATTTTTATTGCTGACGTTTGCTGGCTATTTCAGATCAACGCCGTCATATTTATTTCCGGTCTTATCCTAATGGGCATAAATGAAACAAATTTCTTCATCTGGTCGCAAAGAGACAAATGCATTTGTTTCAACCCTCGGACGTACAAGTGGGGGGGGGGGGGGGGTGCCTCCTCCGATCCCTCTGAGGTTTTTTTAGTTTTTTCCTAGACGATAAACATCAGCACCTGACGTTTTCAATAGCTTTTCTTTTTTCCCTCGCACGCATTTTGAGACAAGTCTAGCGATGGTCAGTTACTATAGATACGAGATATGATGTCATAAGTAGCAGATGGTAAAGCCATTTTTGAGTGAAAATGCATGTTCTTTCAACTTCTCTCAACAATAACATTAAAGATTGTGGATAAGATGATGCAAAGAGGTTATTTATGTGTTATTTTATATGTCACGCACAAAAAAATACCATTTCTTGGGGTTTTAAGCTGATTTTTAATAGTTGGTAAAATCTAAGAGGATGGCCAAGATGGCGACCGTTATTGGTGACGTCACAGGCCTCCAGTAGCGCTACCACTTATAAAATACACCTCATCTTGATCAAAGGCTTTCCACTTGAGGCAGAATCGTTTCGAAATACTGCGACATATCAAAAACTCTAGGGAGGGGTCCCATCAATCCCCCCTCCCTTGTACTACGGTGGGGGTATGAATTTGCGTGCATGTCCGAGGGTTAACAAACATAGGTTATTAACCCTATGATTGATGTGTCTTGGTTATTTAAACGGCGACCCGATACAGAAATAAATTTACAGTACTTTATTACGGTCTATACAAGATGGCTAATAGGGCTATATAAATCCTTCAGACTCAAATTTAAGGACATATAAGGGCAAATAGAAATTCGAGTTCCGACAAAAGCAGCCACAAACTCACTCGTTGACCCAATCGACCTCACATTGCAAGTTGTGGCAGCAACTCAGTGAATTATTGCGTTGCAAAGTTGATTGACAGTATTGTAAACTAACGCCAGCATCAGTTCTTTAAGCCAGGTAGCCGAAGAGTCCAGCAACGGAGATGAGGATCCTTGCTTTCCGGGTAAGGCAAGAAGTATGATATGTACCCGTTTCACCAAAACATTTTATTGAGGCCACATTTCCCCAACTATTGTATTAATTTTTGTTTCATTAAAATGGTTGAAAGAGTTGTGTAATGCTATCCTGTGGCTCTCTACTTATGTCCAGGATTGAATACTGTCGCAAAAATTTGGTAGCAAATTGTTTTGGCAATTTTGGCAAATAATTTAATGATTTAATGATTTTGTTTTCCTAGCTCGTGATAAAATTAGTCTAGAAAAATATATTTCTTGTACTACTGGTCGAGAAAAAGATTTCAGAACAAAATGGTCTGTTTTTTCGTCTCTTTTAAATACGGTATGAAATTCTGTTTACTTAACTGATTGCGCTCCCATTTAATTTAAGTTACCACTAATGTTTTTATTGTGTTAGGTTTCTTTTTTGTCAGCTTCAAGTTGTAGTTTCCGTTTTGTTGTAGATTGTCTTTTGTGAATATTAACTGTACGTGTGAATGTTCAATAAATATGGTCGGCCATTTGTTTCAAAATTATGACACGATATACGTGCGGTTTTTTCCCACGTATACTTGCAATCATTCCTGCTACACGATATACGTGCGTTTTTTTGTCACGTATACTTGCGTTTTATGCGCACAAAAAAGTCCATATATATGCGTTACAAACAAGCATGTTGTATAAGGGGTCACAGAAAGTCGTCGTGTAAGATGTAACGAATTATACCGTCAGCAAAAAACCCCTTCATGTACGATGGAGCCGAAAAGTAAGTTCAGTTTGAATCAAGCATGGCCGCAGTGGCCGCGTTAATTTCGAGCAAGATTTGGTTCTTATTCATTGCCCTCACAGTAGTGGTGGTTGTTGGCTCCCCGACAAGGGATTTGTTGGAATCTGTGGATCGTCTCTTGAGAGACTGTGTACGCTATTTCACAAATGCTGACCGAAACAACGATCGATTCAGTTAAAAATAAGCGTCCGACGGGCAAAACACGACTCATAAGCTCTTGATAATGTGAAACATGACCTTGAGAGTCTGCTTGAACAGATTGGTTTTTCTTCTTTTCTCTCTTGCGCGCGAATTATCACCTTTTCGCCTCCACGAACACGTGTCTAAGCCTCCCAGTCTAGAAGCTTTTTATTATTTCCCTGGTCATTCTCAACCTCGTCCCCAGGGCTTTTCCCTTAAAAAATGGGTGGGGCAGGAAAAGGCCCTGGCATCGGCTGGTCACGTGTCCCTTCGTACACCCTAAAATCCTGGGTGTAATAAATTAGCGCTATGTGAAAAGCTAAAATTATGCGTAACCTCACAGCGCCCGATCTTGGGTGACCTTTTATATCTCTTGACGATTAACGAAAAGTTTTACAAGATTTCCTTTTTGTCACAGATACTGGCTATGGTTTTTGCTATGGTTTTTGCTTTCCTCCGATTTCTATGAAGGGGACAGCGAGTAACACTTGTAAAACTTCTGTTTATAGAGCGATATAAATGACAAACAAGCTATCGTACATGCATAAAGTTCGTACTGAAAAGTCCGTTTTCGCGACTCTTCTGATATTTTATTTCATTTCTTGCGAAGTGGACCGCCGTACACAGCCTAGTTCTATTCACCTTAACTCTCAGCCATATCATAGCGACACGCGTTGGTTTAGACTTATCTTGTATGACCTGTATATAAAAAAATTCATTGACCTTTGCGATCAAACGACTGGCAACAAAGAAAGACTTAGGTCCATTCAAAAATTGTACATCTCAGGGCTGTAGTTGATTCAAATCGATCAGTCAGTCTTCCCTTTAATGTAAGGAAAATCCTTTGTACTTATCATCGGAAGAATAAAAGATATAAGAGGTCTTCAAATGTTTCAGATCGGCGACCTGTCATCGTTCCTGGCTGGAGGGCTGACTTGCACCCGGCGCGGAGATTTGTTTGTTTCATGGTCGGGTTGTAGAGAAGACCAGGCTCCATAAAGCATTTCGATGAACAATTCTATTTCAATTAAGTTCAATTTGTTTAAATTCACTGCAGATCCTGAATGCAAAGGCCCGCATTTTTGTTTGACATTGGACAAAATCACTTTCCGCTTTATCGTACAGTAATTCGACAGTCACGATGATTCAGTCGAAGCCATGGTTCAGTCGAAGTACTACTCGATAACAGCTTGTCTCAACTCTGAAGCATTTGACATATTTTGTACGGGACAACGTAGAGCCGGTACGGTACGCCCCTTCATAAACTTGAAGCATTTGAATAATACGCAGTTAAATGGATCTTAAGCTTTTCAATCGCACACACGCAAAAATATTGACATAGATCGCGATGTTATTATTTTCCATTGTTGCTCCGTTCGACGTCTGCCAGCGCAAAACCAGCGGGTTGCATATAAATTAGCTTCTCAGGAATATTTAGGCTGTACACGTGACCAGCCGATGCCAGGGCCTTTTCCCGTCCCACCCATTTTTTAAGGGAAAAGCCCTGGGGACGAGGTTGGGTCATTCTCACTGACTTTAATAGCCTTCCGCCTGCCTCTCTTTCCTTAGTGCTCCTCCACTTTAATTGTGATTTTCATGGTTATCTAACTCGTTCTCGTTCAACTTGCATAAAATGTCCCTCAGGTATCAATTTGCTATTAGTTCTCAGCCCCGATTATTTGGAAGGATAGTTTATTTATAACTTCAGTTTGGCGTTTTTTTGGAGCCAATGGCAAATCAGTATTTTTGATTATAACCGACGAGGAACTGCATTCTTGCAGAATTCATAACATTCGCATAGACACAACAGTAAATTCCTACGAAGGAATAACAAGACATCGCGCTTTTGTTTAAAGACTCACTGATTTCAAAAAAAATTAAATCGGACTGCATCAGGTTATCAGCGGTGAGAATGATCTTGACTCACGCAAAGCATAATTCTCCATACTTGGCCGGTAGCTTTAGTTTAAACTACCGTGTTCAACTCAAATCTGAAGATCTCAGTCACTATCCGTGAAAACTCAAAATCCTTGAAACAACACTTATGAGCTGGGCCCAGCGTCATACTGACATAGCAGCCCGGGAGGGGCGAGGGGGGGACGGTACTCAACAAATTCTCATACGGCGGAGGCCCACCCCTTAACCTTTTATATACCATTTTTCATGATTTCGTATACCTTCTATTGACAAATGATACTCCTATCACATATCTTGCTTAGAACATTGTATCCCTTTTAGCTGCTGGAAACCCGCACTGTCATAAAATAGGAATCAGTCACAAATGTAGAACGCTTTCTCGACAGGTAAGGGGTTGGACCTCGGGGTGAAGCCTCCCCGTACAAATATTTGTTAAGTACCTCTCCGGGATTTCGGGCGGAGCCTTCCCGTATAGGCCATCATAGGGAGTACCCTCTCCCCTGGCATAGCAAGAAATAATCACATTCCCCCGGACAAAGAAACTTACATGCATGCATCTAGTTATTCCGCAGATCCAGGATTTATGGAGAAAACCATAGAAACTAAAATCTTTATTTAGCCGTAATACTAAATTAAAGCTTTAGGCTTAAACAGAGGTCAAAGAATATTAAAACACTTTACAACTGCATCTGAGGTCAACTCCTAGCAGGAACACCTAAAGAACCATAAACCACAGGAGATGATTACTCAGTATGCATGTAATTCTCTGTAGTGCTAGTAACTTTAACTTTAACTTTATTATTCCATCGTTCATATAGTACAAAATGACAGAAATCATTTTATGTAGAAATGAAGCCCCACTGAAGGCTAAATTTCAAAACTAAAACAAGATACAAAACTTACATTAAGTAATGCAAGCAGTCCTATAGCAGAGGTAAAACTAGAAGTACTAGTGACAAATAAACTAACAATAAACTATGATAATCCTGCGCTAATTCAATCCAGGCTTAAAAAGTAAAGTTTTAGTTTCCATTTAAAGTCAGTGGTGGTAAGGCTGTTACAGACAGTGAAGGGTATATCAGTGGGATATCCTTGGCCAAATAATCGGGGCATGAGAATTAATAGCAAATTGATACCTGAGGGACATTTTATGCAAGTTGAACGAGAACGAGTTAGATAACCATGAAAATCACAATTAAAGTGGAGGAGCACTAAGGAAAGAGAGACAGGGGGAAGGCTATTAAAGTGAGAATACCAGGGAAATGATAAAAAGCTTCTAGACTAGGAGGCTTAGACACGTGTTCGTGGAGGCGAAAAGGTGATAATTCGCGCCCAAGAGAGAAAAGAAGAAACACCAATCTGTTCAAGCAGACTCTCAAGGTCATGTTTCACATTATCAAGAGCTTATGAGTCGTGTTTTGCCTGTCGGACGCTTATTTTTAACTGAATTGATCGATGTTTCGCTCAGCATTTGTGAAATAGCGTACACGGTCTCTCAAGAGACAATCCACGGATTCCAACAAATCCCTTGTCGGGGAGCCAACAACCACCACTACTGTGAGGGCAATGAATAAGAACCAAATCTTGCTCGAAATTAACGCGGCCATTGCGGCCATGCTTGATCCAAACTGAACTTACTTTTCAGCTCCATCGTTAATGAAGGGGTTTTTGGCTGACGGTATAATTCGATACCTATTATACGACGACTTTCTGTGACCCCATATACAACATGCTTGTTTGTAACGCATATATATGGGCTTTTTTGTGCGCATACAGCTGTTTCGAGAAAGGTTGTCGGAAAAAGTGCACACGATAATCCCGAAAGGTATTCTGGGTCGGTTTTGAGTTCACTGTTCTTCAAAGAAATTTGAAAGAACGGTACGAGAGGCCATGGGCTATGTTTCCGAGTGCTAAAGCGAAGCAGCAAAAGTAGGTTCGACAGCTACAGTGTCAGAAACAGTGTATTGATCATATCCCATATTACCTTTCGGGATTGTCGCGGGCACTTTTTTTCCGACAACCTTTCTCGAAATAGCTGTATATGTGCTCGTTTGTAAGAAAGTGGTCATATACTTGGGAATAAAACGCAAGTATACGTGACAAAAAAACGCACGTATATCGTGTAGCAGGAATGATTGCAAGTATACGTGGGAAAAACCGCACGTATATCGTGTCATAATTTTGAAACAAATGGCCGACCATAAATAAAGTTGTATTGAAAAAAAAAAGGGCAAATAGAAATCTAGAAATTCGAGTTCCGACAAAAGCAGCCACAAACTCACTCGTTGACCCAATCGACCTACATCAGTTCTTTAAGCCAGTTAGCCGATCGAAGAGTCCAGCAACGAAGATGAGGATCCTCGCTTTCCGGGTAAGGCAAGATGTATGATATGTACCCGTTTCACCAAAACATTTTATTGAGGCCACATTTCCCCAACTATTGTATTAATTTTTGTTTCATTAAAATGGTTGAAAGAGTTGTGTAATGCTATCCTGTGGCTCTCTACTTATGAATACTTATTGAATACTGTCGCAAAAATTTGGTAGCAAATTGTTTTGGCAACTTTGGCAAAAAAAATCAAACGAACTGTCAGAAGTGTATAGAAAAAATGGCAAATATAGCAAAACAAGGATTGCAAACTGTAGCAAGACTTTGTTACAAATGTTTATCGCAATTTTAGCAAAAATAGATTCGATAGGAATTGCTTGCAAAAACTTAGTATTTAAGTCCGCAAAAATCGCAAGAGTAACAAGAAATTTCATTGCACCAAAAAGACACCCAAATAACTTATCGCAAGAATACCAAGAATAACAACGTTTAGTATATACTAAAACAGTGCATAGTGTTTTTCGCGCGCTCTGATTGGCTACTCAATCAGTGAAGGTGCTGCACTATTCACTGATTCTCCTCCAGTTCCTCCGAGCCAGCGACGCCAAACTCGCGTAAGTTGCGAGCAAAAAGCCTTCCCGGTTTGCTGCCGTAACAAACTAAGAAATTTCACAACTAATCAAGCAAGCTATTCCCAAAATACATAAAGAAGGTGACGAAGTTCGGTTTGGAAGTTTTAACAGGTAAAGCTTTGTCTTTTTGACTTGAATTTATCGATAAAACCGATGTAAAAGTTTTATGTTCACAAATGCAAAGCTTAAGTCTTGCGTTACTCTGTTTAGTTGACTTGTTCATAAATAAGCTTAAAACTAAATTTAATAATCTTTTTTACAGAATGATTTTAAATACAAAAAGAATTCACAACTCCTTTTGAAGAAACTTCCCCGCAAGAGCTAAACAAAAGCCTTCAAAAGTTTTGTCGCCAAGAAAAAGCGACGACCGCGACCGTTCGGTCATCGCGCGCCAAAATTGCAATCGTTGGCAACAGTAAATGAGTTAAAAATCATCATTTTTGTGCTCAATTATCTCACTGTTTTAGTATATACTAAAACAATTATTCACCTCAGTGTTGGTGGCTAGTAGTGGATATTTACCTCGCCGCTTCGCGGCTTCGGTAAATTACCACTACTAGCCACCTCCACTTCGGTGAATAATTCCTATATATAGCAAACAGATTAGACTTACAAAGAAAAAGGTATTGAAGACCCTAAAAAGGAAGTTGGAAAATTTCGCAAAAATCGAAAAACTAACAAGAATAATATATCAATTTTTTATTGCAATAACAAAAACAACATTAAACGCTAACAAACTGAATATCGCAAGAATAAGAAGAATAACAAAATTACCAAAAATTCAGACTTTTTAAAAGGAAAGGTAAAGAAGGTCATCTGGAAGCCTGCAAAATTCGCAAAAATCGCAAAAGTAACAAGAATTTGGTATTCGGCAGCAACAACAACAACAAAACACGCTAACAAATATCGCAAGAATAATAGGAATAAATTAAGCAAAAGTTCAGACTTGTATAAAGGAGAATGGCAAAGACATTTATTCAGTTCTGACTCCGTGAAGTTTCAAACCGGTGTCATTTCAGTTAAGAAATTTTTATAGTTGTGTGAAATGCAGTCAAATAGTGCCTGGCCGTAGTACGATCAGCTTTGAAGAATTCAATGTGTCTTCTTTGTATAATTTGGCTGATCAGGTCTTGTTATAGATCCTACGTTCTGCGGCATATTCGTTCGCGGTCCTTTTGTAGTTCATGTCTATTTTATGTAAAGAGGACCATACAACAGATTGTTAGATCAAGATGCCAACTTCTAGAGATCTAAAATCTGGAGACTCTCTCTTTTCCACTACCCTCCTGAATGTCAAGGTACCCCCCCCCCCCCCCCCCTCCCGCCCAAAAAAACACATACACACACATACGTGCACTCACCCCTGCAAACTTGTGGGGACATTCATATGAAAACACACCAGGAAAGTGGGGTCTGTTCAAATTATGGGGACATTTTCGAGTCCCCACTAAAAAAGTCCTCTTAAAGAGGTAATTCTTTGAAAGTAGACCCTCATAATGAGGACCCCCAAAGGGTCCCCGTAAGTTGGGTCAGTAGAACACACAAGTTGCATGAGTCCCCACAAGAAGGTAAAAAACAGAACCTGCCAAAAAATTATTTTCTTGCCCTGAAGCACATTAAGAGATGCCCAAGAAAACATTAAGACACTTACGTTAACGAAAAAAACATCTTTTAGTGGTTTACACACTACAATTCTACATAAAACACACACACTGTGTGTAATGCAGGTACAGACTCCATCTGACTTATTAGTACTATATATTAGGAATTACTGAGTGTATTAAATTGAAAACAACTTTAGCGTTTAATGCAAGTATCTTTATAGCTTTTTTGAGCGCCTCTTAAAGTGCTTTGTGAAAAATAAATACTTCTCTTCAGTTTGTTGCTTTTTCACCTTCTTGTGAGCACTCACGGTGTGTGTGTTCTGTGAACCACAGTTAAAAGCCGACTTTTTTGGGGGGGTCCTTTTTATGAATAAAACTAATTTCAAAATACCACAGCCCATTACAGACCAAAAGCAGAGCCTGTTTTCTGTGAAAAATCTTAATAAAGAGGTGACATCATCATGACTATTATTCAGTTATTATTATAACCCCATCGCCACACAATGCAGGAAATGTTGCAGAGTATTAGTTGGGTCAGAGCCTGTGACCTAGGATACTCCAATTACCATTATTATTATCATTATTATCTCGCAGTATAAACTGTTAGAATGCTGTCCACATTATAAGTAGTATATAGGGCGCATAACCTTATCTACACCACTTGACAAGCTACACTTAGAAGTAGAAAAAGTGCGGTACGAAACCTAGTAAAATCCTAACTTACATAATGATATGATTCTCTCCACTTAAAAAGCCAATTCTGTAAAACCTACGCAAAGACATGATGATATAATTATCTCTACTCAAAGCCTATTTAGAATATTATCAAACTCTTATACATCTACGTAAAAACATCAGCAAAATACAGGTTTTGCGACACTTGTGTTTCTGGATTTCTGGAGAAAAAAAAACTTAAAATCTGGTGTCCTTAGCGCTCTAAGTATTTATCTTAAATGTTCTGGCAATGTTCAAGTGTTTGAGATTATTATTATTATTATTATTATTATTATTATTATTATTATTATTATTATTATTATTATTATTATTATTATTATTATTATTATCATCTTCATTTTTACAACCACAGGAGGAATGGCGGATGAGTGTCTTTAGTACCACAACAGACTTGCGGAGCTGATCACTAATAAGAAGGGAGAAAGTTACTCGAGCGCAATTTCCTGGATAAGAGCCAAAGTGTTTATCACCACCGTCCGCTCTGCGATACTATGCTTGAGAGGTTCAAGATCGAGAAGACGACAGCTAGACTTTGTTGACTCAGATTTACAGATCGAAAACATTAGAGCCTACCCGAATTAATCTTTGAAACATTTTAAAGAAACTTTTTAATTTTAGAGTAGAAAGCGCTATTTAGGAATACGAGTTTTTATTGTTTTTAACTTGTTTCTTTTTAATATCAGAGATGGATAACAATCAGTACATGTTTCTACTAACGGACTCATGAGGGGTCCTCATTATGTACATGTAGGTGTACTTCTAAACAAATAGCCACTACATGAAGTGCACGAGCTGTTTTACGAAAGGTGACACTGTGTCTCAGACCAACAAAATAATAACCATAATTCTTCTGTTATTATTATTAACATTATCATCATTATTATCATTATTAGTATTATTATTAGTAATGGTAACAGGACTGAGTGGAGTCCAATTCGGTCTGTAATCATACCAGTGATTAACAAAATCGGACGACCGCGTAGCGGGAGTCCGATTTGTTTAATCACGAGTATGATTACGACCGAATTGGACGACACGAAGTTCTGTTACCAATTAATCATAACTTTAACAAAATTTGTGATATATTAGGCTCTTTTTTTTTTAATCAAAACACAAGAAATTCCGAGATTTTTTTGCTACCAGTGGAAAAAAAAGCCATTTAAGCGTCGGGTGATGGCGCGTACTGTCCAATTACTTAGGCATGACGCGTACTGTCCTATTTGACTGTCCTATTAAGGCTGAAATCAGGGCAGTTGATAGCCAATCAGATTTAAGAATTTTGTTATACTTATGATTATGATTATTATTGTTATTATTATTATGATTAATTACTATCATTTTCATCATCATCATTATATTTTGTTTTTCCTTTTATATGCACTATCCTTTCTGTACACCTCCGATAAAGTACCATTAGTTCTGTCGGTGTCCAGACCTTGAAGGCACTGATCATGAGGGAAAGATGTCTCTTTATTGACAGAAGTTTGAGTAATATGTGGCTTGTTCCAAGGAGACAGATTGATCTTCTGAAGATCCCAGATGTTGGCACTGCGTTACGTGATGTCCCCAGTAAATAAATTTTTCCAGTCCCTTCTTTACAACACCTCAGATGAGACTCTGATGACAATTTGATACCATTTCTGTCTCCATGACCCAGTAATCCCCAGATCTCTGTATTTATATCTACAGTTTCTCAAAATCCTTAATGAGGTTTTCTTTCAAGCAGGAATGGCACATCGATGACCACGCATCACTTGTTTCAGGGGCACCCAACGAGGATATAGTTCAAAACCACTTAACATAGCATTGTTGAACGTATTTTAGTATTTAAACGGTAGATATAGGCATATTTTTATCCCCTAAAAACTTTTCATCTGTTCGGATTTCCTAGCTGAAAGTCTCGTGATCCGAAAATTATAGGGATCAAAACTTACTTTTTCGAAAATTTCAGCCAGGAAAAGGCTCCCGAAAATTCTAGGTGGCCTTTTTTAGGGTAAATATCCGTTTAAAATGGGTAATTATACCATTTTGTAGATGTTCGAAAATCCTAGGAGAGGCAGGCAAGCAAGAAATTTTACAACAAATGTTCCGAAAATTCTAGTTCTCAAATCGTCTTCCGAACAGATATTTTCCCGAAAATTGCCGTTGGGTGCCCCTGTTGTTTAATATCATGTCCAGCTGCTAACTTTACGTCAGAATAATTAATGTTGGTTACTTATTATCTCTCTGTCAGTATGGATTGGCATGCTCCATAAAATAGTAACATGATCTTATCAGTTCTCAGAGTGACATTTTAGGATTCACACCACAATTAGTCACCATGAGTTATGAGCACTTTCTTCAGAACTTAAAATAGAAGAGACTGCTGTAGTCACCCCACAGCACATTCTCAGAAGTGGGAAGTCACCTAAAATGAAATGTAATATCAGCAAATTAGTAGAGCAATAAAAAGAGATCAGAAATGGATAAAAGCCCTGGGCACCCTACAGTCTTGTTTTTTCCATACTTGTATCATATTTTGGTACAAAAAATTCCAGCAGTTCAACTAAAAATGCCAAAAACCTTATAAAGTAGACACTTCAACTTCAAATAACCAAAATAAAATGTAATTCCTACATGTAATTCTTTTAAATACAATTTTAAAACTAAAATAGTTGCAGCAAATTAACAACAAACTCCTTAACTGACAGCACTCAAATACACCAATGTTAGGTTAATTTTTGTTATGCAAATGAAAGCTCTTGTATTTGGACACCCTTGAGACATGAAAAAGGTGTCTACATGTCACTGGAGCTGGCTGCTTGTGAGAATGGTTCTCGTTAGTGGCCATGTAAGGATTAAATGGACACTTTCGGGAGCTTGCCCAGGTACACTAAAACATTGCAAATGCCAATATATTTTTTTTCACGAAAGTATAAAACCCAAGATTGTTATTTTAAAGTGTAACTGGATGTGTATGTGAAAACAGACTGATATAAATGTTTCATATATTGAGACATCAACAGCAATATGTGAAGTTAATATATTAAAATAAAAGATTCATCCATTAGGTGAATGAGATTTCATGCATTCCATCAGGTACCGTCCGCTAAAGCAGACATTTTTATGAGAAACTGTTGTTTATTTGAATTGAATCCTATCTGTATTTTTAACAAGTTCATCGTTCACCGTCATTTATCATAGTTTAGGTCTCACATGGCTAAAAATTTAGGCTTGATTATTACCAGCCGCTGTTCAAAAATGAGCCCACACACAGTTTTTAGTGTCCCTCACATTTTCTATAAATTCAACCTGGTTAATACTGACACCCTGTTGATAGTCAAACACTTTCTATGGGCCCCCCTCAACGTCCGTAGTAAACAGGGTTTGACTGTTATGGACATGAGCAAAATTTCCACACAGGCCCTCAGGGCCTAGCCTGCGAAAACATCAGTTTCTCCTCGCTCGTTGCCGCTGGGGACATTTCGTGTAGAGGAACGTCTGCGACTCAGAGACAGAAATTCCATACTGATGACGCAAATCAACGTTTACTTAATAAATCCGGTAGTCATGGGGTTCAAAATGTAAATTTATTCAATTTTAGTTTTCTCCTGGTCGATTTTGGTAAAGTGTTGTGTTCATCTGCAAACAAGCTCCAGCAAAACTCAAATGCTTGTTCTAGAGAAGACTATATTCCACATATATTGACTGTTTTGTTCGAGATTCATCGCGTTTACATTTGACCTTTGTGGCCTTTTGTCTTTTCTCTGTCATTCGTAAACAATAGCTAAAACAATGTAACTACTCCGTCGACCAATCAGGGCTTCTGACCGAATTCTAGACATATTTTACGTCATCAGTATGGAATTCCTGTCGCTGAGTCACAGACGTTTCTCCACGCGAAACATCCCCAGCGGCGAAGAGCATGGAGAAACAAATGTTTTCGCAGGCTACTCAGGGCCTGTAATTATTATACATGTAAGCTTATCTATATATATATACGCAGCTTTTCCTCTCTTGGGCGATTCAACCTTTGAAAAAATAAAAAGCTAGTGGCCCTTGTTCACCTCGACTAGCACTGCTCACCTCGACTAGCAATATTGTCCCGGAGTAGCCAATCTAACATTCTTTAATCAAACTCAGTCGAACTCCAATCGTTCTATTGACTTTGATTAAGTTAAGGTAATCTCACCCAAAACTTTTGCCAATTGCGCACAATCGAACAATTTAAAAGCAATCAAACATAATTGAACAATTGTGGACAAAGCATTATAAAGTTTCATTTGGTTTTAAGCAATTATTAAGGGGTTGCAGTTAACAAATAAATTATAATAGCTTCAGTTTCAAACACAAGTATATGTTGTGGTTCAATTTTATCCTTGGTTCAAATTTTCTTTTCTTTTGTTTCAAACTAATTATCATGTTATTATCATACATTATCATACCCAAAAACAAAAGAAAAGAAAATTTGAACCAAGGATAAAGTTGAACCACAACATATACATGCATGCAGGCAAGATGTCGCAGAGAGCGGAAAACATGAAACCCAGCGTGAAACTAAAAATTCTGGAAGAGATAGTTAAAGGCTACCACGAGTGCTTTTTCATGGCCAGTGCTGATCAAAAGCTCATTGTTAAGAAGAAAAGGGGACATAAGGATCCAGCTCTTACGATAACTGATACTGGCCCAGCAGCTGCCAGCTTGGACTTTGCAACCTCAACTCATGCATATTGCATTGGCCATTGACCATCAAAGTTAAAGTTAAAGTAAAGTCTGGTATGCCTGCTACCCTCATTAATTGCTTCCTCCAGTATTAATTGTGGATTCATAGACTACTTTACAATAAAGAATTTAGTCAATTGAAATGTCTTTCACTCCTGCCTAAGGGGGGAATCTTTCTGATTCAATTGAAATTAAATGCTCACTGAGTTTTAAACCGTATTGTCTTAATTCTGCCGAGCAAAATTGATTTAGTTTGATTGGTTCAAATTATTGAGTTCAGTAATCAAACTCACGCATTCAATTAATCAAACTCACTGAAAAGTTCCAGTTCAATGATGTCCAATTAGCTAGGTTACATACGTGTATACTTTATAATAACAGCTCCCTGACAACTAATTACAGAAATATCCTATTATTAAGATCTAAAAGAATATTAAAACGCATAATATACTAAGACTAGATACTTACACAAACTTAGCAAATAATTACAGACCTTTGCCTTAAACTTTTTGGCATCAGTAGTTCGCTTAATCTCGTTTGGTTTGCACCTCGAAAAGCAAATGATCGTTGTCTTGTTTTCAGCCTACAGAGTGGTAGATCTAATTCACCAGTGCGTGTAGTACATGTCGTGAATCTTCGAGCGCTGAATAAATTTTCCAGTAAGATAGCTGGGTATGTGGTCGTGAATACATTTATGAACCATTACTAGATCATTTAAAAGCAGTCTAAAAAGTCATTCACGCTAAGTCACTACAGAGATTTCAAGCTTTCAGTGATGTGGTCGTGTTTGTTTAAACCTAAAACAATGCTACATGCCAAATTTTGGATGAGCAAGAGAACCAGGTGGAGCTTAATATGTTTTCTTTAATCGTGTTGCTCCGAACTGTGAGCAATAATATATTAGCCTAATAAATACAAAAGCGTTCATCAAGAAAACAAGAGTTCCACTGTCCAGAAGATGCTTTATCAATTGAGTTCGATTGATTTTTTTTTTTCGTTTGAGTTTTGGTTCGGTTTCGTTCGATCAGCTACATTGTGGGCAGTCACCAAGGTGTACATTTTAAAGTTGCTACAAACCCCTTATCTTTTCGCGCAAATTAAAATTAAACTTTGTCCTTCTTACCTTGTTCGTAGAAATGCATCTATCTTGTTCCACACACAGCACTTTGAGGCTATTTCACGTTAAAATAAACGGTTAGCCAAAGCAATCGTCGGCCCTTTAATCCGTGTTAGCGTTAAAAAGAGCGTTAAAAGTGATCCTCACGCCCAGGCCCTTTCATAGGATGCGTTGCTAGGGTGACTGGTCTGCACGGGTACCCCAAGCTCGGGCCTGGTCAACTGCCCCAAGCTGAAGCTTTCATAGGGAACCGCAGGGCTCCCACACAATCTATTTATGTCTGGATATACCGTTTACTTCATCTGTAGCGATATATCTCTAAATATGTGCGTGGATCAACGCTAAATAAACGTTTTGTTACCTTACCTACAGTAAATTGTCACCCTTTTGCATCAGAAGTAGTATTTTAAGCTTCGCGATTTACTGTGAGAATCGCATAATTGAGTAAAATCTCGCATTCTGATTGGTTAACGAAGCGAGGTATTTAGTGTGGAATTGCGAGTTGAAAACGAGGCTAAGCGATATTCTAACACAACAACTGCAAAAAAGGTTTTCTACAATGTCATTTTAAAATGTTTTCAAAATCATTGTCACCTTTTGAAGAGTTAAAAACAAACAAAAGCGTTTTTTAAAGTGAGCCGGAGGTTCTTCCTTGTTTTGAACGGAACTACAAATTCTCGAAGAGGCATAAAAAACCTCTTTCGCTCGCGACAACAAGAAAACAAGAAAATCCTGTGAACACGGCCCAGAAAATGGCAAGCCAAAGTTTAACCAAACAAAACGGAGAAGCGACAACGGAGGAAGTGCGGAGGTGGATTGTCACATACACAGAAGAAGAAATAAATACCTTCAAAGACGACGTGGCCCCTGAAAACACCAGAAAACACGAAAAAGAGTACGCCGCTTGCAATCGTCCAGAATCGTGGTACTAGTTAGAAAAGTACAAAACAGAGCTGAACTTGAACAGCTTTTCTAAAACATTTCAAGGTATTTACCTTATATCAATCGCGACGATAAACTTTCAGTACTTTTGCTTGGACAATTCATTTCTTTCAGTTTTGCCGCCGAAGAGGTAAAAGGTGTAAATTATTTTCCTTCTCGAGCAAATGATCAATTTGAAAAAAGATGTTATAGATAAACGGCTTGTAAATTCAGTGAAATACCTCTATTTATCCTTACGATTAGTGTGAAGCTTGTTTACGAGTAAAAAAGTTTGAAAACAAATGTAAAAACAAGCACAAGGTACAAAAAAAGTTGTCGAAGGTTCAAACGTGTACGACTGACCTTGCTTCCTATTCGCTAACGCAATGACAGTTCTGACAGTTGACTTTGAAATGGCTTTCTGGAGCGCGCGCTCAGGATAAAAACAAACCATATTATTGCTGTTTTCCAGCTGTTTTCTTTTTTTTTCTGATTTTTATTCAATTATGCGATTCAAGGAAAATTCATTACCTGACTCGTGAATTCCACGTTAAATTGCACTTGAAAAGCGACATCGCACTCATCGCTTCGCGATCCGTGCGATATCGGTTTTCGCGTGCAATTTAACGTGGAATTCCCTCGTTAGGTAATGAATTTTCCTATAAAATTACATGGAATCGGTCAAAACAAGAAATAAATAGCCTGCGTATCAGACGCTTGCAAGTAACGGGCGCAAGAAAGAACGGGGCACGCGAATGAAACAGGCGAGGGGAGAGGAGCTCCCTCTCCCCTCGCGTGTATCTCTCGCGTGCCCCGTTCTTTCCTGTACCGTTACTTCCAAGCGCCTGATACGCAGGCTAAGAAATAAACTTTTCGATGCCCTTGCTCAGCAACTGTTTCTGCTTTCTATGGTTTGGAAATATGGGGACCTGAATTGTTGTCACATTTTGACAAAAGTGCAATTGAGCAAGTTTTGCAAACAAACATTAAACGTCCCAAGATATGCGGAAAACGTAACTTGTAGATCAGAACTCGGCCGATACCCTCTAGACATCCCTCT
>OZ037781.1:8025903-8038403 GCA_964035525.1 Porites cylindrica | reverse complement strand
GTTATCCTACCTTAGTATCTATGCTTACGAGGATTATAAGCTTACTCTTGCCAATGGTGAGATACCAAGGAAACGAAAATGCGTAATGCTGCGACCTTTGCGAAATAAAGCCAATGCTTATCCTACGGTTTTTTCTACCTTTCGTCCAGTGTTTAATCTCAAGTATGTTTCCACACTTATTGAAAAAGAGGGCCGAGCCTAAGGACTACAGTGAAACATATATTCAGGGGACACCCTCGGGACCAAGGCCAATTTCCCCTGAATGGAGGTTGGGTTGGGGCTTGTTAATACTTAACCAACAAATAAAATCTTTTTTGTTTTATTTTGCCTTGGAATCTGCTGTAATAATTATTTCAAGCAGCTAGATAATGCATAAAAAAAATCATGTTTTAATAATCTCTGCGATGTTGTGTGTTGAATTCCCACAAGTTTGGTACATCGATTTTAGTCAGATAATTCAAGTTTTAAAAGCTGCAGTCAAATTGACTAGTAAACAATGAAACTTATCAATCAAGGTGTTCCCTGAAAGGAGGTTAAAACCGGGTTTCAGAATCCAGAAAAAGCGTCCCCGTCCCTTGAATATAGAGGTGTCCCTATAATAGACGTAACAAATAGAGAGATTATGTGGGCATTTTTCCGGCACCAGATTTTGTGTCCCCCTGGAGATGTCCCTTGAATAGAGGTGTCCCAAAAAAGAGGTTCCATTGTATCTGGTTTGCAATGATTTGCATGTGCCTCTTTAATCTGCATACAAGTCCTGCCACAGTGCTGAGACAGCACTAATGAAGGTACATAACGACATTATGCTGTCACTGAACAGCGGCGACAACGTAGTATTGGTTCTCTTGAATTATACATCTGCTTTTGATACCGTTAATCATAACTTACTCCTATCTAGACTTAAAAGCGTTTTGGAGTTGCAGGTTTTGTTTTGAAAAATTGTCCAAGTCATGTCTCTGTGATCGTGCTCAATTTAGCAGCGTCAAGCAATCTTCCTCCACTTCACTTGATTTGCTCATTGGGGTACCACTGGGATCCGTCGTTCCAATCTCAGACTAGGTTGTCGATAATTACCAACTAAATTACCATACATTACCAATACCATGATTTAACCAGAGCCTAAATGGCTCTCATATCAATTAAACTCTCCTCCACACTCTGAACTAATTTACACGCACGTCATGTCTCGAACCAACTGTTGTTACTTCTACCAAAGACCTGTGGCGATGAGCGAGCGATGAGACAGCTGGTCATGGTGTCGATACCCTGGCCGCTGCAGCAGCAAACCCTTGCTCAGATGGCTTAGGACCGACCGAAGTAGAAGTGAAGCCCAGCAGCATCCACAGTGAGTGACAGAGCAGTCCTATCTAGAAAGGCACTGCTCACTTCCTAGCATAAGGAAGGGTTAAGAAGAGGTAACCTAAACAGTACCTACTTCATTCCACCCAAGCGAGTATGCCGCAGTTGTCAAGGATCCCGTTAAGAGGCCGAAACACCAGAACTACAAAGATGACTGTGCTCCTTATAGGTAAAAACGACACGGTTGGCCAACCTCGTCCCCAGGGCTTTTCCCTTAAAAAATGGGTGGGGCGGGAAACGGCCCTGGCATCGGCTGGTCACGTGTCCCCTCGTACACCCTAAAATCCTGGGTGTAATAAATTAGCGCTATGTGAAAAGCTAAAATTATGCGTAACCTCACAGCGCGCGATCTTGGGCGGCCTTTTATATCTCTTGACGATTAACGAAAAGTTTTACAAGATTTCTTTTTTGTCACAGATACTGGCTATGGTAATTTTTTGCTTTCCTCCGATTTCTATGAAGGGGACAGCGAGCGGTAACATTTGTAAAACTTCCTTTATAGAGCGATATAAATGACAAACAAGCTATCGTACATGCATAAAGTTTGTACTGCAAAAGTCCGTTTTCTCGACTCTTTTGATATTTTATTTTATTTCTTGCGAAGTGGACCGCCGTACACAACCTAGTTCTATTCAACTTAACTCTCAGCCATATCATAGCGTCACGCGTTGGTTTAGACTTATCTTGTATGACCTGTCTTTTTAAAAATTCATTGACCTCTGCGAGACTTGACCGAAACCGGAAACCGCGCATGAAAAGTTTCTGGCACCCAGGGTATCAAACGACTGGTAACAAAGAAAGACTTGGGTCCATTTAAAATTGACAGAGCTGTAGTTGATTCCAATCGATCGGTCAATCTTCCCTTTGATATAAGGAAAATCCGTTGTACTTATCCTCGGAAGAGAAAAGATATAAGAGATCTTAAAATGTTTCAGATCGGCGACCTGTCATCGTTCCTGGCTGGAGGGCTGACTTGCATCCGGCGCGGAGATTTGTTTGTTTCATGGTCGGGTTGTAGAGAAGACCAGACTCCATCATAAAGTATTTTGATGAACAATTCTATTTCAATTAAGTCCAATTTGTTTAAATTCACTGCAGATCCTAGAGGCAAAGGCGCCCATTTTTGTTTGACATTGGACAAAATCACTTTCTGCTTGATCGTACAGTAATTGCACAGTCACGATGAATTTCAGTCGAAGTACTACTCGATAACAGCTTGTCTCAACTCTGAAGCATTTGACATATTTTGTACGTGACAACGTAGAGCCGGTTCTTGTAGCATTTGAATAATAAGCAATTAAATGGATCTTAAGCTTTTGAATCGCACAGACGCCAAAAATATTGACATACAGTTCGCGATATTATTATTTTCCATTGTTGCTCCGTTCGACTTCTGTCAGCGCAAAACCAGCGGGTTGCATATAAATTAGCTTCTCAGGAATATTTAGGCTGTGCACGTGACCAGCCGATGCCAGGGCCTTTTCTCGTCCCACCCATTTAAGGGAAAAGCCCTGGGGACGAGGTTGACGGTTGGCCTTCCCCACAACGTAAAACACTAATTGCTACAGAGCTTGCAAGATACAAAATTTTCAGTGCTGCATTCTCGGAAATAGGACTAGCCGTAGAAGGGAGATTAAGGTGATTCCCTGGTTTTGCATTGCGCATCTCTTACTGCGCATAACAAGATGGGCTCCGTAAAAAAGAGCATGTGAAGTAACATTATTGAAATGAAGTTCACCGAAGAGAAACGCTATTGCAATTTTTGCTTGTGGTTGTTTCTTGCTGAGGTGAGACTCAATGTGGTGGGAATGTGCATAACGTAAGCAGTACGCGTGTTGCTGAGTTCGACTTCCTCACGGAGAGCCTCGATAGAGGATGTTTAATTTGTGCTTATTCACTTTGATTTTCATTTAAACGCTTTCTTTATCACATTGTGTACTAAATGTGATATCTCGATGTAAATTCTGTAAAAACAGATTTTTTAATACTTTTTCCCCCTTTGACATACATTATATTTTGAAACTCGTCCCAGTCCTCTCTCAAAAATCAAGGAAAATGCATTTGGTGCGCACTTCCTGCAGATCTACCGCAAAAACGAGCACGGTGACCCCCATTTTTTATTTCATGATTTTAATAAGGACAGTGCTTCCTTTCGGTGAGAAAAAAATTGGCACAAATCTATGTTCAGTTTTTTGGCAATTTTACTAAATTGTACGGATTGAGCTATCACGTGTCGAATAGCGCGTGTCCAATTTAATTCTACTTTGGAGCGTAAAGTAAAAACAAGGGCATTTTTATGGTACGTAAGGGGAAAATTCTGTGCGATACCACATGCATCATTGAAAAAATCTTTCCTTTTTGTCTAGTTTTGGACTGCGCGCGGTTTTTGTCAAAGGGTCCAAAATAGCCGTATTTGTCAGCATTGTGACGTCAAAACGAGCACGGTGACCCCCACTTTTTATTACTTTTTTATCATCTTCTTGACTTGTTACATCAGTGTACCAAGTTTCATCTACAATCTATGTTAGGTTCTTTTACTAGGGAATCACCTTAACAGGCAAAGGAACCAGATTCTATTCTTCTAGAGTGGCTGCAAGCACAGCAAACGCCGGAAAGCAGGATTTAGCTTTGGAATCAAGCCAAACCTTGTAACAAACGCATCGTGGCTACCCAAAGGCATCAACAATAGTCTCATGGTAGTGCAGCTGCCTCTTGAAAATAGCAAACAAGCAACACTTATCGGTGCCTATTCTCTAATTATAACTGTGACAGGGAGGATCTTACGACCGCAAAGTCGGACCGGAACGCGTGAAATACGATCATTGTTCAGAGTACCCAAACCGAAACGACAGAATGATGATAATGATGACTAATTGACTAATTTTTAACGACAAATTCTACGAGAAGCGACAAATTTCATTTCTTCAGTGACTTTAATGCCAGAGTTAAACGTGACTATGTAGAATGGAAGGGTGTCATCAGCAAAACCAGCACAGGGAAATGGAATAAAAACGATCTTGTTTTTCTTCAAAAGTGCAACACGCATGACTTAACTATCACCAACAGGTCTAGCCAAACGTCACAAAACAACCTTAACTCATGCTAGATCGGATGTTTGTGTGACCAAAGCGTTGTGTGGTGCATAATGCTGAACTGATCACCGTTTAGTTATCTCAACATTGTAGCTCTAAGTGAAACCGAAACGACGTCCACAAGGAAAAACACTTCAGAGAAGGGCTCATTTGAGATTTTCCATGAAATATTCCAGCTCAGGACAGAGGATTGGAAGAACTTATTGCCCTCAGTATCTAAGTCAGTGCAACGTTTACCCTACATACCAGGTGATCATGAGGTAAAAAGCGAATGTGGTGGTGTGGAGAGGTATGACGGGTCGTGGCATAATCTTAGACATCTTACCCGGTTGCCTTCGACTACTATATTGAAAAAATCTTAGAAAAAGGGAAAAAACTATTGGGGCCAATGCAAGCCGAATGACAGAAACCTGTTTAGATGAAAGAAGGCGATGCGCTTTCTGCAGGATTCAGCGCCGGAGTAAACTTTAACAAGCGGCTCAGACACGTTGTCAGACGAATTTGCCAAATTTTATACCCAAGGACGACTGGCCGTCAAATAAATGACCTTAACCCTGTAGAGAACATCTGGAGTATTATTAATGAAAGGTACAAAGATCCAGCCCCCAAAGCAATGGCAAATTGAGAAGGCGCATACGCTCTACCTAGAAAACGTTGACTGTTGAAACGCGTGATTTCAATGCCCAGCCACTTAGAATTTGTTTAAAAAAAAAATTCAAACTAAAGGGGGCCATTCTGGTTACCAATATTTAGGTTTCCCAATGTAAGATGGATGAGGAATAATATACTTTACTTGCAAGGGTAGTTTTAGTAACCACTGAAATTAGAGCGATTAAAAAATCACCTATGTGCAGGAATGTAGGCAATGGCGAAAATGGCGAATATGGCAAAAGATTGAGAGAGGGTTGGCGGTATCAAAGAGTTCCCTTTAAGAGTGGCGATTTCGGCAAAAAAATTTTTAGATAAAAAGTTTTTAGTCTTTAGTCTCATAAGATGGCAAAGGGGCTCTTTGAAAGTGGCGATTTTTACAGAAATAGCAAGTTTGGCTAAAATGGCGTACTCTTGACAAAATTTGGCGAATATCCCTTACCAAATCCAACAATGTTTTGAATGTATTTTTAAGCTGTTTTTGAAAACTGTTTTTAACCTGTTTTGTGAAATAGGTTCTAAATAGGGTAAAAAGTGTATTTTTAATGTATTTTTCGACTGCTTTTAAAGGCGTTTTAACCTGTTTAAAACGCTATTAAAAAAGAATTTTTAAAGTATTTTAAAATGCTTTTAAAATATATAAAAAATTCCAGGGCTTTTGCAAGGCTCAAAACATGTCAAAAACAGTTTTTAAATACCTTATAAATCGGAATAAAAACAGGATAAAAACAGTTTCAAAAACATATTTTAATTTACTATACTATTTTAAAACTATTTTTAATGGCAATTTTAAACGTATTTTGAAAAAAACCGGTTTAAAATAGGTACAAAAATATATTTTTGATATATTTTTCGACTGATTTTAAAGGTGTTTTAACCTGTTTAAAACGCTATTAAAATGTTATGCTTCAAAATATATTTTAATAGCTGTTTAATCGGTTTCGAAATTTAGTAAAATACTCGTATTTGCAAATACAATAAAAATACTTTGAAAACAGTATTAAAATACCACAGAAGAAGAAAAGCAATAGCACACATATATTATGAATTAAATACATCAAAAATAGGATGCAAAAATGCAAAAACAGTATAAAATTGTAAGAACATAGCCTTAGAGTTGTCTGAAAACAGTATAAAAATCGGTCGAAAGAGCATAAAAATAGTACAAAAACAGGATGGAAATACCATTTAAATTCATGAAATAAAATGAATACAAAACCGTCGAAAATTACCTTGAAAAAGCAAGATTTACCTCGGCGAAATTTCGCCACACAGTCCTAGGCTAGGACTTCAAGAGAATTATCTCTTAGCCGATTACTTTACGTTGATTTCCCTAAGAATTCTCGGGAAATTCTTATGGAATTTTTCAGAAATGCTCAAATCAATCTTTAGCCTGTGTACAGACCCCTTCCCTCAATAAAACTCGGAGGGGAGGGGGGGGGGGGGGGTATGTACACAGGCTATCAACCTTTGGCTTCAAAAGGGTATAACGTTACTGACGTTACCGGTAAATATTAATCTACATGCATGTAACTTACATTGTTTATTATATTCACGGCTTTACTCAAATATCATCAGAAGCTTAATGCAGGCTACGCCTGAACATTAATTAGTGGCTGATAAAGAACAGCATACGAATAAATTTACGCGAGAATGAAAGAGGCCGGTGACGTGACATCAAGTGACTGAGATCATTTATACAAAACAGCGAGTCTCTGCAAGGAATCCTGTAAAAAGTAAAATTGCCGTACGGGCGCGACTATATAAATGTTTACTACCCTTCATTTGTTTCTCATATGGCGTATATCTAAGCGTCTTAGTAACATTGCATATTTAATACTTACAATTAGACTCTTGGACTCTTCTCCTGAACCAGAACCTTTCAAAGTACATAACAGTCGCTGAGGAGTCATAACCATTTTTGATTCGTGATAAAAGCAACATCTACGTGTTCCGACAATCCGCAGAGTTGGAGTGTACTTTTGTAAGATCGTAACAAACAGTAAAATAAAGCGCATTTAAGCTCACAGCAACCGCCCGGGAGCAACCGCCGGTTCAATAATTTGAAATGAGCAAAGGACAAAGGACGGTTTGCTTATCACGTGCATTTGTCACATCACCGCGGCGCGATGTCGTGATTTCAGTCGCGCGTGACATCTCAAAAATAATATGCCATGCATGTGCGGAATAGTCTATGAGAGAAAGATAACCATATGTCGGAGTTTATTCAGATCTGAGCGTTGTTTCTTAGTGCAATATATACGAGGTGAGATCTTAGCTTGGATAGTTTGTTTTAATTATTATGAAATTTCAAGGACTTATTTTAGACAAATCTCAATTGACCGCGTGCATCCGGTTCTCGGCCCGCGGCTTCGGCTGTTTGCGAAAAATTTCTACATGAAAATTAAAATGTGATTTTAAGAATTTTCTTTTAAAAAAACTTATGGAATGTCCCGTAGCTGCATTAATTGAATCGCGGCTAAAATCTAGGCGGAGATTTTCGCAGAGAGCTTGCGGCTTTTACTTCGGGTAGAAGAGCACAGAACGCGTCATCAGAATGGAATGGGCAAAAAAGAAACATTATCGTTAATTTATGACAAATGTATGCAACCGGGTAGTCTTAATAGAGACAAACTTATGCATTGACATGAACGCATTACAATGTCTTGTCACGGTAGAATCGAGTACTTTTAGTTGCTAACTTTGGAAGTGTGGAAATGTGGAAATGTGGAAATATGTCTTCCTTAATTGTCTTTGTCTAATAACTCTGGAGGTGTGGAAGTGTGGAAATGTGGAAATGTGGAAATATGTCTTCCTTGTCTTAATTTATCTAATAACTCTGGAAGTGTGGAAGTGTGGAAGTGTGGAAATGTGGAAATATGTCCTCATTGTCTTAATTTATCTAATAACTCTGGAAGTGTGGAAGTGTGGAAATGTGGAAATGTGGAAATATGTCTTCCTTAATTGTTTTTGTCTAATAACTCTGGAAGTGTGGAAGTGTGGAAATGTGGAAATGTGGAAATATGTCTTCATTGTCTTTGTCTAATAACTCTGGAAGTAAGGAAATGTGGAAGTGTGGAAATGTGGAAATATGTCCTCATTGTCTTAATTTATCCAATAACTCTGGAAGTGTGGAAGTGTGGAAATGTGGAAATACGTCTTCCTTAATTGTCTTTGTCTAATAACTCTGGAAGTGTGGAAGTGTGGAAATGTGGAAATGTGGAAATATGTCTTCCTTGTCTTTGTCTAATAACTCTGGAAGTGTGGAAGTGTGGAAGTGTGGAAGTGTGGAAATGTGGAAATATGTCTTCATTGTCTTTGTCTAATAACTCTGGAAATGTGGAAATGTGGAAATATGTCTTCCTTGTCTTTGTCTAATAACTCTGGAAGTGTGGAAGTGTGGAAATGTGGAAATGTGGAAATATGTCTTCATTGTCTTTGTCTAATAACTCTGGCAGTGAGGAAATGTGGAAATGTGGAAATATGTCTTCAATGTCTTTATCTAATAACTCTGAAGTGTGGAAATGTTGAAATGTGCCTCCATTGTCTTTATCTATTAACACCGGAAGTGTGGACGTGTGGAGAAATGTGTCTTCATCACTAACTCTGGAAGTGTGGAAACCTGTAAATGTGTCTTGTTTGTTTTAATCTAATAACTCTGAGAGTGTGGAAATCTGGAAATGTGTCTGGGATGATTTGGGAATTAAAAACAGGACTGGCGCACGACGAAATGACTGGCGTTACTTCCGATTGCTGTCAATCGCAAGACGGTGACATTGCTTGTTTCAGCTTACCGCCCGGACGCATATTTTGTAGTTGTTTGTTCCGGAGGAAAATGGACGGCCTTTTTGTACAGAATGTGACTGTTGCGGGTTTGGCTTTCAAGAAATACGATTGGCGACCAAGTAAGCTCGAGGATTTGCTTCACTAAGGATTTTGAAGCTCTTTGCACTATCAACTTTTAAAAAAAACGCATGAAAAAGAGGTACGAAAAAAACATTATGGTAGTTTGCATTTCACTATGAACCTTGGTCCGATAAAATGCGTCTCAGTTAAGATTTTTTTCATGTGTTTTTCGAGACTAAAATGTCTGAATTTGTTTTTTTCTGTGAAACACACAAGACGGATTTTTGATGTACGTAAGGATTACTGAGTAAGGTCACGCCGAATGCATTTACAACCCAATGTGACTTTCGTTTAGGTAATGTTCTTTGAAATGTATTTCAAGTTATCCATGTACATGCATATCCTTTTTAGCAAGTTGTAGTCTGTACCTCTAAGATCAAACGATTCAAAACTTAGTCATTACTACATATATTTACGTCAGTTCGCAGACAAATATCACAAAATAATTTTATATCTTCCAAATGACCATGAACTATCAAAATACTAAAAGAAGTAAAATGTCGACACCCCGCGCTGTGACCATATCTCGTCGTCGCTTTCTTTATGGCTTTAACTGATCTCTTTTAACTATCGTTCACATTATTTGGCCTGGCATTTAATGACAAACTGTGTTTGTAGTAATGACAGAGTTTTAAATTGTCGCCTGTTTCCCGAAAACGGTTTTATATAGCAATTTAACGGACAATCAATTACTGACACTGTTGGATTTTTATGGTTATAAAAACCCATGGCCCCCATGGCCTGATGTATTTCGAGATGTCTATGAAATTAAACTAATGACAAGACTTGTAAATAATGATTCTTAAACCTCTGCGTGACCTTAGGGTCACCTTATCCACAGGCGGCCCAAACTCACGTTGCGAGGGAAGGGTGTAATGTAATTTACATAACATATGTGACGCGCCGGTGTCGCGTTACAGACGACCGTTGAAAATATAAGAGACTTTGTATGGGAAATATATTACTGAGATTTGCGACGGGCTAATAACGCTAAACCTTACTTTTTCTTAAATGAAACGAATAAAAAAGTCTTACCTGCAATCTATTCCGCTGCGGTTTGGTGTCTGTTTGTCGTTTTACTATTTTTTTGGCTTTATTACGTAACCACTGTTACTCCTTTCATAGAACTCTATGAAAGGAGTAACAGTGGTTACGTAATAAAGCCAAAAAAATAGTAAAACGACAAACAGACACCAAACCGCAGCGGAATAGATTGCAGGTAAGACTTTTTTATTCGTTTCATTTAAGAAAAAGTAAGGTTTAGCGTTATTTGCCCGTCGCAAATCTCAGTAATATTTTTCCCATACAAAGTCTCTTATATTTTCAACGGTCGTCTGTAACGCGACACCGGCGCGTCACATATGTTATGTAAATTACATTACACCCTTCCCTCGCAACGTGAGTTTGGGCCGCCTGTGCCTTATCATGGCAATATTACACACATTGATTAATATCAGGGACTTGTAATAACAATAATAATAATAAAAATAATGGTAAAATACATATTTTAAGAGGAGGCCTCCATCACTAAACACACAAACATAAATTCGAACATGAAGTCCCGAAAAAAGGGCAGTTGATGGTAAAAAGCCGAACAGGAACTGAGATGCATTTCATCGGTTCAGTTGCATCAGTGCCTTTGTCAGAGCAAACTACGATTGCGCTTTTTTATGCGTTTATTTAAAAGTTGATAGTGCAAAGAGCTTCAAAATCCTTAGTGAAGCAAATCCTCGAGCTTACTTGGTTGCCAATCGTATTTCTTAAAAGCCAAACCCGCAACAGTCAGGGGCGTCCATTTTCCTCCCGAACAAACAACTACAAAAATATGCGGCCGGGCGGTGAGCTGAAACTAGCAATGTGACTGTCTTGCGATTGACGGCAACCGGAAGTAACGCAAGTAATTTTGCCGCAGGCGAGTCCTATTTTTAATTCCCAAATCATCCCAGACGCCTTTCCAGATTTTCACACTTTCAGATTTATTAGATTAAAACAAACAAGACACATTTCCAGGTTTACACACTTCCAGAGTTAGTGATGAAGACACATTTCTCCACACGTCCACACTTCCGGTGTTAATAGATAAAGACAATGGAGGCACATTTCAACATTTCCACACTTCAGAGTTATTAGATAAAGACATTGAAGACATATTTCCACATTTCCACATTTCCTTACTTCCAGAGTTATTAGACAAAGACAATGAAGACATATTTCCACATTTCCACATTTCCACATTTCCACACTTCCACACTTCCAGAGTTATTAGACAAAGACAAGGAAGACATATTTCCACATTTCCACATTTCCACACTTCCACACTTCCAGAGTTATTAGACAAAGACAATGAAGACATATTTCCACATTTCCACATTTCCACTCTTCCACACTTCCATAGTTATTACACAAAGACAATTAAGGAAGACATATTTCCACATTTCCACACTTCCACACTTCCAGAGTTATTAGACAAATACAATTAAGGAAGACATATTTCCACATTTCTACATTTCCACATTTCCAGAGTTATTAGATAAATTAAGACAATGAGGACATACTTCCACATTTCCACATTTCCACATTTCCACATTTCCACACTTCCAAAGTTAGCAACTAAAAGTACTCGATTCTACCGTGACAAGACATTGTAATGCGTTCATGTCAATGCATAAGTTTGTCTCTATTAAGACTACCCGGTTGCATACATTTGTCATAAATTAACGATAATGTTTCTCTTTTGCCCATTCCATTCTGATGACGCGTTCTGTGCTCTTCTACCCGAAGTAAAAGCCCCGACTCTCGAATACACAACAGTCACGAATGTCTAACCAAAATATCGCAGATTCAAGAGTGCTAAGAAACTCTTTAACAAGTTTATCGCCATTTCCTTTTAAGGCGTGTTCAGAAAGAATCATAGATGTTCACTTTCTTAGCGCTCACCGGGCAAAACTCTCATGTAAAAAATTCTGGCCGCCATTTTACTTTGCTGGGTTTGATGCTTCGCGGTGGGGACTGGGAACTGGTAAAACAGCGAATTCTCAGCGGGCGCGATCCATTCAACCAAAATTCCAACCGGTCCGAGCGGGAAAATTGGTCCACCTCAAAAGGTGGACCCGTTTTTTCGAAACTTTTCCGGTTGGACCGAACCGATCCATTGAGTTATGGACCGAAATTTCCGGAAATTTTGGTTGAATGGATCGCGCCCATGTGCGAGCAGCAACTGACCAAGGACATACAAGTCTAGTCAAATACGCAAAGCGCAGGCGACTGAGCCAAGGTTATTGAGGCGAACGAAGCACATTACTACAAGAGGTCCATTAGGCGATATACTTCCCTTATTCCTTTTCTCATTTTCTTGCATGACCCGACCTTAAATCGAAGCAAACAACCAGATAAACAGTATAAAAAAGGTCAGTTTTCTACAAAGCTTTCACAGTTGCACCCCATTTCATAAATTCATATTCACAGCAACACGTTATAGGATTGGGAGGGAAATTT
>OZ037781.1:7968403-8020903 GCA_964035525.1 Porites cylindrica | reverse complement strand
TATATAAGTCACATCAACGTAACATATATTTCAATTAAGCCGCTTTGACCGAAGTGAATTTTGTGTTCTTGGGCCGATTTTTAACTTATTTTTACGTGTATCATTATTTTCCCGCCATTTCGCTGTCGAATCAGTTTCTATCTTCCTGCCACGGGATTCGGTCCAAATTAGCAAAGCTTCATCGTCCAAGTCCATTATTTTAGCTAGGGTGCGACAAGAACAACTACCTTTGCGCCCGAAAATTTGCCAATGTCCTATTTTAAAAATCCGGGCACCATGTGGGGACCCTCTGAATGGCGACACAACACATCTGAAAATTTGATCACTATTCCACACGATTTTTTGATCGAAAAAGCCTTTTGGAAGATATATTTCATCTTGGCCTTGGGCTTGTCGTCTTATAAATGGTTTCCCTTTATCTATCGCCGATTCCTACTTTCGTTATTTACTGATATAATGGGGACTAAATATAATGGGGACCCCCGTAAAAAGGTCACAATTTTACCCAGATTTCTGACTCGAATGATCGAAACAAAAAACTACAAATTGTAGATAAATTCCTTAAAAATAAGTTTTTTTAGAAAAGGCTCGATTGTTTAACTTTATCACATAAAATTAACTCGATAATTAAAGCAGTACAGTTACATTGCGCGACAAAACATTTTGTCTTTAAAATGTGGGGACCATATTAAAATTTGGTGATTACACCCAACAGGGCAATCCGGAGTGGCACAGACATTACATTGGCTAAAGAACAAAATGACTTATATAACTTACCTTTAGATAGTTACATTTTGCCGCGCTCCGCTAGTATACCCAAGAGGGTCCTAATGTAACTGGTCTCAACAAACTTTCTCTGCATATTGTACTAGAAGTTGTGCTAATTCGTCACCAAAACATGAATGAAAAAAAATCCAAGATAATCAGGCCTTGCCAAAACACTTAGGAGTAGAGATAACGCGCACGTCACGCAGAATCAGTTGATGTCGTTACCTTTGATTGAAATATCAGGACTCGAAAAACGAAATTATCTATTCAGTATATTTATTGTCAGGATTTATTGGCTCAATTCATTTAGACGAAAAAGTAGTCTATTCATTTTTCGTTCCGTTGACAAATTTCAATCACCTTTGGTCCCCTAAATTTCTCATTACTCCAGGACCGGAGCAATGTGGACTATGCAAACAAAGAAGTTTATACCCTTTGATTATTTTCTTATCTTAAACAGGCTCCGCCGCTGCTTTGGTCCCCTTAAATTGTTTTTTTTTTTTTTTACTAGATAGCACTTGAGTCAAAAAATTAACAGCTTTCTTTAATAAGTCTGGTAATGACTGACTTAATTGCCAAGCGCTAAAAAAACAAAGTAACCGCTGTCACATTTTGATCACCATTTCACCAAACCAAATGGCTTCTTCAAACAGATATTTTACCAGAAAAACCCAACTTTTTTCCTCTCATAAATTTAGTTACCTCTATCTATCGCCCAACTGCTCTTGCTATATGTACAGACCACCACAAGGAGTAAATATCAGTAATATATACAGCTATTTCGAGAAAGGTTCTCGGAAAAAGTGCACTCGACCATCTCGAAAGGTATAATTGTGGGTGGCTTTTAGTGCACTGTTCTTCAAAGAAATTTGAAAGAATGGCAGGAGAGGCCGTGGACGTATGTCTGTGAGTGCTAAAGGAAAGCAATAAAAGTAGGTTCTACAGCTACAGTGTCAGGAACAGTCTATTGATCATATCCCATATTACCTTTCGGGATTGTCGCCTGAACATTTTTCCGACAACCTTTCTCGAAATAGCTGTATATGATGATGATGAAGATGATAAACTTTATTTCAGTGTCAGGTCTCCTAGCTGGCCATGTAAGGCCTACTAATAGGGGACACTAAATTAAAATACTATCAGCTCTAGCTAATTAATATAAAAAAAATATTTACAAAGAATAAAATTTACAAAAATATACATACTAAAAAAATATCGATAAAACGTATTCGGATTTATCATATAAAATAATACTTATTGATTAAGAGGTGTCCTTTTTGTCTAGAAAATGTCATTTATGTACAACATAGAAAGCAGTTTTTACAGCCCTCCGTGATTACTTTTCCAAGATCTACCTTACGAATTTTCTTTTTAAAGCTGTAAATTGATTCTGCGTTTTTTACATCCTTGCTTAATTTAGACCATATTACTGGACACACATATCTTAGGCTATGTCTCCCGTAAGTTGTTGTGTTGTATCGACGAATAAAAAAGTCACCAGAATTTCTGAGCCCATAGCGAGGTTTATCGAGCTTAAAAATGTCCTTTACGTATGGAGTGCATATATCGTACTTCGCCTTATACATAATTATGGCTATATCCTGCAATCGGCGACAGCCTAGTGTCGTGAGTTTAGCTTTTCTCGAGAGCTCATCGTATGAACTTCTCGTATCGCAGTAGACGGCTCTTAACGCTCGCTCTTGTACTCGCTCCATCTTTCTGCTATCCGACGCCCGACAGAAATGCCACACTGTATGACAGTATGTAATTTGAGGCATTATGAAAGAAATGAAAATCTTAAGTTTGGCTGATGTTGTTAACATGTTTCTAAGCCTCATCAAAACTCCAACCTTCCTAGATGCGTTTTTACATACCTCTCCAATATGCCTACTAAAATTCAAATGCTCGTCAATGGTCACTCCCAATAATTTCATTTCAGAGTGACTCTCAATATCATTGTTCATAACATTAATTTTCATCTGTTTATTTTTACACTTCGACCCAAGACTCATCGACTGAAATTTTTCACGATTACACATGAGTAGATTGTCCTTATACCAGTTTGAAATTTCCTTCCCCTCATGGTTCAAAATACTCTCAACGTCTTCGATTCTTTCCCCTAAAGTATAAGCTTGATGATCATCTGCATACATCATTACACTGCACTTATCAGTTTGTATGTTATACATAAGGTCGTTGTGGAAAATATTCAATATTAAAGGACCAAAGTTAAACTCTTGAGGGCATCCCCTTTCGGTTTTCCGCCAATAACTCATGGTATCGGTTCCTATCCTAACTCTATTCCATCTCTCAGAGAAATATGACCTCATAAGACCAATTGCACAATCTTCAAAACCATTATGCCTTTAGTTTTGCCAATAATAGAGGTGGATGAAGCGAGTCAAAAGCTTTGGATAGATCTGTTGATAAGATCCCTACGACATTACTAGTATCCAATGCTTCTTTCCAGTCCTCCATGAGCTTGATCAAAGTCGTCTCGCAACTGTTCTGTTTTCGGTAAGCTGTTAGACAATTGCTCAAATAAGGCTCCATGAATTGCGTTCCTTGGTTGCTAAGTAAACTGTTCAAAAACTTTGTCAATGGCGGCAAGAATCGTAATAGATCTATAGTTTTTAATATCACTGTGGTTATCCTTCTTTTGAAGAGGCACCCATATACCCCTTTTCCATTGCTTGAGCCAGTTGCTAGTCTGTATGCATACATTGAAGATGTTTGTTAGCGACGGCGCGAGGACGTTACATGCCATCTTTAGCTCTCTAGGTGGAATTTTGTCGTGACCGATACTTTTATTTGGATTTAAGGTTTCCAGGGCCTTAGTAACTTCTTTCAGGTTAGAGTTGCGAAATTTAAACTGCACGCCATTTGTTGTGGCCACTTTGCGTATGTTTTGTACGCTTTTATGATCTTTCAGTTCTTCTTCCGTCAGTGATAACATGTGTGGGTCACCAATATCATTGGCTACCGTGGTGAAATAGTCTACGAGACAGTTTGCAACTTTAGTTTGATCTTGTATATATATTGGGGACCCTCGCCTGGGGTACCCAACGACGGTTTCCTCCTATAAATGCATTGGTAACACGTTTTAGGCTATCCTGAGTATTTTTAGATGTCTAGAAATGCTTTCTCAGCGGCGCTACAGAATTTGTTTGGTCATCCTAGGGGAATTTGAGTCTTTTCGAAATTACAAGGGCTTCAGTATTATTTTCCCGAAAATTTTAGATACAATTTGACTTATTACGAAAGTGAGACATTTTCTGATTTCTCTCTCCATTGCATTTTTGAGTCCGAAAATTTTAGGTTTCCTTTTTTCTACGAAAAATAGCTTAACTTGGGAAGTGAAATGTTAAAATTAAACTTCAGAAAATTGTAGGGGATTTATTAGATAAGCTTCGAAAATGGTACATGAGTGGAACGGTCATCTAGATAATATTAGCCGTCCTCAAGTAATAGAAAATTCTAGTCAACATTGATGTTTCGATGCGTTTGAATAGTCTTGGAATAATAATTGCCCCGAACTTAACATGGGAAAGACGCAAAATGATTACATTGCAACACAAATCTTTAAAGACTGCAAGAAATCTGTGCAATATTCCAGGCCCTTCTCACTTCTAAAAATCTTGTATAATACTATCATTTACCTTTGTTTACATTGTGGTAAGTACTGTTTAGGCAAACAACTACTGCGTAAAAATTGACAACTTGCTAAAACTCCTTTATTAAGCCTTGAAGAAAGTGTTTCGACTAACAATTAAATACCCTCAAGGTATAATTGCTAGTCGTAACATTTTCGCCGTATAATGCACTATTTTGAATGTCTGTGGCATATGTAGAAAGATTATCAAGAAAAACCAATCTTCTGCGGACTGCTCGGTTTGTCTAAAGTCGCTCCATCTTACATGCTTTGGGCCTGACTTAAATTTTAACAAATCCTGTTGTTTGTGCACTTGTCAGAATCATTCTGCTAATGAAAATGAGAACAGCCTGGACGACAATGGCCTATTTCTATCACAGAAGTTAAGTGACATCTCAGCGATCAAGGGTCTTAAGATATTAGGGGTCTAACCGGTAGGGTTGATCAACTACGTCTCATCGTTTCCGAACTGCGCTCGCTTCTACAGTTTATGAGTTTTTCTGAAACCTGGGCACATAAAGATATCGCGGACTCTGAGCTTGAGATTCCTGGCTACAAACTTTTTCGCCGAGACAGAGGGAATAAAGGGGGTGGCCTTGCAGTGTACGTAAGAAATAATGTGAACGTTATGCGTAGCCCCGACCTTGAAGTATCGACTATCGAGGGTCTCTGGGTCGAAGTTTGCCCACCGAAATCACGTAGCTTTCTAATTGGGACATTTTATAAGCAGCCAACGTCTTCAAATCATGCGGTCAAAGACTTCATGCCTATATTTGACAATTGTCTTAGGCGTGCTACGGCTGTGGATAAAGAGGCGATCATCACAGGTGATTTAAATTGTGATTTATTGCCAAAAAGGATCACGGAGTCAGACTGTAAACAACTCAAGGCGCTACTGAGACAGGAAAACCTTACTTAACTCATAAATCAGCCCACTCGTATTACTCAATACTCCAAAACACTTTTGGATATTATTATCACGAACTCTCCCCATAACATTAGAGAGTGTGGGGTTTTAAGTTTGAGTCTGAGCGATGATGACATGGTTTTTTGCGTAAGAAAGTTAAACTGGATGAAAGCTGCCCCAGAAACAAAGATTTTCAGGAATTATGCAAAATACGACCCTGAAAAGTTTTGTGAAGACCTTAGAGGTGTTAATTGGGTTGATAGTACGAATTCCTCCGGGACAGCAAATGAGAATGTTATTTGTGTTGACAAACTCTGGCTGAATTTTAAGTCCACATTCCTTAAGGTGGCTGATCGTCACGCCCCGCATATCCAGAAGCGAGTACGTGGTGTAGATAATTGTCCATGGATGACTGGCCAAATAAATAAAGACATTCGTCAGCGTGACTACTTTTTAAAAAAGGCGAGAAAATCATCCCAAGACGAAGACTGGCTTGCGTATAAATCTATGCGAAATCGTGTGACGAACTCAGTAAAGAGGGCAAAACAAAAATACAACAAGAAGTTAATTGATAACCATAAAGATGACACCAAAGCCTTCTGGAGAACAATGAAAAAGATCATTCCCGGGAACAAGAGCTCTGGCGGTTCCAAAAATGTCAACATTGACGGTTTGCTTTGTAGTGAAGCCAGCGATAGAAAGAAAATTGCTAATGGTTTCAATAATTCTTTCGCTTCAGCCGCTGTACGCCTTAAGCGGGCTCTCGGTAGTGTTTCTTTTTTAAAAAAGAAGCGTTGATCAAAAAGTTAATGGATCAACACCAAATTTTAAATTTGAATTGGTAAATGACTCGCTGATTGTTAAGACACTTCTTCAAGGTCTCAGAGCAAGCAAGGCTAGCAGTGGTCTTGACAATATATCTCCGCGTATGTTGAAGGATGCTGCAGTGGTTGTTGCCAAGCCGCTGACTCGAATTGTAAATGAATCATTGTCGCAGGGAACATTGCCGAGTGAGTGGAAGTACGCAAAAATAACCCCACTGTATAAGAAAGGAATTTCTACCGATATTGATGATTACCGTCCAATTTCGGTTTTACCAGTTGTCTCCAAAGTGTTGGAGAGGGTTGTACATCATCCACTACATAGCTTTCTAAACGAACATAAGCTGCTCAGCCCTTTCCAGTGTGGCTTCAGAAGGAACCATTCAACTGAATTTGCCGCTATTGCCTTTTCAGATTACATCCGGCGCGGCATGGACCTTGGTTTGCTCACTGGGGCGGTATTTATTGACTTGCGCGAGGCATTTGACTCTGTTGATCACGAAATACTTATTAGCAAACTAGAGTCATATGGACTTAAGGACATTGAGTTAGACTGGTTCCGAAACTACCTGACAGACCGAAAACAACTCGTGAGTTTTGGTAAAGGAATCTCTCATCCATGTCTTATTACATCGGGTGTCCCGCAAGGGTCAATTCTTGGCCCTTTACTCTTTGTCCTGTTTGTCAACGATCTGCCTATAGTTCTAGAACGATGCCAGATTCTGATGTACGCTGACGATACAGTTATGTATTTCACCGCTAGTAATGCCCAAGAAATAAGTAGTACTCTTACCAGTGAACTTGCCAAGGTTAATGACTGGCTTGTAGACAACAGTCTTTTTATTCACCAAGGCAAAACAGAATGTGTTTTATTTGGTACTGGTTCTAGGTTAGCAACTGCTAATCTCTCTGTGAATATCGATGGCAAGGAGCTAACACGGGTTGCTGAGTATAAATACCTAGGAGTAATTTTGGATGAGTCGCTTTCATGGAACGCGCACGTGAATTATTTAATAAGCAAAGTTAGTAAGAGAATAGGAATTCTTGGCCGCACCAGGCGGAGCATTAGTATGCATACTGCTGGTATAATTTACAGGTCATCTATTCTTCCTGTTCTGGATTATTGTGATACCGTTTGGAACTGTTGTGGACACACGAATACTGATAATATAGAAAAATTCCAGAGACGTGCGGCAAGGATTATCATGCAAACCAACAGCAGTGATGAAGCGCTAGCTCACCTTAAATATGATACACTGGGACTTAGACGGGAGATTCACGCATTAAACCTTGTGAAGAAATGTCTGAATAAGCGCTGCCCGCAATTTTTAATGGACTACTTTTATCTTGATAGAGATATCGTACACAGAAAAACGCGGCAAAGTAATCATCTCCGTCTTCCCTCCATCAAATTAGAATGTACGAAAAAAGCTTTTTATTATCATGGAGTCTGAAAAAGACTGGCTCAGGTCCGGATCACTTTCCTTTTTGATATGGAAAGATCATGCTGAAATTCTCACTCCAGTGGTAACCAAGATTTGGAAGCTGTCCCTCGAAACCTACACATACCAAGTTCATGGAAGAGTGCAAATAACAAACTTCTCCCAAAAGTTGAGACCCCAAGGAAATAATGACTTTAGAGGAATTGATATTACACGTCTTATTGCAAAAGCATTGGAAAAGGTTATGTACAATTCCCTCTCAGTTTGCTTACTGGGAAGGTAGAAGCTGCAGGGACGCGTTCTTATCAATGCAACATCAAATTCCTAAGGTTATGGACCACAAGGAATTCAGTGCGGTAAAGCTGTTTCCAATGGATTTTAATAAGTAAGGTTGACACCGTGGAAAACACTCTGTTGTTTTTTAACTTAAACTGTTACCACTCAATCCTTATATTTTAAATTGGTTTCTAAGCTTTTTTACTGATCGATAGGAGACAACGGGTCGTTTGCAATGGTTATTCTGTGAGATTGGATAAACGTTAACAAAGGTATCACACGTTAGAGTGTTAGTGGGTTTATTTAATGTTTTCTGTCCTGTGTCCTAAGTCCTGTGTCCGAATCTTCCTTGTTCAAATTTGCCGATGATTCTTCCTGCTTTCTTACCCCAGGGACAAAGCAAACTGTCCGTAATAATGAGATGTTCGTATTAAGCGGGTATCCGTAAAGCCGGGTTTGACTGTAATTTGTCATCAAACGATGTATGCAGAGAACGGTTTTGATTAAGTATTACATAGATGAGCAATTTTTGAGTGCTTCCGTAGATTTATTCGGCGTTTACAAGAACTAGACTGTCGTTACGTTTAGAAATCTCATATGCACCGGCTTGGAGGAGTGAAAGATGAAGGCCACGGCTGTGACAGTTGTTGAAAGTGTTCACCACGGTCTATCATGGGCAGATTTATGGAGACATTGTGAGATCTAAAACCCGAAAATGAAGGCGGGAATTGCTTTAATTTGTTTCGACGCTGCCATCGATGGGAAGGCTGATTTCTGTGGTGAGGTACACTCATTGTTACCGGAGCGAGCCGGAGCCACAGTTGATCTGATGCGCCAATATTCGCTTTTTCTTAGTGCTGGGGTTTCCATAACTTCGTTTGGTGACGTTTCTCACCTTACTTCGAGGTCAGTTCCCACACAATGGTTTTCACAATGTTGCAATGTTCCAGTACCAGATGGACGAGGCTGCTTGAGCTAGGTTTTATCTCTAAAATTTGCTTGGACGAGTGGAACTTCCTCTCTCTTATGATAGAAAAGTTATATCCTTGTTCATTTAATTGTCTATCAAGTGCAGCCATCATCACTCTTAAGCTGTCTGGCTCGAAGTCGTCTCAGTTTTTGTCTTTTACTTCTGCGTAAAGTGTTTCAAGCAGCTTGTTTAGTTTCCTCGGCCCCTTTCCTTCAATTTTTTTTATTTTCCCCTTTGAATTACGTTTTCAATACATTCAGCCAGAAAGATGAACACTTAACTGTTCAATTGTTCAATGTTAAATGTTGAAAATGTACAAAACTATAGGGCACCAGCTGAATACCTTTTGCCAAAAATTTTAAAAAATGAGAACCACCTACGATACCAGGGCTTCCTCTTCTAGATTCCAATTGCTTCTTCCCAAAACCATTTATGGCAAAAAAGGTTTTGGCTTATAGCGGCACAATTATTTGGAATCAATTACCCGCCGATTTGAGTATGCGCAAGTCGATGAACGAGTCGATGAATTTAAGTCTAAATTTGACCCCTTTCGAACCTAGAGGTTTACCTAAAATGGTGAAAATGGCAAACATTCGCCAAAAATTCGCGAGTATTCTTATAAGGTATCAAGGGTTCCCTTTGAAAGTGCGATTTTGACGAAAGTGGCGAATCTGACAAAAAAGGCGAACTCTCGCCAAAGTTTGGCGAATGTTCCTATGACATGGCAAAGACTCTCTTTTCAGAGTGGCGATTTTGGCTAATGTCTTCGCAAAAATTCAAATGAGATGGTAAATGGGTCCTTTGAAAGTGGCGATTTTGACGATAATGGCAAATTAGGCGAAAATGGCGAGAATTCGCCACAGTCTTCGCACTGCAAGTCAGATAAGATGGTGAAGTTGCCCCTTGGAAAGTGGTGCTTTTGACAAAAAAGGCGAAAATGGCGAAAATCGGCAAAGGCTTAGCTATAAGTCAAATGAGATGGTAAAGGGATTCTCTTTGAAAGTGGCGATTTTGACGACAATGGCGAATTAAGTTTAAATGATGAATACGGAAAATATTTGCCAAAGTCTTGGCAAAAATTCAGATAAGATGGCAAAGGGGCCCTTTCAAAGTGCGGATTTTGACGGAAATGGCGAATTTGGCAAAAATTGACCAGCCTTAGCTATAAGTCAAATGAGATGGCAAAGTGGTCCCCTTTGAAAGTGGCGATTTTGACGAAAATGGCATATTTTGCGAAAATTGCGAAAATCGACAAGCCTTAGATATAAGTCAAAGGGAGATGGCAAATGTGGTCCCCTTTGAAAGTGGCGGTTTTGACGAAAATGGCATATTTGGCGAAAATTGCGAAAATCGACAAGCCATATAAGTCAAAGGGAGAAGGCAAATGTGGTCCCCTTTTAAAGTGGCGGTTTTGACGAAAATGGCATATTTGGCGAACATTCGCCATCTTCTTAGCAAAAATTCAAATGACATGGCAAAGGGTCAATGCCTTAGCAATTTTCAAAAGTTATCAAAGTTTAATAAAAATTCGAAATGGAAGATTCGGCAATTTGAATGACTTGGCGGAAAAGTCCTTTAGAAGATTAGTAAAAGTATTAGCAAAATTGAGACGTGGCAAACGAACTCATGATGAAATCAGTAGCGGAAATTTTGATGACATATTGATAATGAATAGGTAAGTGAAAGTTAAGTGTATTGTCTGAAGTATAATGCTATCACCTTTGACTGATAATCTCTTCTAAGTTTAATTTTGTCACAAACAAGGGCGTTGGTTTGGACATTATCACGCTACAAAAAAGTTTTCACATAATTTAAAGTTCGTGGAACTTTACAAGCCTTAGCAATGGATTATCAGGAAAGGGTAACTGTTTTAATCATTATTACAATTCTCTTACCAAAAATACTGCGATAGCTTTCCTTAACGTCTTTTTTTCCATTCTTGCGGTCGTAGTTTGAAGGTATGTGTAGAATATTTATACATCAGCTCCATAAATTCAATGAGACTTACATACATACACCAAATACACCATATCTGAACAGAGGTTTACATAAAGTATAAAGAATAAATTCATTCATTTCAAAATGGCAATTACAAGCTGTGGGATATGAACGCTTCGGAGACATGTTATCCGAAGAACACCATATCTTTTGCATATATTTGGGTGATGAAAAGATGCAGTATGAGTTTGGTTTTGCCCTAATTGAGGCAAATTAACCGTGAACAACAACAACAACAACTATATTTGTTAACAAACACTTTACAATAATGGTTAGCAAATTAAATAAACAAAAACTTAGAGGAGGAGTACAAGCTGCTCCAAATAACCATAAGAGATAATGAAAAATCATTTGTATATGATGCAAGCGTTTTCGTCACGTTCGCCATTTTCACCAAATACGCCATTTTCATCAAAATTACCACTTTAAAAGGACCCCTTTGTCATCGAATTTGAAATTTTGCTAATTTGGCGAATGTTCACCATTTTAGCCAAGTATTCTATTTTTGGTGGAACTTGACCACTCTCAAAATGGACCCTTTGCCAAGTCATAGGAATCCCTTACCAAACCATATGTATTTTGAAACTGATTTTAAAGTGTTTAAAATGTATTTTCAGTATTTGAATACTATTTTCCTATATTTTAATCCTATTTGACAAAAAAATTTAAATTTTCGCCCCTGTTTGGAATATATCTTAAGTGTAGTTAAATTATATTTCATCAAAAGGAAAACCTCTCTCATCAATTTACAATGTATTTTGTTTAATAAATATGATTAAAATAGGGTATTTCAAATGTATTTTGGGCATAGAACCACTAACACTGTTACAAACAGAGTTCAAATAGACTATTTGAAATATGTTTTAAGGGCTTAAATGCGACGGTTTTTTAAATACTGTTAAATAGGGTGCTTTAACACTGTTTTGAGTTGCATCTACAATGTATTTTGAGGCGCATCCACTCACAAAGTTACAAACATAATTCAAATAGAGTATTTAAAATATGTTTTGAGAACCTAAATGCTGACCGTATCTTAAATACTTTTAAATAGGGTACTTTAACACTGTTTTGAGTTGTATCGAAAATGTATTTTGAGACGCATCCACTCACAAAGTTACAAACAGAGTTCAAATAGACTATTTGAAATATGTTTTAAGTCCTTAACTACTGACCGCATTTCAAATACTTTTAAATAGGGTACTTAAACACTGTTTTGAGGTCTATTTGAATTGTATTTTGGGCACACAACACTCTGACTATAAAAACAGATTGTACATAAAATATTTAAAGTCTGCTGAAAGACATCAAATGCTGACCTTATTTTAAATACTTTAAAATAGAGTACTTATTACTTATTATCATTGAGGTGCAATATTGTAATGTATTTTGGGATACTTATACTCAGACTATAAAAGTAACAATTGCACAAAGTTAATTTTTAAGCCTTCATCGTGTCACGAACTCATAAATGACTCAAAACAAGCTGTCATATTGTGGACCGGATTCTTCTCTCAATAAAGCTCGAGGCGGAGCCAAAAATTAAATCTCCCAGCAAATCAAAAAGAAATTGAAAAAAGAGAAGAAAATTAGGAATAGATTTTAGCTTTGACTGACAACACGTAACTGTGACAGTGTGCCGATAAAGGATCAATCCGTTCCTCAATGTTCATTACCTGCAAGCTCGGCTTTTACTTCGGGTAGAAGAGCACAGAACGCGTCATCAGAATGGAATGGGCAAAAGAGAAACATTATCGTTAATTTATGACAAATGTATGCAACCGGGTAGTCTTAATAGAGACAAACTTATGCATTGACATGAACGCATTACAATGTCTTGTCACGGTAGAATCGAGTACTTTTAGTTGCTAACTTTGGAAGTGTGGAAATGTGGAAATGTGGAAATGTGGAAATGTGGAAGTATGTCCTCATTGTCTTAATTTATCTAATAACTCTGGAAATGTGGAAATGTAGAAATGTGGAAATATGTCTTCCTTAATTGTATTTGTCTAATAACTCTGGAAGTGTGGAAGTGTGGAAATGTGGAAATATGTCTTCCTTAATTGTCTTTGTGTAATAACTATGGAAGTGTGGAAGAGTGGAAATGTGGAAATGTGGAAATATGTCTTCATTGTCTTTGTCTAATAACTCTGGAAGTGTGGAAGTGTGGAAATGTGGAAATGTGGAAATATGTCTTCCTTGTCTTTGTCTAATAACTCTGGAAGTGTGGAAGTGTGGAAATGTGGAAATGTGGAAATGTGGAAATATGTCTTCATTGTCTTTGTCTAATAACTCTGGAAGTAAGGAAATGTGGAAATGTGGAAATATGTCTTCAATGTCTTTATCTAATAACTCTGAAGTGTGGAAATGTTGAAATGTGCCTCCATTGTCTTTATCTATTAACACCGGAAGTGTGGACGTGTGGAGAAATGTGTCTTCATCACTAACTCTGGAAGTGTGTAAACCTGGAAATGTGTCTTGTTTGTTTTAATCTAATAAATCTGAAAGTGTGAAAATCTGGAAAGGCGTCTGGGATGATTTGGGAATTAAAAATAGGACTCGCCTGCGGCAAAATTACTTGCGTTACTTCCGGTTGCCGTCAATCGCAAGACAGTCACATTGCTAGTTTCAGCTCACCGCCCGGCCGCATATTTTTGTAGTTGTTTGTTCGGGAGGAAAATAGACGCCCCTGACTGTTGCGGGTTTGGCTTTTAAGAAATACGATTGGCAACCAAGTAAGCTCGAGGATTTGCTTCACTAAGGATTTTGAAGCTCTTTGCACTATCAACTTTTAAATAAACGCATAAAAAAGCGCAATCGTAGTTTGCTCTGACAAAGGCACTGATGCAACTGAACCGATGAAATGCATCTCAGTTCCTGTTCGGCTTTTTACCATCAACTGCCCTTTTTTCGGGACTTCATGTTCGAATTTATGTTTGTGTGTTTAGTGATGGAGGCCTCCTCTTAAAATATGTATTTTACCATTATTTTTATTATTATTATTGTTATTACAAGTCCCTGATATTAATCAATGTGTGTAATATTGCCATGATAAGGCACAGGCGGCCCAAACTCACGTTGCGAGGGAAGGGTGTAATGTAATTTACATAACATATGTGACGCGCCGGTGTCGCGTTACAGACGACCGTTGAAAATATAAGAGACTTTGTATGGGAAAAATATTACTGAGATTTGCGACGGGCAAATAACGCTAAACCTTACTTTTTCTTAAATGAAACGAATAAAAAAGTCTTACCTGCAATCTATTCCGCTGCGGTTTGGTGTCTGTTTGTCGTTTTACTGTTTTTTTGGCTTTATTACGTAACCACTGTTACTCCTTTCATAGAGTTCTATGAAAGGAGTAACAGTGGTTACGTAATAAAGCCAAAAAAATAGTAAAACGACAAACAGACACCAAACCGCAGCGGAATAGATTGCAGGTAAGACTTTTTTATTCGTTTCATTTAAGAAAAAGTAAGGTTTAGCGTTATTTGCCCGTCGCAAATCTCAGTAATATATTTCCCATACAAAGTCTCTTATATTTTCAACGGTCGTCTGTAACGCGACACCGGCGCGTCACATATGTTATGTAAATTACATTACACCCTTCCCTCGCAACGTGAATTTGGGCCGCCTGTGGATAAGGTGACCCTAAGGTCACGCAGAGGTTTAAGAATCATTATTTACAAGTCTTGTCATTAGTTTAATTTCATAGACATCTCGAAATACATCAGGCCATGGGGGCCATGGGTTTTTATAACCATAAAAATCCAACAGTGTCAGTAATTGATTGTCCGTTAAATTGCTATATAAAACCGTTTTCGGGAAACAGGCGACAATTTAAAACTCTGTCATTACTACAAACACAGTTTGTCATTAAATGCCAGGCCAAATAATGTGAACGATAGTGAAAAGAGATCAGTTAAAGCCATAAAGAAAGCGACGACGAGATATGGTCACAGCGCGGGGTGTCGACATTTTACTTCTTTTAGTATTTTGATAGTTCATGGTCATTTGGAAGATATAAAATTATTTTGTGATATTTGTCTGCGAACTGACGTAAATATATGTAGTAATGACTAAGTTTTGAATCGTTTGATCTTAGAGGTACAGACTACAACTTGCTAAAAAGGATATGCATGTACATGGATAACTTGAAATACATTTCAAAGAACATTACCTAAACGAAAGTCACATTGGGTTGTAAATGCATTCGGCGTGACCTTACTCAGTAATCCTTACGTACATCAAAAATCCGTCTTGTGTGTTTCACAGAAAAAAACAAATTCAGACATTTTAGTCTCGAAAAACACATGAAAAAAATCTTAACTGAGACGCATTTTATCGGACCAAGGTTCATAGTGAAATGCAAACTACCATAATGTTTTTTTCGTACCTCTTTTTCATGCGTTTTTTTTAAAAGTTGATAGTGCAAAGAGCTTCAAAATCCTTAGTGAAGCAAATCCTCGAGCTTACTTGGTCGCCAATCGTATTTCTTGAAAGCCAAACCCGCAACAGTCACATTCTGTACAAAAAGGCCGTCCATTTTCCTCCGGAACAAACAACTACAAAATATGCGTCCGGGCGGTAAGCTGAAACAAGCAATGTCACCGTCTTGCGATTGACAGCAATCGGAAGTAACGCCAGTCATTTCGTCGTGCGCCAGTCCTGTTTTTAATTCCCAAATCATCCCAGACACATTTCCAGATTTCCACACTCTCAGAGTTATTAGATTAAAACAAACAAGACACATTTACAGGTTTCCACACTTCCAGAGTTAGTGATGAAGACACATTTCTCCACACGTCCACACTTCCGGTGTTAATAGATAAAGACAATGGAGGCACATTTCAACATTTCCACACTTCAGAGTTATTAGATAAAGACATTGAAGACATATTTCCACATTTCCACATTTCCTCACTGCCAGAGTTATTAGACAAAGACAATGAAGACATATTTCCACATTTCCACATTTCCACACTTCCACACTTCCAGAGTTATTAGACAAAGACAAGGAAGACATATTTCCACATTTCCACATTTCCAGAGTTATTAGACAAAGACAATGAAGACATATTTCCACATTTCCACACTTCCACACTTCCACACTTCCACACTTCCAGAGTTATTAGACAAAGACAAGGAAGACATATTTCCACATTTCCACATTTCCACACTTCCACACTTCCAGAGTTATTAGACAAAGACAATTAAGGAAGACGTATTTCCACATTTCCACATTTCCACACTTCCACACCTCCAGAGTTATTGGATAAATTAAGACAATGAGGACATATTTCCACATTTCCACACTTCCACATTTCCTTACTTCCAGAGTTATTAGACAAAGACAATTAAGGAAGACATATTTCCACATTTCCACATTTCCACACTTCCAAAGTTAGCAACTAAAAGTACTCGATTCTACCGTGACAAGACATTGTAATGCGTTCATGTCAATGCATAAGTTTGTCTCTATTAAGACTACCCGGTTGCATACATTTGTCATAACGATAATGTTTCTTTTTTGCCCATTCCATTCTGATGACGCGTTCTGTGCTCTTCTACCCGAAGTAAAAGCCGAATTTTTGGTAATGGTTCGGTAAGAGTCGGTACCCAGGGGCTCTTTCGCCCGTACTTGAAAACTTTCGTCGCGCCTATTCTCTTGACCCGACTGACTGCCCCTGGGTCTCCGAGGATGTGTGTAAGCAAAACGTCCTGCTGTGAATACCTTGTAAAAGATACACGTAGTGACAAAATGACACAGTTGAGTCAAGCACCGCTCACCGCTTTGTTTGTAGTCGTTTCGCTGTCGATCCTTTATAGAAAACACTTTTGTGTGTTCGTGTTTTAATATGCCTGTCTACATATCAGCTACTGGCCTACGTTCTACTTTAAACCTGGTGTTAACGCGGCCAAAAGGTAAGCAAAATGGTTGTGTTTCTTTGTCAGGTTGCCGTGCATGTGTATCGCATTAAGAACATTCGCTAAGGCACATAAATGCCATCAAATATTGAGACGATTGAATACAAAAACTCTCTCCAATAAATAAAACACTCTGGCCTCTTAGCGGAGTGAACTCAGAACTGATTTCATTCGGTATGCTCGGTTGCAATGTTGTCCAGGTTTACGCGCTCAGGAATATTTCCGTTGGAACCAATTTCTCTTTTGTTATGTGCTCACCGGGACGAGAAACCTCCTCGATCTATGGTCATTTGGAAGGCGTTTAGCAACTGCACAGGTATCTGTTAGGATCAGAAAAGGTAGGAAGATTTTACATTTGTACTACCCGTATATTGATGTATTTCGCGTCCGTTATAGTAACTGTTGTTTTCAAAAAAGGCAACATCCAAGTGTCTGTGTAGTAAATTGTAGTATAGCGGGGTAAATCCCGAACGGCTATCATTCTTTGACTTTCATACCAGTATCAGTTTTGACGCTGACGCATTTCTTGCTCTTAAAGCTTTTTATCGTATAAATTGTAAGAGCTCTGTTAGCAAATTTATTCATATCTTCGAACACAGTGACTCAGATTACATATTTTTGGTGATGTTTCCCGGCTGTAGGACCTCAATTTTGACAGCGGGCGTTACCGGCCATGGTTACGTTTGAGAGGCTCTTTGGCCAATGTAGAGAAAAAGAATAAAAAACAGTTTACAATTTTCTTGCCAAAAAATGAAAGAAAATTACAAATGTGAACAGTATTTACTTATTTTCCTAAAATTGCTGGAAGCAGGGTTTAAGCTGGACTATTGAATAAACAAATTAATAGACAACTAGGTTGTTCTTTTTGCAACCATTTGTCGTGAAGAACAGGATATTTTTCTTTGGAGTTTTTATTTTCTTCTGGTTATCATGAAGTTATTGCTTTCTACAAAATAATCGCCCTCACAACTCAACCGTAGCCTGCGCAAAAGGCGTCATTAAGGTGCTTAGGGTTGTTTAGAGGCGCGAGCGCGAAGCGCGAGATACGCAGTAGGACGCAGTTACGTCACGTTTGCCGTCGTCAACTCGATTTTTAAACGTACCGAAGAAGGTTTCACCTAAGCTTATCTTATTGCCAAAAGCTACAAGAATTTTTCTGTAGCTGTATTAAAACTGAAGTACTGTTGCTGTTCGCAAATTTACTATGACGGTCGCTTCAAGCAAACTGATAAAGGTATTGCTGCATTTATTTTACTTTGGTGGGTCTCTCTGTACCCAAAGCAAAATAAGCTTGCCTTCCTTGGTGTGATCTTACTTACATTTGTTTCAACTGCGCTTCGATTCTATAACTTATAGATGTCAGACGACCATCGCATGCACGACATAAGGTTATATGCCTTTATAGGTGATTGTCTGACTGCAAAACAAAACATTCCTGACTTACATACGACTATTGGCTTTTGCTGCGAAACTTTGCACCAGTTCTGGTGTGAAACTTTTACGGTGATTGCCTGACTGAACACGTACGACTACTGGCTTTTGCTGCGAAACTTTGCACCAGTTCTGGTGTGAAACTTTTACGGTGATTGCCTGACTGACTACCTACGACTACTGGCTTTTGCTGCGAAACTTTTGTGGTGATTGTCTGACGACATACCATTATGGCTTCTTGACCACAGAAAAAATGAGTGAGTAAGATCAAACTCAGGATGACAAGCTCTTACTAGTGCGGAGAAAAATACTACAAGAACACGTTATCAGTCTAGCTTTAAAAAGTAAACTGTTGCCATAGCGTATTTGAAAACATGGACAGTATTGTTTTTTTTTTACCGCAACAGAAAGGTCCTTGTTTGTAGTCAGGCGTTTACGTAAATGACGAAAGAGGAAACCATCCTCTTCACGTTGAAACTCGAGTTAAAGACCGCAAACGTTACCTTACTTTGTGGGTTCGTGGTTTTCAGCCGTAGTGGTTAGAAGTTTCCAACGGAAAGCCTGTTTACTCGAAACTTTCTATTAGTTCTGGTGTAGACTTTTTGCGGAGTAACAGTAGGCACGGCATACAATGCTGGCGATAAGCATGTGTCTACACTGAATTTGGGGTGATTTTGCAGAGGAGACCACACGTGGATCGAGCTTACTCGTGATGTTGTTTATTCTTAAACTTTATTTCACCTCAGTCGATTATCGTTGGAAAAAGTTGGCCTTAAGGCTTTGCGATGATCACTTTTTTTACGTGTTATTGTGTTATGGACAAAGTTCGGGATCTTCCTTTTTATCGTTTACCTGGCAAAAACTCAAGACTACTCCTCAAGTCCACATTCCAAAACTGTAAGTACCGCTGAATGTCTTTAGTTGTTATGTTATTGTTATGTAATTCTTAGGGATAGGGATAATATATACTAAACAAATACACTGATCTTTTCCCTATATCTCAAAAAAAAAAAACCGACAACTAGATAAAAGGGTGAAACAGGTTAAACACGCTTTTCTTTTATATTATGTAAATTTGACGTAAAACAGATCTTGCCTACTGACTTACATGTTTTTCTTGGCAATGTGTTAAATGAAACTTTGCTGGCTGGCTCATAACTTACTTCTGCTACCGCTGGCTGGCAAACACCGAATTCCGTTTCACTCTGGCTGGGATTGCGTAATTTTTGTTTTTTTAACCTTGCTGGCTGGCAAAAAACCGTCAAACATGATTGCTGGCTGGGATTTTTATTTTCTGAAAGTCTTGCTGGCTAGCAGTGAAGAGCGGGTATTTTTTTCCCAGGACAGTTAAATATTAACATGGGTTGACGTAAAAGCACTTTGCTAGCGTTTACGACATCGTATAATCAATTTTGCGAAAAATGTTCGTTGGGTACTCCTGTAATTCTCGCCAACTAGTGGTGCCTCATCGAGTCATCCTCGGCGAGTCATCGTGTGTTATAGAGTAATCTCGTAGGGTCATACAGTGAAGTCGAGACGTCCTCGTCGAGGTTTGAGGAGGCTCCGCGTCTATTTAGTTACTTTTGAGCGTCGGTAGAAAGATGACTCCGTTCCCAGAAACGGTGAGTGATCCACAAATCCTTTAATCCTTATGGTAAAGAGACAGCAACCTTTCAGACAAAGGCTTATTATGTCACAGACATTGGCGCGATAGTATTTCGACATCAATTAACCTCTGCTTTATCTTCTTTGTCTCTTATTAGTTCTCTCGAATATCATTGTTATGTTATGTTTCGACTGTAAATGATTTTGGCAAAGATACAAACATTAAAGGCAAAAAATTTAAATCTTTGAAATCCGGAAATATTGGGTAGTGCAACATAACAACACTAAAGCCAGTTTTCTTGTTTACGAAGACAATTTTCTGTAGACAGTAACCTCTGTGTTGCAACATTTTTAAATCGCTGCTCTGAACGTGTCGTTTTTTTGTACCGTAAAGAAAAGCTGAGCGTCTGCTCAAAAGTGAAAATAATTGACGCTGAAAGTCACCATGCTTAATAAATGAATTGCATCTCAAAACACGGCACTTCGGGGCGACGAAAAGTGCATTGAATTGCGTGACAGAAGTCACCTGTGTTACAAATCAATCATTAACTATGACCTCGATATAGCGAACTTTTTGGTCATTTCCCCTCAAATTCGTTATATCGAGGTTTTCGATTTAACGAACCCTCGATTTAACGAACAAATTTGGTCGGTCCCCAGCGACTTCGTTAAATCGAGGTTCCACTGTACTGTGGTACCTCTATCACCGAGCCCCTCCCCCCCCCCTCCTACCACACCCTTAAGGGAAATTTTTCTGAAGAGTATTACACAGATCATAGCGACAATGTTTTGTCACGAATTTTAGGATTTACCCTAACAAGAAAGTTTGACAATCTGCTATAGAAAATAGCATGATTGATTGAAGGATTTGTTGGCATTACTAACAGGGAACTTACAGCTGTAAGGCTATGTTCACAATATAGCGGATAGATTTGACGCCAGCACAAAAACCGTACTACTAGTTCAAACATAAAAACGGTGATTTCGGCGCGATTTATGTAACGGAGCGATACTTCTTTGTGCCAATGTAGAAGTTTGAGAGTCTTCGTGATTATAAATCGATGAAGCGGCCGATTCAACTCTAGGCGTTTAAAAATTGGAATGCGACACAAAGTCAGAGAGGCGGGGAAAAAATAAGGAGGGAGAGGTGGAGAGAGGAGGGAGCCATCCTTTGCTCGGCTCAACCCGCGCTGTTTTTCGGCTCACATCTTTTTGTGGTGTCCCCAGAAACTGAACGCCTGGAACAGGCTTACACGGCTCAGTTGACCTGAGTAATCTATTTAACGAATAGATTCCATGTTGCAGTGCGCGGTGCACCTGTTCAGTAATTCCAGATGACGTCAAAATGTGGTAAAAACAAAAATGCGGCACTGAGCCGCATGTGAGTGTGTCACTGATGTTTTAACCAAATTCTGACGTCTTCTGTGATTTATTAGAGAAGTGAACAGACCCAGGGTTACATGGAATCTATATATTTTACATAATGAGAAGAAGAAACAACGACATACTTGCCTGACTTGCCTCAGCTTTTCCTCGTAGCGCTTTAATGTTCGATGATTTGTCCTAGATTTTCAAGTCGTCAAGAACTTGCCTCGGTTTTTTTTTTTTTTCCTTATAAACATCTCCTAGTAAGCCATTTTTAAAGGCTTTCACTTGCTTAAAACAAACTCGCAAACAATTTCAAAATCGCGCCCATTTTGAACAAACAATAGAAAAGCAAGTCTCCACGTCATCCATGTGTCTGTACTCTAATATTTCATCACCACAATCAATACATGGATATTGTGATCGGTTAGATGGGTACATGTAACTTACGAACCAGCACCCATGCAAGGTATGAGATCTTGCTCGGGAGAATATTGTGGTCCACGCTATGGGAAACTTTTAAAAGGTCAAATAGTATAAGGATAGAAATCTATTTAGCGTCCGTGGCCAGTCCATGTCCATCCTTGTCATCCGTTGCAAAAAAGACAACAGGAGACAGTTTAAAAGGCCAAATATGAAGTTTTTAACAACACACCTCGGGACCATTGACGTAGCCTTTTAAGACAGTTTTGTTTAAAATAACACAAATTGTTTGACTGCCGCTGTGATCATGAGTCGAATGTTAAACGAGCTTATCAAAAAGGATTGATCATAAATAATCAAAAACAAGCTTGGTTGTAGCATTTACATTTTTTAATGATAACAAAGAAGAAGAAGAAAAAAAGAAAACACTTAGACACATTCTCATAAGTAAGTAAACTTTATTAAACTCGGCCTTGAATATACTAAGGCCGATCTGTCGAGGCCTTTGATTGATTATTTAATTGAAACTAAAAATCTTTTTTAAACTGGCGTTTAATATTTAACTGCATATCTAAATAAAGAATGTCAATGTATATATCAATGTCTTAAACACGGCAGACATGCACCGGGACTGACTTTCACTACAATCTTTTATGAAAGCTAAAGTGAAAAGAATAAAACAAGATTTTGCATTCGCCAGGAGCGTTTTTAAGTTGTAGTGCAAAGAGATTTTCATGGGGATTTGCGAGTCGAGGGTGTGTTCGAGCAACTCGCTCGCTTAGCCATGAGGTACCAGGAATCTGATTTACATTGGTCTTTACTGTTTTTTGACTTTTGCTAATAATCTTAATGTTAATCTTCTTACTCCTCTTCTCTACTCAATCCTTACTCGGCGGTGAGTGAGTAGTTCAAGCGTAGTAGCGGTTTTTATACCCAAAACTGGACATGTTTGGGTACCTGACCATAGGAATAAAAACAAGGTAAACTCGCGGCCGTGTGGGTAATGTTTTGGTGTTACTAAACCTACATGGCTTCAATTTACAAGAAGCTACAAAGCAATGAATAACTAAAACGCTGGTTAATAAACCCAAACAGGAACTGCAACGAGACTAATGAATGAACCAAGGTCAGCTCTGACATGAAAAACACGACCACCTATGAAAAACTAACATCCGACGATGGCAAGAGAACAATAATTCTAATTAAAATGGCATTAACTAAATCCGCGATCTAAGCAAACCTTCAAGTAGAAGTCTGAAAATCACAAAATAAACAAAGGAAAATACCTATGCGCACCAAATCCAAACTAACCTTGACTCACCTAATAATAGAAAAACGAAACTTAGAAGAAATACAAATCTTAAAAATAACTATTAAAATACTTCACAGCAGTTGTAAAAGTTTTATTAAAGTGACCTAAGCTGACGTGAGTTCTTTTTTTATAACAGCGCAGGTTCACGTTATCATTGGGTTTTAAGTGCGCTAATTTCAGTCGAAATTCACTGTTTCCAAACAGGTGGCTCGGGCTGGGAAAAAAATGTGCCTTTTAAAATCTAAAAATGGCTAAACAATTAAAGTTATAATGAAATTAAAGCCTAATTACTCCAGTAAAATAGTAATTTACGGGAAGAACAAAAAAATATTATCAATTTTACTTTCCTTGACTAAAAAGAAGATAACGTAAAAAGCTTAAATAAGCGAGGACTATGTTCCTGTCTCGTGTTTAACAAATTAAAGATCAAGAAAAGAAAGAAAGAAGGATTTTCTACGTTGTCGAGAAATATAAATTGGGAAGTACATTTTTTGAAGCTAGTAAATATGTTAACATAGCTGCATGTTTTTTGGCCGTAATTAATGAAATGGTTCTTTTTATATTTATTGAGTAGGGTCAAGATAAAATACCTCCACCTCATCAGGTGAGAAGTACTCAGTCCCGGCAAGGATTGTGTACGGGTTCTGCCCTGCAGCAGGAGCAGGGTAGTCCCAGTAAAGGCGTGCGGATGAGTAGCTGTAACTGTTGGCATTATTCGTAATGTAGATGTCACGACCAAAACACGGACCAATTCGTGACCCCCTGTAAATTGCCCTGTGCTGCCCTGACCTCCTCACCACACTCACAAAGGGATCCAGTTCTTCCTTATTGCTGATTGAAAAAATAAACGCCTTGGGAGTGAAGCCCCGGTAACCACTGGACGGATCTAACAAACCAACAAAACGTGAGTAAAAACTGTGGTGTAGTTACTCTTTAGTGTATTTTCCTTAGTTTGAATTTTATTTATTTATTTATTTTTATTTTTATTCTTGACTTTAAATGAATTATCATAAACTAAAACAAAACAAATTTAATAAGAATCATGAGTGAAACGGAATCACACATTTTTTTTAACTTTCATTTTTTTTTTATTTTCCTCCCTTTTGTTTCTTGTATTGCTATTCCTTACAGTTAGTTATGAAAACGGACATAGCCTTTGAAGACAGATATACAGAGATGATATATGATATACGCCAATGATAATGCATTTCTTATTTGCATTGACATGTGATGTAACTAACCTTTCAGACCTTTTCCTTAGGGATAAGGGAACCGGTAAGGGATAATTGAGAAAATAATTTTGGAGATAATTGAATTGTTTTAGGGAGTAATGAAAGTTCATCATGGTTCTACATTAATTATGATCTACACTTATTTTTCTCCCCTTTACTTTTATTGGTTATAGGATCGCAAGCTGGATAATAAGGTGGGAATATCTTTGCCGCCAAGAAAACCCATTTTACTATATTCGCAAAACCCACGAGACAACGGCTGCACGGTTATTGTGTTTTTGTTAGCACTCGCCGCTGGTTTACACGCGAAAAAAGTCGCCTCTGGAAACGGATTAATCGAGCGTTTGCAATGCCATAACAATCACAATGACTATTGCATCTTTTCAGCTACAGTTATACCTTCTTTATTTTTAACATGAATGTAACTACAAAAATTTGAGGCAAACATTTTTTTTTCTTTTCCACAAAAAGTGCGGGGAAAGGGGCAAGTTTTTCCCCCAGCACCTCCCCCTGCGTGATCCCTGACTTTTAGTAGTAACGTTCTTACAACGTTTAGGGATAAGCGATATCTCCTCTTAGATTTACAAAGATAAGGGATAAGAACCCCCTCCTCCTACCCTCCCCCTCCCCAACAGGGCCTTATTGAACCGATTCCGGGATCATAACAAGTTTGATGCCTGTTTTGTGCAGAAATGATTATAGCTGCAGTAGGTGTTAAACTAGATTCAATTTACTAAACTTCAACTCGACTCCTTGGAGGGTTGGGAGGGGGGAGGAGTGGGGTACTCTCATCTTTTGGCTAGATAGGTATGTGACGCCCGAAAAAGTATGGTATTTGAGGGTCTTATTCTTCCATACTGAATCAAATTTTCCCTTGTTAGTGTTGTGTTACCGCCGTTATCAATTGGTTAACATTCAAGAGTCTACACAGGTATAAATGCCCAGCTACACGAGAAAAAAAAAAAGGTCTGTTAGTCCATAGTTAATTGAGTGGAATGGTTATGAAACCTGTCAGACTCCTTTGTTATATGTTTTTGTGGACCTGAAAGTGCACAACGTTCAAAAGAATTCCTATCATTTTGATTGTATTGACCAATAAAAACGTTGCATTAATTTATTCCGTAACAATTTGCCAACAGAAAACAAAGGATTGTGCACTTTCACGGTGCTTTGAACATAAACTGCAGCGCTGTTGTTTTTATTATTGATGTTTGCCGCTTTTCATAACCAGTCTCCTCTAATAACTATGGTTAGTCGGAACTTTACCTTAGAGTATCATGAAAGCGACTTAATGAAGACTTTTTCGGCGTTTCTTTACTCACGCTCTTTCCTTCGCGTGTGACTGACAATTAATTTACGAAAAGGCCTTCCGATCACGCAGGGTATGTGTTAGCCTGAAATTCATCCGATTGCTTCGAGTCGTTTCTCCTCTCAACAACGTCTGAATCGACGGGCCGTTAATGCCGTCCAGTGACGTCACTCACTACCCGAAAACCGGGTAGTGATTTTGATTGGTTGATTGTCTAAACATTGGCATAATTATGTATAATTATGAAAAGTTTTAGCGGGATTGTCGCTTGATATTCAGCGGATCGCATCCCTGGCATGGCATTCTTTCTTGTAGTTCAAACATTTCGATAAGCTTAATCTTTATCTTAAACAGCAAAATTGCCCTTGTCTTCGAAACTGAAATGCTAAATTGAACTGCGAATGAAGAATCATTGCGGAGAGTCGGTAGGTTTTTCATTTAGAGCAGCTTTGTGGCTTCGGCGGCCGGTAATTTTGTTTACGCGAAGTTTTCTGAGATCAATGTTATAATTCGACCTTCTTGCTATTTTCACCGTCAAGTGTGATGATTCTGTTAGCTTTTCTTTCTTGTTTCCTTGTTTTTTTCTTCGTTAAGGACCAAATAGCTTCTTTTCAATTGAAGCAAATCATTGTGTTTTTGAACTAAGTGTTTCGTGTGTGTGTTTATTTCATTGCGTGATTGCGACCGAGTTTGATTATAGAATTCAGTACAACCGGTTCAGTGTTGTACTGCATGCAGTTGATAGCTTGAACGTTAAACATGAATTACGATCGAAAAAATAAAGCAATTCTGTATCATGCAGACATTTCCAAACGATATTTCTCGGTTTGCCACTTGAAAATCGTTTTTTACTTTTTGCATGAATTAAAGCAAATGTCAAGGAGTAGTGACGTCACTGGACGGCATTAACGGCCGGTCGATTCAGACGTTACTGAGGGAGTAATAACGACTCGAAGTAATCGGATGAAATTCAGGCTAGGTATGTGTTGCCTTTAAATTCTTAGTTCGTGTTTTTTTTTCCTTGAATTGGGTCTCATTTTGTAGGGGTGCGCCTCTGAAGAGCGCGTCTCCGTAAGAACCGACCAGTGATTTCGGATCAAAAAATTAATTTTCCTTATATTCTGGGATATTAAAGTCTTTACATAATTAGTAACAAAAATGCATTTTGTTTGACCGAAAATGCGAAATATAATTTTTTACGAATTTTTGAATTTTCGGCCGGTTGGCACCGACGCAATATAGCCTTTGAGACTGCAAAAATCGCCTACTTTGCCGGCGCTACAGAAAACAAACAACTCATTCAAGAAGCCCGATTTTCTTTTTAACACATGTATACGGATACACCACTCCAGATGTCCTAGCCATATCACAGTTCCGAATTATTTATTCATTTTAACGGCATGAATCTTTTTCCTGGCACGTGTCATCAGCCTTCCATCAAAACACGAAAATAGCTCAACTTTGAGGGGAGTTTAAAAAAGTGTGGCACCCGTCTGAACGTTGCTGTCTGTATTAATACAAACTAGAAATGATAGTAAAACGTAAAAAGGAATAAAATTTTTGTTTGTTTGTTTTTTTTTTACGTTTTCGAATATGAGCGCCGTTTGAATTTCCAGAAATTTTGAAGACCTTATAATTAACGAACACTTGCCTTGTGCTTTGCTCGTGAAAGTCAACTTCACTTGATGGCTTGATGGATCTTACCCTAGTTCTTTTTCATTTTAAGGTTATTTCTTAATCGTCTGAAACTATATTGGCCGTTAATTCCGTGGTTATACTTGTTTTGTTGCAATGTTATCTGGTTTGTAAACCGTTTTGCAAAATGGTCGTATCTGCGAGCGTGGCTGGTTTGTGACACCCGACCTTGGGGTCTTTGCTAAAAATAACTTTTCTTTAGGATCGACTCCTCAAGATATGGCAGTAAAATTTCTTGGGCAAATAAAACTAATTTCTTTGCAAATGTGACGCGATAAGACGCTAAGAAAGCAATTTAGCCCAGTTATCTATTTGAAATACGTATGCGTAGTTGTATGCGTGACTTTGTATTTCATGCCCAGTCCTCGTGGACTGGACACGAAGCAGATAAGAGGGTCTCAATGGGGTGGTGGCTTTTACGGCTTTCGGCTAAAATTTTGGCTCTTTTAGGGCTATCGGTTAATTTTTTTCAGTTACGGTTAACGAAAACGTTAAAAATTAATTTCTTTTGTTTCAAAGAGTTAAATATTAATAAACCTCTAGTTTTGTATCTTTAAAGCAAAATAGAGATCTTAGGGCCATCTCGGGGTGAATTTACAGAAAATGTAAAGGTTTTCTTGCCCCAGGGGCAAAGCAAACTGTCCTTAATAACGAGCTGTTGTTGTTGCTGTTTTTTTTTTACGATAGCGAAGGAATGTACAGACCGACTGTCTGCTGTGGCCTTGGGAAAATCTACTTGTAGAGATTTTCGAGGTTAGACATATTCAGTATGTACGTTGCAGAAAGAAAGAAAAGATATAACGAACCACTTAAAATACGAACTGATATTGGTCAGGGCGGGTCTGTTCGTATGTGTGAGACATAATTGATCATCATTTGGGCTGCAACTGGCTCGAAACTGTCGCCCTTTAAGGACGTGTCAACATCTTTTTTTTTTTAGGAGCAAGGAAAAGCTAAAAAATGATCATGTAACGTCACTCAAATTTTTGGAAACACAAGTCCCACTCGGTACGGTAGGCTTTCTACTGCGCTACTTTGCGTTTTCACTTGCTTTTGAGGAGAAAGGATTGGTACAGTTGGTTATTGCGCGGCCTTCTATGGGAGAAGTCTAAAGGCCGATCCCCAAATGTGACCTCCAATCCCTTTTTCGCCTTCTCTCCTTTCCGTGCAGTTTTAAGTATAGCTGTGTTTAGAAGGGTGGGTGTAGGGCTCAGGTTTGGTTCGAAGATAGTCATGTCTCTTTCGAGGTACGTACTGACTTAGCTTTTTACCTTTCAGTTGAAAACAAAACTACTCTTCAAGTTATAGTAAATGTCATAGAAGGAGGCGATAACCTGTGCTGACTGAGTTGTCTAAGAAACTGTACCGGTCCACTTTTACATAAAGAGAAGGTCGAGAGAATAACTCTTGAACGTTTTCCTTAAACCTTTAAAAGGAATTGTTCCATTACGTGTTTGATTTTTCCGGTTATATTATTAGCCTGCGTAGTTTTGGTCTGGCGCGCAGTACAAGCTTATAAGGCGGGCGAGGGCTGTGAAACCACGAGGAGATTGGGGCGGGAGCAATGCTCGTTCGTGCGAGCTTCGCGCGACAAGACCGCCATTCTACGCAGGCTAGTTTATTTTGTAAAGTAGTTCTGGATTTTTGCTTTATGTAAAATGTGCACGGAAAGTTTTTACAAACTATTTATTTTTTCTACATCCAGATTTCTAGTATTCTTGAAAGTCAATTTAATATTAATAGACATTTCGCTTTTAGTAGAAAAGATGAACGTGACTCAGGAAACAACGCGAAATTTGACAATTTTACTTGATAAAATCAATTTTTATTCTAAAAGTATTTTTCGAGACCTCAAATCCTACTAGGGAATAAGACTGTTTTGAGTTTATTTTACCATCTGTCAATGCAATCAATCCGTCATAATCAGTGCAAGTCGCGATTGTGTTGGTCCGAAAAAATACTTCTATGCTATGAGTCGATATGAGTCGAAAGTCAAGCTTATCATTGTCGTGATACAGCTATTTGCAGTACTTCGGTCAAGACGTAAAAACAAAAATTTGGGGAAAATAAGCATTGCAATTGGCCAGAGGAAATTACTCAGGGAACAAATGTACAGAAGAACAGATGAAGAGACAATGTATTGTAGCATTACAAAAATTTCTATCCAATCATTAATTGGTATTACAAATAATTTTGAAGCCTTTTGCACATCATTGCTCAGAAACTACCCTTGGTATACCCGTCGCACCTGGATTGAACCACAGTCTGCAGTCACTGGCATGTCTGTCGTAAATACGCATAGAATGAAGTGAAACCTTTTTAGTGGTGATCCGCATTAGCGCGGAAGTACATGTTATCCCGGGGGGTACTCCTGGGAATTCTTGTTGGGGGTGTGCCGCCCGGACCCTTTTTCAGGCCAAAAAAGGTCATTTCAGTTTGACATCGTTTTTCAGACCTGGCCTCTTAAATCCATACCTGTTTTCAGACCTGGCCTCTAAGAAAGTAGGTCGTCATTACTTAGATTAGAACAGCAACGAGATGGAAAAGAATGAATGAGGGAACAGACATGGAAAAAGAAATATGCATTGCTGAAGTAATAGCGCCAAACGCTGGGGATCAACGATTTAGATCATGCGCTCCATGGTCAGATCGAAACAACAAAAATCCTTCCAGTGACTTGCTCGTTCTTTTGTAGGCACAAAGATATGCGCTAACAAGGAACCTTAAGACCCAGGTTCTTAATCTTAATGCTTACCGCTACCCGATGGAAAAGCTGCAAAAGCTACATGAGCTCTTCGGATGCATAAATTATGTGGTAAGTAAAGGGGGCAAGAGTTCACGTTTCGTGGCCACGGCCCAGGTACGGTAGCCCTTGCCCTTGTGAATCATTTTAAAGAGCTGTACACTTTTTTTATTAGTTTTATTGGGTTTCATTACCTATACATAATTACGTAGAAACGTTTTTAAAAATCCTCGACGTGTTAATCCTGTCCAATGATTTTCCGAAAAACAGTAGTGGGGCCTGGAACGAACTTTTGTAGCTTCACCTCATTCTCTCTTGGTAGGGTTTTAGTGGATTCTCAATTTTCTTCTCTAAAATGTGTTGAGCCAATTTTTTCAATGCATCTACGTTAAACTGAAGAAGTATATTTATCAATGTATGGCGATTCAAAGGCAATTACCTCTAACAAATAGCGGAAAAAATTTGAATGTCACGAAACAACCGTGTCACTCTCGCGACCTGCAACGAGTGCCATTTTTTATATCACAAACAAGACAAAAACTTCCGTTGGAGGACAAATGATAAGAAAACCAATATTTTAGTAAAAGCGATTGCTTAAGGCACAATAGTATCCCGGCTCTACAAACCAAGAAAGACATTACAAACAGCGAAGTTAAAGGAGGAGAATAACAAGGCAAGTGTTCCTTGATTATCTTGTCTTCGAAATTTCTGGAAATTCAAACGGCGGTCATATTCGAAAACGTAAAAAGCACAAAAATTTTATTCCTTTTTACGTTTTACTATCATTTCTAGTTTGTATTAATACAGATACTAAAGTTCAGACAGGTGCCACACTTTTTTAAACTGCCCTTAAAGTTGCGCTATTTTTGTGTTTTGGTGGCAGGCTGATAACATGTGATAACACGTGCAAGGAAAAAGATTCTTTCCGTTAAAATGAATAAAAAATTCGGAACTGTGATATGGCTAGGACATCTAGAGTGGTGTATCCGTATATTAGAAAGAAAATCGGGCTTCTTGAACGAGTTGCTTGTTTTTGGTAGCGCCGGCAATGTAGGCAAGTTCTGCAGTTTCAAAGGCTATGGCGCCGGTGCCAGCCGGCCGAAAATTCAAAAATTTGTAAAAAATTATATTTCGCATTTCCGGTCAAGCAAAATGCATTTTTGTAACTAATTAGGTAAAGACTTTAATATCCTAGAATACAAGGAAAGTTAATTTTTTGATCCGAAATCACTGGTCGGTTTTTACGGAGACACGCTCTTAAATAAGGTATCAGTTTTCGTTTGTCTCATCCTCAAATAGGGTCAGTACTTCAGGCCCTCGGAGACAAACACCTATCCGAAATTTATGGGGGTACCCCACCTGGAACTTCACACACACTGACTTGATCGAAAAAACTAAAAGTGTAAACAACAAAAGCAAAATATGAAACTAGACACAATAGCCCGAGGAGAAGGATTCCTCGAAGTTATAAATTTTAGCCGTACAAATAAATAAATGAAATAAAAACAAAATAATAAAGCATTTCTTTTCATCCCGTAATAGTCCCATGAAAATAAGAACACATGATGTCGACGTGTTTGACTTGATCGTTTTACCAAGGTAGAAGAATTGACTGACCTACAACATTCGTCACAATAGCTGGGACAGTAGTTGTATTTTGTATCCCCTTAATGTTGGATTTTGCAAGTTGGAATGACAGAAGCAAAAAAAAAACAACAACAACACTGGGAGGGAAGGAGCACATTTTTTTTTGTCAGGAAATGGGTACAGCACGGAGTGTCCCAACGTAATGTGACGAGGATTGTAGGTAAACATTATGTATAACGGCGGGGCTCTCCTGCTCGCAAAACACCCGCAGCCTGGCACTATGGATAATAAAATTTGGTTATCTATGCATTCAAGAAATTTGAATTGTGACAAAATCTTCTGTCCTTACGTCCGCCCTTTCATATTAGCGTATGTAAAATGTCACACTCACTAGCGTTAATCCAAGGTATATTCGATTTGTGATTAACTTGATATTAGACATCCACTTGTCAAAATAGGGTATCCGCTAACAACTGTCCGTATCCAAGCCCCAGGTTTACAGCTTTCTTCAAAGGCATTACTTAAAAGATCAAATGAGAGCTTCGTTTTTGCCCCTCGCTAAATCTACATGTTACCTGAGCAAGTGCCACTGAAGTAATAAGAATTGGACTTAAATGAAAAAAAAATAATAACCCTGTAATCAGACATGGCCCACTGATGGTGAAGAAGGCCGCGGGTAAAGATGACATATCTAATATCGTTCATGACAGAAAACATTTGATTACTAACTCTCCATTCGACGGGTATCCCGTCAGGTAAATATAAAGGATTTTACCGCAAAAACTGCTGTGAGTTATTATAATACGGTAATTTACACTTTCTTGCGGTATAGTCGGGTACACAGGAAAACCAACACCCACAGGCATTTTTGTCTGAATTTTGGCAACATAGGTATTCTTACTAGCTTGAGTACGCTGATTTTGAAAATCATTGTTGCCAAACTCAGATAGATAGATAGATAGATAGATAGATAGATAGATAGATAGATAGATAGATAGATAGATAGATAGATATTTAAACACGGTTAAAATTCCTTCAGCATGTACAAAAAATCTAAGATCTATTATGCCTAACTAACTCTGATTAAAAATATATTCATAAAATTTTAACTACCTAGCTATTTACAAAAGCTGCTTTTCAAGGATGCCGTGTAAAACTGTATTAATGTATGATCTCATTCAAAACTGTTGCGACACAGTTTGCGTTTAAAATCATATAAAGAAACTGCAGAACTTAAATCATGGGATAGGCTGTTCCACAGCTTAGCTCCGCTATAGGAGAAACTTTTCTTTAAATAATTGGTACGGGGCAGTGGAAGGACTAATTTATTTTCAGTATTCCTCAATCGATAGGAAGTTATTTCATCACGAGATACAAATTTAGATGTTAGATAGTCGGGAGTCATCCCATGTACGGTAGATCTTATGCTAAGGTGGAGTTTAGTGATTTTCACTATGACGTCATTGTCCAAGTGAGGGTTTTCTTTCCTTTAACAATTCCAAATTTATAAGAGACAGAAATTCTTTTAAAGCGTTTTTAGTGTTTTGAAAATTTCATTCTAAGAATTTCTGACTGTTTTTACGCTGCTCATATTAATATACGGCCATCACGTGACACTTGACCACGCCCTCATAGAAAAATCACCTTATCACGTTTATATTTGTCACATTTTATTGTTATACTTAGGAATACATATACAACTTTTTGTTTCTCTTGTGCAATGTTGAATCTTAGTAACTTCACAATTCACTTTGTCTTTATCGGCCTCTTGGTGGTGGCTTACAACTGTAGGTTGAATTCTCTTGAAATTGTCAAATCAAACATGACAGAACATTGCTCCTTCTTAGTCCATAAAATCTTTTAATCTCTTTAAAAATATTGAGCGAGTACTTACTTTTTATAAGGGTTAAAGAGTTATAACAACGTTTGATGCAGCAGTTAGCGTCGACCTTAGTGCATCCACATTGCCCAGTACACACGAAATGTGACCTTCTGCATTTACCGAGAAGAGTTGCGCAGCCAGTGGTGTACCAAAATGAAACCAAGCCAACGAAGCTTTGTGGTTTGAATTGAGTGTCATAAAAGACAGGGACCAGTAGATCTTCAGCTTCTGCTCAGCCTGTTCTCCTTTGGGTTCGGAAGCACTGGTTTCGGGAAAGTATGCCTGACGCCAAACAAAAGTATATAAAACAGTATACCACTTCTGTTCAATGGTTCTGTAAATACCGGGACACTTTTGTCTTCCACGATATTACCTGCCTGCAATTGCTGCATAATGCCTCAGGAATTACAGGGGCAGTTCTGTCAGCAGACCTCAAGCTTGCTAAATGCTTTGTTTTATTTGGGCCCCTTTGCCAACCAGGTACCTGCGTTGCGTGGAAAGTGTCCTTTCCACCGAGTAACGAATCGTTGATGTCAATGCTATTAGCAGTGAACTACATGAAGTTGTCCGGGCTTAGAACCAGTTAGGACAACGGTGCCGTTTTTCTCTTTCAAGAACAGACTGTATCTTGCGCTAGTGAGGGGTCCAACTTGAGGATTTGCCTGTCGTAACTGTATATGGCCCGCCTTGTGCAATAGATCTACTAACAGCGTTGAAGGCGTCGTTTGATGAAGGATACTACCTAGGGCGATGTATTTCGGCATCCACTTGAGTCCATCAATAGGCTAGCGCACATCATACCATGTATGATGCAATCTCCCGTATCAGTGCTTACGAATTCGAACAAGTCTCCAACTTTTCTCATGATGATTTCCTGTTAATAAATGACTGCGGTATTTTTGTATCGGTTTCTTGGGCTAGCTTAATATATAGATTTAGCCACGGCTAAAAGCGAAGCTCCCATTGAAAAGTTAAGTGATTTTGGAGTGAAACAAATCTTGTATCGAGTTGATATAGCCTTATATGTACACCCAAAAAGGTGTACGGTTAAAATTTAAGAGCAATAATGGCTCTTGATCACAGTAGATAAGGCGTGGAAAACAAATCAGGCCGAATTTTTTGCGATCGACAAGTTTACAAATTCTTGCCAATAAATCTGGGTGCGTGCAAACCAATCTTTTATTTTTTTTAATACACCACATCTGATGAGAAAGAGTACTATGAGGCGCTGTTTTTATCATACAGACCTCGTACAAAATGCAGTATTTCACAATTTTTCAAGACAAATTGCATTCATTCATATTCAGGACCATCGAAGCACGCGTGGACTTTTAATTAGCGAAACCGTTCAAAAATTTCCAAAATCACCTATACGGCCAGCCGGTTCTAACTTTTGACAAGCGCCAAATTTGCGAAGAAATTTTAAAAGAGTTACGCTTCAACGTGATAAAGAATTTATTGAGTCTATTTTTTGTTCATGGTTTTATAACGATGTGTAACCTTAAAAAGCGTTTGATACGCTCGGCATTTTGAGTACTCCTGCAAGCGATGTTTATGAACGGCTGAAAACAAATGGCAAAGCGATAAAAATTACACTTTTGAGAGTACCAAAAATCAATAAAGAAAAATAATTCGATAGAACATTTACAGAGACAACAATTTTCATTCACGAAAACAAATGAGTATTTAAGTTTGTCTAAGAATCCTCAAGTCTTTACTAGTAAGCTTAAAGATTAAGTTTATGTTTTAAGCCGCCGGTTTCCCGGGCCTGTTTGCTGTTTTCAAAGATGAACTCAGGACAAGAAAATCGCTCAAAGCTTTCTTTCTACAGCCAAAATTATAACTAAATATTCTTCGGAAAGTCTTTTCTTTCTATTTACGGTGAATTAATATCGACTAAAGACTTTTTAAAGTTCTGTAAGCTTAAGCTTATATCAAACCTCATACTAGGCCTGTACTAGGTCAGATCAGTGTCTCAGTCAAATCTTAATACAAACGTACATAAACTAGCTTCATAAACTGCGCCGCTGGACTTCATGAAATTAGATATAAATACAACAATTACTCAGGCTTACCATATTTCGAGATGCAGCTCCTGAAAGCTGTCAAGTAAGGCAAGGATCGCTTGAGCCTTTATAATTCTCGCACGCATCCAGCAAGGTGAAAAACAAAAACGATGCCATCCGAAATCGGATTATCGGCTTTGACAAGCGACGCATTTCTCAACGAAAAACCCAATAAACAAACCAGCCATGAATAAGAGAACATTCTTGATAGCCGCTGTATTTCATTTTGTACATCCAGTGGAAAAAGACAGTTAAAAACATCACAAGTTGACTCAAAACTCTGTCAGCTTCAGCTGTCAAAGTAAACAACTTTCAAGATGCTACATAAATTTTACGCATGAATTCACCTGTCAAATTTTAACCAATCAGAGCATAAAAATTGGACGTGGAGCGTGACCAACACGTGACCATGGTAAGAAAACGTCTTCCCCGCCTGTATTTTAAAAAAACTGGCTGAAAAAAAACTGCGTCTGAGGTCAGTTTGAAATCAAAATCGTAATAGTGCGGGGCGATACTGACATAAACACAACATATTTGATATAAATTTAAAAAAAAGTAAACGTGAGCCTGCAATCATTTGAAAACGAATAAATTGTCATCGGATAACTTTTAAAAAAATACTCGACCTTGATGGGTCGACACCTGAGCCTGCGATACGGTCAGGTGATACTGGTCAGCGGATACCCTGTTTTGACAGCTGTCAATTGATGACAACATTGATGTGCAATCAGCTTCCTCCTAGCTAGAAAGTGTGAGAGTAAACATTGGTACGCCTGTGGTGCGGACGGACGGTCTGTCGGTCGGTCGGTCGGTCACGTGATTACCAAGTTTTCTGGGATGGGTAGATTACCTTAGCTATGGGGCTCCGCCCACGCGCGCGTGGAGTTCCGCTATTATATCCCGGCCATACGTCAGATAGCTGGAGAATTTGGTTACGCTTTGCAGTATAGTGGCCGAGCTCTAAGCAGATAAAATCATAACGATAACTGCCTGTTGAGATACCTCTTTCTTTTTGCCAGTCTGGTACTAAGCGCTCAGACACTTCTTGCGATACCTTCCCGGCCCTTTTGCAGCAATGAGATCGCTGACCTCAGCTAGGCGGAATTTTATTGCATTATCCAGATTAGCCTGAATTTCAGACGATTACTTCGAGTCCTTTTTTACTCTTTTAGGAACGTCTGAATTGACCGGCCGCTAATCCCGTCCAGTGTGACGTCACTACCCGAAAAGCGGATAGTGTTTGATTGGTTGATTCTTGTCCAAACATTCGCAGAATTATGTATAGTTATGAGAAATTTTGGCGGGATTGCCGGATCGCATGCCTTGCATGTTTGCGTGGAGTTCAAAAAAATTCGACAATCTTTATCGTAAACGGCAAAATTGCCCTTGTCTTCGAAATGATGAATTGTTAAATTGAACTACCAATGAAGAATCATTGCGGAGAGTCGGTAGTTTTTTCATTTAGAGCTGCTTGGTGGCTTCGGCAGTGACTGTTTGTGCGAAAATTTCTGGGATTTAAGTCTCGTCATTTCCACCGTCAAGTGTAATGATTCTGTTTGACTTTTCTTTCTTGTTTTCTTTCTACTCCGTTAAGGACCAAATTAGCTTCTTTAAATTTCAATCAAAGCAAGTCTTTGTGTTTTTGAAGTGTTCCGTGTGTGTATTTTAATAAGCTTGTTTTATCTGCGTGATTGCGATCGAGTTTGAGTATTGAATTAAACTTACAACAGATTCATTCAGAGTACTGCATGCAGATGACAGTTAAAATGTTAAACATGAATTACCATCAAAAAGAGTAAAGCACTTCTGTATCATGTAGACATTTCCAGACGATATTTCTTTGTTTGCCAGTTGAAAATCGTGTTTTACTTTTTGCATGAATTAAGACAAAGGAGCAGTGACCTCACTAGACGGTATTAACGGCCAGTCGTTTTAGACGTTACTGAGGAAGTAGAAACGTCTCGAAGTAATCGTCTGAAATTCAGGTTGCTCCGATGTCTCAGAATTAGAAGATAACTCGAGAAGTTTCTCGAAGTACTAGAGGTTGCCAAAAAGTTGCCGAGCAACTTGTAGAAAGCCCTAGGAGTGGTTACATCTCTTACGCTTTCTCTTTTTATTGTCTCTTTATTTTGTTCATCACAAACACTTTTCCGTGCCTTTGCGCTTCTAGCAGCTCTGCACATCTCTCGTCGGTCCTTGTGGAAAGCCACTCCTCAACGTCTGTACTGAGGGAATCGCTGCAGCTCCTTTTCGTTTTGGATTTCTCCATGCACCTACATTTTATGAAGCAGTCTGGCTATCCTAAACTATTTGAACTTACTCAAATTTCGAAGTTGCCTTGGTCTTGTAACTTATTTAGTGAGAGGAAAATTGCAGGAATGTGAAGGTTTTGCAATAATTGCCACGAGCTCGAAGCAATCAAAGAATGGCTTATTTTAATATACTTTTTAATTATCTTAAAAATATTGTCACGATAAATACCACATCTTTAGCCATAATTGTGTGAATTTTATATTAAAGGGTGTGTCATGTGACGCCTCGAAATTCGCAGAAACAGCATTTTTTAAATTCTCTAAATGGTCTTTAAAATATACGTAGAACTCTTGGAAACAATTTCTGGATCTATTAAATTCAGTTATCTTAATGAAATTATCACGATAAATATCACATCTTTAGCCATAATTGTGTGAATTTTATATCAAAGGGTGTGGTCAACTGTCATGTGACGCCTCGAAATTCGCAGAAACAGCGTTATATAAATTCTCTAAATGGTCTTTAAAATATACGTAGAGCCTTTGAAACAATTTCTGGATCTATTAAATTTAAAATTGCGAAAGGAATGAAAACTCCTTATTTGCACAGTGAAGTCATAAGGAAATGCCCTAAAACTCCACCTTAACACAAGCTTGAGCTTGGCAACAGTAATTTTCGAAATCAGCGTACTCGGGTTAGTAATAATAGCTATGTTGCCAAAAATCAGACAAAAATGCCCGTGGGGGCAACAGTTTGGTGGCCTGTGTAGAAAACTTAGGTAACTTTTGGGTCAATACTATGGTCCATGTATTTTCTCGCAAGCTACCGGGAGGATAGATATTCAACATATCCGCAACTTTACAGAATCGTTAATACATAACAACCAGCCTCCCTAGTTCACAGCACTAAAAGTCTTTAAGAAGACTGCTCTGGCTCAACTTTACGTTTTATTGCTATTTGCTTTTGAACTGAGAAAGCAATATTCTTACCCCAAGGTATGTCCGTGTAACCTCCAAAAACGTATTTACCCTTTTTTATTATGGTAACTGTGTCTCTTTTTCCATCGCAGCGTTTGTGAAACTGTGTACGGACATTCCAGCCGTGCAATGTAGCCCGCCAGCACAGTAGCCAGTAAGAATTTTTCCCAACCGCTGGGTCCAGAAATTTTCCCAGATGGTAGAAATAAGTAGAATTTGTTTTCAATATGTTTGAGTCCATGAACGCTAAAACAAAGAGGAGAGTAAAATAAAGGCTTCAACGATTTTACATGGTCTGTTGATGCTGTAACTATCTGATGTCTTAAGACGGAACAAGAAGGTTTGACTAAAAACTTCTTATCGGTCTTAACGTCAGCTTCTTCCCTTAACCCAGAGACCACAAAGCTCCATTGAGGGGAGGGGGTGCTTGGGGTGTTTTTTTACTTAGTCACGTGAATCGTTTGTACTGGCAACCTCTAAGTTTAAAGACATGCTATCTCGGTGTTCAGCCACCGAAATGAGACCAGTATTAAAAGCTACTGAAATAATAAATACTAATTTTAACACAAAATCAAACGTACAAACAGCCATGGCTCAAAATACCGGGCAGATTGATTTTAGACAAGGCTGCACCGTTAATTTGCACTCTTAAACTCGAAGGGCAAAAACGCTTTTGAACTTGGAATGCAACAAACAATGTTATGCAACAAGCTAAGAGAAAATGTTGCCCGTATTACTCGACCTTAAAGATCATGTCAAATCTTCATGTGCTTTTATCAGATTGAAACCAAAGGACTTCAACAAACCTTTCTGGTTTGATTTTTTTTCTTCTCTAAAATAGCTATCAACGAAAAAGGGGAAATAAACGCGATACCAATGATGACAATAATGAACATGATTTCACCATTTGATAGACCCCAATTACACAGCGGCCATTTTTATCAGAGGAATCTACTATTTCAATGTACATTATATTTACCGGTGCAATTAACGCCGAAATATTCTGGCCCCCTGCAGATACATAGGAAGGATCCTTTGGTGTTATGGCATTTGGAGCTGTTGTCACAGTTGTGTTTTTCTGTTGCACACTCGTTAACGTCTGAAAAACAGGAGGTGCTACTATTTAGCTTGTCTTTTTTTCTATATATAGTGTTCGACCACAAAAGGACTACTGAGAAACAGTTTTCTCTATGACTCCGATGATTACAGAAGGAATTGATCCTAATTTGAGTCCTATTACCACTACTAAATGCTAGCGCTGTTCTAATTATGATAATAACTTAACAGTGTAATGGGATACAGTGCCTGGAGGCAGTACCTGTCATATACTGTACACATAAGTAATGGTACAATAATCACTCCATCGCGAACGCTCTTCGACGTTTTTTTGGTTTTTGTTGTTGTTATTTATATTTTTCTTCTAGCCGCATGGAACTCTTACAAGATCTTGTGTTTTAGTTTCATAAAATCTGAAAATATCACTAACTCATTGATACAGTTACGATTAATTGTTACTTATTTTTATACAAATCGGATCCCAGCTATGTGGTCTCCTGACTCCACTCAGACCTATTTCCATTATTAACAATATAAGTATTATAACTATCATTAAAATTACTCCAACCAACCAACCTATGCCACTGATATCAATATTATAAAGGAAATAAAGGGAGATGTAAAGAATCAACCATAAGAGAGCACAGAAAAAATCTGAGCCCCAGATGGGATTCGAACCCACGACCCTCCGTGTTCTAGATCGGATGCTCTAACCTCTGAGCTACTGAGGACTCGTTGGCGAGCAAGGGTCATTTCAGTGGGCTGGACTTGCGAACCGCATCTCGCAGCCACACAGTCCATCACAAGCAACACATTAAGGCTTAACTGTATCACACAGTCACATTAATAGTAAGAAATGTCTCACCCATGAAGGAGCCTCCAACCAACCAACCTATGCCACTGATATTAATATTATAAAGGAAATAAAGGGAGATGTAAAGAATTTGTGTTCTCTTATGGTTGATTCTTTACATCTCCCTTTATTTCCTTTATAATATTGAAATTACTATTATTATTATTATTATTATTATTATTGTTATTATTATTATCATCATTTCTTGCTTTGTACACTGGCTGATCTCATACCGATTTACCTGCTAAGGGAGCGAGTCATAATCCAAAGGCCCCTTGGATTTCACCTCCTTACTCTAGAACTCTAATACTTTCCTTAAAATCTTTGCTGTTCCTAGTAGTGTAGTTTTTTAGATTAATGAAATACTAATTCTAATGTCCAACTTTTCCAGCCATTTATCCAAATTCTTTGTCACACTTCCCAATGATCATACAATAATCGGTGTCTCCTGCACAGTTCTCATGTTCCATATCCTTGCAATTTCTCTTTTAAGCTCCCGACATTTTATAACCTTCTCATTCTCCTTTAAACAATTCTCTTATCCCCTGCTATAGCAATATCGACAATGGCGCACTCTCTCTCTCTCTCTCTCTCTCCTGTTTGTTTACAACCACATGATCATGTCTATTGTAGCATTGATGACATGATCACATTGAATGTTCATTATCCCACAGTAGTTTAACTTCATCGTTTTTACTCACACTGTCAGGCACGTGTTCGTACCACTTGTCCTTCTTTTCCAGATGATATTTCTCACATAACTTCCAACGAACTACTTTTGCAATATTTTCATGTCTCTGTTTATATTCCCTTAGGGCTAACTTTTTGCACTTACAGAAAATATGGTTTACACTCTCACCTTCTCGCCTTATTACCTACATAAGGGCGATTCGCGCGGTATTGTCAACGTAGTATCAGTTACATGGCTGGTCCTGTGAGCCTGTTTCTGGCCTGCACAAATAAGTTCTTCTGTTTGGATCTTCGAGTCTGCTTTTCGTAACCAGCTCCAAGTTTTCTTACATGTGTTGTCCCGGGTATTCCTCATAAAATTGACCATGCAGCTTTCTTTCCTTCGAACTGTCGAGTTTCAGCTCATTGTTCCAAGATGTCTTCAATCAACTGAACTGACAGTTTCCTCACTTTTAATATACCTTACCCCTTACCCCTTGCAGTAAAACGTCCCACGAATTCCTCACGCACCACCCCAAACTGTCTTACTCACCTCTCACACACCCCTCACAGCTTATGAGTTCCCGACCTTCATCCTCCCTTGATACATACAACCTATCAACCTCTCTTTTTGAATGGAAAGCACCATTCATTGTCAACACCTTTCTTGTCATTGAATCCAATGTTTTCAGTTCTTTCTTTGCCCATCTTAGCTGCTCCATACCTGATCAGCACTGACACTGCGCAGGTGTTTAAAAATTGCTACAACCTTATTCTTTCCATTCAATGTTGATTTTAACATTAGTTTCAGCCTTCTTTTTTACCCTCTTGCAAACTCTCGTTTTTTCTCCTTTTCATTTATTACATCTGCCTCAGTAGCCCCCAAGTATTTAAATCCTTTTCACTTATTTCTGCCATTATGCCGTGATTTTTACGGGTTTTCATTGAAGGAATGCCACTTGCCAATTTAATGTTGACATTCTTTCAAGAAATGAGCGCATCTCAGAAGTCTGTCACCTTCCTGATGATATCACCATCAAAACTTTAAATGGGTCACTTACTACTTATACGTTATTTGGCGTGACCTATGGCAATGGCAATCATTTTAAATCCGGAATGTGCCTGCCTTCACCCCGGGTACCACAGGCCGGGTGATACGAGTATGATGGCCTGTGGGAACATCATCAAAGAGGACCAGGACTTCGGTACTGTGGAATCGCAAAAAAGCCCGCTACTCCCTTTGGCTTTTTCCTATAGTATGCCCTTTAATTATTTGCGTCAGTAGCTACCAAAAATTAAAACAGGTGAGTGGAGCGTATATCGACAAAATATAAAGTGGCTATAGCACTGTTGACTAGGTTCTTCGAAAAACGGTATAATTAGGCAATGGTAATATTTAGCACAAATAAAAAGAACACTGAAAACATATGGAAAAAAAATGTTTGCAAGAAAATGACGATAGAAAAAAAAATGTTTGCGAAGACATATATGTTAAAAAAAAAATGTTTGCAGAAGATAATTTCTCATCTCCCCCCCCCCCCCCCCCCTCCCCTCTCCAGAAAAATAATGGTCCTTGCCTAAGTTGCACGCGTGGACCGACGCGGATCAGTGGGGGGAGGAATAGGTGTGCTTGGTGACTCCACTGACACTGATCTTTCAGGTGGGAGTGTACTGCTTCCGGGCTATTAGATGTGCGCCCGACAGGCAGCACAGGCACTTGTTCCTGACCAATGGCGACGCCTAACTAACCTCGGTATTTAGCGTTCGAAACCTAGGCATTTTGGGTGTCGTCGAGGATTGAAGAGTGATGCCCGATGGTAACAGAACAGGTCTGAATAACACTACAAGCGGAGTTTTGGCTGCAAATCTTTGTGGAAGGAAATATCTACGGATGAAGAAAATAACTTGCATTTTTCTTCCTTTTCCTTATGAAATATTCAAGGTGACACCTCTTCTAGCCGGTTTGCAACACAAACAACCGTTCCATCCCAGTGGTTTTACCCAGGAATCACCCGTGAAATTCCAACGCACGTGGACGAAAAAACTCGAACCTTGCCACCTTAAACCGGGCACCCACGATCACAAAAAAAACTCAACAAATACGGTGTTAGTCTACTCGTGGCCAACCCCATTTCGCCTGCACCAATGACGAAGTGAAATGTGTGATTTCGTATGTAAATCCTGCTTTATCCACTGAGACTTGGCTAAGAGACTCTATCATCGAAAACCACCTCCACATCTCAGGGTACCATCTCACTGCAAGGAACCGTACTACAGGCCCTCACGGTGGAGTCGGCTTGTATATTAAAAACAACCCCAAGTTCAAGTCCCTGGAATATTTACAGGATCCTGATTTTGAAACAATGTGGACGTGGCTTCAGCCGACCAGATTACCGCATGGAATCAGTTGTCGGATTGCTGGCACTGTCAACGACATGGCTATGCTTAAACATCTAGCGACAACTTCAACATCAGTTGGAGGTCAATTTCCGGGCTGCGGCATTCTCCTCTGTGGCGACTTTAAAGGGTTTTAATATCAGACGCCTTAGATCTTATCTTAGGGGACAAGCCGACTAGTGGTGACCGGACCTTAGATCTTGTGTTAACCAGGTTGCCTTAGTTTTACGATAACAATTCTGTACAAATCTTACCACCGTTTGGTTTGTTAGATGACAACTTCGTTATCTTAAATCGTAAAATGAGAGCTACCCTCGAGGGGCCGAGAAGGAAACAAATCTTGAGAGGTGACACGCGCGCTTGGCCGTTACCTTTGCGCTATCGACTGGTCGCTTGTGGATCTAGCCAATGATTGTGAGTAAAAGCTGCAGCTACCCACGGACTTCATGTTAACCGGTCTTGATTCCATCATGCTTATTAAGCAGTCTAGAGTCCATGTCAATAAGCGCCCCCCCCCCCCCCCCCCTTCCATGGGTGTCACCTGCATTCAAACGTCTCACAAATCTTCGCCAACAGACAATTAGTACGGGGACACTCAGCTTTTCCGACACTACCGTGATGTGGTCAATTGCAAGCGTAAAGTTCTCCGTAGCGACTACTACGCTTCAAAATCGAACCACTTAAAGCAGATCGCTGGCACTGCCCTCGCTCCTGGCTCAGACTCCTTGTTTGCCAACTTACAGATCGAGGGTTCCACTCTTCTGTCTGAGCACTGAGAGATTTCCAACCAAATCGACTCTGCATTCCTACAACCAATGCAGTCCTTCCAAAGGCTTGAATCCCTCCCGTCACCCAATGAGGATTTCCCACCGCTAACCCTTTCGGAGCCCGCCGTTTTTCCGCTTTAAAAAGGCTTAATCCTAAGAAGGCGACTGGACCCGATGGTGTACCCAAATGGTTGTTGAAGGAGTATGCAGATATCCTTGCCTGCCCAGTTACAGCTGTGCTAAACAGCAGTTTCGCGGAGCAGAGACGTGGCCCTGAAAGATGGCCGATGCGGTGCCTGTCCCCAAGCTAAAACCTGTTACCGACATCAACAAACATCTTCGTCCGATCTTCCTAACCCCTGTAATATGTAACATTATCGTCGCTCTCCATGTCGGCCTTGCGGTTCTAGAGGTGATTGATACAAACAAGTATGGTTGCATCCGGCGTCCCCTACCCTACACGCCCTTACGTCTATGCTATTATACATACCTGGTTACAAGCCACTAACAGGCCTTGGGCTGCTGTGAGAGTGGTCCTGTTCGATTGTAGGAAGGCCTTCGATCTAAGCGACCACACCTTGCTTGTGCGCAAAGGTTTCGGCTTACCTATTCCTCGCGCTGTTGCTTTCTGAGTGGCCGACTTCTTAACGCATAGACAACAACGCGTTACGTTGTCTGGAGACTGTTTTTCTGAGTGGGGCCGTGTGCCCGATGGTGTGCCTCAAGGAACCAAGCTAGGTTCATCGCGATTCCTCAGGGTTCCCAGTGTAGACATATGGAAGTACGTTGATGATACTTTCTAGAGAGATTAAACGTGGCATTTACGGCAAACGGCAAACGTGAATTTGTACCACGTGACCAAGTTTCCTCTTTACTTGTCGTTAATACTGTTCATTATAACTACATGAAAATCGGTAGATTCACATCAATTCTATAAATAAGAATTGTTTTAAGCTGTTTTTATCTGCTCATTTCTCATTTTGATAATTTCTCAACTTGAATCTCACGTTTGCCGTTTGGCGTAAACGCGATGCTTAATCTCTCTACTATTGCTGAATTGGTCCCACGAGGTGCACAGGGTGGCATTCAAAGCGCAGTTAGTGCCGTCGAGTACAGATCAGGTGAGAAACGCATGCAACTAAATGCTGACGTAAATGCAAGGAGATGAAACTAGATGATCATCGACTTTAAAAAGAACAAACACGTCTTCACCCTGTTGTGGTCGACGAGAAGAAACTAGATGTTGTAAATAGTGTCAAAATTTTAAGTATAACACTCTCTAGCGATCTCAAGTGGAACTTTTAAATAAATGAAACTATTAAGGAAGCAAATAAGCGTTTGTATTTGTTGGTTCTGCTAAAGAGAGCTGGCGTAAGCTGTTAAGATATTGTCAACTTCTACCGTACAGTAATAAGACCAGTACTAGAATATTGCTCGCCCATTTTCCACCATAGCCTATATTTACCGACTATCTAAGTGAGCGTGTACAAAAAAAGAGCACTGTCCATAATAGCGCCTGATAAATCATACAAACACGGTTTAGTTAGTTTTGGTCTCAGCACTATATATGATAGGCATAACGATCAGTGTATTAGGCTGTTTAATAGTATATCCTCGGATTAGCACAAACTCCCTTGTCTGCTTCCTCCGAAACACCAAGGCTACTAAAATACCAGCCAAGAGAGAGTTTACTTTACGACTTGACCGGTTTTCGCACAAACCGCTTAAAAAATTCGTTCATACTAGCCATGTGCGGTCGTGCAAACATGTTATTATTAGTATTACGTTATCTTTCTTCTCTTTTTCAGTTCTTTAGTATCACTTTTCCTCATTAACAAAATTGTAATTAGTCTTTCACCATTATTTCATACCTTTTATAGTATTGTATTCAATGATAAAGCAATTCTGCCTGCCGGCTGCAATTTAATTCAAACTCTTATTTGTGCATTTTGAAATGTCTCTATATCGATTCTACCGACTCAAACGCGTGAACTCGAATGATACTGAAATAGCCTTAACATTAAGACGATCCAGGTCTTTACTAAAATATAATCACCTGTGCAGTCAACTCCGTTCCCAGAATACCCTGGCTTGCAAGTACACTTGAAAGATCCTTCAGTGTTATTGCAGTCTTTTTCATTAGCATCACAGTTGTGTTCTCCTGTTATACACTCGTTTACGTCTGCAAATCAGGTGTAGGACTGAATCATAAAAACTGATTTACTTAATCTTCTATTTTCTAGGACTGGTTACCGTCAGAAGAGAGAGCTTTCTGGCTTTACTGAGAAGCAAAAAGATTATTGCTATATATATATTGAGCCGGTTAGAAATGAAGAAGTAACATCACATGTATAGATAGAGGACTAGCAAAACCTAAGGAAGCAAGATACTGGAGAATGCAGAAGGACTTCCCAGCTGAAGAAAAAGTACCATCAGGGTATGGTCGGAAGAGAGAGAGAGAGAGAGAGAGAGAGAGAGAGAGAGAGCGAGAGAGGGCTTTTTAGCTATGCTGAGAAGCAAAAAGATTATTGCTAAATATTAGGGGCGGCGCGGAAAAATGAACAAATAACATCACATGTATAGATAGAGGATTAGAGAAACCTAAGGAAGCAAGATACTGGAGAATGGAGAACGACTTCCCAGCCGAAGAAAAACTGCCAACAGTAAGGAGGAATAAAAAAAGACACGATTCCGCTCAAACTCTGAAGGTGGTGCGGAACAAAAGACGGAATTGTGTTCACACTGATCTGATTTTTAAATGCAGAAAGCTCACCCAGCATGAATGCGTGTGCGGACATCACAATATTGAATGGGGACAATTATAATACATTAAGAAACTTAAAGATGTCAAGCATGTTAATTTTAAGGCTAAAACTGTATACAGATACTACAAATCACAAACTATAGCAGTATGCAAGGGCATTTCGATACTTATTATTCAGCTTAAAGAACAATCTGAACCTCTAGGTACTAAGCAGCTTACTACCTTGTAGCTGAACTTGGGTTTAATGGGAGATAAATGGAGTTGATTAGGAAAAGATTATAACTACAACCAAGGTACTGTTATTACCTGTGCAGTTAACTCCATTCCCAGAATACCCTGGCTTGCAGGTGCACACAAAGGATCCTTTAGTGTTATTGCAATTAGCGTTTGCATGACAGTTGTGCTTTCCTGTTTCACACTCATTTATATCTGCAAAAAAAAGTCAGACACTGATCATGAATAAATGGATTTTTGAGTTTTTCTTTTGCGGCAAGTAAATGTGGCCTACAATAATAGCCATTTCAGGCGATCAATATTTCAATATTTATTTATTTTCCGAGTTCCAAAAACCCTGATTTTCAAAACAAGGTCTTCCTAACACCTTTCTCTTTTCAAATTAATTTCCTTATTAAAAGGCTTTGCGCTTCGCCTCGTTTTAAGACAAAAGCTCCTGTGAAGTCGAAAATGGCTTATTAGAATTACAGTAATATATACCTGCCCTATTATATGGCATAATATAAATGCTCTATATATGATAATAAAAGGCATCATTGAAATTAACGCGACTTAAATTAAGGCGAATTTAGTGAAAAACCACTTTGGAACAGAGGAAATTGATTTGAAAGAGACGTGGCACGATATATCTGAGTGTTTCAATCAAGGGATTTGAAGTGTTACCTGTACATGTATTTTCTCCATTTTCAAAATAACCTTCCTTGCAAGCACATCCGAAGGATCCTTTAGTGTTATAGCACACTGAACTACTGACGTCACAGCTGTGTTTTCCTGTGTCACACTCGTTTATGTCTGGAAATCAAGATTTAATGCTGAATTATCAAACTGAATCAGTTCTATTTCAGTTTTATATCTATTGAATGAGAGATAGCAATTTTGCAATGCTTTCGAGACTGGTAGTCTACGAATGAATAAATCAGTTTTTAAAATAAGGCAATTACAAGGGACACTAATTGATGGCACTTAGAACAACGTTAAAATTAAATGGCAGATACATGTAAAATCAGTGAAAAATGATTATTCATAGTTTTACATGTTGTAAGTTATGTTATTTATGACAAATGATCCCGCTAAGAATAAGAAATAACTATTATGACGGCACGAAATACCCCAGAACCTGGGTGTTAAGCCAGGGGCACGAGTTCATATTAAGTTCTTTCTTTTCCAATATTTTCTCCTGGCCCGGGTTCCTAGAAAGCCGATTAGCGCTAATCGAGGATTAAATCTCGCTAATCGCGGAATACATTTTGTCCCACGATTAGATCCTGTTCCTGAAAGCATGATTAACCTTAATCTAGGAATAAACTAAGTGTTAATTTTAACCCACCTAGCGAGATCGATTAAGTCACTAATCGGGTGAAAACGTTTGTAAAACAAACAAAATGGCGGACTTACCGTTGCCTCAAATACATGAAAAAAAGTTCCGACAGCAAGAAATTAATCTCGACCAATTCACTGATGAAGAGCTTTGCAGTAAAAACAGGTTTGGCCGAGAGTCAATTCAATATTTGGTAGAAATCCTTTATTTCTAGGTGGATGAAGAAGTTCGGTTTCCTCTTCTTGTCCTTTGGTTCAACCTAGACCACTCCATTTTCCGCCATTTTCCTTTACTTCACCCATGCCTAAACATTTTTCGCGCCATATTATTTAAAAGCAATCATCCCAAAAACTAGTTAAACCGGTTTATTTTTTTTCGTGGGTTTATTTCGCTTTCAGGAACTCCTTTTTAACCCACGATTAGTTATCCGAGGAATAAGAAAATTAATCGTGGATTTGATGCTAATCGGAGGATAGTTTAATCGGCTTTCCAGCAACCGGGGCCAGTTCCTCAAGTTTTCAGTGATTCAATTCTGTACACATGCGTTTTTTTCTTTTCTTTTCTTTGTTTCTTTGTTTATTTTTTTTACATTGTTTTCGATTCTACTTGTGCCTCCATGAAAGAACCTCTTAAATATGCTTAATTAATCTATAATGCTTCCTAGCTAGATGAGCTTTTTGGCTATTAGACGCTTGTACCTGGCATAAGTAGCATTGTCTTTTGTTAATGTCTTTTCTTCTACGTGGTGTAAATAAAGTTCTTGCCTTGTGTTGTGTTCTCTTGTCTTGTCCATACCGGGAGTATAAAAGGCTACGTATAAATATCGCGTGTACTTTATATCGGCTTCTGAAACAACCTTTCTTTGGTTTCCCTAATTTTTTTGTTTATTTTAGGAGCGGCCTATCTCGATTAACTTGTAAAGTCCCGTAGAAACGTCTTTGAGCTCGAGGCTTGGTTGCTATCCAGATTTCCGGCCCGTGTTTTTTCCCTTCGTGGATTTTTGGGCAGGTTTTCTTTTCTGGCCTCTGCCTGACCGCATTTTTTTCTGTTGGCAGCTCAACTCTGCCATTTTTCTGAATTTTATCACTTCTTATTTTATTTGAACGGTTAGCGCCGTTTTTCACCGGTTCCAGTATCTTGTGTATTTAGTCTCAATGTACGCTTAGAACAGCTGTACCGGGACCGCTCTTAAGTGGCGACGTAAGTCAATGACTGACGCAGTCAAATTGGCAATGCTACAGACCCCCAGCCACAATCGTAATAAACACCTGTTTACCTTAAATGCTGCACCCTAACCGTTTCTAACAGCCTAGCTGGCTATTGGCCTTCCTGTTTTGTTAGGTATATTAGTGAAGATGATCTCGTTAAATCAAAGATGATCCCAAGTTTTTCTGCCTCTAAGCCTTTGAGCTCGGTGTTTTCTGTCCCAGACATATGTTGGTCATACTTTTTGTTTCCCCAGCCTAACTGGCACCAAGCCTGTGTGCGTTATTGGGGATACAGTTCGAGCCCCACCATCCGGCCAGTTAAGTTGTAGCAGTTATTACTATTACTTTTTGTGAAACCAAGTATACAAATGTTACCTTTTTGCGATATTAACATACGTCAGTGCAGCGTTGGCTTTAAATATGCTTTTTTGGCGGTTAAAATTATTTCCGTTGCTATTAATTTCTGTGGGAAAAATTGGAGGCCGCAACTTTTAATACACGTACTAAGGCCAAAACTCTTTCTTTTACAACCTGTGAAATACAACTGACTGAATATGAAAACAGGTTTCTACCTTTCCATTTGGCTGTATTATTTTTGGCATGGAATAGCATATGACTTAAGATAAATTCCTGTTCGTTTCAGGTCCATATTATGTTACCTGCACAGTTGACGCCATCCCCAGTATATCCTGCTTTGCAAGTACACGTGAAGGAACGCTTGGTGTTGGTGCAGTATGCATCATTGTGGCAGTTATGTAGTCCTGTTTTACACTCGTCTACAAATCAGCAAGTAAAAGTTAGTTATAAGAATTTCCTTGACTTAAACATTTTATCCTATAAGCACAAACAACTGATATCATGATCTCTTGATTAAAATTCATTGAGAAAACGTTGGTATCAATACTCCAAACGAAAAAATATTGAATTTAAAGGCCTGTTATCGTATGGTGTTGCTGGTCTATGTGGTTGCTATACAAGTGAAATTTGACCTTTGGTAATCAGTATTTCGGGGATACCAGAAAAGATTTGAACTGTTTTTGAGAGAACAGTTGTCTCGCATGCGGATGCATAACAAGCAGAAAAAAAACGCTGTTCAAGGGAACAGTTTTTCCAACTAGAACGGTATAAAGGAAATCCATAAAGTCATGATTTGAGGAAGGATTTCTCCGGGGATGAGGGTGAAATCCGTTTTGCGTCCGATTGCCAAATCTAAAACCCGGACTTTAAACTCAAATCCGGGTTTCTCATGCAATCAAACGCACCCTAAGTTTCAATTGTCACCATGAATTGAAAAAGCTTGATCAAATTGAAAGGGGTTAATAGCTTGAGAGAAAGACTTCGAATTTGCATATAGTTTCATTATTTAAGGGAAAAATTTCTCGTCATCCACAACCGTTTAATATAAGCCCCCAATTTTTCTCAAGTCTCAAGTTTGGTAACAGACCGATCACAATTTAGCACATCCTAAGTTTTCATTTAATTACAACAAAACAATTTTCCATATATTGTATTTTTACCCACTTCTCACAAAATGGCTCATGGACTAGAAATCGTTTATCTAAATCGGTACCATTAAATTCCAAGTCGGAAAATTTTGTGCGTTTTTAGAAAAAAAAAACTAGCATAAACGTTTTCAGGAGCTTTCTCGTTTGCTCTTTTATTCTATAGATATCTAGTTCAACTTATAGCCTTTCACCTCACGGAATTGGGGCTATTTACCTTTCCGGAAAAGGGGGAATTCAAACTGGTAAGAGCAGTGGCGAATAGTGAAATTGGCAGTGGATTTTTGCCCAAAATGTTTGTCTAAATCTCTCACAAGATTAGTCAGGATTTCCATAATAAGGTAGCAGTGTTCCAAGTTTTTTTAAGCTCCGCCGTCTGGTTAGCTCAGTCGGGAGAGTGCCGGTCTGCTGAGCGGGAGGCTGCGAGTTCAAACCCCGGCCGGACCAACACTCAGGTTCTTTAAATAACTGAGAGGAAAGTGCTGCTTTCGTAGCGACATCTGAAAACGGTTAGACTTTGTAGTCTTCTCGGATAAGGAATAAAAACCGTAGGTCCGACAGGATTTATCTGGTACTTGTGCGACCTAAAAGAACCCACACCACTACACTGGAAAAAGTATTGGACGTAAACCCCGGTCGGTGGTGTGGCCAACCTTTTCTGGGCTGGATGGTTTATTTCCCTCAGGAGTCAAAATTGCTACCTATAGATAGTGTATTTAACTTCCTGGATTTGCTGCTTAACAACTAAATGGATTAAACTAAAAGGGTAAGTGGCTTTAGAAATGCAAACTCTGCATTGTTCCAAATAGAACACTCCCAACTGTCCCAAAGGGTTAAACTATTCAAAAGGGCGTGCAATTCGCGCGGAAGGACTTGCTCATCCAAGGTTTTTAATATTGTTATTAATTTTCATTTTTTAACTTACCTGAGCACGTCATTTCAATTTCTCTGGCGATTTCTTCCATTAGTTCTCTGTTTCTTTCCCGCTCTTTAATAAACTCCTCTTCTTCTTTATTCATCGGAACGGGACAAACTGGAAAGCAGTAACACATATGAACAAAAAATTTCAATCTGTTAGCTAACCGCATTTTAT
>OZ037781.1:7955766-7968203 GCA_964035525.1 Porites cylindrica | reverse complement strand
TAACTCGTATAATTTATACGAATGTTTTGACAATCATCCAATCAAAATCACTTCCGGTTTTTGGATTGTGACATCTCTGAACAGTGTGAGCGCCCAGCTTTCAGACCACTCCCTCGGAAGTTTGCGACTGTATAAGTCTATATGACTCTTTATTAATAAATCTGAGGCTTCTTACTTTATTTCATATGGATATACTTGGAAGTTTATAAGCCCTGAAGACAGACCCAAGGGTGTTGCTTCCAACCTCAGCGTTTATTGAGTGAGTGATTATCATATCTCGTCAATAAAATGTTTCTGTGACAAGGGTTATTATATTACACAGTTTAACTTATCCTGAAAGCGAAGATCTTTTTTCTACTGGATAAAAGCGTGAGTTTTTACTTGCTTTCGTCGGAACTCGAACTCCTAGATTTCTATTTGCCCTTAGATGTCCTTAAATTCGAGTCTGAAGGATTTAAACAGTCCAGTTAGTTATCTTATAGACTATATGCGGCAGCGCCAAAGGGAGAACTTGCGTAGAATTCCTTGCTTAATCTAAGTTTCCTACAACTATTTTAAGTAATAACAGAAACTTGTCGTTACCACAGAAGGAATTAAAAATTACGGAAGAAAGAAAAGTAAATTCATCTCGGTATCGCTTCTTCCTTAAAATGACCATGACACATCAATCATATGGTTAATAAACTATATTTGTAAAAACAAAATGCATTTGTCTCTTTGCGACCAGATGGCGGAATTTGTCAATTTATGCCCATTAGGACAAAACCGGAAAAATGAAGCATTAATTACAAAACGATCGATGGCGTTTTGAAATGGGCAGCTAACGTCGATAATTAAAATGAGATCATGCCGGCTGTTTTTGGTCAAACATTTTTATTTGTCAGCCCGATAAGCCGGCACCTCAGGTGACAAAAAATTGTCTTTTTTGCGTTTGAATTTGATTTTTTTGGGGGAGAAGGGTCCTCCACTGTTCCTCCTGAAAATATATCGAAACATATCCTGCGTTAAATCTTGTTTGAGTTTTAATTGCTGGGCGTATTTGGATCTATACAGGAAAACAACTCAGACAATTGAAGAAGCGAAGAGCAGTCAGAACTCTTTTAGCCACAAAAAGTTAGGAGACGTACAACTGATCAGAAGAGCTGAAAATTTTGAGGTAAGAAAATAAAACTTTTAAATAATAAGAATAATATGGAATTGAGAGGTGATTTTTCCTACGTTATTTCTTAGTTATTTCGTGATGTTCTTGCTATGATCATGACCAGCGAGAGTGCAATATTCCTGTTTATTTCGGCATCACTTTCAGTGTATGTAAAATATTCATGTGTTAAATACATGTTATAATATATTGTAAAGAGCGCGCGTCTGTTGTCGTCTCATCCACGAATCCCTCTCTCCTTCCATCCTTCCTCCCTTCCTTAGTTCCAGCGGTTGAAAGATCTATCCATATCCAATCATATTTTTATTATTTATTCAAAATAATTTCTAGTTTAAAAAGATAGCTAAAACATGCTTACCGTTACAGTTAATCGATGTTAAGTTCCCGTCTTCAACTGCATCATTTCTCGTCACGTTCTGAAGATATTCAATCTATAAATAGCAGATGTCGTCTGAAAAGAAACATTTAACATTGTTTTTCATTTCAGTATTTCTTCATTTTGTATTTTTTATTAATTCAATAAAGTCTTTTACTTTATGTTTCACGTCAATGCATGAACAGCTTCTGTTTGTATTTTGACAGTCGTCGCATACACGAACTTGACTTCCTTTTACAGTGGTTAGCATGTTCATCGCTCACGCCACGCTGGTTTATAGAAGCACTTCGATGTATCAATCACCTTGTCCATTCAGAATTTCCTATTTCTGCTTTACTGTCTTGCGCGGTTTTGATAATGATTTCAGCTAGAGTGATTGGATTGCGTTCACTAGAAAGTGATGTTTTTTTACAATTCTTGACCGGCAGAAAAATGCAAAAATTTTCTCCATCAGCGACATTTGCTTTATAAATAAAAAAGAACGAAAAATATCGGGTGTTGCATTGACACTACTGGACACAGAAGAACACCGACTGATCATAGCGACAAGACGCAAGCTTAGCAGACTTGCCCTTCGCCTAACGAGAGACTTATTTTTTCATGAACACATACTCGGACCCATGATGTAGATAATTTATAACTAGTATTTATGTTAACCTTGATGGCCATGAGTTTCTCTATTCTCTGGTCGGTTTCGACCGGTCCATTCTTTATTTATTTACTCTATGATTTGTTTATTTACCTATATTATAATTATTTTCTCCCCAAAACGAAGATATATTTTATGTAATAAGAAATTTTTTTTATTGATTGAAATATTTCTGAAACTTGAACTAGAATCAAAGTTAAACAACTGAGCAAAATGCTGCTTGGATCTTTCTCTGAAAAAAAAATGCATTGTTTTGAAGGGAAAACAACCATGTCATAGAACAAATTCAAATTTCATTTTATCCATGTTTTCTCGGGAAATATATTGAAAATTTTATGTGGTATTCACGACTTACAAAACTGCAAAAATAAAAAAAAACTTCTTGAAAGATATAGTGTAAAGAAGTATTTTTAAGACTGCAGTTTAATTCGCTTCTATTTTTCTATTTCTTTTTTTTGTTCTAATTCCGGTCTCCGCGGTCACCCAGAAAGCTTGAACAGGCTTTTTAAAATTGACTTTGTTTGATCAAATAAACGCCAGGGTGATCTGCGAACGGACTATATAATTCCCTGGGGTACTTCTTTATAATAATCTGTCTCCGTCTCCGGCGGAACTCCTCTATTGAAGTTTCTGATAGGATCATACAATTATGTACAATAGCTGCAAGAATAATTAAGTTGAAAAAGTTATTGTATGCAAATAGGAGAGAGATTTTATCCCCAGTTTTTACCCTCACCAGGGTAATGTATATATGGGAAATGGGGTGAGGGATTTAAGGAATTACGCATCGTGGCATCACCGGCATTTTGCAGTAGGTTTTTATAGATTGCACTAGCATAATTTTGGCACAATTAGTCACTACGAGTATAATTTTCATCATTTTGTTATAATTTTGCAGTACAAACTGAATTGTCATTTATTGAACATGCAACCAATGTTTTTGGTCCGAGATCTGTGTTACGGGCAAATTTGAGTAACGAAATCATTTATTTGTCTGTTTATTGCCCCATTCGCGCACATAACAAGCTCGGTTACCTGGGGTGGCCTCCGCGTGTTGGTTGATTATTGTTTGAGTATTTATACTTGTCAGACAATGAATTAAGGACTCTTAAAGTTTCTTGAGGGTAAATGAGTTTGCCATTTACTTGTACATGAAACATTGAAGTGTTTTTTTAAACAAATTTAAAGTAAAAAGGGAGAGACATAATTTCTGCATTTTGTTTGCTAAAACGAGCTTAATTTACAAAAACTAGCAGAATTATTGGCATAATTTTAGAAATATACGAGCACTGCAAGTAGCATATCATGCTACTTTTGCGAGCACAGTCTATCAAAGCCTATTTTCCAGGGTACCTCCTTCCTCCCCTCCCGCTAACTCGTGGTTATTAAACTTTGCGAGCCTAACTCTTTAACACCCACGAAATAAATTCTGAGTGACATGCTATGAACAATGATTATTTTGTTTTCAACAGATTGGAAGATGGCAGGCATGAAAACATTAATCATTATTTTCGTTATCATGTTCCCAGTCGCGATGATAACAGAGGAAGATGTAAATCATGGAGGTAACATCTAACAACTACGACATCACTAACAAATTTAATTGCCCACCTGCGGATTGTCGCCATTTTATTTCAGCACCCTGTCAAATGTCCTGTCTCTGCTTCATGTACAGAAAGCCACTTAAAATTTTCATTCTTACAGTTTCCCTAAAACATTATTCCGAGGATTTATTCACCATAATTTTTACATCGACCATAAAATTTGCATGAGAATTGTTTTCAATTTTTCCTTGGAGTAAGCAGTCATCATAAGAGAAATTGAAGACAATTTACTGATGCAAAATTTTTGAACGTCTAATAAAACAAATAACAACTTCTATTAAAACAAATATAATGTTATTATATTTATTTTATTATTATTTTTTTAATTTTACTCTTCAAAAATGCGCGATCAACATATGGCAAGATTTCGTTCGTTCAGTGTCCGTTCATGAATTGCTTTGCGCTGTTGTTTTCTTCTCTAATGGATTTGAAATAAATTTGCTATACAGTCAACTCTCCCTTAACAAACACCTCTTTAGACGGACAACCCTCTAGTGTTGGCCCCTGTCATTGTCCAGTCATTTGACTATAACTATGCTCTCTATAAGACGGAAACCTCTCAAAGACGGACAACCGACACTTTTGAAACCATCAACGGACAATTGAGAAGGTAGCGAAAAATGCCGCAAAACGGAAATGTAGGTGCACTACATGACAGTACAAATTGCAATTAGGGTAAGCAAATTACATACCCAAATATAATACGCGTCTTCTTACAGCGCGTATCTTTTAAACGGCAAATGAAGATAACCTCTTAACCTGTAAAACAGCTATGTTCTCGGTCTTCTAGCTGAACTGTTTGAGCCTTATGGGAACTTCAGACAGTGACATCAAAAACAAACCATTGTAACCTATGTACAATAGAAGCCCGGTAACTCGAATTCTGAAGGGAAACGAAACACAGTTCGAGCTAGCGAGGGTTCGAGTTATCGGGGTCGATTGAAAAAATTATGTTGCCATGTTACGATTACAGTTTTAATCAAGGGAAAGGAAATTTAGTTCGAGTTAGCAGCAAATTCCAGTTATCCGAGTTCGAGTTAACCGTGTAAAGATGATTGGAAAGTGGGGTGAAACTCAAGGGAAACTGGACTTAGTTTAGCGTTACTGTTGCTGTTCAGTAGACGCCGTGAACGTTGGCATGTGTATGAACCACGTGTGATTGTACAATGAGAATTGATTCCACCTTTCAGTCCCTTTAATAGACGGAGAGTCGGGACGGGACCAGAAGATATCTTCCTTAGAAAAAATTGACTGTATTATTATTATTATTATTATTATATCATTATTATCATTATCATTATCGTTATCGTTATTATTATTAAATTATTAGTAGTAATAGTACTTTATCGTCATTTTCTATTATTTATTACTATTAAATAATAATTTATTACAACTATAATAACTGTTATATTTATTATTGTTTTGCAAAGTTGATAAAATGTCGTTAGCATACAGATTGAAATTTTTTGTTCATATGTGTTGCTGCTTTCCAGTTTGTCCCGTTCCGATGAATAAAGAAGAAGAGGAGTTTATTAAAGAGCGGGAAAGGAACAGAGAACTAATGGAAGAAATCGCCAGAGAAATTGAAATGACGTGCCTAGGTAAGTTAAAAAAATACAAAATAAATGAGCTTATTCAAAAACCTTGGATGAGCAAGTCCTTCCGCGCGAATTGCACGCCCTTTTGAATAGTTTAACCCGCTGGGACAGTTGGGAGTGTTCTATATGGAACAGTGCAGATTTTACATTTCTAAAGCCACTTACCCTTAACCCATTTAGTCTTTATGCTGCAAATACACTATCTACAGGTAGCCATTGTGACTCCTGAAGGAAATAACCCACCCTGCTGAGGAAAGGTTGGCCACGTCCAATACTCTGTCCGGTGTTGGTCCGGCCGGGGTTTGAACCCGCAACTTCTCACTCAGCAGACCGGTGCTCTGGCTGACTGCGCTTATCAGACGGCGGAATTTAAAAAGAGTTGAGACACTGCTACCTTATTATCGAAATCCTGACTAATCTTGTGAGGGTTCTGAGAGTTATAGACAAACATTTTGGGCAAAGATCCACTGCCAATTTCGCTATTCGCCACTTCTCTAAATAAAAGCTAAATCGCCACAATTCCGAAAGGCTATAAGTTGGACTAGATATGTATAGAATAAAAGAGCAAACAAGAAAACTCCCAAAAACGTTTATGCTAGTTTTTTTTTTTTTTCTAAAAACGCACAAAATTTTCCGACTTGGAATTTAATGGTATCATTTTAGCTAAACTATTTCAGGTCCATTAGCCATTTTGTAAGAAGTGGGTAAAAATACAATATTTGTAGCAACCCCTTATGGAAAATTGTTTCGTTGCCTGTGTATTAAACGAAAAATTAGGGTGTGCTAAATTGTGATCAGTCTGTTACCAAACATGAGACTTAAGGAAGGAACGTTATTGGAAAAATTGGGGGCTTATATTAAATGGTTGTGGATGACGAGAAATTTTTCCCTTAAATAATGAAACTATAATTATGCAAATTCGAAGCCTTTCTCTCAAGTTATTAACCTCTTTCAATTCGATCAAACTTTTTCAATTCATGGCGACAATTGAAATTTAAGGTGCGTTTGATTGCATGGGAAATCCGGATTTGAGATTAAAGTCTGGATTTTAGATTTGGCAATCAAACGCGAAATGCAAAACGGATTTCACCCTCACCCCCCCAGAAATCTTTCACCAAATCATGACTTTATACCGTTCTAGTTGGAAAAGCGAAAAAAGACTTGTAAAACTGTTCTCGTGGACAATATTTTTTTTTCTGCTTGTTATGCGTGCGCGTGCGAGACAACTGTTCTCTCAAAACAGTTCATATCTTTTATGGTATCCCCGATCTCCACAGCCCCCCAACCCCCCCCCCCCCCCCCCCACCCCCCTGCCTGAAAAAAAAATTAAAATTAAAAATTAAAAAAATTCAAAAGAAGGAAAGAAAGGAAAACCAATGACAGGCTTATATGCGTTGAAATCCGTTTTCAGATTTTGCGTCGTTCGATCCGAATTTCGAAAATCCAAGTCCAGATTTCCCAATCGAATACGCCGGCCCTTCTATCTTTAGAAGTTAGTGGTGAGTTGCCATGGCAATGGTTGCTTCTGAGTCTTTATACTTTGACCCATTTTTTTAAGTTAAATTTTTCTTAGCCCATTCCCCCACAAAACCCCCAATTTTCTAGTTGATGTTCAAGTTTCATGTCTGAACACAGACTGATTACAATTTAGCACTGCACACCCTTAGCTTTGAATTTTAAGGGTGCTACCTAGTTACATTTGTTGGGTTCTTGGCTCATGAACTATTTCGGGTGCTCGCAAACAGGAGAAAACATGTTTTATTTCTCGCTTAACGTGAATAAAGGCAAAACTTAGCTATGAAAGTGAAACTTGCCGACTAGTAACAGCGGAGCTCAGACTAAACGTTCAGGGCGTAAAAGAAAAAGAGACAATACCACTCGTGGCACGAAAAATTATCCAGCGCTGACTGCGGCAGTCCAAAAGCGCTCGAAATACTAATTAGCAAAGGTCAAATTTCGCTTGTATAGCAACCACGTAGACCAGCAACACCATACGATAACAGGCCTTTAAATGCAACATTTTTTTGTTTGGAGTATTGATACCAACGTTTTCTCAATGAATTTTAATCAAGAGATCATAATATCAGTTGTTTGTGCTTACAGGAGAAAACGTCTACGTCAAGGAAATTCTTAACTAACTTTTTCTTGCTGATTTGTAGACGAGTGTAAAGCAGGACTACATAACTGCCACGATGACGCATATTGCACCAACACCAAGCTTTCCTTCACGTGTACTTGCAAACCAGGATATACTGGGGATGGCGTCAACTGTGCAGGTAACATAATATGGAGCTGAAACGAACAGGATTTTATCTTAAGTCATATGCTATTCCATGCCAAAAATAATGCAGCCAAATGGAAAGGTAGAAACTTGTTTTCATATTCAGTCAGTGGTATTTCACAGGTTGTATCTACGAAAAGAGTTTTGGCCTTGGTACGTGTAAAGTTGTGACCTCCAACTTTCCCACAGAAATCAATAGCAACGGAAATAATTTTAACCGCCAAAAAAAGTATATTTAAAGCCAATGCTGCAATGTACGTATGTTAATACAGAAAAAAGGCAACATTTGTATTCTTAATTTCACAAAAAGTAATAATAATAACTGGATCATCTTTGATATAACGAGATCATCTTCACTAATGTACCTAACAAGGCACGAAGGCCAATAGCCAGCTAGGCTGTTAGAAACGGTTAGGGCGCAGCATTTAAGGTAAAGACGTGTTTATTACGATTGAGGCCGGGGGTCTGTAGTATTGCCAATTCAGGACTGCGTCAATCATTGACTTATGTCGCCACTTAAGGTGGCCCGAACCTATTTATATGCGGGTTGGTTAGGTTTTGAAATCGAGTTTTTTGGCAGCAAAAACTTAACCGATTTGATGATTTTTGGCATCCTTAATAAGAATGGTCGAACTTTCAGAAACTGTTATTTATTTTATTGTAGGTGTAAAAACCTTTGAGATATGGGCATATGTTTAAAACCGTATAATTACAAAAAATGTGAATAACTTCGAATTCAAACCCTTAGACAGATTTTTCTCTAACTTCAGCAAATAAGCCTCAGAGCTCTCTCTAGTTTTGTATCTGCAATTTTGAAGTCAATCGTGACCGTAGGACTCGCTGCACAAATACCTGGTCAAATTTTTATCTTAAAATACAATGCTAACACATTTGTGAAATTTGACTCACAAATAGGGGAAAACTGCCGACGGACTATTTCCTATCTGCGAGGGTATTGTTGCCCAAAGCTTCAGTTGCAAGAAACTGAGTGATCAGAAACCTACGTCGAATACAGTTCGCAATACAAGAAGAACAACTTTAAGCTGAATGCAGGCAAGATGAACGAACATCTGTTTATCAAAGTTACTATGTATTTGTCCTTCTCTTTTAGAAAAAAATCTCAATAAAGCAGGATATAGCATCTACGAAAATCTAGTTACCAGTTTTTAGTACCGAAGGTACCCGTCTTGAGGAGAAATAGAGCCACCAACTCCAGTACTTCAAGCGATCCATTTTGAGCTGCAACGAAAGCCCATATATTAGGTAATTTATCTAAGCTTGTAAGATTTGCCATCACATTCGCACGGGCAGTTTGCCACTGGGGATAATGAAAAGAATAAGACGATTGTCATATTTTCTTGATCTTTATCCCCAAGCGGCAAACTTCCCGTGCGAATGCGATGTCAAGTCTAAAAAGCTTGAATAAATTACCATGTGGAAGGGATTTCAGTGCAGCTGAAATGTGGACGGTTAGAAGTGCTGGAGTTGGTGGCTTTATTTCTCCTCACAACGGAAACCTGCGACGCTAAAAACTTTTAAGTGTTTTTCGTAGACGCTATATTTTGCCTTGTTAAGATAGGTTTCGAAAAGAGAGGGTAAAATACAAAGTAAGTTTGATGAATGAAAGTTCTTTAATCTTGCTCCGTGTTCAGCATAAAGTTGTTCTTCTTGTATTGCGAACTGTATTCGCCGTAGGTTTCTGATTACTCAGTTTCTTGCAGCTAAACTTTTGGGCGAGAATATCATTGCAGGTATAGGAGATAGTCCGTCGGCAGCTTTCCTCTATTTGTGCGTCAACTTTCATAAATGTGTTAGCTTTGCATTTTAAGACTAAATTTAACCAGGTATTTGTGAAGCGAGTTCTACGGTCACGATTGACTTCAAAATTGCAGATATAAAACTAGAGAGCTCTGAGGTTTATTTGCTGAAGTTAGAGAAAAATCTGTCTTAGGGTTTCAAAGTTATAGACATTTTTTGTAAAAATTACGGTTTTAAACGCATGCCGATGTCTCAAAGGTTTTTATACCTACAAGAAAATAAATAACAGTTTCTTAAAGTTCTACTATTCTTTATTAAGGATGCCAAAAATCATAGAAATCGGTTAAATTTTTCCTACCGAAAAGCACGATTCAAAACATAACCAACACGCATATAAATAGGTTCGGGCCACCTTAAGAGCCGTCCCGAGACAGCTGTTCTAAGCATACATTGAGACTAAATACATAAGATAAGGAACAGGTGAAAAACAGCGCTAACCGTACAAAAAAAAAAATACGAAGAAATTATAAAATTCAAAAACCTGGCAGATCTGAGCTGCCAACATAAATAAATGCGGTCAGACAGAGGCCAGAAAAGAAAACCTTTCCAAAAATCCACGAAGGGAAAAAGTGCGGGCGGGAAATCTGGAAAGGAACCAAGCCTCAAGCTCAAAGACGTTTCTACGGGACTTTACAAGTTAATCGAAATAGGTCGCTCCTAAAATAAACAAAAAAATTAAGAAAACCTAAGAAAGGTTGTTTCAGAAGCCGAGATGACGTACACGCGATATTTATACGTAGCCTTTTATATTCCCGGTATGGAAAAGACAAGAGAAGACAAGAACTTTATTTATACCACACAGAAAAAAAGACATTAGCAAAAGACGAGACTACTTATGTAAGGTACAAGCGTCCTTAAGCTTAAAAGCTAATCTAGCTAGGAGGCATTATAAATTAATTAAGAATATTTAAGAGTTTCTTTCATGGAGGCACAAGTAGAAAACAATGTAAAAAAAAAAAAAAAACAAATAAACAAAGAAAAGAAAAGAAAAAAACGGACATGTGCAGAATTGAATCACTGAAAAATTGAGGAACTGGAGAAAATATTGGAAAAGAAAGAACGTAATATGAACTAGCTATAGCCCCTGACCTAACACCTAGGTTCTGTGGTATTTCGTGCCGTCAAATAGTTATTTCTTATTCTTAGCGGGATCATTCGTCATAAATAACATAACTTGCCACTTTTAAAACTTTGAATAACCATTTGTCTCTGATTTTATCTGCCATTTTACTGTTGTTGTAAGTGCCATCAATTGAATTAGTGTTCCCTGCAATTGCCTTATTTTAAAAACTGATTTATTCATTCGTGGACTAGCTACCAGTCTCGAAAGCATTGCATTGCTATCTCTCATTCAATATATATAAAAATGAAATAGAACTGATTCATTTTGATAATTCAGCATTAAATTTTGATTTCCAGACATAAACGAGTGTAACACAGGAAAACACAACTGTGACGTCAGTATTTCAGCGTGCTATAACACTATAGGATCCTTCGGATGTGCTTGCTGGGAAGGTTATTCTAAAAACGGAGAAAATACATGTACAGGTAAGACTTCAAATCCCTTAATTGAAACACTCAGATATTTCGCAGCCACGTATCTTTCAAATCAATTTCCTCTGTTCCAAAGTGGTTTTTCACTAAATTCGCCTTAATTTAAGTCGCGTTAGTTTCCATAATACCTTTTACTAGTACTGATCGCAGAGCATTAAGTTCCTTTAATAAGTCAGGTATATTGTAATTCTAATAGGCCATTTTCGAGTTGACTCGAGCTTCTGTCTTAAAACAAGGCGAAGTGCGAAGCCTTTTGATATGAAAATAAATTTCAAAGGAGAAAGGTTTGAGGATTGACCTCGTTTTGAAATGAAAATTGATCGCATGAAATGGCCATTATGATAGGCCACACTAATTGCTGTGAAAGAAAAAGGAAATAAGTTTTAATCATTCAGTGCCTGATCTCTTTTTTGCAGATATAAATGAGTGTGAAGCAGGAAAGCACAACTGTCATGCAAACGCTAATTGCACAAACGCTAAAGGATACTTTGTGTGCACCTGCAAGCCAGGGTATTCTGGGGATGGAGTTAACTGCACAGGTGAAAACAATACCTCGGTCTTCTTTATAATGAATCTTTTTCTAATAAACTCCATTTATCTCGCATTAGAGCCAAGTTCAGCCACAAGGTAGTATGCAGCTTAGTCCCTAGAGCTACAGTTTGTTTTTCAGTTTAAGCTGACAAAGTATGGAAATGCTCTTGCATTATAAAAGTTTGTGATTTACAGTATCTGTATGCAATTTTAGCCTTATACATCCTTGAGATATTTAAGTTTTTTTTATGTATTATTATATTGTGCCCATGGAAGATTGTCATGTCCGAACACGCATTCACGCTGGGTGAGCTTAAGCTTACTACATTTAATTACATCAGACCAATGTACACAATTCCGTCTTTAGAGTATGAGCGGAAACGTGCCCTTTTTATCCCTCATTCTGTTGGCCATTTTTCTTTAGAGAGGAAGTCATTCTGTATTCTCTAATATCTTGCTTCCTTAGGTCTCGCGAATCCTCTATCTATACATTTGATGTCATTTCTGAATTTCTCACCTGCTCCATATATAGCAAAAATGTTTTTGCTTTTCAGTATAGCCAGAAATCTCTCGCTCCCTCTCTCTTCTGATCGTACCCAATCCTAGAAAATAAAAGGTTAAGTAAATCAGTTTTGATGATTCAGTCCTGCATCTGATTTGCAGACGTAAACGAGTGTATAACAGGAGAGCACAACTGTGACGCTAATGCAGTCTGCAATAACACTGAAGGATCTTTCGAGTGTAATTGCAAGCCAGGGTATTCGGGGAACGGAGTTAACTGTACAGGTGATTATACTTCAGTAAAGACTTGGATCGCCTTAATGTTAAGGCTATTAATTCAGTATTATTTTGTCTCGTGGTCATGCG
>OZ037781.1:7883266-7950766 GCA_964035525.1 Porites cylindrica | reverse complement strand
TAATAACACTTAATCTTACATTATAATAACATGTTTGGACGACGGCACATGGCTGGTTTGAACGAATGTTTGCAGCGGTTTGGCGAAAGTGGGGCAACTCTCTCCTGTCTGGTATAATAATAATAATAATAATAATAATAATAATAATAATGAAACTTATATAGCGCCGATATCAATATTGCTATTTTCATCAGCGCTTTTAAGTGCTGAGTAAAAATCAAACAAAATCGGAAAAATCACGGCCACGGTCAAAAATCGATTTCGCTCCTTTTTCGTGAGCGGTAAGCCTAAGGTGTTTAATAAAATGAAATGAGGTTGTTTTTTGAAAATATTCTTTTTAACGGCCACAAACAATAAAAAACCGTCTCGACCCAAAATATCAAAATTTCACTGGTTTTAAACGTGAAATTAAACGGTTTACAGGAAGTCTTCATTCGGACACAAAAACTAAATTCAGACCTTTTTAACTATGGCTGTGTACATTAGGTCTTCCTCTTTTTAAAAATAGTAACATGTGGGAGTTAATGTTTTAAATAAGAAAATAAATAGCGGATTTGTGTTATTGTTATAGGGGATTTGTGAGGGTGTTATCCACCTCGGCCTTCGACCTCTGTGGATAACACCCTCCTCGATCTGCTTAATTCTTCATATCCTACTCAGCCTCACTCATTAATTGCTAAATAATAAGTCAGGTATATTGTAATTCTAATAGGCCATTTTCGAGTTGACTCGAGCTTCTGTCTTAAAACGACGCAAAGTGCGAAGCCTTTTGATATGAAAATAAATTTCAAAGGAGAAAGGTTTGAGGATTGACCTCGTTTTGAAAATGAAAATTGATCGCATCAAATGGCTATTATGGTAGGCCACAATAATTGCTGTGAAAGAAAAACTAAGTCAGTTTTGATAATTCAGTGCCTGACTTCTTTTTTTCAGATATAAATGAATGTGAAGCAGGACAGCACAACTGTCATGCAAACGCCAGTTGCAAAAACACTAAAGGATCCTTTGTGTGCACCTGCAAGCCAGGGTATTCTGGGGATGGAGTTAACTGCACAGGTGAAAACAGTACCTCGGTCTTCTTTATAATAAGTCTTTTTCTAATAAACTCCATTAGAGCCAAGTTCAGCCACAAGGTAGTATATAGCTTAGTCCCTAGAGCTACAGTTTGTTTTTCAGTTTAAGATGAATAAGTATGGAAATACCCTTGCATTATAAAAGTTTGTGATTTGCAGTATCTGTATGCAATTTTACCCCTATACATGCTTGAAATATTTAAGTTCAATGTATTATTATATTGTGCCGCTACAAGATTGCGTTCTCTAATATCTTGCTTCCTTAGGTCTCGCTAATCCTCTATCTACACACGTGATGTCATTAATTTTTTTGTGAATTTTTCGCCTGTTCAATATATAGCAAAAATGTTTTTGCTTTTCAGTATAGCCTGAAATCTCTCGCTCCTTCTTTCTTCTGATCGTATCCAATCCTAGAAAATAAAAGGTTAAGTAAATCAGTATTGATGATTCAGTCCTGCTTTTGATTTGCAGACGTACACGAGTGTATAACAGGAGAGCACAACTGTGATGCCAATGCAGACTGCAATAACACTGAAGGATCTTTCGAGTGCACTTGCAAACCAGGGTATTCGGGGAATGGAGTTAACTGCACAGGTGATTATATTTCAGTAAAGACCTGGATCGTCTTAATGTTAATAGTATTAATTTGTCTCGAGTTCACGCGTTTGAATCCCTGAGTAGAATCCAAAAGTGACATTTCCAAATGTACAAATAAAAGTTTGAAGTCAGGCCTTTGATCGACAAAGTGATCGTTGTCATAATTAGCAATTACTGAATGAGGCTGAGTAGGATGTGAAGAATTATGTTGAGCGAAGAGGATGTTATCCTCAATCTTGCGGTGACTTAATCCAGCTTAATCGAGGTTTAGTACATCTGATCAATCCACTGAAAGAGTTACTTCTCCCAGTAAAGATAGATCATAGATAATAAAATAATCAAATCGCAACCGGCTGAAGGCTAAATAGACTTGCTCACAAGTCGAGCTTTTGAGCGCGAAGCGCGATCGTACGTGCGCCGAGCGCGAACTACCACAACAGACCAGAAAACCATGCGAACGACTTTGAGAAAGCCTAAAGGCTGAATTGTTTAATTATTTACAATACAATAAAAAGTATAAAATAATGGTAAAAGACTAATTACAATTTTGTTCATTAGGAATAATGATAATGAAGAACTGAAAAAGAAAGGAAAAATAACGTAATAACACTTAATCTTACATTATAATAACATGTTTGGACGACGGCACATGGCTGGTTTGAACGAATGTTTGCAGCGGTTTGGCGAAAGTGGGGCAACTCTCTCCTGTCTGGTATTGTAGTAACCTTGGTGGTTCGAGGAAAGCAAGCAAGCGAATTTGTGCTGATCCGAGGATACACTATTATAAACAGCTTAATACACTGATCGTTACGCCTATCATATAAAGTGCTGAGACCAAAACTGACTTTAAAGTGTTTGTATGATTTATCGGGCGCTATTATGGAGAGCGCTCTTTTTTGTACACGCTCACTTAGACAGTCGGGTAGGCTATGGTGGAAAATGGACGAGCAATATTCTAGAACGGGTCTCATTAATGTACAGTGGAAGTCAACAATATCTTTAGAGCTCAAGCTGAACCAAAAAAAAATACAAACGCTTATTTGCTTTCTTAACAGTTTCATTTAGTATTCACCAAATCAGTGGATAGCAATTTTCGCGCGTTCTGATTGGCTCCCGTAATTAGGAATATCCTTGGATATTCACTGTTTCATTTGTTCATGACGGGATTCTGCTTCTCGTTTCGCGACAGTTTCGAAAGATGAAATTTTAGCGGTAAATGAAGCAGCTGCACCAACAAATACCAAGAACTAGAAAAAATTTGGCTTTTCGATGTTTACTGGTCGCTAGAAAAGAATTTTCTTACTGAATTTGGAACAAGATCATAACAAATGATCCCCGAAACATTGTAAATTGAAACGTCAACAAACTCGAACTAAGTGATTTTTATCCAACTGATTTGGTAAATACTAAAACAACTATCCCACTTAGGGTCGGTTCATAGCGCTAGATATATACCTCGACACCTCGCGTCTAGGTATATCCCACCTTACTGTTCTGATCACCTTCCCTTCAGGGGATAGTTGTATATTATATAAACTTTCCACTTGACATCGTTAATAATAACAATAATAATGATAACGATAACGATAACGATAACGATAACGATAACGATAACGATAAAGATAAAGATAAAGATAACGATAACGATAACGATAACGATAACAATAACGATAACGATAACGATAACGATAATGATAATGATAATGATAATGATAATGATAATGATAATAATAGGGACAGTACTTTCCTTAGTATCTTTGCTGTCCCCAACAATGCTGTTTGCTGGATAACGTTCACGCCGATTCGCTTCAACTTTAAGGAGTACATGAAGAGAATCGGCGTGAACGTGAGATTGGAAGTTATCCAGAAAACAGCATTGTTGGGGAAAGCAAAGATACTAAGGAAAGTACTGTCCCTGTACGAAGAAGGAAAAGAGGAGACCTGGGAGCCGTGGTGAATTGTTGTAACCTGCTTCCAAGGACTATAAACCAGGCCGAACATCCTGCCTGAGTCTACAAGGAATGGAAATAATAATAATAATAATAATAATAATAATAATAATAGTAAAACTTATACAGCGCCGATATATATTGCTATTTTCATCAGCGCTTAAAAATAAAAATATTGAAAAAAAATTACTAGGACTGCATAAAATATACAAAGTGAATGAACCTACCAAAAAGAGTTAAAACAATTATGTCAACACTAAAACTATAAAAATTACTTCGTTTACTTAAATGGTAAAAAACTGCATAAAACCTACTAAAAAAGAGATTAAAAAGCACATAAAATTACAAAAAAGCTTTCTGAAATAAAAATGTCTTGAGTGTCTTTTGAAAAGATGCTACTGAGGGGCTACTCCTAATCGCATAGGGCCATGAATTCCATAGTTGAGGAGCAGCAGCAGCAAAAGATCGATCTCCTAACGTTGTTGAAATCTTGATTTCACAGGGTTTAGTAGCAGTCCATCACAATCGGAGAGTAAATTGTATGCTTCTTTAAGATTATTACGTTCCTAGAGATAAAAAGGTGCTAAGCCAGTGATAGTCTTTTCCGTTAACAGTAGTATCTTAAGGTCAAATTTGAATTTAACCGGGAACCGGTGCGGATTATACAGCATCGGTCTTACGTGGCAGCATTTTGGACCCTCTGTAGCTTATTAAGCTGGTAGGCTGGCAGGCCACAATTCAATTCAATTCAGTTCAATTTTATCATTCACACTTTATAAAATATTTACATTATATATAGTAAGGTAGGAATACACTAATAAAGGAGAAGAAGAAGAAAAAAAAAGAAAATTAATGGCTTGGGTAGAAGTGTACGGTGGTCAGAGGAGCTTAGCTTTCGAGCTAACCACCGCTATATTATGATTGGAAATACATAATAAACGTGCGCTTGGTGCCATGGCAACTATGGACGATTATGCAGTCAGGTTATGTGAGACAGTCAAATTACATTTGTTACTTTTGAGAGTTAACTAGAATTCGCTTATATTCTTTTTTGAACTTATGGTAGCTAAGTGTTTTTATCTTAGTAGGAAAAGTAGTATCTGAAAAGGATTCCCAAGTTTTTAGATATTTTGCTGTTAATGTGCTGAATGTGGGGAGTCCAATTTAGATTTTTGTCAATGCAGATACCTAGGTATTTGATGTAGTTCTTTTCTTCAATATTGCGTAAGTTAAGCTTAAGGTTATTTGCTTCTTGGGGGGAGGAGATTGTCATATAGTGGGTTTTCTTAAAGTTTATAGAAAGCAGTAGCTAAGAAGATGGTTGAATTCCTCATTTATAGTTTTTTCAAGGTCCTGTAGAGAATTGGAAGAGTAGAAGAGAGTGGTGTCATCAGCAAATGTTCTAATATTTGCCTTTTCTAAACAATTGGGCATGTCATTGATATATATCAAAAAGAGCAGGCTATTACAATAGTCCACACGACAGTGTTATTCCTAAAAGTTTGGCACTATTATAACCGCTAGTTCCTTCTCGTCGACCACAACAGGGCTGAAGACATGTTTGTTATTTTTAAAGTCGATGATCATCTCCTTGCATTTGTCAGCGTTTAGTTGCATGCATTGCTCACGTGACCATTCCTCGACGGCACTAACTGCGCTTTGAATGTCACCCTGTGCACCTCGCGGGACAAACTCATCAATAGTAGAGAGATTAAGCATCGCTTTTACCGCAAACGGCAAACTTGAGTTTCAAGTTGAGAAATTTTTAAAATGAGCAGATAAAAGCAGCTTGAAACAATTCTTATGGATAAAATTGACCTGAATCTACCGATTTTCGTGTATTTATAATGAACAGAAAACGACTAGTGAAGGGGAAACTTGCTTACGTTTGCCGTTTGCCGTAAACGCCATGCTTAATCTCTCTGGTAAGTATCATCAACGTACAAAATGTGCTTCTATGTGTCCACACTGAAAACCGCTGAGGAATGAAGATGGGCCTAGTTTGGTTCCCTGAGGCACACCAGCGGGCACAGGGCCCCATTCATAAAAACAGTCTCTTTAGACTTCACGCGTTGTTGTCTATGCGTTAAGAAGTCGGCCACCCAGAGGGTAACAGCGCGAGGAAAAGATAGGCCGAAAACTTTGCGCACAAGTAGGGCGTGGTCACTGAGATCGAAGGTCTTCCTGTAATCAAACGGGACGACTCTCACAGCAGCCCCAGACCCGTCGGTGGCTTGCAACCAGGTACATGTACCATGTAGGTAACGGCGTGTGGGGTAGAGGACGCTGTGATGCGACCATACTGATTTGGATCAATCACCTCCAGAGCCGCAGGGCCGAAATGAAGAGCGACGACAAAGTCCTTTGCAAGTTTAGATATAACGGAGGTTAGGGAGATCGGACGAAGATATTGTCGATAACAGGTTTTAGCTTGGGGACAGGCACCATCTTCCAGGATGATGGCCGTCTCTGCTCCGCGAAACTGCTTTTTTGCACAGCTAACTGGGCAAGCAAGGATGCCTGCGTACGCCTTCACCATACTACCCCATCTAGTCCTGCCGCCTTCATAGGGTTAAGCCTTTTTTAAAGCAGATAAAACGGCGGGTTCGGATAGGGTCAGCGGTGACAAATCCTCACTGTGTGACAGGAGGAATTCAAGCCTTTGGAAGGACTCCATAGGTTGTAGGAAACCTGAATTGATTTGGCTGGCAATCTATTGGTCAGTCAGAAGAGCGGAACTTCGATCTATAAGTTGGCAAACAAAGGGTCTGAGCCAGGAGCGAGAGCCATGTCAGCGATCCACTTGACCGCACTCCACCACTAGCTAGGCTTGGTTTGCTTTAGGTGGTTCACTTTTGAAGCGTAGTAGTTGCTACGGAGAACTATCCCTCTGTCTAAAGAAATAGGGCCAAAATGAAAAATCCGGCCGGATTTTTTGTGTTTACTTTGCAAAATACTGCCAGCAAACCCCTATAACGTGTACTAACCAGGCTTTTATACTTTTTACACACTATATCATTACTAAAAGTAAACAGTAGTTTTAGGCGCCGAATTTATTCAGACCATACTCGGTAACTATTGAGAGTTTCAAGAAACGGCAATTTGAGAGAAACGATCAACTTGTTAATTGACAAAGCTATTCTAAAGAATTGCAAGAAAAGGCACATTGTGGCGTTGGCTTGGAGTGTTTACCGGATAGTAGATGACATGATACTACATAGCTGGATTGTCAAGTGTTTGGAGATGTTTGAAATAGCTGAGAATGTGAAAAGGCTTTTTTATTAATGGTATGCAGACATGGAAGCAGAGTTATCATCATCAGGCGAGAGGTTGGAAGTCGTTATAATTAGAAGGAGAGGCATTTTTCAGAGGGCTATTTGTTTTGTGCACGATTCCATTCACATTGGTGTTGAGAAAATCAACGGCAGGTTATGATCTTGCGGAGAATTTAAGATTAACCACCTTTTTTTTTTGTGAACGACTTAAAATTGTTTCGGAAAAGTAAAGATCAAATAGATTCGTTGGTGCAAACTGTACAGTTGCTTAGTAAGGACATTAGATTGGAGTTTGGATTGAAAAAGTGTAGTGTGTTGAGTAGTGATAGAGGGATGAAATTAAGCCTCGAGTAAGTGTCGAGTGTCGAGTAAGTGTCGAGTAAGGTCCAGATAAATCATTGATATGCATAAGAGTCGAGTCCATGACGTCACCCATTGTTTTAATCTAGGGAAAAAGTGGGTTCCTCCATACTGATAAGTGCCCTCCTCCATATCTAGTGAGCGTCCGTCTTATACAATAGGAGCAATAACCTTACCTAGAATTGTCCGGTATGTAACTTGAGCCCGGTTTGCTGGAACGGCCTAATACAAAAATAGGGACCAAGAGAAGCGATTACCTAGCAACACAAGAAACGGCTTATATTTTCTATTACAATTTAAGCGCTTAAATTCGGATATATAAACAAAACACACACACAGAAAGTGGAGCTGAGAACTCTTTATTTCAATTTTGACTGACTACTACAAAACCGTTAGGTCTCAGCGCTTGGTGAGCTTATGGCCTTGTCATTTTCACGCGCCGTTAGTCAGTTAATTATATGCGAGTTAACAAGCCGACATTTGCATACAAAATGGCTCCACAGTAAAAACCCCAAGGGAGAACCTTGACTTATTATTATAAAAAGACACAAAAAATTTCTTAACTTAACAAGGATCAAGTAAAACACGCGACTAATAAACGCTAGCAATAAAACCAGACAAGAGATATCGTTTTAAAAACTTTATTGAGAACCAATGACAAAAAAAGGTATAATACACAGCGAATTGTTGTCGAAGAATCTTGTGTGCTTGATGTTAAGTCTGCAACAGTGGTGATTATTTCTTCCGGTTGTGTTCTTGAGTTCAATTGTTCTTTTAAAGCCAGATATCTGTTTTGCAACTAAAAGTATCGCTTATCCTTTTCATCGTCCCGAAGATTGTTTCCAGAAAGCACATCATCCATGTTGCCCTGTATTTCTTGCATAGCTGGAAGAAACAGAACGGGAGAAAGATTTTGCTGCTGTAGGTGTTTTAAAAGCTCTTAAGGTATATCTTCTTGATACCCTGCTTGGTTAAAGCCTTATTCACTGGACAGGAGGTTTGTTCGCAGTGTGCAATTATCTTGGGTAGTAGTTTTTAGATTAATCAGCAGATAACCAAAAGGTCTTTTTATACAACCTCCTTGTACTGATTTAAAAAGAAATCAGTTTTCCCGAGATACATTTGCTTTGCCAGAGTCAAGATTTGCAATTTGTCTCGTGGATTCTTGAATAGCACCAAATAAGTCATCTGATCGTCAAACACGATCAAATTCCGTTTGTTCACATCAAAATAGAAATCCTGCTCCAAAGCCGTAGGAATTCCCTTGATAAATTCAATGTGTGGCACGGCGACTAGCATCTCTGTATACGCAGGCTGCCATTGTGAATAACACCAAACGATCCTCTCTTGGGGAAGGTAAATTGCCTCTGAAGCTTTACTTGATGTAATAGAGATAGAACCCAGGCCGCTTTTCCGGACTTGGTCATTCCAGAAGTTTTGGAGGTGAAAGGATGCTCAAAGCGAAGCCGCTGACATTTCTGTGAAGACATCGGAACTGTTTGAAATGGGGTTAGACCAGCATTGCGGTGTTTAGACATCGCATGCCTTTACATGCTACTCTTTCTACTAAACGATTTTTCGCAAACGGGACAGAACCAACTCATGTCAACTTCTCAGGAGCAGAATGTAGACTGAGAAAAAGGTAGAATATAATGTTGCGCGTTTATATAGGTTTGGCAAGCCATGAAACCACATTTCTATTGCTTTCCTCGGCCTCCTCCACCACTACCACATTTCTGTTGTTAAGTTATTAACTGTTTTTTTTTTCGTTGTTGTTTTTATAATAATATGTCAAGTTTCTCTCTTGGGGTTTTTACTGTATAGCTGAGCCAATTTGTATGCAAATGTCGCCGTGTTAACTCGCTTAATTAACTGACTAACGGCGTGTGAAAATGACAAGGCCATAAGCTCACTAAGCGCTGAGAGTTAGTCGTCTCCTTGAGATAGAATACCTGAATTTTGTGCTTGAGTTTTGTTTATATCCTGTGTTTAGTCATGTTAATTTAAAGAAATGATTATTTAATAAAGATGTTTCAGTTACACTCTGTAACGATAGCGTGTTCAACAACTGAGCGCTTTCATTTTGAACACATAATAATTTCTGCATGAGCCAATCATCAGGGTTAAAAGAGACCGGGCAATTCTAAGCCAGCCTATTGTTCCTATTGTATAAGAGAGACGCTCATTAGATGTGGAGGAAGACACTTATCAGTATGAAGGAACCCACTTTTTTCCTAGGTTAAAACAATGGGTGACATCAAGTACTCGACCCTTATGCATATCAATGATTTACCTCAACCTTACTAGACACTTACTCGACACCAACGGGGCTTAATTTCATCCCACTATCACTACTGTGTTAGTAATGACAAGGGAAAAGAAAGTAAGGTTTGAGGGTTTAACTCTTTTGTATGGGCGGATAATGGAAGAAATCGGTGAAAGAAGGTATAAATATTTGGAGATTATTGAGGCGGATTTAATAAACGAAAAGGAGATGAAAAAAAAATTAAAGAGAGTAAAAACGAAGGCTGAAACTAATGTTGAAATCAAGATTGAATTGAAAGAATAAGGTTATAGCGATTAACATCTGCGCAGCTGTCAGTGCTGATCAAGTATGGAGCAGGTAAGATGGGCAAACGAAGAACTGAAAACATTGGATAAAATGACTAGAAAGGTGTTGACAATGAATGGTGCTTTCCATTCAAAAAGAGATGTTGATAGGTTGTATGTATCAAGGGAGGATGGAGGTCGGGCCGACTAATAAGCTGTGAGGGGTGTGTGAGAGGTGAGTAAAACAGTTTTGGGTGGTGTGTGAAGAATTCTTGGGACGTTTTACTGCAAGGGGTAAGGGGTAAGGTATATTGAAAGTGAGTAAATTGTCAGTTAAGTTTATTGAAGACATCTTGGAACAATGAGCTGAAACTCGACAGTTGGAAGGAAAAAAAGCTGCATGGTCAATTTTATGAGAAATACCCGGAACAACACATGAAAGAAAACTTGGAGGTGATTACGAAAAGCAGACTCGAAGATCAAAACAGAAGCACTTATTTGTGCAGGCAAGGAACAGGCTCTCAGGACCAACCATGTAACTGATACCATGTCGACAATACCGCGCGAATCCGCCTTATGTAGGTAATGTGGCGAGAAGGCGAGAGTGTAAACCATATTGTCTGTGAGTGCAACTGAAAAGTTAGCCCAAAGGGAATATAAAAAGAGACATGACAATATTGCAAAAGTAGTTCGTTGGAAGTTATGTGAGAAATATCATCTGGGAAAGAAGGACAAGTGGTACGAACACGTGTCTGACAGTGCCAAGTAAAAATGATGAAGTTAAACTACTGTGGGATAATGAACATCCAATGTGATCATGTCATCGATGCTACAATAGACATGATCATTTGGTTGTAAACAAACAGGAGAGAGAGTGCGCCTTTGTCGATATTGCTATAGCAGGGGATAAGAGAATTGTTGAAAAGGAGAATGAGAAGGATATAAAATATCGGGAGCTTAAAAGAGAAATTGCAAGGATATGGAACATGAGAACTGTGCAGGAGATACAGATTGTTGTATGGTCATTGGGAAGTGTGACAAAGAACTTGGATGAGTGGCTAGAAAAGTTGGACATTAGAATTAGTATTTCATTAATCTAAAAACCTACACTACTAGGAACAGCAAGGATTTTAAGGAAAGTATTAGAGTTCTAGAGTAAGGAGGTGAAATCCAAGGGGACTTTGGTCAGGGATTATGACTCGCTCCCTTAGCAGGTAAATCGGTATGAGATCAGCCAGTGTACAAAGAAAGAAATGATTATAATAATAATAACAATAATAATAATAATAATAATAATAGTAATTTTAATGATAGTTATAATACTTATATTGTTAATAATGGAAATAGGTCTGAGTGGAGTCAGGAGACCACATAGCTGGAGTCCGATTTGTATAAATTAATCGTAACTGTAACAAAATTTGTGATAATTTCAGATTTTATGAAACTAAAACACAAAATCTTGTAAGAGTTTCATACGGCTAGAAGAAAAATATAAATAACAACAACGAAAGCCAAAAAAACCTCGAAGAGTGATTATTGTACCATTACTTATGAATATATGACTGGTACTGCCTCCGGGCACTGTATTCCATTACAGTGTTATTTTCACAATTAGAACAGCGCTAGCATTTAGTAGTGGTAATAGGCTACTTGCACTAAGAGGTCACGTGACCACTGCTTCCTTTAAACAATGAGTTGGAATCTTGCTGATGCCAAAAATTGACAGAGCACATAAAAATTATCTTACACCCGAAATTTGAGAGAAAACGCATTTAAGGGAGATATTTTATGGCACTTTGATTTTTCAACAAAGTAGTATGATTTGTATTGGCCGCCATGTTGGACGGCATACTCTTGCCCTCCAACATGGCACTTTTTGCTTATATCTTGTTAAACTTGTGATAGTTACGCTCAGATGTGCTGTAAACGCTACCACATCATCTTTTCAACATTTCCTTGAAGTTTAAGCGCAAAATTTGTGTTCAGAAAGAGGTAATTCATAATTTTAAAAATCACGTTTTGGTCACGTGACCAGCTACGAACTTACTCATTTTAAGAAAATGGTGCTGGTTTGAAAAACCAAATAACTATTATTTTGTTTAAGATATGACGCCCTAATCGTTTTTCGAAGGCAAAATCATATAACTTTCGTTTTCATAAAAACGATGTCACATGACCTCTTAGTGCAAATGGCCTATAGGACTCAGATTAGAATCAATTCCTTCTGTAATCATCGCAGTCATAGAGAAAACTGTTTCTCAATAGTCCTTTTGTGGTCGAAAATACTATACATAGAAAAAAAGACAAGCTAAATAGTAGAACCTCCTGTTTTTCAGACGTTAACGAGTGTGCAACAGAAAAACACAACTGTGACAACAGCTCCAAATGCCATAACACCAAAGGATCCTTCCTATGTATCTGCAAGGGACCAGAATATATCGGCGTTAATTGCACCGGTAAATATATAATGTACATTGAGATTGTAGATTCCTCTGATAAAAATGGCCGCTGTGTAATTGGGGTCTATCAAATGGTGAAATCATGTTCATTATTGTCATCATTAGTATCGCGTTTATTTCCCCTTTTTCGTTGATAGCTATTTTAGAGAAGAAAAAAATCAAACCAGAAAGTTTTGTTGACGTCCTTTGGTTTCAATTTGATAAAACCACATGAAGATTTGACATGATTTTTAAGGTCAAGTAATACAGGCAACATTTTCTCTTAACTTGTTGCGCAACATTGTGGCATTCTACGTTCAAAAGCGTTTTTGCCCTTCGAGTTTAAGAGTGCAAATTAACGGTGCAGCCTTGTCTAAAATTAATCTGCCCGGTATTTTGGGCCGTGGCTGTTTGTACGTTTGATTTTGTGTTAAAATTAGTATTTATTATTTCAGTAGCTGTTAATACTGGTCTCAATTCGGTGGCTGAACACCGAGATAGTGTGTCTTTAAACTTAGAGGTTGCCAGTACAAACGATTCACGAGACTAGGTAAAAAACCACCCCAAGCACCCCCTCCCCTCAATGGAGCTTTGCGGTCTCTGGGTTAAGGGAAGAAGCTGACGTTAAGACAGATAAGAAGTTTTTAGTCAGACCTTCTTGTTCCATCTTAAGACATCAGATAGTTACAGCAGCAACAGAACTTGTAAAACACTAGAAACCACTTCTTTTTGCAATCGTTGAAGCCTTTATTTTACTGTCCTCTTATTTTTAGCGTTCATGGACTCAAACATATTGAAAACAAATTCTTCTTATTTCTACCATCTGGGAAAATTTCTGGAGCCGGCGGTTGGGAACAATTCTTACTGGCTACTGTGCTGGCGGGCTACATTGCACGGCTGGGATGTCCATAGACAGTTTCACAGACGCTGCGATGGAAAAAGAGACACAGTTACCATAATAAAAAAGGGTAAATACGTTTTTGGAGGTTACGCGGACATTCCTTGGGGTAAGAATATTACTTGTTCAGCTCCAAAGCAAATAGCAATGAAGCGTAAAGTTGAGCCAGACCAGTCTTCTTAACTATTTTTAGTGCTGTAAGAACAAGGGAGGCTGGTTCTTACGTATTAATGATTCTGTAAAATTGCGTATATGTTGAATATCTATCCTCCCGGTTCCTGGCGAGAAAATACATGGACCATAGTATTAACTCAATACTATGTCTTCTACACAGGCCACCAAACTGGGACACCCACGGGCATTTTTGTCTGATTTTTGGCGACATAGCTATTCTTACTAACTCGAGTACGCTGATTTCGAAAATTACTGTTGCCAAGCTCAAGCTTGTGTTAAGGTGGAGTTTTAGGGCATTTCCTTGTGACTTCACTGTGCAAATAAGTAGTTTTCTTTCCTTTCCCAATTTCAAACTTAATAGATCCAGAAATTGTTTCAAAGGGCTCTACGTATATTTTAAAGACCATTTAGAGAATTTATAAAACGCTGTTTCTGCGAATTTCGAGGCGTCACATGACACACCCTTTTAATACAAAAATTCACACAATTATGGCTAAAGATGTGGTATTTATCGTGACAATTTTTTAAAGATAATTAAAAAGTATATTAGAATAAGCCATTCTTTGATTGCTCGAGCTCTTGGCAATTATTGCAAAACCTTCACATTCCTGCAATTTTCCTCTCACTAAATAAGTTGCAAGACCAAGGCAACTACGAAATTCGAGTAAGTTCAAATAGTTCCAGTGACGTCACTACTCCTTTGCCTTAATTCATGCAAAGTAAAACACGATTTTCAACTGGCAAACAAAGAAATATCGCCTGGAAATGTCTACATGATACAGAAGTGCTTTACTCTTTTTGATCGTACTTCATGTTTAACTGTCATCTGCCTGCAGTACTCTGAACGAATCTGTTGTACGTTTATTTCAATACTCAAACTCGATCGCAATGTTTTTAAAATACACACGCGGAACAACAAGAACACAACGATTTGCTTAAACTGGAAAGAAGCTATTTCGTCCTTAACGAAGGAGAAGAAAAAAAAAAACAAGAAAAAAAGTTAAACAGAATCATTACACTTGACGGTGGAAATTACAAGACTTAAATCCCAGAAATTTTCGCTTTCGAATTTTTTTAACTCCACGCAAACATGCCAGGCATCCGACCCGGCAATCCCGCTAAAATTTCTCATAATTATACGTAATTCTGCGAATGTTTGGACAAGAATCAACCAATCAAACACTACTCGGTTTTAAGGTAGTGACGTCACACTGGACGGGATTAGTGGCCGGTCGATTCAGACGTTGCTAAAAGAGTAAAAAAGGATTCGAAGTAATCGTCTGAAATTCAGGTTAAACTGGATAATGCAATAAAATTCCCCCTTGCTGAGGTCAGCGATCTCATTGCTGCAAAAGGGCCGGAAAGGTATCGTAAGAAGTGTCTGAACGCTTAGTACCAGACTGGCAAAAAGAAAGAGGAATCTCAACAGGCAGTTATCGTTATGATTTTATCCGCTTTGAGCTCGGCCACTATACTGCAGAGCGTAACCAAATACTCTAGCTATCTGACGTATGGCCGGGATATAATAAGCTAGCCCATAAAACCAATACAAAAATACCGCAGTCATCTATCAACAGGAAAGCATCATGAGAAAAGTTGGAGACTTGTTCGAATTCTTACGCACTGATACGGGGGATTACATCACGGTGAGTTATGATGTACGCTCCTAGTTACTCAACGCTGTTAGTAGGTCTACTGCACAAGGAGGGCCATATACAGCTACGACAGGCAAATTCTCAAGTTTGACCCCTCACTAGCGCAAGATACAGTCTGTTCTTGAAATAGATAAACGGCACCGTTGTCCTAACTGATCTAAACCCGGACAACTTCATGCAGTTCACTTCTAATAACATTGACATCAGCCATTCGTTACTAAGTGGAAAGGACACTTTCCACGCAACACAGGTACCTGGTTGACAAAGAGGCCCAAATAAAACAAAGCATTTAGCAAGCTTGAGGCCCATAGTGAATTGTGAAATTACTAGGATTCAACATTGCATAGAAAAAACAAAAAGTTGTATACGTATTCCTAAGTACATTACAAAAAAATAATGGCTGTATTTACACTAGGCTGTTAAGTAAGACTTAAGAGCTGCTAAGTTTTACTTAACCAAAAATTCGTGTGTGAAGGCCTAAGTAAAATCTCAAGTAACTTTACATTGCATCTCATTAAAGTCGGAAAGTTGAAACGATTCAAGAAAGTTTCAAGCGACTTGAAAAGCATCCTTAAAACCGACTTAGCTGACTTGCGGTTACTTGCGGTTTCTTGGGGTGCTTACCATTTGACAGAAAAATCTGGCTGCGGTGTCGAAAGCATAATGGTAAGCGATTTACCAGTTTACCGTAGAGTTGCCACATCCGTTACGGTTTGAATCCAAAAAGGGGGCGAATGCGTCTGGAACCGAGAAATTGGTAGTTGGTAAGCAACATTCCGTTTGGTTTGTACCAACTGGAATGAACGGACTACCTCAAAACGTACTCCTCAATTTTTGGTTGGAATTTCCGAAAAGTGACCTTACCATTTACCATCCATCCGGAATTTCCGAAATTTTCTGTCAAATGGTAAGCACCCTTGAGGTTTGAGAAAGGCGAAACACGTCAATCAATCGTAATTATGTTGCGTGGGAAAATAGCCTTAAGTTAACCCGAAGTAAAAAAGAATCGGTTGTGTGTGAAACTTTATTTTACTCGAAGTAATTAAAATTTGCTGCTCTTGAAATATTTCTTAGCTTATTTAGGCTCTAGTGTAAAGACTACCAATGTGATAAATATACAAGTGATAAGGTGATTTTTCTATAAGAGGGTGTGGTCAAGTGTCACGTGATGGCTGTATGTTAATATAAGCAGCGTAAAAACAGTCAGAAATTCTTAGAATATAATTTTTAAAACACTAATAACGCTTTAAAAGAATTTCTGTCTCTTTTAAATTTGGAATTGTTAAAGGAGAGAAAACCCCTCATTTGGACAATGACGTCATAGTGACAATCCCCAAACTCCACCTTAACACAAGAACTGAGTTTGGCAACAATGATTTTCAAAATCAGCGTACTCAAGCTAGTAAGAATACCTATGTTGCCAAAATCAGAAATAAATGCCTGTGGGTGTCACATTTTGGTTTCCTGTGCACCCGACCAGACTATACCCGCGCAAAAAAGTGAAAACTACCGTATTATAATAACTCACAGCAATTTTTGCGGTAAAATCCTTTATAATTACCTGACGGGATACCCGTCGAATGGAGTATATTAGATACGTCGTCTTTACCCGCGGCGTTCTTCACCATCAGTAGGCCATGTCTGATTACAGGGTTATTAATTCTTTCATTTAAGTCCAATTCTTATTTCCTCAGTGGCACTTACCAAGGTAACATGTAGATTTAGCGAGGGCCAAAAACGAAGCTCTCGTTTGGTCTTTTAAGTAATGCCTTTGAAGAAAGTTATAAACCTGAGGCTTCGATACGGACAGTTGTTAGCGGATACCCTATTTTGACAAGTGGATGTCTAATATCAAGTTAATCACAAATCGAATATACCTTAGATTAACGCTTATAACAAGTGAGTGTGACATTTTTCATGCGCTAATATGAAAGGCGGACTTAAGGACGGAAGATTGTGTCACAATTAAAATTTCTTGAATGCATAGATAACCAAATTTTATTATCCATGGTGCCCGGCTGCTTGTGTTTCGCGAGCATGAGAGCCCCGCCGTTATACCTAATGTTTACCTACAATCCTTGTTACATTACGTTGGGACACCCCGTGCTGTACCCATTTCCTGACAAAAAAATGTGCTCCTTCCCTCCCAGTGTTGTTGTTGTTGTTTTTTTGCTTCTGTCATTCCAACTCGCAAAATCCAACATTACGGGGGTAGAAAATACCACTACTGTCCCAGCTATTGTGACGAGTGTCGTAGGTATGTCAATTCTCGTACCTTGGTAAAACGATCAAGTTAAACAAGTCGACATCATGTGTTCTTATTTACATTGGATTATTACGGGATGAAAAGAAATGCTTTATTATTTTGTTTTCATTTCATTTATTTATTTCTGCCGCTAAAATTTATAACTTCGAGGAATCCATCTCCATTGGTTATTGTGTCTAGTTACATATTTTGCTTTTGTTGTTTACACTTTTAGTTTTTTCGATCAAGTCGATGTGTGTGAAGTTCCAGGTGGGGTACCCCCATAAATTTCGGATACTGACCCTATTTGAGGATGAGAGAAACGAAAACTGATACCTTATTTAAAGGCGTGTCTCCGTAAAACCGACCAGTGATTTCGGATCAAAAAATTAATTTTCCCTGTATTCTAGGATATTAAAGTCTTTACCTAATTAGTTACAAAAATGCATTTTGTTTGACCGGAAATGCGAAATAATTTTTTACCAATTTTTGAATTTTCGGCCGGCTGGCACCGCGCCATAGCCTTGGAAACTGCAAAACTTGCCTACATTGCCGGCGCTACAGAAAACAAACAACTCGTTCAAGAAGCCCGATTTTCTTTTTAAAATATACGGATACACCACCCGAATTATTTATTCATTTTAACGGCAAGAATCTTTTTCCTTACACGTGTTATCAGTCTGCCATCAAAACCAAAAATAGCGCAACTTTGAGGGCAGTTTAAAAAAGTGTGGCACCTGTCTGAACGTTGCTATATGCATTAATACAAACTAGAAATGATAGTAAAACGTAAAAAGGAATAAAATTTTTGTGCTTTTCACGTTTTCGAATATGAGCACCGTTTGAATTTCCAGAAATTTCGAAGACAAGATAATCAACGAACACTTGCCTTGTTATTCTCCTCTTTTAACTTCGCTGTTTGTAATGTCCTTCTTGGTTTGTAGAGCCGGGATACTATTGTGCCTTAAGCAATCGCTTTTACTAAAATATTGGTTTTCTTATCATTTGTCCTCCAAGGGAATTTTTTGTCTTGTTTGTGATAAAAGTAATGGCACTCGTTGCTGGTCGCGAGCGTAACACGGTTGTTTCGTGACATTCAAATTTTTTCCGCTATTTGTTAGAGGTAATTGCCTTTGAATCGCCATACATCGATAAATTTACTTCTTCAGTTTAACGTAGATGTATTGAAAAAATTGGCGCTACACATTTTAGAGAAGAAAATTGAGAATCCACTAAAAACGCTACCAAGAGAGAATGAGGTGACGCTACAAAAGTTCGTTCCAGGCCCCACTGTTTTTCGAAAAATCATTGGACAAGATTACGACGTCGAGGATTTTTTTAAAACGTTTCTACGTGATTATGTATAGGTAATGAAACCCAATAAAACCAATAAAAAAGTGTACAGCTCTTTAAAATGATTCACAAGGGCAAGGGCTAACGTACCTGGGCCGTGGCCACGAAACGTGAACTCTTGCCCTCTTTACTTACCACATAATTATGCATCCGAAGAGCTCATGTAGCTTTTGTAGCTTTTCCATCGGGTAGCGGTAAGCATTAAGATTAAGAACCTGTGTCTTAAGGTTCCTTGTTAGCGCATATTTTTGTGCCTACAAAAGAACAAGCAAGTCACTGGAAGGATTTTTGTTGTTTCGAGCTGACCATGGAGCGCATGATCTAAATCGTTGATACCCAGCGTTTGGCGCTATTACTTCAGCAATGCATATTTCTTTTTCCATGTCTGTTCCGTCATTCATTCTTTTCCATCTCGTTGCTGTTCTAATCTAAGTAATGACGACCTTTTTTTTTAGAGGCCAGGGCTGAAAACAGGTATGGATTTAAGAGGCCAGGTCTGAAAAACGATGTCAAACTAAAATGACTTTTTTTTGGCCCGAAAAAGGGTTCGGGCAGCACACCCCCAACAAGAATTCTCAGGAGTACCCCCCGGGATAATATGTACTTCGGCGCTAATGGGGATCACCACTAAAAAGGTTTCACTTCATTCTATGCATATTTACGACAGACATGCCAGTAACTGCAGACTGTGGCTCAATCCAGGTGCGACGGGTATACCACGGGTAGTTTCTGAGCAATGATGTGCATAAGGCTTCAAAATTATTTGTAGTACCAATTACCGATTGAATAGAAATTTTTGTAATGCTACGATACATTGCCTCTTCATCTGTTCTTATGTACATTCGCTCCCTGAGTGATTTCCTCTGGCCAATTGCAATGCTTATTTTCCCCAAATTTTTGTTTTTGCGTCTTGGCCGAAGTACTTCAAATAGCTGTATCACGACAATGATGAGCTGTACTTCCGACTCATATCGACTCATAGCATAGAAGTATTTTTTCGGACCAACACAATCGCGACTTGCACTGATTATGACGGGTTGATTGACAGATGGCAAAATAAACTGAAAACAGTCGTATTCCCTAGTAGGATTCGAGGTGTCAAAAATACTTTTAGAATAAAAATTGATTTTATTAAGTAAAATTGCCAAATTTCCGCGTTGTTTCCTGGGTCACGTGCATCTTCTCTACTAAAAGCGAAATGTCTATGAATATTAAATTGACTCTCAAGAATACTAGAAACCTGGATACAGAAAAAATAAATGGTTTGTAAAACCCCAGGGTTCGAAATTAACGGTTGTCCGGTTGTCCCGGACAACCAAAATTACGATGGGGCAACCAAATTGTGCTAAGTGGTTGCCCCTTGGGCAACCCAATCTGTCGTGGCACTAGTCCTTAATGAAGACTTGATAGATTTGAATAAATATAACAGCTTGTTGTCTTTGGAGAGTAAGCGATACCTAAACTAAGTTAGTGGAAAGAAAAAAAACGCGGAAGAAATACTGAACTATCACGTACACTACCGTTGGAAACCGAAGTTCGTTTTTGCACAACATTCTTATTTGAATGAGCCTGTTGTGCTTTAATCAGCGGTTGGTACCAGTAAACATAGTCCATGATGCACTAGTGAGATCCGCTCCGTGATGCCGCCATGTTTGTTTCGGCGATGGCAATTTACCATTCATCTTATTATTATCATCTTTGTTAACATGAGCCTCTTCCGCTACTTCGGCCGTGAGAAAGTGAAGACCGTTGACGATAACAACAATTTGGAAGCCACGAAGAAAGATGATGATCAAAGCAATGCTACGGGTGTCGCAAAATCTACAGCAGAATTAGGCGAGGCGCAAGAAAGTTCAAGAAAAAGGTGTCGTACATTTCAAGAGTCGTGCAAGACTAGAAGACCCTGGCTGAAATTTGACGAGAAAGAAAACGCTATGTTTTGCAGTTATTGCAGACAGTTTTCGAAAGATACATCTGCCTTTGGGAGCGAAAAAACAACGAGACACAGGCTGGTCAAAACATTTTATTAAGATACTCTTGAATACAGTTCACTGTATTTGTATTTCATTTTCTTGTTCAAATTAATAAAAGCCACTGTTTAGCTACCTGTATCAGTTTCTTAGCTTGAACTGGGGCAAGGGCTTGGACAACCAAAATATTCTATGGGCAACCAAACCAAGTCTTGTGGTTGCCCCAGGGGCAACTGGACATGAAAGTAAATTTCGAACCCTGAAACCCTTCCGTGAACATTTTACATAAAGCAAAAATCCAGAGCCCTTTTATAAAATAAACTAGCCTGCGTAGAATGGCGGTCTTGTCGTGCGAAGCTCGCGCGAACGAGCATTGCTCCCGCCCCAATCTCCTCGCGGTTTCACAGCCTTCGCCCGCAAAACTACGCAGGCTAATAAATAGCCGGAAAAATCAAACACGTAATGGAACAATTCCTTTTAAAGGTTTAAGTAAAACGTTCAAGAGAAATTTGCTCGACCTTCTCTTTATGTAAAATTGGATGTACAGTTTCTTAGACAACTCAGTCGGCACAGGTTATGGGCTCCTGATCAGCATTAAGAATACTATTACATTTACCATGACTTGATGAGTAGTTTTGTTTTCAACTGATAGGTAAAAAGCTAAGTCCGTACCTCGAAAGAGACACGACTATCTTCGTACCAAAACTGAGCCCTACACCCACCCTTCTAAACACAGCTACTTAAAGCTACACGGAAAGGAGAGAAGTCTAAAAATGGATTGGAGGTCACATTTGGGGATCGGCCTTTAGACTTTTCCCATAGAAGGCCGCGCAATAACCAACTGTACCAATCCTTTCTCCTCAAAAGCAAGTGAAAACGCAAAGTAGCGCAGTAGAAAGCCTACCGGACCGAGTGGGACATGTGTTTCGAAAAATTGAGTGATGTTACATGATCATTTTTTAGCTTTTTGTTGCTCCTAAAAAAAAAAGATGCTGACATGTCCTTAAAGGGCGACAGTTTCGAGCCAGTTGCAGCCCAAATAATGATCAATTATGTCTCACACATACGAACAGACCCACCCTGAGGAATATCAGTTCGTGTTTTAAGTGGTTCGTTATATCTTTTCTTTCTTTCTGCAACGTACATACTGAATATGGCTAACCTCGAAAATCTCTACAAGTAGATTTTCTCGAGGCCACAGCAGACAGTCAGTCTGTACACTCCTTCGCTATGGTAAAAAGAACAACAGCAACAACAGCTCGTTTAATATTAAGGACAGTTTGCTTTGTCCCTGGGGAAAGAAAATCCTTACATTTTCTCTAAATTCACCCCGAGATGGTCCTAAGATCTTTATTTTGCGTTAAAGAGGTTTATTAATATTTAACTATTTGAAACAAAAGGAATTAATTTTTAACATTTTTGTTAACCGTAACTGAAAAAAATTAACCGAAAGCCGTAAAAGAGCCAAAATTTTAGCCGAAAGCCGTAAAAGTCACCTCCCCATTGAGACCCTCTTGTCTGCTTCGTGTCCAGTCCACGAGGACTGGGCTTGTCACGCATACAACTACGCATACGTATTTCAAATAGATAACTGGGCTAAATTTGCTTTCTTAGCGTCTTATCGCGTCACATTTGCAAAGAAATTAGTTTTACTCGCCCAAGAAATTTTACTGCCATATCTTGAGGAGTCGATCCTAAACAAAAATTATTTTTAGCAAAGACCTCGAGATCGGGTGTCACAAACCAGTCACGCTCGCAGATACGACCATTTTACAAAACGGTTTACAAACCAGATAACATTGCAACAAAACAAGTATAACCACGGAATCAACGGCCAATATAGTTTCAGACGATTAAGAAATAACCTTAAAATGAAAAAGAACTAAGGTAAAATCCATCAAGCCATCAAGTGAAGTTGACTTTCACGAGCAAAGCACAAGGCAAGTGTTCGTTCATTATAAGGTCTTCAAAATTTCTGGAAATTCAAACGGCGGTCATATTCGAAAACGTAAAAAAAAAAAAAAAAAAATTTATTCCTTTTTACGTTTTACTATCATTTCTAGTTTGTATTAATACAGATAGCAACGTTCAGACCAGTGCCACACTTTTTTAAACTCCCCTCAAAGTTGAGCTATTTTCGTGTTTTGATGGAAGGCTGATGACACGTGCCAGGAAAAAGATTCGTGCCGTTAAAATGAATAAATAATTCGGAACTGTGATATGGCTAGGACATCTGGAGTGGTGTATCCGTATACATGTATTAAAAAGAAAATCGGGCTTCTTGAACGAGTTGTTTGTTTTCTGTAGCGCCGGCAAAGTAGGCGATTTTTGTAGTTTCAAAGGCTATATTGCGTCGGTGCTAACAGGCCAAAAATTCAAAAATTCGTGAAAAACTATATTTCGCATTTTCGGTTAAACAAAATGCATTTTTGTACCTAATTATGTAAAGACTTTAATATCCCAGAATATAAAGACAAAAGAAAATTAATTTTTTGATCCGAAATCACTGGTCGGTTCTTACGGAGACGCGCTCTTCAGAGGCGCACCCCTACAAAATGAGACCCAATTCATGGAAAAAAAACACAAACTAAGAATTTAAAGAGGGTCTCAATGGAGTTAACCGATAAGCGTAAAACGGCCAAAAATTTACTCAATAGCCGTAAAAATTTAAAAACATTTAACCGTTAGCAGTAAATAGGATAAAAAAGAGTTAACCCGTAAAAGAAATTGTTCCCTAGATTTGCTAATTTTAAGGAAGGTGATAAAATTCACTTGTGGTTGCGTTTTTTCATTTTCCGGCTACTTTGACTCCGTACGCACGTTAGGCCAAGCTCCTTTTAGGTGTTGACCTAGACTTAGGCTCCATTTCCGCCGTTCACTCGAAGAACCAAATTTTTTCCGTAGGGAAAATCTAACTTCTTGCTGGGGTTAATATTTGTGATTTTAAGGAGGTCGTGCTCTCGAAATACTAGTGAAACAACACGCAGAGATGTCATTGTTTGTAAAACACGTTGCTGATAAACAACAAGTCCCTGTTTTCTCTAACGCTGCTGTAGACATTACCATGCCTAGTCCCTGTACGGCGTCTTCCCACACAATCTCGGTCAAGGCATTTCCGTGGTATACCTGAGGAACAAAAACTCGCTCGAACCACGTGACCCGGAATGCATTAGCCGCGCGGAATAATGAGGCCTACGGACAAGTCACGGGAGACAGTCGTTCTGCACAGTCCTTTCTGTGTCATTAGAAACACTGGACACGGGAATTTTGTTGTTAAATTTTTTCACACTAGAGCTAGAAAATGGATCATCTATCTGTAGCCTGTGTACAAGTCGCCCCCTCCCCCACAGACACCCCCGGCTTTTCCGTTTTTTTTTTTTTTCTGAGGGGAGGGGGCGGCTGTACACAGGCTGTCTGGAAGGAATAATCCATCTTCAAGCTGTCCGTAAAAATTGGCGGATAAAGTCAGGAGGATTGTTCATTCAAAATTAAAACCATTCCATTTTCAAATTAAGACGTATTTCCTATCTGAGGCGAATTATCAAACGGATAACTCGTCTCACAAGAATGATCCGTCTCTGGTGTGAAAACGGCCATTTTTGTTATAAATGAATTCGCGCCCCGGCCTTGAGTTGAGCGTTCGAGTGTCTGCTTTTGCTTTTTCACAAAGATTATTTTTATATTGACTGTTGACATTTCTATGCGTAAAATAATATTAGAAGTGGAATACTGTATGAAGTATGATCTGTTAAATGGGGGGCAAGGGTGGCGCAGTGGTGAGAGCACTCGCCTCCCACCAATGTGGCCCAGGTTCAAATCCCGGCGTCGACGCCGTGTGTCGGTTGAGTTTGTTGTTGGTTCTCTCCCTTGCTCCGAGAGGGTTTTCTCCGGATACTCAGGTTTTCCCCTCTCCTCAGAAACCAATACTTAGAAATTCCAATTCGATCTGGAACGCACGGACACGTTTAAACGATCGCGAGTTCATAAGAATTAAGTGCTTCGTGGGTAAAAAAGCAATTTACATTTACAATTTTAAATGTTAATATTTAACTCTTTGAAACAAAAGAAATTAGTTTTTAACCTTTTTGTTAACCGTAACTGAAAAAACTTAACCGATAGCCGTAAAAGAGCCGAAATTTTAGCCGATTACCGTAAAAGCCACCACCCCATTGAGACCCTCTTTAAAGGCAACACATACCCTGCGTGATCAGAAAGCCTTTTCGTAAATTAATTGTTAGTCACACGCGAAGAAAAGAGCGTGAGTAAAGAAACGCCGAAAAAGTCTTCAGTAAGTCGCTTTCATGATACTCTAAGGTAAAGTTCAGCTAACAGACCATTTTTTTTTCTCGTGTAGCTGGGCATTTATACCTGTAGACTCTTGAATGTTAACCAATTGATAACGGCGGGAACACAACACTAACAAGGGAAAAATTGATTCAGTATGGAAGAATAAGACCCTCGAATAGCATACTTTTTCGGGCGTCACATACCTATCTAGCCAAAATATGGGAGTACCCCACTCCTTCCCCCTCCCAACCCTTCAAGGAGTCAAGTTGAAGTTTAGTAAATTGAATCTAGTTTAATACCTACTACAGCTATAATCATTTCTGCACAAAACAGGTATCAAACTTGTCATGATCCCGGAATCGGTTCAACGAGGCCCTGCACTTGGGGAGGGGGAGGGTAGGCGGAGGGGGTTCTTATCTCTTATCCTTGTAAATCTAAGAGGACATATCCCTTAGCCCTAAACGTTGTAAGAACGTTACTACTAAAAGTCAGGGAACACGCAGGGGGAGGTGCTGGGGGAAAAACTTGCCCCTTTCCCCGCACTTTTTGTGGGAAAGAAAAAAAAAATGTTTACCACAAATTTTTGTAGTTACATTCATGCTAAAAATAAAGAAGGTATAACTGTAGCTGAAAAGATGCAATAGTCATTGTGATTGTTATGGCATTGCAAAGGCTCGATTAATCCGTTTCCAGAGGCGACTTTTTTCGCGTGTAAACCAGCGGCGATTTCACAAAGACTCTTCTCGAGTGCTAACAAAAACACAATAACCATGCAGCCGTTGTCTCGTGGGTTTTGCGAATATAGTAAAATGGGTTTTCTTGGCGGCAAAGATATTCCCACCTTATTATCCAGCTTGCGATCCTATAACCAATAAAAGTAAAGGGGAGAAAAATAAGTGTAGATCATAATTAATGTAGAACCATGATGAACTTTCATTACTCCCTAAAACAATTCAATTATCTCCAAAATTATTTTCTCAATTATCCCTTACTGGTTCCCTTATCCCTAAGGAAAAGGTCTGAAAGGTTAGTTACATCACATGTCAATGCAAATAGGAAATACATTATCATTGGCGTATATCATATATCATCTCTGTATATCTAGATCTGTCTATGTCCATTTTCATAACTAACTGTAAGGAATAGCTATACAATAAACAAAAGGGAGGAAAATAAAAAAAAAAATGAAAGTTAAAAAAAATGTGTGATTCCGTTTCACTCATGATTCTTATTAAATTTGTTTTGTTTTAGTTTATGATAATTCATTTAAAGTCAAGAATAAAAATAAAAATAAATAAATAAATAAAATTCAAACTAAGGAAAATACACTAAAGAGTAACTACACCACAGTTTTTACTCACGTTTTGTTGGTTTGTTAGATCCGTCCAGTGGTTACCGGGGCTTCACTCCCAAGGCGTTTATTTTTTCAATCAGCAATACTGAGGAAGAACTGGATCCCTTTGTGAGTGTGGTGAGGAGGTCAGGGCAGCACAGGGCAATTTACAGGGGGTCACGATTTGGTCCGTGCTTTGGTCGTGACATCTACATTACGAATAATGCCAACAGTTACAGCTACTCAACCGCACGCCTTTACTGGGACTACCCTGCTCCTGCTGCAGTGCAGAACCCGTACACAATCCTTGCCGGGACTGAGTACTTCGCACCTGATGAGGTGGAGGTATTTTATCTTGACCCTACTCAATAAATATAAAAAGAACCATTTCATTAATTACGGCCAAAAAACATGCAGCTATATTAACATATTTACTAGCTTCAAAAAATGTACTTCCCAATTTATATTTCTCGACAACGTAGAAAATCCTTCTTTCTTTCTTTTCGTGATCTTTAATTTGTTAAACACGAGATAGGAACATAGTCCTCGCTTATTTAAGTTTTTTACGTTATCTTCTTTTTAGTCAAGGAAAGTAGAATTGATGATATTTTTTTGTTCTTCCCGTAAATTACTATTTTACTGGAGTAATTAGGCTTTAATTTCATTATAACTTTAATTGTTTAGCCATTTTTAGATTTTAAAAAGGCACATTTTTTCCCAGCCCGAGCCACCTGTTTGGAAACAGTGAATTTCGACTGAAATATAAATTAGCGCACTTAAAACCCAATGATAACGTGAACCTGCGCTGTTATAACAAAAGAACTCACGTCAGCTTAGGTCACTTTAATAGAACTTTTACAACTGCTGTGAAGTATTTTAATAGTTATTTTTAAGATTTGTATTTCTTCTAAGTTTCGTTTTTCTATTATTAGGTGAGTCAAGGTTAGTTTGGATTTGGTGCGCATAGGTATTTTCCTTTGTTTATTTTGTGATTTTCAGACTTCTACTTGAAGGTTTGCTTAGATCGCGGATTTACTTAATGCCATTTTAATTAGAATTATTGTTCTCTTGCCATCGTCGGATGTTAGTTTTTCATAGGTGGTCGTGTTTTTCATGTCAGAGCTGACCTTGGTTCATTCATTAGTCTCGTTGCAGTTCCTGTTTGGGTTTATTAACCAGCGTTTTAGTTATTCATTGCCTTGTAGCTTCTTGTAAATCGAAGCCATGTAGGTTTAGTAACACCAAAACATTACCCACACGGCCGCGAGTTTACCTTGTTTTTATTCCTATGGTCAGGTACCCAAACATGTCCAGTTTGGGTATAAAAACCGCTACTACGCTTGAACTACTCACTCACCGCCGAGTAAGGATTGAGTAGAGAAGAGGAGTAAGAAGATTAACATTAAGATTGTTAGCAAAAGTAAAAAAACAGTAAAGACCAATGTAAATCAGATTCCTGGTACCTCATGGCTAAGCGAGCGAGTTGCTCGAACACACCCTCGACTCGCAAATCCCCATGAAAATCTCTTTGCACTACAACTTAAAAACGCTCCTGGCGAATGCAAAATCTTGTTTTATTCTTTTCACTTTAGCTTTCATAAAAGATTGTAGTGAAAGTCAGTCCCGGTGCATGTCTGCCGTGTTTAAGACATTGATATATACATTGACATTCTTTATTTAGATATGCAGTTAAATATTAAACGCCAGTTTAAAAAAGATTTTTAGTTTCAATTAAATAATCAATCAAAGGCCTCGACAGATCGGCCTTAGTATATTCAAGGCCGAGTTTAATAAAGTTTACTTACTTATGAGAAAGTCTCTAAGTGTTTTCTTTTTTTCTTCTTCTTCTTTGTTATCATTAAAAAATGTAAATGCTACAAGCAAGCTTGTTTTTGATTATTTATGATCAATCCTTTTTGATAAGCTCGTTTAACATTCGACTCATGATCACAGCGGCAGTCAAACAATTTGTGTTATTTTAAACAAAACTGTCTTAAAAGGCTACGTCAATGGTCCCGAGGTGTGTTGTTAAAAACTTCATATTTGGCCTTTTAAACTGTCTCCTGTTGTCTTTTTTGCAACGGATGACAAGGATGGACATGGACTGGCCACGGACGCTAAATAGATTTCTATCCTTATACTATTTGACCTTTTAAAAGTTTCCCATAGCGTGGACCACAATATTCTCCCGAGCAAGATCTCATACCTTGCATGGGTGCTGGTTCGTAAGTTACATGTACCCATCTAACCGATCACAATATCCATGTATTGATTGTGGTGATGAAATATTAGAGTACAGACACATGGATGACGTGGAGACTTGCTTTTCTATTGTTTGTTCAAAATGGGCGCGATTTTGAAATTGTTTGCGAGTTTGTTTTAAGCAAGTGAAAGCCTTTAAAAATGGCTTACTAGGAGATGTTTATAAGGAAAAAAAATAATAAACCGAGGCAAGTTCTTGACGACTTGAAAATCTAGGACAAATCATCGAACAGTAAAGCGCTACGAGGCAAAGCTGAGGCAAGTCAGGCAAGTATGTCGTTGTTTCTTCTTCTCATTATGTAAAATATATAAATTCCATGTAACCCTGGGTCTGTTCACTTCTCTAATAAATCACAGAAGACGTCAGAATTTGGTTAAAACATAAGTGACACACTCACATGCCGCTCAGTGCCGCATTTTTGTTTTTACCACATTTTGACGTCATCTGGAATTACTGAACAGGTGCACCGCGCACTGCAACATGGAATCTATTCGTTAAATAGATTACTCAGGTCAACTGAGCCGTGTAAGCCTGTTCCAGGCGTTCAGTTTCTGGGGACACCACAAAAAGATGTGAGCAGAAAAACAGCGCGGGTTGAGCCGAGCAAAGGATGGCTCCCTCCTCTCTCCACCTCTCCCTCCTTATTTTTTTCCCCGCCTCTCTGACTTTGTGTCGCATTCCAATTTTTAAACGCCTAGAGCTGAATCGGCCGCTTCATCGATTTATAATCACGAAGACTCTCAAACTTCTACATTGGCGCAAAGAAGTATCGCTCCGTTACATAAATCGCGCCGAAATCACCGTTTTTATGTTTGAACTAGTAGTACGGTTTTTGTGCTGGCGTCAAATCTATCCGCTATATTGTGAACATAGCCTTAAGTTCCCTGTTAGTAATGCCAACAAATCCTTCAATCAATCATGCTATTTTCTATAGCAGATTGTCAAACTTTCTTGTTAGGGTAAATCCTAAAATTCGTGACAAAACATTGTCGCTATGATCTGTGTAATACTCTTCAGAAAAATTTCCCTTAAGGGTGTGGTAGGAGCGGGGGGGGGGGGGGGGGGGAAGGGGCTCGGTGATATAGAGGTACCACAGTACAGTGGAACCTCGATTTAACGAAGTCGCTGGGGACCGACCAAATTTGTTCGTTAAATCGAGGGTTCGTTAAATCGAAAACCTCGATATAACGAATTTGAGGGGAAATGACCAAAAAGTTCGCTATATCGAGGTCATAGTTAATGATTGATTTGTAACACAGGTGACTTCTGTCACGCAATTCAATGCACTTTTCGTCACCCCGAAGTGCCGTGTTTTGAGATGCAATTCATTTATTAAACATGGTGACTTTCAGCGTCAATTATTTTCACTTTTGAGCAGACGCTCAGCTTTTCTTTACGGTACAAAAAAACGACACGTTCAGAGCAGCGATTTAAAAATGTTGCAACACAGAGGTTACTGTCTACAGAAAATTGTCTTCGTAAACAAGAAAACTGGCTTTAGTGTTGTTATGTTGCACTACCCAATATTTCCGGATTTCAAAGATTTAAATTTTTTGCCTTTAATGTTTGTATCTTTGCCAAAATCATTTACAGTCGAAACATAACATAACAATGATATTCGAGAGAACTAATAAGAGACAAAGAAGATAAAGCAGAAGTTAATTGATGTCGAAATACTATCGCGCCAATGTCTGTGACATAATAGCGGAGCTCCACGCGCGCGAAGCGCGCGCGTGGGCGGAGCCCCATTGCTAAGGAAATCTACCCATCCCAGAAAATTTGGTAATCACGTGACCGACCGACCGACCGACCGACCGTCCGTCCGCACCACAGGCATACTAATGTTTACTCTAACTCTTTCTAGCTACTTTGTGAGCCCAGGAGAAAGCTGATTGCACATCACTGTTGTCATCAATTGACAGCTGTCAAAACAGGGTATCCGCTGACCACTATCACCTGACCGAATCGCGGGCTCAGGTGTCGACCCATCGAGGTCGAGTATTTTTTTGAAGTTATCCGCTGACAATTTACTCGTTTTCAAATGATCGCAGGCTCACGTTTACTTTTGTTTTTAATTCATATCAAATATGTTGTGTTTATGTCAGTATCGCCCCGCACTATTACGATTTTGATTTCAAACTGACTTCAGAAGCAAAAATTCAGCATTAAAATACAGGCGGGGAAGACCTTTTCTTACCATGGGCACGTGTTGGTCACGCTCCACGTCCAATTTTTAAGCTCTCATTGGTTAAAATTTGACAGGTGAGTTCATGTGTAAAATTTATGCAGCATCTTGAAAGTTTTTTACTTTGACAGCTGAAGCTGACAGAGTTTTGAGTCAACTTGTGATGTTTTTAACTGTCTTTTTCCACTGGATGTACAAAATGAAATACAGCTGCTATCAAGAGTGTTCTCTTATTCATGGCTGGTTTGTTTATTGGGTTTTTGGTTGAAAAATGCGTCGCTTGTCAAAGCCGATAATCCGATTTCGGATGGCATCGTTTTTGTTTTTCACCTTGCTGGATGCGTACGAGAATTATAAAGGCTCAAGCGATCCTTGCCTTACTTGACAGCTTTCAGGAGCTGCACCTCGACATATGGTAAGCCTGAGTAATTACTGTATTTAAATCTAATATAATTTTGGCTGTAGAAAGAAAGCTTTGAACGATTTTCTTTTCGTGAGTTCATCTTTCAGGGGCACCCAACGAGGATATCGTTCAAAACCACTTAACATATCATTGTTGAACGTATTTTAGTATTTAAACGGTAGATATAGGCATATTTTTATCCCCTGAAAACTTTTCATCTGTTCGGATTTCCTAGCTGAAAGTCTAGTTATCCGAAAATTATAGGGATCAAAAGTTACCTTTTCGAAAATTTCAGCCAGGAAAATGCTCCCGAAAATTCTAGGTGGCCTTTTTTAGGGTAAAAATCCGTTAAAAATGGGTGATTATACCATTTTGTAGATGTTCGAAAATCCTAGGAGAGGCAGGCAAGCAAGAAATTTTACAACAAATGTTCCGAAAATTCTAGATCTCAAATCGTCTTCCGAACAGATATTTTCCGAAAATTGCCGTTGGGTGCCCCTGATCTTTGAAAACAGCCAACACCGGGAAACCGGCGGCTTAAAACATAAACTTTAAGCTTACTAGTGAAGACTTGAGGATTCTTAGACTCACTTAAATACTCATTTGTTTTCGTGAATGAAAATTGTTGTCTCTGTAAACGTTCTATCGAATTATTTTTCTTTATTGATTTTTGGTAGTCTCAAAAGTGTAGTTTTCATCGCTTTGCTGTTTGTTTTCAGGCGTTCATAAACATCGCTCGCAGGAGTAATCAAATTGTTAAGCGTATCAAACACTTTTTAAGATTACACATCCTTATAAAACCGTTAATAAAAAATAGACTCAGTAAATTCTTTATCACGTTGAAGCGTAACTCTTTTAAAATTTCTTCGCAAATTTGGCGCTTGTCAAAAGTTAGAACCGGCTGGCCGTATAGGTGATTTTGGAAATTTTTTGAACGGTTTCGCTAATTAAAAGTCCACGCGTGCCTCTATGGTCCTGAATATTGAATGAATGCAATTTGTCTTGAAAAGTTGTGAAATACTCCATTTTATACGAGGTCTGTATGATAAAAACAGCGCCTCATAGTACTCTTTCTCCTCATGCAGATGTGGTGTATAAAAAAAATAAAAGATTGGTTTGCACGCACCCAGATTTATTGGCAAGAATTTGTAAACTTGTCGAACGCAAAAAATTCGGTCTGATTTGTTTTCCAAGAATTTGTTTTGCAGGCCTTATCTACTGTGATCAAGAGCCATCATTGCTCTTAAATGTGACCGAAGACTATTTTTTGGGTGTACATATAGGGCTACATCAACACGATACAAAATTTGTTTCACTCCAAAATCACTTAGCTTTTCCCTCAAAAGTCACATGAATGTGCCCTTACGTTAACTGATTGGTGGAATACAAAATTATTGTTTGATTTACATGTAAGTTATAAATTTATCAATGGGAGCTTCGCTTTTAGCTGTGGCTAAATATATATATTAAGCCTTTGTCTGAAAGGTTGCTGTCTCTTTACCATAAGGATTAAAGGATTTGTGGATCACTCACCGTTTCTGGGAACGGAGTCATCTTTCTACCGACGCTCAAAAGTAACTAAATAGACTCGAAGGCTCCTCAAAAAGGTTAAAAAAAGTTAAAAAGGTTAAAGGCTTGTTTATAGTGGAAATTGCACTTAGCTTGTCCAGCTAATTTACAGGCACTCCACTCAAATATTTAGAAACAAATAATTCAAATACAACATAACAGGATTAAAAACCCCAACTGGCAGAAGGCAACCAGTTGGCTATTTACAAGCGTGGCCAAGAATTTGATCACGGGACGACCGAGCACAAATCCAGCAAGTGGCCAGAGCGGGACTCGAACCCGGGACCGCCGGATTACGAGTCCGACGCGCTGACCACTCGGCCACGCTGCCTTCTAAAAAAACCTCGACGAGGACGTCTCGACTTCACTGTATGACCCTACGAGGATTACTCTATAACACACGATGACTCGCCGAGGATGACTCGATGAGGCACCACTAGTTGGCGAGAATTACTCCACGAGACACGTTGAGTCGACGAGGACGACTCAACGAGGGTGATTTGACGAGGGTAACTCGACGAGGGGACGACTCGAAGAGGACGACTAGGCGAGGATCACACGACGAGGCAAGATGATTCGACGAGACTACTCTGAGTCATAACCAAAATCCCAGAAGTAGTCAGGGTTGTTTGTGAGGGACATCTGTTTTGCGAATTGTGTTGACGAGTTTATTTATTTATTTATTTTTTTCAATCATTTGAAATGTTCAGTCTATTATTAATGACATTATGGCCAATCCATTGTTCTTATTATTATAGACACATTTCATTTCATTTCATTTAGTATAATTATATTGTCAGCCTTCTTGCCTGCCAATTTTGTAACCTGAATGATAATGGTGTTGATGGTTTTCTCCATTTTATTTCAAGATCACGAGTTCAATGCAACTAACTGCAGGCATAAGCATTCATGCGCTTTCTCTCCTTGCCTTCAAATTTATTTTTCCACCTTCTAATGTTAACAAAAGACTATTCATAAAGAGAGAGAGAGTACTAACCGTTATGGGAGTCCCGAAAATCTTGAGAATGAGTTAGAGTCACTATTTAAAAGAGCTGTGTCGCCAAATTTACCGCCAAATTGAGTGAAACATAAAAAATTAACTGCTCAAAACATGAAAAAGCGGGTATAAATAACAAAACAATAACATGTGGAGTAGAGGAACGGATGGAGAAAGTTGAAAAACATTTAGACAGAAATCAGGAAGGTTTTTATCTATTGCATCTGTACCAGAGAATATTTGTGAGATAGGGGTCTGACATTGTCCGCGGATTAGGATCTCCCTTTTTTTCCTATCACAATACACTTTATACAGGTGTTTATAAGAATATCGAGCTGAAGAATATGTTAAGACTAAACCCCCGGCTGAGACTTTGAGAAAGATAAAAGTTTGTGGTTTAAAACCTGTAAATACAATACAATTATATATCTTCAACTTACTCCATTCTCCAAACGGTGAAACTTGCAACAAAATGAAACTGAAAAATTACCCTTACTATAATATATAAAACCCCAATCTATCCAGTTTCTACTATCAGGTCATGGGCTTTCCTCGTCGCATTTGTGAATTAAACTCAGGATAGACGCATAGACGGTATAATTTGTTTTTCCTTTATTTAGCACTAAGCTTGCCTTAAATTAAAAAAAAAATGTAACCCTACTTTTTAAGTAAGTTCATCGGCAAGTTAAAATTAGCCAAGAACCTAATGGGGAAAGCTCTTTCGCCATGATACTGATAATTAATTAATACATTTTCTATTTTATTTGACGATGATCATACAGATGGCATTAGTTGTGCATGCGAAAACTATGATGTAAACTTTGCAAAACTTCCACTTCAAATCAGAAACGCATTATACTGTGGTAATCATGAAAGGCAACAGGCAAATTTCAAATTTGAACTCTTAGGGCCTTTTTTCATGAAGGTGGGGGACCCCAGGAAGGTGAGGTAACCCGCCTGTCCATATAATCTCTCATTTTAATTTGATTAACAATAGAAAGCAACAGGACTAAAAGTTGCAGCAAGAGCAGCAAGTGAGAGCAGAAAAGCCAAAACACGTGGTTTGCCAACATTTTTCTTGTTCACGTGTTAAACGGGTAGTAAGATTACATGTAGAGTAGGGTTCTTTTCTAACCCCACCTAAGCGAGTTACCCCACCTACCTCGGGTCCCCTACCTCCTTGTACTGTCAAACTCAGAAAAAGGTCAACGCCTGGAAATTTTCGCGCGCCCGGTACTTTGAGGGAAAAAGAAAACAAGCTTAGCAACTCGACAAATAGTGTATAACACAATCTAGGAATCAGTCGTCATCCAAACGAGAAACAACGACGATCAAAGCTGTTGGCTCATTGTCAAAGTGGAAAAATAGAACTGTATCTTTGCGTAAACTAATTAGATTATTTAAGCGCACATTTTGTTCATTTGTCTATTCCATATTTTTAAAGTTAATCATAACTATAGCAAAATTCTCAAATCTGGACAGTACGCGCGCACTTAAATGGCCTTTTTTTCACTGCTTGGAATTTCTTGTGTTTTGATTTAAAAATAGAGCCTTATATTATCACAAATTTTGTTAAAGTTAAGATTAATCGGTAGGAGAACTTCATGTAGTCTAATTCGGTCTGTAATCATACTAAACAATTATTGGATGAGGTTTTTGTGATAATCAAGGTCGAGGTAAAAATCATACACCGCGGTCATACATGACATGATTACCCGTGACGTCGAGTTTAGATGACGTCCCAAGCGCTGCTTTCGAAATCTCACTGCACGCTTTCGGCCAATCACAAATGAGATAGTGAGTTGAATGTTCAATAACAGACCAAATTGGACTCCACTCGGTCCTCTTCCTATTACAAATTAAACACTTAAGAAATCGGAAATTAAAAACTGCCAAGCATCCGTTCTTGGCCGTCATTGCCCACTTCATTCTTTGACTTCTTCCTCCTTTTACGCTTCTTCTTTATTTTTTCGTTGTTTTCCCCTATGAAAAATAGAAAATTTAATCTTACATCGCACGGGTTGTTTCCAAACCAGCTTTCTGATTTGGGAAATTCAAGCGGAGTGCTTAACGGCTCTTTTGCGTGTTCTTGCCTTATTCTCAAGTCATTTGCGCTTGTACGTTTGATAAATATAATGATGACTGTCCTATGAAAGGGGTTATAGGTCACTACCGCTATAAAAAATTACTGTAATTTAATAATCTAAAGTACCAGTAAATATTGATTTTCGAGACTGCGTATGGTAGGTGTGCATCACATTGGAATACTTAAGAGTGAAAGAAGGAAACCCTAGACACGAAGTACAGAAACTGATTTCTTTCTTTTTTTTTTTTTTGATAAATCGCTCATTTCATGTCCTAAGCATTTATACTGTGATCATCAACAACCGGCTACAACGTAAACAAAAACAATATTCTAACGAATGTGCTATTTTTTTGCACGGAAGAGAAAGAAAAAAAATTCTAGCAACAAATTCCCAGTAACATTTACTGTACCTTTTTCTGTGACACCAGCTTCCCCTTTTGGCCTCTTTGCCTCAGGTGGACCTTAATGTTTAATACCAAAAAAAAAATTACTATCACCAAAAACTACATATTCAGTTTCTTTACTAGGTAACGTTGGCATTTTTAAAAAACGTTGTTATGGTGAGGAAAATGGTTTGACTTGTTTTGTTGTACTGTGGGAATGACAGTTAAAGGTATACAGAAAGTTGAATTAACTTAATTCCATACTTACACCTCCCATGGCATCATCATCCTTTCTTTCATCTACAAAGTCATTTAAATAGACAATATAAGAAAAAGTCCAAAGAAAATCAAGTAACCTGAATTTTTAATATACACGTAACATAATGATAAAGAAATTTAATGTGCATGAGTAGACTGTTCAAATTCAGCTCCAAACGAACTATCAAACGAAAATTAAATCGCTCATTGACGTTTATGAATCTTCATCTTTTGACAACCTGTTTATTATTATTGACCTAGGATTGCTTTAAACTAATGAGAGATGATTTTTTTTTCGCAAGCTCTGAGCTGGGTCACTAAGAACTTTGTAACTTTGTAATTTATCACGGAGTCTGTTCGAGTCATTTTATGCATGGGACTTGAAGAATTCATTAATTTCCACGTCACTACTTCATATCACGTATACAAACGTTATCTTTGGAAGTCTTACCGGGTAAGGTTGAGGACAAATCCTCAGTGCCCTTTGGCAATGATCCTCTTAAGGAAACCTGTGCAAAACAAGGACGCAACATCAGCCCACTGTACACACTGCGTAATTTCTATGTGATGTTTCTTAATCTAAACATAAAGTGGACTAATACTAGAAGGCTCTCTAACATATCATGATACTGTTGTAATCATGAAAAGCAAGGTGCTAAATTTCAAATTTGCTGTTACTATTACATTACTATAACTATTATTATTATTAATTTAAATATCACATTTTTTGTCCAACGAACAGTCAACGGGCATAGGGGAAGATAATTCAGAGACTTTTCTGAGTACAGTGGTGCTATATTCCATAGGCCTTAGAGCAATAATAATTACCTCAGAATCAAGGAGTAAAAGCATTTCTTCCTCTTCCTGTACAAGATAATAATCACACCACTTACAGTTAAGACATGGACTGTTCTTTTGGATGTTACATAATTTTTGTGTAAGGGTTAGAAACCTGAAATATATCTTTCTGTAGGAACCAGGTGATCATTTAATGATACTTTACTTGGCTTAAATAATATTATTACTGTTCTCTTGCTACCCTCTAGCATTTAATGTCACCCGCATCTTCACTTTCTGACGGTGCTTATGCTCTCCATTGAGGCAAAAATAATAATAATAATAATAATAGTATTTTCATGTGTAGATATGTGTACTGAACACTGTCCATGTCAGTGTAGATGGTATAGATACACTGGGTGGGATTTTTTAAGCCTTACGGGCCTATTAATCTATTAGCCCGGACCTTCTATTTTAAAACAAGTCCATCTGTGAAACAGCACCAAAACCCTTATCCTTGGCCCACTACTGTGTACCAGGATTTGGGTATCTTTGAATAGGTGTGAGTAACTTTAAAAAAAACTATTGTCAATTTGCCATTCAGGTCAAAGAGAAATTTCCAACGCATTTCTGGTGAACAACTCTTTAAATAAATAAGAAGGAAGGATAAACAAATTATCAGCGTTACAAACCACGGTTTGATTACATTTGTGACGCAGGATATGGCTCTGTAATATCATTGGCTTGGGATATTAATTTTACGATGTTTGTCTACGATTATTGTTACATGTATCTCAAGCAATACATACATAAGTGAGTAACTTGTTAAAAGGGTTGAGTGTTGTCCAGACTAGTTAATCTTCCCAGAAAAATTGGTTTGTAATTTCGCTATTCATGATTGTCTCGATTCATTGTTTAATACTAATATACTCACTCGCTCCTGTAAGTGGAGGAAACAGTGTCCTTCAACAGGGTCCTCTAGCTTTTTCATCCCTCCCCCTCCATGCAGGGTAAAAAAGAGGGGCCGGCCATCTGGGTAGCCAACCCAGTCATAGACTGCCTATAAAAAAAAAAAAAAAGCAAAAAAGTATTTTAGTAATTTATCTCAATAGAAGGTTTTTTTTAAAGGCCATTAAAAGAATCCATCTCTTTTAAGTTGAAATGACGGTCATACAACATACATGGTGGATTGATTTGTCAGGAGGCAGAGTAACATGTAACAGTAACTGTATTTTTTATATTTTAAAAGTTTGAATATTCCCAGAGATACATATGTACACTTCAAATTAGCAAGAGCTTGTACCTGGTAACATGATTCCTTCTTGATGTAGCGGTTAATGCGCTCACCATTTTGGCAATTTGACAATTACATGCCAACCACTTTTGTCTTCGTTCAACACTCTATTGAGCCTTGCCTCTCTTATAGCCCGCTGCAAAGGAAAAAAAGAGTATAATATTCTAATATTCTTGCGGTTTTGAGAGAGTTCCTACTCACAGAACATTTGTTTAAAGAGAGCAGATAGTTCTACAGGCAAGCTCACTGAAATAAAAATACCCTAATTCTTCTAAAAATTATTATTAGTCCTCACTTTTATTTGAAATACAGCTTTCCATGCCCATTCTAGATTCTTAAATGAAAAATTGAGTTCCTAGTTTTATAAATGAATCTACAAATATTTTACTTACCTCTTTACTCATATCTTCTTCCATCTTAAAAAAAAAGAAAGAAAGAATCTCATGTTATTTATTTGATCTAACCTACATTTTTGAAGTCTAGTAGGAAAGGTCTATTTTGGGGTAGTCATATATGAAGGAACTTGAGTTTGGTGCCTTTCAGCAAGGTCCATGAAGACAATATTATTACAATCTGTAGTTTTTATAAACCTGTTTTTGTTCTGGAATTAAAAGACTCACAGTGGTACAGTTTGGTACAGTATTTTCTTGTCTTATCAATTTGCAAACTTCAAACTCCTTTTTTAAGAACCTGCTTGATTTCTTTCGTTTTTTGGGCTAAAAAAGTTGTTATATATTCAGTATATTTGTGAGTATTAGGATGGCAAATTTCCGCCAGAAAGTTCTTAAACCACTAGATTCTTACATGCAGGTATTTTCTGAATGATCATCTTCCCAATCTTTTCCCTGCTAGCAGAGGTCTCTCACGACGAGGCAAAAATGAGAGAAAGGAGAGAGAGTCTCTCTCCTTTCTCTCACTTTTGCCTCGTCGTAAGAGACCTCTGCTAGCAGGGAACCCAATCTTGTACTTCTTAAAACTATTCCTACTACTGCCAGAAAATAGGCAACCCTCTGCAACATGTGTATCGGAAACACTAGAACATATTTCTTAGAAACGAGAAAAAATAATGTTGGGTTTACAGGCTGATCCAACGTGTTAACGCGCCTATGAGACCGCCAATACCGTTAGTACTGTCTATTCCCGAACTATAAAAAGTCTTTTGATGATGTAAAAATCGTCAAGGTGGGAAATAAACGTGGAACGCCAGGGGAGGCAGCGGTTTGAAGGTTATGCATCCAAAAGGCTGACTAACTTATACATATAATAATTGTATAAATGAAAATGAAATGAAACTTTAGTATTCAGAACAATGGATTGATGAGTGAAATAAAACAGCCGAGTAAAAATTGGATAAATGACCATAATTTCAATAAAAATAGAACATGTAAAATAATGGTAAAAAATAAATATCGTTTCCAACAAAATATTCGCAAAACACATGTCCCTTTCAGTTGTCAACAACCTGACTCATCGAGTGGTCTCGACACATCTTGTCTCGTCGAGTCATCCTCGTCGAGTCATCGTCTCGTTGAGTCGTTCTCATCGAGTCAGCTTCACCGAGTCATCCTCGTCGAGTCATCGCCTCGTTGAGTCGTCCTCGTCGAGTCAACCGTGTCTCACCGAGTCATCCTCGTGTAGTTATGGTGCGAGATCGAGTCATCCTCGCAGAGTCATCTAGTCCTCGTCGAGTCATGGAGTGAAAATCGGGTCGTCCTCGTCGAGTGTTGAAGTACCGCTTGAAAATTCGAGTGTGTATTTATTTATTTTTGAGCTTCGGTAGAAAGATGGGATCATTCACCGTTTCTGGGCAACGTATCGTAAAGTACTCGATAAAAATCGTCTGGATTTAATGGCCTCTCGATTACCTATTCGCCAGTCCAACCGAAAACGTGAAATCGAGACTCGTTCCCACCTGTCTCGGATCATTCACCGTTTCTGGGCAACGTATCGTAAAGTACTCGATAAAAATCGTCTGGATTTAATGGCCTCTCGATTACCTATTCGCCAGTCCAACCGAAAACGTGAAATCGAGACTCGTTCCCACCTGTCTCGATGACTCGTTTCAGAAACGAGACACGTTAAACTAAAACGTGGCTCCCAAAACGAGACTCGATTTTTCTCTAAAACGTAGGGCCCAAAACGAGACTCGATTTTTCGTTTTCGTAGGGACTCGTTCAAAAACTAGAAAAGGTATTTTGCCTGGAGAAGGTTAAGTCCAAAAAAGTAGGAGGTAGCATATGGATACCGTAAAATTCCGAAAATAAGCCCCTCCAAATATAAGCCCCCCCAAACCGGTAACGCAAAAACCCCTCCGTTAAATCGTCCCTCCATATATAAGCCCCCGGGGGTTTGTATTTGGAAAATTACCCTCAAATACAAAGTAAAACGGTAAATTTACCTTCAACTATAAGGCTAGCTCAATCGATCTTGAAACGCAAATTTCCCTCCGTAGGTAAGCCCCTACAAAAATAAGCCCCTTAAAAAGGGCCTTTGAAAAAAATAAGCCCCGGGGCTTATTTTCGGAATTTTACGGTACTGTGTAGCTATGTTTGTAACCAATTAAGTTAATCATTTAGAATAAACAGAACCCTTGAAACTAAGTAAAAGTCTTAGAATTGATCCAGCTAGGAGAAGGTGTTGCATCGGAGAAGATTAAACCGATTTCTGTAACGAGGTTGTGGTTGTCACTTAGCCTACAGCAAAAGCATTTACCTTTGAAGACACCCATGCCGCTTTGTTCTCTCTTTTGTATGATGAAATTCCTGCGTGAATTTAATAAAACATTTGCAACTGTAATTTACTTAAGAAATTTACAGTAGCCACTGTTTTAGAGTCTGAAAACAATAGCTAAAGTTAGACTTTTACAAGTTTAACTTAACAGAGCAGCCTATGTTAATTTAGAAGTAGAGGACACAGGAACCGCAACCTATTTGCTAAAGATATTCAGTGAACAGACACTATAGAAGTGAAGAAATAGAACGGGTTTCCCTAACGTAATTCCTTCTAATGCCCTTTTTAACTTTAGCACTTTTGCGCTTAAAAGCCGTCTTTCAGAAAAAAAAACCCAATCGTTTTCAGTATAGATATTGAGAATAACTATTGCATGCAAATTTTATTTCAATGAGAGTCTTAAAAGCTTTCCAAACGGCTAGACACTTCTTTACACCCACAGATGGATAGTCTAAAAAAATAGAGCGTGTCTTAACAAGAGAGAATGAGATAATTCTCTCTTGGTCTTAAATAATGTACTACTGTGCCCTTAAGTGAGCCCGAGTAATAAACGCCCCTCCCTCTACGCTTTCAAGTTTGTATTAACCGCCCTCCATGTCTGATAACCGCCCCAAGTCTAATAAACGCCCCTTGAAAATTGTTCCAAAATACTAGGAAATGGCGAAATAGAGCAAAATCAATCAGTTTCATAGCTTGCTTAGTATCGGTTTGTGTATTATGTCATGTACAATTTCTTGTTTAAAGTAAGGATAAACCGTCAGCCCGCAGTCGACACTCTGTTAACAAAAAAAAAAGGTTTTTGGCCGAAAGCATACTGTATACATTGTAGTTGAGTTCATTTACGGTGTGCAACCTCCTATCTTTTCTATAGCAAAGCGATCGAAAGGAATATAGTATATAATGTATAAATTTATATAATATACATTTGATGCATAAAAGGATGAAAACGGTGAAAACGGATCTATCATATCCGTATAGACCTTGTAGTAGCCTTTGTTTTGGAAAATACAGCTTCTGAAGACACAATCTTTTAATTTAAAATCGTACGGGTTCCGGGCATTTTCCCATGTGCCCCTCAGCTAAGAGTATGCGATTCTGCAGGTAGTTTTAAGAAAGCCCTGAAGACTTTTCTTTTCAAAAAGGCCTTTTTTATGAACTTATATAAAAGATTGGTCTCAAGATTTTGATATTATTATTTTTATTTTTTAAGGCAAATTTCAATTTTTATCAATGTGAAGCGCTTGTAGACTCATAACAAAATAAGCGCTATGAATAAATAGAATAGATTATTATTATTATTATTATTATTATTATTATAGATTATTAAATGGTGTTTGATTTTATTTCTATCGGTTCGATCTGAAACGTAACTAATTTATGGAATACATGTACCCACCTCTAATCAGCAGAAACAGATGTGCTTAGTACGTCTGGCGATGAAGTAATTCAAGTGGACTCGCCAAGTAAGAATTTTTTTACACTTGCTCTCCCAGCCGCGAGACAACTCGATCGAGGCGAGAGAAAAAGTGCATGTGTTGGAGCACTCTTTTGGATAATCAGAGCATGCGCCATTGTTGTTGGCTTATGTAGAGGGGTCAAAACTTTTCTTATGCTCATTAGCCTGTGTCGCAAAGCGTTTGAGCTGGAGAATGAAGTTCGTAGAGAACGTTTGTACGCGAGAGAGACCAATTTCGCTAGATAACTCGTTTGCGAACGTTTCATACGCGGACCACATGCTAAAAAAACTGTCTGGGCTGGGAGGGTGGCCCTCTTTCCCAGGACGGTTTTCTTTATACAAACGGGACCTAAGTTGTGCCACCTTCGTAGAATATTTTATGGCCATCAATTTTACTGCTGAGAATCAGTAACAAAAAAGAGAGACTTAGAAGGTTAAATTACGTTCTGGCAAACCGGCGTCTGGAAAGGGCATTGAACCATAGCACTTACTTTTCCCGTTTTCTTAGATGTCGTGAAAATAACGTACTTAATTCTAAATATCGAGCTATTGAAGTGATAGAGTTTACACGCGCTAAAAAAATCGAGTCTCGTTTTCGGCCCTACGTTTTAGAGAAAATTCGAGTCTCGTTTTGGGCGCCACGTTTTAGTTTAACGTGTCTCGTTTTTGAAACGAGTCATCGAGACAGGTGGAAACGAGACTCGATTTCACGTTTTCGGTTGGACTGGCGAATACGTAATCGAGAGGCCTTAAAATCGAGACGATTTTTATCGAGTAATTTACGACACGTTGCCCAGAAACGGTGAATGATCCGAAAGATGACTCCGTTCCCAGAAACGGTGAGTGATCGTGACTCCGTTCCCAGAAACGGTGAGTGATCCGATTACTGTATAACACAGGATGACTCGCCGAGGATGACTCGATGAGGCACCATTACTTGGCGAGAATTACTCCATGAGACACGTTGACTCGACGAGGACGACTCAACGAGGGTGACTCAACGAGGGTGACTCGACGAGGGTGACTCGACGAGGGGACGACTCGAAGAGGACGACTAGGCGAGGATCACACGACGAGGCAAGATGATTCGACGAGACTAATCTGAGTCATAAGGGAGAGACATCTGTTTTGCGAATTGTTTTGACGAGTTTATTTATTTTTTTCAATCATTAGAAATGTTCAGTCTATTATTAATTACATTTATGGCCAATCCATTGTTCTTATTATAGACACATTTCATTTCATTTCATTTCATTTAGTATAATTATATTGTCAGCCTTCTTGTCTGCCAATTTTGTAACCTGAATGATAATGGTGTTGATGGTTTTCTCCATTTTATTTCAAGATCACGAGTTCAATGCAACTAACTGCAGGCATAAACATTCATGCGCTTTCTCTCCTTGCCTTCAAATTTATTTTTCCACCTTCTAATGTTAACAAAAGACTATTCATAAAGAGAGAGTACTAACCGTTATGGGAGTCCCGAAAATCTTGAGAATGAGTTAGAGTCACTATTTAAAAGAGCTGTGTCGCCAAATTTACCCCCAAATTGAGTGAAACATAAAAAATTAACTGCTCAAAACATGAAAAAGCGGGTATAAATAACAAACAATAACATGTGGAGTAGAGGAACGGATGGAGAAAGTTGAAAAACATTTAGACAGAAATCAGGAAGGTTTTTTTCTATTGCTTATGTACCAGAGAATATTTGTGAGATAAGTGTCTGACATTGTCCGCGGATTAGGATCTCCCTTTTTTTTCCTATAACAATACACTTTATACAGATGTTTATAAGAATATCGAGCTGAAGAATATGTTAAGACTAACCCCCGGCTGAGACTTTGAGAAAGATAAAAGTTTGTGGTTTAAAACCTGTAAATACAATAAAATTATATATCTTCAACTTACTCCATTCTCCAAACGGTGAAACTTGCAACAAAATAAAACTGAAAAATTACCCTTACTATAATATATAAAACCCCAATCTATCCAGTTTCTACTATCAGGTCATGGGCTTTCCTCGTCGCATTTGTGAATTAAACTCAGGATAGACGCATAGACGGTATAATTTGTTTTTCCTTCATTTAGCACTAAGCTTGCCTTAAATTAAAAAAAATGTAACCCTACTTTTTAAGTAAGTTCATCGGCAAGTTAAAATTAGCCAAGAACCTAATGGGGAAAGCTCTTTCGCCATGATACTGATAATGTATTTAAATTAATACATTTTCTATTTTATTGCTGGTATGCACGTGACGTCACGGCGGCCATGTTGGTGGTCACGAACAAAAGCATTTTTCTCCTCTGGGAACTCAACTCTATTTTCATGTAAATTCTTCGAGGAAATATTCTTTTGTTTTGACCCCCAACATGGCCGCCTTGTCACGTGGTTGCAAACCAAGAATTTGACGATGATCATACAGATGGCATTAGTTGTGCATGCGAAAACTATGATGCAAACTTTGCAAAATTTCCACTTCAAATCAGAAACGCATTATACTGTTGTAATCATGAAAAGCAGCAGGCAAAATTTCAAATTTGAACTCTTAGGGCCTTTTTTCATGAAGGTGGGGGACCCCAGGAAGGTGAGGTAACCCGCCTGTCCATATAATCTCTCATTTTAATTTGATTAACAATAGAAAGCAACAGGACTAAAAGTTGCAGCAAGAGCAGCAAGTGAGAGCAGAGAAGCCAAAACGCGTGGTTTGCCAACATTTTTCTTGTTCACGTGTTAAACGGGTAATACGATTGCATGTAGAGGCGGGTTCTTTTCTAACCCCACCTAAGCGGGTTACCCCACCTACCTCGGGTCCCCCACCTCCTTGTACTGTCAAACTCAGAAAAAGGTCAACGCCTGGAAAGTTTCGCGCGCGCCTGGTACTTTGAGGGAAAAAGAAAATAAGCTTAGCAACTCGACAAATAGTGTATAACACAATCTAGGAATCAGTCGTCATCCAAACGAGAAACAACGACGATCAAAGCTGTTGGCTCATTGTCAAAGTGGAAAAATAGAACTGTATCTTTGCGTAAACTAATTAGATTATTTAAGCGCACATTTTGTTCATTTGTCTATTCGATATTTTTAAAGTTATCATAACTATAGCAAAATTCTCAAATCTGATTGGCAATCAACTGCCATGCTTTCAGCACTAACAGGACAGTACGCGCGCACTTAAATGGCCTTTTTTTCACTGCTTGGAATTTCTTGTGTTTTGATTTAAAAATAGAGCCTTATATTATCACAAATTTTGTTAAAGTTAAGATTAATGGGTAGGAGAACTTCATGTAGTCTAATTCGGTCTGTGATCATACTAAAAAATTATTGGATGAGGTTTTTGTGATAATCAAGGTCGAGGTAAAAATCATACACCGCGGTCATACATGACATGATTACCCGTGACGTCGAGTTTAGATGACGTCCCAAGCGCTGCTTTCGAAATCTCACTGCACGCTTTCGGCCAATCACAAATGAGATAGTGAGCTAAATGTACAATAACAGACCAAATTGGACTCCACTCGGTCCTTTTCCTATTACAAATTAAACACTTAAGAAATCGGAAATTAAAAACTGCATCATTCTTGGCCATCATTGCCCACTTCATTCTTTGACTTCTTCCTCCTTTTACGCTTCTTCTTTATTTTTTCGTTGTTTTCCCCTATGAAAAATAGAAAATTTAATCTTACATCGCACGGGTTGTTTCCAAACCAGCTTTCTGGTTTGGGAAATTCAAGCGGAGTGCTTAACGGCTCTTTTGCGTGTTCTTGCCTTATTCTCAAGTCATTTGCGCTTGTACGTTTGATAAATATAATGATGACTGTCCTATGAAAGGGGTTATAGGTCACTACCGCTAAAAAAATTGCTGTAATTTAATAATCTAAAGTACCAGTAAATATTGATTTTCGAGACTGCGTATGGTAGGTGTGCATCACATTGGAATACTTAAGAGTGAAAGAAGGAAACCCTAGGCACGAAGTACAGAAACTGATTTCTTTCTTTTTTTTTTTTTGGATAAATCGCTCATTTCATGTCCTAAGCATTTATACTGTGATCATCAACAACCGGCTACAACGTAAACAAAAACAATATTCTAACGAATGTGCTATTTTTTTGCACGGAAGAGAAAGAAAAAAAAATCTAGCAACAAATTCCCAGTAACATTTACAGTACCTTTTTCTGTGACACCAGCTTCCTCTTTTGGCCTCTTTGCCTCAGGTGGACCTTAGTGTTTAATACCAAAAAACTACATATTCAGTTTCTTTTAAAGAACGTTGTTATGGTGAGGAAAATGGTTTGACTTGTTTTGTTGTACTGTGGGAATGACAGCTACAGAAAGTTGAATTAACTTAATTCCATACCTACCGCCTCCCATGGCATCACCATCCTTTCTTTCATCTACAAAGTCAGTTAAATAGTCAATATAAGAAAAAGTTCAAAGAAAATCAAGTAACCTGAATTTTTAATATACACGTAACATAATGATAAAGAAATTTAATGTGCATGAGTAGACTGTTCAAATTCAGCTCCAAACGAACTATCAAACGAAAATTAAATCGCTCATTGACTTTTATGAATCTTCATCTTTTGACAACCTGTTTATTATTATTGATCTAGGATTGCTTTAAACTAATGAGAGATGATTTTTTTTTCGCAAGCTCTGAGCTGGATCACTAAGAACTTTGTAACTTTGTAATTTATCACGGAGTCTGTTCGAGTCATTTTATGCATGGGACTTGAAGAATTCATTAATTCCCACGTCACCACTTCATATCACGTATACAAACGTTATCTTTGGAAGTCTTACCGGGTAAGGTTGAGGACAAATCCTCAGTGCCCTTTGGCAATGATCCTCTTAAGGAAACCTGTGCAAAACAAGGACGCAACATCAGCCCACTGTACACACTGCGTAATTCTATGTGATGTTTCTTAATCTAAACATAAATTGGACTAATACTAGAAGGCTTTCTAATATATCATGATACTGTTGTAATCATGAAAAGCAAGGTGCTAAATTTCAAATTTGCTATTACTATTACATTACTATAACTATTATTATTACCAATTTAAATATTACATTTTTTGTCCAACGAACAGTCAATGGGCATAGGGGAAGATAATTCAGAGACTTTTCTGAGTACAGTGGTGCTATATTCCATAGGCCTTAGAGCAATAATAATTACCTCAGAATCAAGGAGTGAAAGCATTTCTTCCTCTTCCTGTACAAGATAATAATCACACCACTTACAGTTAAGACATGGACTGTTCTTTTGGATGTTACATAATTTTTGTGTAAGGGTTAGAAACCTGAAATATATCTTTCTGTAGGAACCAGGTGATCATTTAATGATACTTTACTTGGCTTAAATAATATTATTACTGTTCTCTTGCTACCCTCTAGCATTTAATGTCACCCGCATCTTCACTTCTGACGGTGCTTATGTCCTCCATTGAGGCAAAAAACAAAAATAATAAGAATAATATTTTCATGTGTAGATAATGTGTACTGAACACTGTCCATGTACTGTAGATGGTATAGATACACTGGGTGGGATTTTTTAAGCCTTACGGGCCTATTAATCTATTAGCCTGGATCTTCTATTTTAAAACAAGTCCATCTGTGAAACAGCACCAAAACCCTTATCCTTGGCCCACTACTGTGTACCAGGAATTGGGTATCTTTGAATAGGTGTAAGTAACTTTAAAAAAAACTATTGTCAATTTGCCATTCAGGTCGAAGAGAAATTTCCAACGCATTTCTGGTAAACAACTTTTTAAATAAATAAGGAGGAAGGATAAACAAATAATCAGCGTTACACACCATGGTTTGATTACATTTGTGACGCAGGATATGGCTCTGTAATATCATTGCCTTGGGATATTAATTTTACGATATTTGTCTACGATTATTGTTACATGTATCTCAAGCAATACATACATAAGTGGGTAACTTGTTAAACGGGTTGAGTGTTGTCCAGCCTAGTTAACCTTCCCAGAAAAATTGGATTGTAATTTCACTATTCATGATTGTCTCGATTCATTGTTTAATATTAATATACTCACTCGCTCCTGTAAGTGGAGTAAACAGTGTCCTTCAACAGGGTCCTCTAGGGTCTCTTATACTGTCGATCCTTCACCGGCGACGACCTCAGAAATAAAAGGTCGCTATCGACGGAAGTTGTCTGCCAACGACAATTGAGCCACAGTGGTTTCGTATGCATCTACATTTTGAAATAAAAATTATTGAATAAATTCTTGAAATTAATTATTCAATTAAGATCATTGCATACGAACATGGTGATGAAGCCATTTCTTAAGTTGTCGCCTACAGGAGGGTAAAAACCGGCAATGGAAAATTGTAAAATCGTCATCCAAAAAAGGTGGTCGCAATCGCAGCAGCAGGAGTTTGAGCCAAAACTGCAAAGGGATATTTTAAAAATGTCGAAGAACAAGTCATTCTACTTCAGAGCAAGGTTTGGAGCAATTTATGGTGCTTCTAAAACTAAAAAGTACCTTTTAAAGAATAGCACGATAGGCAATCGGCTTTTGTTTTAAGAATTAGCAAACGTTGAATTTACTTGTCCCGAAAATTCAAACTGGTGGCTCCTTCTACCTGATAGTAATTTATTTTTGAAATTCCAAAACAATTTCACAGCTGAATTTTGAGCGACTTTTAGTTACGGACTTCTGCTCCAACGATTTTTCTGAAATTCCTCTGGCATATTTATTATATCAATTAAAGCCGATACCAGAAATTTCAGTAAAAAATATCAGCAAATTTTTTTACTAGACGCGATTTTCTTCGAACAGTAGGGTCCTTTTAAGCGCTAATTTCTCAAGAAATATTTACCATCAATGAAATCGGAATATTTCGTATTATTGCCGAATGATATATGTTGTTCTTTGCAAAGTTTCGCAGTCATCGCGTTAAGAACCAAAAAGTTATGACGGAAAATTTGTCACAGCAAAATGCTCTTGTATTAATTACGGAGCCACCTTAAAGAGGAGCCAAAGGTCAAACATCTCAAGTGATTGACATACAACTTTGCAAGCTGTAGGAAAAGAACGCAGACTTTCGGGAGTTTTATTTGCCGCTTTGGATTGCACTGGTTTCGCGCGGATTACAATGTCTGCAAAGGGAAGAAATTGTTTCTTTCGTCTTCCGTTTTTATGGGATCATTTAACAGCCATGAGTTATTTATTATTCCGAAGCTAGACGCGCAGTCTTATCTATAATTTCCGATTTTCCAGATCCAAATATTCAGTATTCATTTTCTTTTAAACCTTGTTATTATTCATTATTCAGCTTCCACCCCCAAATATCTGATATAATCAATTACTAAACAACTTACTACCCATTAATTGCCCATTGATTACTCATTGATTTCGTTGATGTCATCGATTAGTTTCCTCGAGAGTTTTGTCTGGCTAAAGGTTCCTGTTATGTGGGCGACCAGCAAAGTTAACAGGCATGACCCTGGAGGGCGGATCGGGTCGCACTGAACGGGTATTGAAATCGGACCTCATTTGCTGACACTTCGCTTCGAAAACAAGGAGAAAAGGAGGAAGGTTACAAAACGCGGTCCAAACATTTTATGATTCTTGCTCTCCTGTTTTCGTCGTTTTCGTTGTTTGTGCTCTAAGTTATTGCCGTTCCGCCACATGTTTTGCTGATAGTCTTAGACGATTTAGGATGGAGTGATGTTGGGTTTCATGGTTCACAAATCAACACTACAAACATGGATAAACTTGTTTCTGAAGGTGTAATAGCAGAGCTTCGCGCCACGCGTAGGCGGAGCCCCATAAGGCTAAGGAAATGTGGTAATATACCCATTCGAGAAAATTTGGTAATCACGTGACCGTACACCGAGCGAGCGAGCGAGCGATCGAACGACCGTCCGTCCGTACCACAGGCACACCAATGTAAAATAACTCAATCAACAGGTATGGCAACCCAAATGCAACTCAAGGTTTTATTTGGAAGGAAATCACATGGCCGCCCGGACTTTTAGAAAGAAAAAACAACAACAAAGTAGTGTCTTTTTCGCCGTTATTTTTTATGTTTACACTAACGTGGATGACAGAGAAAGAACTAGAGCGAATTATTGAAAACAAAAGAGACGAACATGGAAATTCAAAGCGGCGGTGAGTAAATGAGAAATGCTAGCAGGGAGCAAGGTGAAAATGAGCGACGGTGAAAAATAAAAGCGAACATGAACACAGGAAACAAAACATTGGGTAAACACAATTCCTCCTTAAAAATGATGTGTAACTAGGAAGTTTGACGTTTTAGTCGCACAAAACAACGTTGTAGTCGTGCAAAACAACGGCAAGGGAAAGACAAAAAAGCGTGCTGCACGTGGAAATTTGCTTTTTGCTAGTTAGAAGAAAAAGTGTGCTGCACGTGCAATTTGGTTTTTTTGCTAATTAGATCTATTAGTCTTGAATCCATTTTCATTGTCGTCTCCGTTTAGCATTACACAATTTAATTTGGCTAAACCTATATATTATTGGATAACTACTATATACAAACAATTTGCTCTCCAACCAGAGGTGCTCTCTTACCGGAATGTACCCTACACGTACAGGTAAAAAGTCTTTGTGGAATTATACACAGCATTTATACTTGGATTACTTAAACTGAATAGGTTGTCGTAGTCAGTGGTGCCATCGCTCGTCTCTCGCGATGTTTTCCAAAGTTTCAATCCCACCACGCGTTGAATTCATTCATCTGGTTTACTGATAATTTCTTTGCCACCAGTGGTATTTACAAGTTATTTATTTTGGTGTCTCAGGGTAATCTGTTCAAAGATGAAAGTACCCGGATACGGAAATGATCTCCCTCGCTCCCGTACGGGTCACCAAATCTCCCAGATCAGGGGCGTATGAGTTATGGACATTCAGGAGGGTAGTGCAAAGGAGAGAGTTTCCAGATTTTAGATCCCCAGAGGTTGGCATCTCTGGTGAGGAGGTTGATCTAACAATCGGTTTTATGGTCCTCTGTATATTAAATAGGCATGAATTACAAAAGGACGAATATGCCGCAGAACGTAGGATCTATTAGAGAACTTGATCAACCAAATTATACAAGGAAGACATATTGAATTCTGCAAAGTTGATTGTACTATCCACGGCAAGGCACTATTTAACTGCATTTCACGCAACTTAAAAATTTCTCAACTGAGATGACACCGGTTTGAAACTTCACAGAGTCAGATTACTGAATAAATGTTCTAAAATTTGCGTCATTATCGAAGGTATCCACATATCAAGAATTTTGGCAATTGTTGTTGTTAATTATAGACCGTGCATGGAAAGCACTAAAAAATTTGTGGAAAATATCGCAGTTGAGATATCCATGGGCGGAAAAAACACTGACTCTCATGCGCGCGGGTTTTCTTGGCCCCTTTTCCCTTCTCTTTAATGAACAATTCTTGGCTATTCTTGAAACGTTTGCGCAATTTGTGACAAGTTATGCATGGGCTTCTTTACTTCTTCTTTACAAGTCTGACCTTTTGCTAATTTGAACATTTTTGTAGTTGTTGCTGTCGCAATGAAAATCCTTGTTACTTTGCGCTTTCTGCGAAATTTGCGGACTGTTAGAGGGCCTCTTTACTTTTCGTCTTTGATATTCTTGCTATATTTGTTCGGGGTGTTTCATTCTTAGCAATGAAAAGTTTTCGTTCGCGATTTTTGCGAAATCGATTGACTTCTGGGGGGTCTTCCTTACCTCCGTTCTTAATAAGTATGAACTCTTCCAAAATTTGTAATTCTTGGTATTGTTTCGATATTTGCTGACGTTTTTTTCTTTTTTGCAAGTAAAATTATAATTGTTATTTTTGCGAAATTTGTAGACGCTTAGAGGGCCTCCTTTGCCATCCTCCTTTGTAAGTCGGAAGTTTTGCTTAATTTATTCCTATTATTCTTGCAATATTTGTTAGCGTGTTTTGTTGTTGTTGTTGCTGCTGAATAAAAAAATTTGGTTATATTTGCGATTTTTGCGAAATTTGCAGACTTCCAGGACGTTCTTTATCTTATCTTTTTATAAGTCTGAATTATTGCTAAATTTGTTATTCTTCTTATTCTTGAGATATTTGTTAGCATTTGTTGATGTTGTTGTTGTTCTTGCAATAAAAAATTAATATATTCTTGTTAGTTTTTCGATTTTTGCGAAATTTGCCTACCATACCTTTTTCTTTCTAAGTCTACTCTTTTGTTACTTTGTTATTCTTGCAATTCTTGCGATAGTTATCTGAGTGTTTAATTGTTGCAATGAAATTTCTTGTTACTTTTGCGATTTTTTGGGTTTCTGCAAGCAATTTCTATTAAACATATTTTTGCTAAAGCTGAGCCGACAAAAATCAGTGAGGAAAAATTTGCTACAGTTTGCAATCCTTATTGAATTTGTTATTTTTGCTATAGTTGCTATTTTTTCTATACATATTCTGACAGTTCGTTTAATTTCTTTGAAAAAATTATGAAAACAATTTGCTACCAAATTTTTGCAACAGTGTTCAATCCTAGACATAAGAGGAGAGCCACAAGGTAGCTTTACGCAACTCTTTCAACCATTTTAATGAAACAAAAATTAATTAATACATTAGTCGGGGAAATGTGGCCTCAGTAGAATGTTTTGGTGAAACTGGTATCATTTCATACATCTTGCCTTATCTGGAAGCGAGGATCCTCATCTTCGTTGCCCAACTCTTGGGCTAACTGGCTTAACAAAATGCTGGCGTTAGTTTACAATATCATTAATCAACTTTGCAGCGCAATAATTCATTGAGTTGGTGTAACAACTTGCAATGGGAGGTCGATTGGGCCAATGAGTGAGTCAGTAGCTGCTATTGTCGGAACTCGAATTCTAGATTTCTATTTTCCCTTTATATGTCCTTAACTGATTTGAGTCTGAAGGATTTATATAGCCCTATTAGCCATCTTGTATAGACTGTAATAAAGTACTGTAAATTTATTTCTGTATCGGGTCGCCGTTTAAATAACCGAGACACATCAATCATAGGGTTAATAACCTATATTTGTTGACTTTCGGACATGCACGCAAATTCTTACCCCCACTGTAGTACAAGGGGGGGGGGGGGGGGGGTGATGGAACCCTAGAGTTGACTATCACTAAACTTGTCTCAAAATGCGTGCGAGGGATAAACGAACAGCTATTGAAAACGTCAGGTGCTGATGTTTTCTAGTCTAGGAAAAAACTCAAAAAAACCTCAGAGGAAGGTGGCAACCACTCCCACTCCCCCAACACCCCCCCCCCCCCCACTTGTTTGTCCGAAGGTTAAAAAAAATGCATTTGTCTCTTTGCGACCAGATGAAGAAATTTGTTTTATTTATGTTCGTTAGGGTAAGACCGGAAATGAATATGATGGAGTTCTGAAAAAGCCAGCAAACGTCAGCAATAAAATTGCCTGCTGTTTTTCAGTTGGTCAAACGTTTTTATCAATAAGCAATAAACTGGCGCCACCGTTCTGACAAGCAACTGTCTTTTTGCCCTTGAAATCCTAATTGCTCTAATTTGGAATCTTCCTAACAATGCATTGAAAGCTATTGAAATATATCCCATACGATGAACATTACCTTTGAGTTACAATTGCTGTACGTATTTGCGTCATTAAGCAACTTACATCGTTCAAATATAAAACATCCTCACTGATCGTCAGAAGCTTATTCACCAAAAGTTGGTAAGTATAGCGGATCAAAAAAGCTGAAAACTGAGGTGCGTAAAGTATAATTTTTACCATTATGAAAGATAGAGACGTTTTTTACATACAATATTTCGTAACCTTTTGATTATCTTTATACTTTGATGATGAACGGCGTTATCGACACCGTTGCACCGTATGTGAACATATTTATCTGTTACGACCAACAGTTAAAGTACCTTTTTTGATTCACTCTACCCCTTTCCCCAAGAAATACTTAATAGCTAAACTAGCGAGTTGTAGATATGCTGGATTTATGAGTTGGACTTTATTAAAGTCGCCGATGGGTTTTGTGTTAAAGTTGGTGGTGGAAATTGCGAGTTGACTTCGTAAGACCAAATAACGCTGTGTACTGTAGTTAGTATTTTGTTTCTACTTTTATGCCAAGGCAAGTCACTGGTCACCAGTGAATTAGCATTGTGAGTAGTTTGGTTTGAGTTGTTAAGTAAGCCGAGTCGCAACACGAATTAGAGTTTGCAGGTTGTGAGGTCACGTTTAAAAGCCTTCACTATATTTTTTTCATAATTTAAGTGTATTTTTCCCTACCATGAGATCACTGAATTAAAAAGATGTACAAAGATGTGTGTTTAATGAAGTCAAATAGAACAGATATTCTTTATATACCATCGAACGATTGCTAGTACCTGATATAAGAATACAATTATCCTTCGAGTGAGTAATACTTTATCGGACTTCTACAAACACCTTGCATTCGAGCAAACTGTTCTTCCCTACATTAAAAAGGAAGAATTTCGCTCACATTTTCATAGGACTTTAAACGTTTGTTAGCGGCATAGCATTTCTTATCCTGCGGCTATTAAAAGGAATGATGTGCACTTCATTCAATAACGTGAATGTTACTGAAAATAAAAAGTTACTTGAACAGGCCAAAACGTTTTTTACTCCGTTCTTTCATCTAATGTACAATACTAAACACCGACTTATATGTGGTCATATATCTTAGAAATTTTTTGCTCTTCAAAAATCCTTTATCATCGGTCAATTTCTTCTGTTTTTCGCTTCCGAAGAAGAAAAGAAGTCATATAAAAAATTTTAGCGATGGAATTGAACGTTTTATTTTAGGGTTACAGTTTGATAAAATCGCTCCAAATGAATACAGTTCCACTAAAATTGACAAAAAATTTGCAATCTACACTTACTCCACGCAAGCATGCGATCTGCTGAATATCAAACTACAGTCCTGCTAAAATTTCTAATAATAACTAGTAATAATTTATACGAATGTTTTGACAATCATCCAATCAAAATCACTTCCGGTGTGAGCGCCCAGCTTTCAGACGACTCCCTCGGAAGTTTGCGACTGTATAAGTCTATATAACTCTTTATTAATAAATCTGAGGCTTCTTACTTTTTTTTATATGGATATACTTGGACGTATATAAGCCAAGACAGACCGTGCAAGGGTGTTGCTTCCAACCTCAGCGTTTATCGAGTGAGTGATTATTATATCTCCTCAATAAAATGTTTCTGTGACAGGGGTAATTATTACACAGTTTAACGTATCCTGAAAGCGAAGATCCCCATCCTTTTTCTACTGGATAAATGAGGGAGTTTTTAGCTGCTTTCGTCGGAACTCGAACTTCTAGATTCCTATTTGCCCTTAGATGTCGTGAAATTTAAGTCTTAAGGATTTAAACAGTCCAGGTAGTTATCTCATAGACTATATGCAGCAGCTCCAAAAGGGGGAACTTGCTTAGGATTCCTCGCTTAATCTAAGTTTCGTAGAACTATTTAAAGTAATAACAGAAACTTGTCGTTACCACAGAAGGAATTAAAAATTACGAGAGAATGAAAAGTAAATTCATCTCTGTATCACTTCTTCCTTAAAATGACCATGACACATCAATCATATGGTCAATAAACTATATTTGTAAAAACAAAATGCATTTGTCTCTTTGCGACCAGATGGCGGAATTTGCCAATTTATGCCCATTAAGACCAAGACCGGAAAAATGAAGCATTAATTACAAAACGATCGATGGCGTTTTGAAATGGCCAGCTAACGTCAATAATAAAAATGAGATCATGCCTGCTGTTTTTGGTCAAAAATTTTTATTTGTCAGCCCGACAAGCCGGCACCTCAGGTGACAAAAAACTGATCTTTTTGCGTTTGAATTTGATTTTTTGGGGGAAGAAGGGTCCTCCTGAAAATATATCGAAACATATCCTGCGTTAGATCTTGGTTGAGGTTAAATTTTGATCTTCACAGGTAAACAACTCAGACAATTGAAGAAGCGAACAGCAGAACTCTTAGCCACCAAAAGTTAGGAGACACACAACTGATCAGAAGAGCTGAAAATTTTGAGGTAAGAAAATAAAACTTTTAAATAACAAGAATGATATGGAGGTGAGAGGTGATTTTTCCTACATTATTTCTTAGTTATTTCGGTGATGTTCTTACTATAATCATGACTAGCGTGAGTGCAATATTCCTGTTTATTTCGGCATCACTTTCAGTGTAAGTAAAATATTCATGTGTTATATACATGTTATAATATATTCAGTGTAAAGAGAGCACCGCGTCTGTTGTCCTCTCATCCACGAATCCCTCCCTCTTTCCATCCTTCCTTCCTTCCTTAGTTTCAGCGGTTAAAAGACCTATCTGGATCCGATCGTTGTTTTATTATTTATTTAAAATAATTTCTAGTTTAAAAAGATAGCTAAAGCATGCTTACCGTTACCTTAGTCGATGTTAAGTTCCCGTCCTCAACTGCATATTTCTCTTCAAGTACTGAAGATATTCAATCTACAAATATTAGCAGATGTCGTCTAAAAAGAAACATTTAACATTGTTTTTCATTTCAGTATTTCTTCATTTTGTATTTTTTTATTAATTCAATAAAATTATTTTACTTTATGTTTCACGTCAATGCATGAACAGCTTCTGTTTGTATTTTGACAGTCGTCGCATACACGAACTTGACTTCCTTTTACAGCGGTTAGCATGTGCATGGCTCACGCCACGCTGGTTCATAGAAGCACTTCGATGTATCTATGACCTTGTCCATTCAGAATTTCCTATTTCTGGTTTACCGTGTTGCACGGTTTTGATAATGATTTCAGCTAGAGTGATTGGATTGCGTTCACTGGAAAGTAATGTTTTTTACAATTCCTTGACCGGCGGAAAAATGCAAAAATTTTCAAAATCAGCGGCATTTTCTATATATACATATAAAGAACAAAAAATGCGGTGCTGCATGGACACTACTGGACACAGAAGGACACCGACTGATCATGGCGACAAGACGCAAGATCAGCAGACTTTCCCTTCGCCTAACGAGAGGCTTGTTTTTTTTTATGAACACAAACTCGGACCAGGAGCCGGACCCATGATGTAGATAATTTATAACTGGTATTTATGTTAACCTTGAGGGCCATGAGTTTCTCTATTCTCTCGTCGGTTTCGACCGGTCCATTCTTTATTTATTTACTCTACTTGTTTATTTATCTATATTAATATATATAGATTTAGCCAGGGCTAAAAGCGAAGCTCTGGTTAATAATACGTGTAAACAAAAAAAAATTAAATCGTGTAATGCTAAAGACTAATACATCTAATCAGCAAAAAAAACAAATTGCACGTGCAGCACCCTTTTTCTTCTAATTAGCAAAAAACAAATTTGCACCTGCAGCACGCTTTTTTGTCTTTCCCTTGCCGTTGTTTGGCACGACTACAACGCTGTTTTGTACGACTAAAAAGTCAAACTTCCTAGTTACACATTATTTTTATGGAGGAATTGTCGTATGTGCTTACCCAATATTTTGTTTCCTGTGTTCGCGTTCGCTTTTATTTTTCACTGCCGCTCATTTTCACATTGCTGGCCGCTAGCATTTCTCATTTTCTCACCGCCGCTTTGAATTTCCATGTTTTTCTTCCTACGAGATTCGTCTCCTTTGTTTTCAATAATTCGCTCTAATTCTTTCTCTGTTATCCACGTTAGTGTAAACATAAAAAATAACGCCGAAAAAGACACGACTTTGTTGTTCTTTTTTTCTTTCTAAAAATCCGGGCGGCCATGTGATTTCCTTCCAAATAAAACCATACCTGTTGATTGAGTTATTTTACATTGGTATGCCTGTGGTGCGGACGGACGGTCGGGCGGTCGGTCGGTCGGTGTACGGTCACGTGATTACCAAATTTTCTCGGATGGGTAGATTACCACATTTCCTTAGCTATGGGGCTCCGCCTCGCACCGCGCGTGGAGCTCCGCTATAATTATTTTCTCCCCAAAACGACGATATATTTTATGTAATAAGAAATTCTATTTTTTTATTGATTGAAATATTTCTGAAACTTGAACTAGAATCAAACTCAAACAACTGAGCAAAATGCTACTCGGATCTTATTCTGAAAAAAAAATGCATTGTTTTGAAGGGAAAGAAGTTATTCTTTTTCAGTAAAATAACTGTGTCATAGAAGAAGTTCAAATTTCATTTTATATGCTTTCTCGGAAAATATATTCAAAATTTTATGTGATATTCGCGACTTACAAAAATACAAAAATAAAAAAAAAACTTCTTGAAAGATATAGTGTAAAGAAGTATTTTTTAAGACTGCAGCTTAATTGGCTTCTATTTTTCTATTTTGGTTTTGTTCTAACTCCCGGTCTCCACGGTCTCCCAGAAAGCTTGAACAGGCTTTTTAAAATTGACTTTGTCTGATCAAATAAACGCCAGGGTGATCTGCGAACGGACTATATAATTCCCTGGGGTACTTCTTTATAATAATCTGTCTCCGTCTCCGGGGGAACTCCTCTATTGAAGTTTCTGATAGGATCATATAATTATGTAGATTAGCTGCATAGATAATTAATGTTTTTGTCTGCAAATAGGAGAGAGATCTTATCCCCAGTTTTTACCCTGACCAGGGTAATACATATATGGAAAATTGGGTAAGGGATTTAAGGAATTATGCATCGTGGCATCACCGCCATTTTCCGTTAGGTTTGATAGATTGGACTAGCAAAATTTTTGGCACAGTTAGTCACTACGAGCATAATTTTCATCTATTTTTCGAAAAAAAGCACTGCTAGCATAATTCGAACTTTTTGGTATAATTCTGCAGTACAAATTTGTCATTTATTGAACACGCAACCAATGTTTTTGGTCCGAGATCTGTGTTACAGGCAAATCTAAGTAACGAAATCATTTATTTGTCTGTGGTTACCTGGGGTGGCGTCCGCGTGTTGGTTGTTTATTGTTGGAGTTTTTATACTTTTCAGACAATGAATTAAGGACTCTTAAAGTTTCTTGATGTAAACAGGGTAAATGAGTTTGTCATTTACTTGTTAATGAAGCATTGAGGTGTTTTTTTTTTTATTACCAAATATAAAGTAAAAAGTGAGAAACATAATTTCGGCATTTTTTTTTTTTGCTGAAACGAGCTTAATTTACAAAAACTAGCAGAATTATTGGCATAATTTTAGAAATATAAGAGCACTGCAAGTAGCTTATCATGCTAATTTTGCGAGCACAATCTATCAAAGCCTATTTTCCAGGAGAACGTCCTTCATCTCCTCCCCTCCCCCGCCCGCTTACTCGTGGTTATTAAACTTTGCGTGCATAACTCTTTGACACCCTCGAAATAAATTCAGTGACATGCTATGAACCATGATTATTTTGTTTTCAACAGATTGGAAGATGGCAAGCATGAAAACATTAATCATTATTTTCGTTATCATGTTTCCAGTCGCGATGATAACAGAGGAAGATGTAAATCATGGAGGTAATAACTACGACAAAAATTTAATTGCGCACCTGCGGATTGTCACCATTTTATTTTAAAATCCTGTCTCTGCTTCATGTACAGAAAGCGGCTTAAAATTTTTATTTTTACACTTTCCCTAAAACATCATTCCGAGGATTTTTTCAGCATAATTTTTACATCGTCCATAAAATTTGCATGAGAATTGTTTTCAATTTTTCCTGTGAGTAAGCGGTCATTATAAGAGAAATTGAAAACAATTTACTTATGCACGATTCTTGGGGGTAAACAAGGTGTTGTACGGGCGATGATCATTGTTTTATTATTATCTTTTTTTAATTTAACACTTCAAAAATGTGCGACCAACATTACGCAAAATTTCTTAGGTACAGAGTCCTTTCATGAATTACCTTGCTCTATTTTTTCTTACTTCATGGATTTGGAATAAATTTGTATTTGAGAAAATCTTGCTATACAAACACCTCTTTAAATCGGACGACCACCTGGTGTTGGCCCCTGTCATATTGCATTGTCCAGTCATTTGACTTTAACTATGCTCTCTATAAGGCGAAAAACTCTCTAAGAAGGACAACCGACACTTTCAAAACCGCCAACGGTCCCTTGAGAAGTGCTTTAGGTAGTGAAAAATACCGCAAAACAGAAATGTAGGTGCACTACATGACAAGTAATTGCAATTAAAATAAGCAAATTACATACCCATCCAAATACAGTACGCATCTTCTTACAGCTCGTATCTTCTAAACGCCTCATGGAGAACCTCTTAACCTGTGAAACAGCTATCTTCTCCGTCTTTTAGCTGAACTCTTTGAGCCTAATGGGAACTTCAAATGGTTATATCAAAAACAAACCATTATAACGAATTAATTTTCATAAGCTTAATAAGTACTTACAGTGATGTACTGTAGAACCCTGGCAACTCGAACTCTGAGAGGAAACGAAAAACAGTTCGAGTTAGCGAGTTATCGGGATCGATTGAAAAATTTAATTTACCATGTTGCAGTTATTTTTTGGTCAAGGGAAAGGAATTTTAGTTCGAAATGACAAGGAATTTTAGTTTTCCGAGTTCGAGTTGACTGAGTGAAAATGACTAGAAAGTGGGGTGAAATCCAAGGGAAATTGGATTTAGTTTGAGTTAGTGATCGAGGAGTTCGAATTATCCAAGTTCGAGTTATCGGGGTTCTAGTATATCACTATTTGTTTTTCTTGAGTATAAACTGTTGTTAAAAGAAGCAAATACTGAATTTTTATTACTTTGTAGCCTTGTTCCAATTCCACCTATCCAGTACATTGATTCGGTTTTTTTTATTGTTTTGCACAAGTAAAATATATGTGGACTGTATTTATTGCAAATAAGTTTAGCTTTATTTTCTTGTATTTACTGGCGCCATCTTACTTTGACTCTATTACCGGGACACCTCCCTTTAATAGACGAAGAGTTATTATTATTATCATTATTATTATTATTATTGTCATTATTGTTTTATCGTTATTTTTCTATTATTGTTATTATTTATTATTATTAGATAATAATTTATTTTAATCGTTATATTAATTTATTATTGTTTTGCACGATTGATAAAATATCGTTAGCTTACAAATTAAAAATTTACTCTTCATATGTGTTGCTGGTTTGCAGTTTGTCCTGTTCCAAAGACAAAAGAGGAAGAGGAGTTTATTAAAGAGCGGGAAAGGAACAGAGAGTTGATGAAAGAAATCGCCAGAGAAATTGAAATGACCTGCTTAGGTAAGTTAAAAAATGAAAAAACAAAAAAACAAACAAACAAACAAACAAACAATAATAATAAAAACCTTGGATGAGCAAGTCCTTCCGCGCGAATTGCATGCCCTTTTGAACGGCTGAACCCTTTGGGGCAGTTGGGAATGTTCCATATGGAACAATATAGAGTTTGAATTTCTGAAGCCACTTTGACTTACCCTTTTAGTTTAAGGCATTTAGTTGGTAACCAGCGAATTCAGGAAGTTATTACATACATACACTGTATGTCTACAGGTAGTCATTTCGACTCCTGAAGGAGGATCATAAGGTTAAAAGATCGATATCTCTCTTTACAGATAACCCACCCAGCCCAGGAGAGGTTGGGCACACCACGGGGTTAACGTCCCCTACTCTTACTAGCACCAGATAAGTGAAAGTGCTGTGAAATGGGACCAACGGGTTTTCGTTCTTATATCCTAAAAGTCTCAAGAAAGTCTAACCGTTTGCAGATGTCATTACAAAGGCAGCACTGGCTTCTCAGTAATTTAAAGAGCCTGAGTGTTTTTGCCCTCGGGATTTGAACCCGCGACCTCTCAGCAGACCAGCGCTCTCCCGGCTGAGCTAACCAGACGACGGAGGTTAATAAGAACTTGGCACACTGCTACCTTATTATGGAAATCCTGACTTATCATGTCAGAGTTATAAAAAAACATTTTGGGCAAAAATCCGCTGCCAATTTCACTATTTGTCTACTACTCTTTTCAATTTGATTCCCCCCTATTCCGGAAAGCTAATTACAAGTCGCCCCATGTGAGGGAATCCATGACAGTCTTGGATTCTAGATTCCACGCTGTGGATTCCGGATTCCAACTACTGGATTCCGGATTCCAGAAAGGGCTGGATTCCAATTTTTTTTCGGTCTTAATGCTTTTCTTCGCATTTCGTTTTCGTGTTCGAATCTTGCTATATTGGAAGACGTTGTTAGAATGCACAACAAGTTTGTTTTCTTTTTCGGGAAGAATGTATTACAGTTCCGTAGGGGGTTTCTGGTATGATAATGAGGGGGACATTGGGGAACTGTCCACACCGCAACACCGCGGAAAAATATAACAAACACCCCATCACTGCAAAAAAACGTGGCGAAACACCGACATCGCAATTTTAAATTTTGTCCTTCGATTAATCTAGGATCTCGGAGCCGCTTAGTGATTAGTAGAGAGTCAGACTGACCTCAAGACTCTATTTTTCACTTACTCTATTTTCAGTTATGCAGATAGAAAAATGCTTATAATTAACAGAAACAAAAGAACTCTTGCAAATCGTTCCGAAATATTCACGTATAAATATTCATTTGATTGCTGCATGATTAAGTATTGGGAAGAGGTACAGTCATTGCCAGGGAAAATCGAGCTGCAATTTTCAAGAAAACGGCCTAACAAAGTTCGGTTGTAACTCCAAATCAATTTTTCCTATCTATGCCATATCATAAACCAGTACAGGTTAATGAAGTCTTTTGCTATCCACCAATAGTATAATAGAAGGTTCTTTTTGTTTGTATGTCGTTACATTCGTATTTTTCCTATACGAACGCCTTAAAACAGTCTACGTCGAAACATGTTTGCAAATTCTTTTGGAACATTAAAACAGTATTTCGAAGTAATAGAATTGAACAAAACGTTGAAAGCCGCCAATCACTAATCACCTCCAAACTATCAGGGAGAAAAGCTTGGTTTCTTAACATGTATTTGGACATTGTTTTTCGTTCTCTTTCTACTTTTTCTTGGAATCATTGTCATAGCGCAAAAACCTAAATTCGGTTACCGCTCTTTTGTAAAACTTTCATTTATAGAGACACAGTAAGCTGTAGAACACGCGCATTACAATTTCTCATATGACTCACTCGACACGAATTTTAGCCAAATACAATAACTTACACTTCTCCTAGGACGCGATAAGCATATATACTCAGTAAAAGATGGACAATCAAAAAGAGCACCACCGAAGATTAAATTGGACGAAAGTGTTGTTCCGGTAAGCGCGGCCCTAAAGTGACTAAAGTTGTGTATCACATAATTGTCTAAGAATGATAACATGGCTCCAAATAAATTTCGGACAGCGGCCGGGCCACGTTGATCGACGAAATAAATTTTTACGCTGTCACGTCGCGACGTTTTTGACTGGTCAAAATGAAGAAAAAAAGTTACCTCTTGACAGTCTGCAAGCCCAAAACTATCAGTTACTTGGTCTAGTTGTTGCTGGACCGTTTAAATTGAGTTTAAAAAGTGGCCTAATAGACAAAATGGCTCAAAACGTAGTCAAAGATAGCCTGATTTGCCCGCGTTCAGTCAACACTGTAGAGCTGAACTTGTTTGTTCTTCATTGACTTACGCTACGCAAGCATCCTTGCTGGACAGCATGCGAGAGCAAACCACCCCCTCCCCCCTCGCCCTAGAGGTCAATGAAATCCCTAATCTCTTTATGCAATTACCTAAGAAGCCTGAAAAAAGTTCAGGAATTTAACAGGGATGCAACGTTTCTTGATTTGGCTAACTCTAACCAAACACTCAAAACACTAATTATCACAGGTGGTTTATAATGATATAAAGTCGAGAATGAATAAGGAATTATGGAGCCAGAAAATCAAACGCGTATTAGACCAAATAGGGCTGGGATACCTCTGGACAAAAGCACATGAAAATGACATAGGAATCTTGAACATTATCAAACAAAGACTAAAAGACATTACAAAGATGGTTAAGTGACGTAAACAATGACGCGAGAAAAGACGCCAACCAAAAGAACAAACTAAGAACCTTCCGAAAATTTAAAACAATAGAAAATTTTAAATGTGAAGATTATCTCTGTCAGGTCACCAACGTCCGACTCCGGATAACTCTAACTAAACTCCGTCTAAGTAATCACAAATTGGCGATAGAGACAGGTCGGTATGTAAGACCTTATAAGAAACCGGAAGAGAGGATCTGTCCTATCTGTAAAAAAGTCGTAGAAGATGAAATACACTTTTTAACTCTGTGCCCTGTGTATCAAGAAAAAAGAAGTACTTTATTTGAATACTTAAACAAAGAATACAGAATATCAGTAAACAGAATGGCACCAGATGAGGTTTTTCTGTTGTTAATAAACCCTTCGAGCAAGAACAAACCAGTGCAAAAGTTAATTGCAAAATACGTATTCGACTGCTATGAGAAAAGAAGATCGTTAGTTCTTTAGGTTAACATTGATTATAGTTCCACTAGTGTGCAATTTGTGTTCAGATTTTAAATTATTTGGATAAAGTCGATATACATAGGACTGTACAAGACTCCAAATAAAACATTGTCTTGTCTTGTCTTGTCTTGATTGGAGTATTGAGACCAACGTTTTCTCAGTAGGATTCTTGTCGAAAGTACGTCAACAAATATATATTTTTCATAGTTTATAATAATTTGAACCAGGAGATCATGATCTCATTTGTTTGAGCTCAAACATTGTTGCATATATCAATAATCAAAACAACTGTTAAGCTGGCTTAAAGTGTGAAAACTAACTTTAAAGGTAAAGGAAGAAAGAAATTCTTATAAGTAACTTCTACTTGCTGATTTGTAGACGAGTGTGAAACAGGACTACATAACTGCCACGATGATGCATACTGCACCAACACAAAGCGTTCCTTCACGTGTACTTGCAAACCAGGATATTCTGGGGATGGTGTCAACTGTGCAGGTAACAAACCTACATACGCAGCGTGAACTTACAGGATCTAAACTTTAGTTGTATGCCATCGCAGCAGAAATAAGAAATAAGCCAATAAGAAGCTGCAAACTGGTTTCGTATTTATCTAAGTGACATGTTGTTATAAGTAGCATGAAACAAAATAAACAAAATAAGTACTCCTTGCCATTGAATTTGTTTTGGAAAAATTAATTCAAGCGTAGAACATTTAAGGGTCACGTTCGAATGCATTGCACTACTATCCCTCATTCGATAGGAATAAAAATCGAACTTGGTCAGTCTGATAATTTAGCCTTATTTATTTCCAGAAGTAGACGAGTGTAAGACAGAAAAACACCAATGTGATGAAGCTATTTCAGTGTGCGTTAACACTAAAGGATCCTTCGAGTGTCACTGTCACAAAGGGTATTTCAAAAGTGGACAACATAAATGTACAGGTAACGCCCACTTTAAGATCTCTTCATTGAAACATTCAGATGCTTCGTAGCCACGTCTTTTGTTTATGTTAAGTTACCGTCCTTACAGTTTTCTATTTGAAGCTTTTTTGGCGCTTTAAGTTAACACGGGTTTTCTTTGAGCGACGCACGCCAACTGGAAGTAAATCCTTATCCCTTTTAGTATACATAAAAACTGGCCAATTGGTATTGCCTACCTCTTTTCAGTGTCCTAACTATTATAGTGGCGGTTTGCCCGAAAAAAAAAGGGAAAACTACCGAACAAGAATGAAAATCGACAACAACTGGTTGACGTGCGTTGTCCAACGCCTTTGCTTATATACTCCCTATATCATAATTAGCCTCCGACGCAGACGTTACTAGGTGAGTCATATATATAGTTCCTCCCCACAAGAGGAAGGGAGGAATGCGATTCTCCTAGAAAGGCCTGTGTGGGAGGCTAATTTTTTATATTAAGTACCAGATGTTACCTGGAACTAGCAATGACTCTAGCCTGCTTAGCAGGGGCTTGAACCTAATCCAGAAAGTAGTATGGCCTCAAGGAAGGTCGGAGCGCGAGGGAGACACGCAGGAAGAGAGGTAGCGCCTGCCTGAGAGGTCAATGAAAATCGTACCAAAAAAAAACAAAACAAAACAAACCTCTTTTGCATTATGATTTCCTCTGATTTCCTCTTTTGAAAGTCGTTTTCACTAAAGTCCAATTAATTTTAAGTCGCGTCAATTTCCAACAACGTAATTTCATAAAGCGTTAATTTCCTATAATAAGGCAGATAACTGTTATTATGGTAGGCCAAAGTTACTTGGAATAAAAGAAAAGAAAACTAAATCAGTTTTTTGATCCAGTGCCTAACTTTTGAATTGCAGATGAAAATGAGTGTGAAGCAGGAAACCACAACTGTCATGCAAATGCTATTTGCAAAAACACTAAAGGATCCTTTGAGTGCACCTGCAAGCCAGGGTATTCTGGGGATGGAGTTAACTGCACAGGTGAAAACAATACCTCGGTCTTCTGTATAATGAATCTTTTTCTAATCAACTCCATTTATCGCGCCTAAAAGCCAAGTTCAGCTACAAAGTAGTATGCAGCTTAGTCTCTAGAGCTGCAGTTTGTTCTTTTAAGCTGGATAATAAGTATCGAAATGCCCTTGCATGATGCTATAGTTTGTGATTTGCAGTATCTGTATGCGCTTTTAGCCTCAGTTATACATGCTTGAGATATTTACGTTTTTTAATGTATTATTATATTGTGCCCCGGCAAGATTGTCATGTCCGCATACGCATTCACGCTGGGTGAACTTACTACATTTGATTATATTATATCAGACCAGTGTCACACAATTCCGTCTTTAGAGTATGAGTAGAAACGTGTCTTTTTTATTCCTCCTTCTGTTGGCAATTTTCCTTCAGAGAGAAGTCATTCTGCATTCTTTCGTCCTTAGGTTTCGCTAATCCTCTATCTATACAGGTGATGTCATTTCCGAATTTCTCATCTGATCAATATATCGCAGAAATGTTTTTGCTTTCCAGTCTAGCCAGAAATCCTTCTCTCCCTCTCTCTTCTGATCGTAGCCAATCCTAGA
>OZ037781.1:7845766-7878266 GCA_964035525.1 Porites cylindrica | reverse complement strand
AATGAATGAGCTACAAATTTTTTTTCGATTTTTCGATGGGTATGAAAATTTGAAAGACCTGCAGGTATCATTTGGCAATAAAATGAAACTATATAAAATATTTTCATTTTACTGCTGGTAAGAATTTTTTTACGAGTAAGTGCTGAAGTGGACTCAGTCTACTTTTGAAAGAAAGGTAATGTGTATATTGCAATATTGCTCCGAAGTTATCGTTCGTTTAAGTCAAAGTTTTAAATGCGCTTGTTAGATCAACGGTACAGTGCCACCGAAATTCCAAAACCCCTTTCATCCACACGTGAATAATGGTCTTGGGATGTTAACCCTCGGACGTACAAGAAGGGGGAGTGGATGCCACCCCGCCCCCATTAGGTTTTTCTGAGTTTTTTCCTAAAGAATAAAACATCAGCACCTGACGTTTTCAGTAGCTGTTCGTTCATCCCTCGCGCAGTTTTTGAGACAAGTTTGGTCATGGTCAATTGCTATGGTTACGAAAAGGGCTTTCCACTAAAGGTAAACTCGTTTCAAAATACTGCAACATATCAAAAACTCCCGGAAGGGGTTCTATTCATCCCCTCCCCCCCCCCCGGTTGTACCACGGCAGGGGTATGAATTTGCGTGTACGTCCGAGGGTTAACAACCACGAATCGCGAACAAATAAAAACTTAACTTGAATTACATGAGAAAATCAGTATAGCTCCAGTCACTGGGAGTAAGCTAATTTGTTCACTTTCGGGGGTTACAACAGCAGCTATTTACAACTTCTTCTAAAAGTTCCACATATGGGGCCTTCCTCCTCACTGCTGGTACAGGTGTATTCAGCTCTAAGCGTTCGCAAAGATGTTGGAGCAGTGCCACCTTCGTTTTCCGAAACTCAGATTTATTGTTGACCAGAGAGCATACGTTGTACTGGTCAACAACAATGGGATGACGGAGCTGCAGGGAAGAAAGCACATTTTCTTTTGCAGTAGCGAAATTGCTTTGCTCCTCTACAGCTAAGGCGTCCTCTTCCGAGACCTCTCCGAGACCTCAACCTGTTGCTGACGTACTTTTAGTGCCAGTCGCGAGAAAAAGGAGGACACTTGCTGTGGTGTCAGGAATTCAGAAACAACGAATAACCTTTCCCCGTCTTTGCCCCTGGAACGGCGCATTTCCTTCGCTACAAAGGCAGGGTCAATCTTACTGCCGGTGGACTGGCCGATATTGAACTTTTGCTCCAAGTAGGTTTTCTGCTTTTGGTTGAAACGGTATGGTTTCTTCACTTGTTTCAGCGCCCACCCTTCCTTGACCTCCTCACGTTGATGTGAACTGCCAACTGAGCTTGGTACTGCTCGCAGTGCAGGAATAAGCCCTACGCCCTCCTGTAGGCGAGCGGCGTATTGATGTTTGGCCAAATCCATCAGGGTGTGCCTTTCTGGAGAGAGAGTACAGGCCTCTAACGACAGGTGACGTTCTAGGGCAGACGCTCTTTGAAAAACTTTAACACAACCTTCTTTAGGGCACGAATAAACACTGGACGGATACCTTTCAGGGCTACTTTGCTGAACTTCGGAAACTTGGGGGGCTGCCTGGAGTCTAGCATGCGTTGAAGCCGATTTTAGAGTAATTGGTTTAAACCCACCAGCCGAAAAAGAAACAGTAAGCCAGTTATAGGTCACATCTGTCAAAAGAGTGGGAATATGAAGCATATGTTACAGCAGAGTTACTGAAATGAGTAATTGAAAAAAAAAATTATTAATTCCTTGAGGTGTAGTAGCAAAAACCTTATCCCAGTGACGTTAACAAAATTTTCAAGAAAATTATATTAAAGGAAAAAAAATATTTCTCTTACGTCTCTGGGTTACGTGCTGGGTTTTACAAAATACCGCGACAATAGCTTGTACCATACCTACATACGGGAGTAGCAACGGAATCCTGCTATCCCCACCAGTTAAGGACATTCTCCCCTTTTTATTTTCAACTTCCCAGAAATGACACTGACCTGGAACCTTTTCCGAGGCTATGATCTTTCCAGGACCGATCGCATAAGCACGCCAAGCTTGAAGGGAGTCCTCCGTAAACAGAAAGTTATTCAGCTTGCTTATTCCAGATATCTTTCGAAGCTCCACAGTTTCTTCTATTGAAGGCAGGATAGCAACTCGGACACCTTCCACTCCTCCATAGGATAACAAGGCCTCCTTCATCTCCGCTGCTGTTGTGACATTGTTGCCCTCGTTAATGTACGTTCGGATGTGGTTTTTGCAAGTGGCCGCCAACCTGTCCGCCGCTCCCTTACCTCCTTGGGGGTCACTAAAATCCATACGTACAACTTTGATACCGGTTGACTGCTCAAAGGTACGACAAGCAAGGATAGTATTAGCGCAGTGGTAGCATCCTGCGTTGTCTTGCCGTAGATGGGCCTTGGTAATCTCAGGGTATTCTTCGTGCAGTGTTTTTAATACGTGCTGCATCATCAACACCACAGCAGTACTGTCCTGACTACAAGACTGCACAACATGAACAAACGCCTGTGTCTGGATTTCGGAGCCGTTCACCCGTCTGAATACAACAGCGATGTGCCATGAAATCCCTCTCTTGCCGAACCAGTCTTGCTGTGATTCTCTATATAGCTGAGGGAGGAATTTCATGGCCCAGTCGCTAACAACAAGAACGGTGTCGTTGTTCAACAGTTCAAGCACATCCAGCCTCGATTTATCCTGCTGTACGGACCGTAATTGATGCGCCTTCCACGCCTGCACTGATCTCTTGGTCGCCTCGAACAGGAACAGAGCTTCATCACGTTGTTCCTCGTCAGGAAATACGGCATTTTGCGCGGCTGTTCCAATTTCATATATTGCAACATCGAGGGCATGACACTGATCACACAACTCCTCGTGCTTGTGCTCGCAATACTGTCTGAAGGAAGACTCGGATACGTCACTCAGAGCGTAAACGCTGCAGTGATCGGCCACTCTTGCTTCACTGTTGATATGCACCTTAATAATGATAAGAAGATTCTTTGTTACTTTCCTATTTTAGCACCCTTACTGTTGAATACTGCTGTTGATGTTGACGTGAAAAAAAAGATTTTAAATTGTAATTCCTATTAAGATATTTATTTAGTTATACGGAAATCCTAAGATTAGGATGACTCTTAAGTCAAAGGCACGGAAAAAATGGGCCCATGATCAAGGAAAAAGGGAGAAGTGGAGGGAAAAAGGAAGGGAGGGAGAAAACTTTCGCAGACAGTCGTCTAAAAGTAGGAAACGTTCTAACGTGTATTCAAATTCTCAGTGGTTGTCTTAAGGATGACTGATAATGACTCACGCAATTAGGTGATGATGTTAACTGTCAAATGTGATCAATCAGAGCGTATACCAGAAGCTGGGATAACGGAGAAGGCCGTTAAAGAAATTATTACAGGCTCCACCTCCTTCCTCTCCCCAGTTTCCTCCCGTTTTATTTTCGAGTTCGCGCCTCCTCAATTTCGCGAACCCGACTATCTTGGAGCCTGAAACAGGCTAAGAATAAAGGGTTTTCACTATAGTCAACGGGTTACGCTGTCGCGCCCGTCATGCTGTTTTATAATTGATTATGGCATGTAAAAGTTAACCCTCGGACGTACCACCCCTCCCCCCCCATCCCCCAAGGTTTTTCTGAGTTTTCTCCTAGAGGATAAAACATTAGCACCTGATGCTTTCAGTAGCTGTTCGTTCATTTTGAGTCATGTTCAGTGATGGTCAGTTTCTATGGTAACGAGATATTAAAGTAGGAGGTGGTCAAGCCATTTTTGAGCAAAAGTACATGTTTTGTCAACTTTTTTCAACAATAGCAGGAGCCCATAACCCATGGGCTCCTAACAATAGAAGAAAATCTTGTGGCTAAAATCATGCAAAGTGCTTATTTATTATTTTTTCTTGTAGAGAAGATCAAAGGCTTTCCACTCAAAGTAAAATTGTTTCGAAATACTTCAACATACCAAAAACTCTAGGGGGGATCCATCCACCCCTTCCCCCTTGTACCACGGTGGGGGTATAAATTTACATGTACGTCCGAGGGTTAAATAAATATCTTATCATTATTATAGTAATTGTTTACCGCTACGATAATAACGTTATCCTGGTTAATGTAAGTATCATCTAACGCGCGATTTTTTTAAATTCGAAACGCAAATACAATATAGTTTGAATCATTAACAGTTACCTTAAAATCACTCTTCAGGTAGAGCTTTCCTGCTTTTAGCTGATCTTTAATTCTTCCGCCCCACTCTTCTCCGTTAGTTTTGAGTAACGAAACGTTATCTGCTAGGAAGCAAGGTCATCAAATGCTCTCCCTCCTTCCGCCGCGAAATAATCTAGCCCCTGTAGGGACGTGCGGACAGACGCACTACACTCTGACAGAATTCGCAACAGGGTACTTCGACTTGAAGGCTTAAAATTGGCCTCAGCACAATACTGATTGTACTGTGTCACAATCCGTTCAGGTATCATTGTGCGCACTATGTTTGGCACAGTGATTACCTTCCCGGAAGAGAGGTGAAGGTGTTTTTCCCCAAATGGCAAATCTTGTACTAAATGAGGGCTAGTTATAAAACCCAGAAAGTGATCTAATTGTTTTGGCTCTATTTGAAGTCTCGGAGCCTTCTTTTCCGGTACGGGAGCATTTCTTCCATGCTGAACACCGTGAAGCTTGGCCATCGTATATCGATACTGGGTCAAACCAGGTATAAATGTGGAGATGGCTTTAAAGGAAGCCACTCCTGTCATCACGGACAATACCTGACGACGAGTATCCCAGGAGGCTGCGTTACTGTATGACTCAGCCAGAGCCTCTAGGTATCCTACCTCTGAAGGTAGAGATGCGGCATGAAGACCCAGCTGCCGGTTCACAACATCAGATGACTGGAGTGCTTCCCACAAATGGGGTGCGTTAATTGGCGAAATGGTTTTAAGGACGGTGGAAACTATCTCGCTGGATCGCTGAATGTATCGGGACCGTGTTCGGCTGCTTACCTCGCCCCATTCCAGCCAAGGTCTTCCAAGCGGTTGAATATTACATTGGTTTAGAAAAGTATTGAGCAATTCACGCGGCTGCGTTCCAGCGGTTGAGGAGCCATTCCTGTCTCCAGTTGATGAAGCAGTACTTGCGGTCTCCGGCGAAAGAAAAGATTCATCTGCTATCTTCATGTGGCTGAAGCCGGTTGCTAGCTCGTCGGATGTGCTACTGGTACTGACCTTTTCTTCCTGTAGTGATAAAAGAAAAATGCACTGCTTATAAAACATATCAGCTCACTTCACAGCCGAGCTAAAATGCATTGAATCACACGAACTTTAGTATCTTCCTTCCAACTTGCGGTAACATCACTCATCGAACGTCGTCGAGTGTGGTTACAACCCTCTAGAAAACAAGACAAGCGACTTTTTACCTCTCTTTGAAGCTCTGTTCCAGGCGTTCAGATGGTAGAGAGTGGTACGAAATCACTCCCCTTTGCGCCTCCCTAACTGTTTGATCGCTTAGAACAGGCTTCGTCCTTTTTCGTACATCCTATTTTTTTCAACACAGAGCAAACAAAGAACACTCAATTTGAAATGTAGCTTACCTCTTCGACCTGTGCAGACTCAAGTCTTTCTTGGTCTTCGGCTTGGGTACCGCCACCGGTTACTTCCGGTGCAGAATCCGCAGGTTCACGGGTGACCTCTTCACTAGCAACGAGGCCGACTAAATGCTCTCGGCATTGCTTGCAGATTGCTGAAGTTTAAAAGAACAAACAATTTGTTAGAAATTAATATTTTCGAAAAGCAAAGTTCAGAAAAAACAGTGTACCGTCCTTTAAACATAACCTAGCATAAAGTATATGAAGTGATTGATAAGGCAATTTTTTTAAAATTAAGGTAAATGTAGGGTTGATCCTCAAAGCAAAAAGTACCCAATACCACCCTACCGACCCCTCCTCCTCCTTCTCTGAGCTAAAAATAATAGCCATGACGTAATGGTCAGCTGAGAGCGACTTTGACGTTGACTAAAATAATAACATTTAATAAAAAAAATACTTACGTGAGCCCAAAGGAACGAGCACCTTCGTTGCTCGCAAAATATACGCGGATATCATCTTCTTCAAGCCGCATTGAGCCTTCGGGGTGCCTTTGTGTACAGCCACCCTATCAGGGACAGTACAACGTGATCTATTGCAGCGCCACCTGGTACCAAACAGTTCGCGATGGCGAGGACAAACTGTCATTTTAATGTGTAAATCTTGAGGCTCAAACACGCCTAATGTAGAGATAGAAGATGTTGTTTATCATAAGCACTAATTAAAAAGAGAATTTTAAGGTAGAATTGATCTTTGTTTATTGCAACAACTCAGTATCTTACCTGCTCGCGCGAGTAGCAAATTAGCCTCGCTGTCAACACAGTCGTCGCTGATCTTGCAGTAAACCAAGTGACTGACGATATCTTTTGTACAATCGCCGATTGCAATGCATTCAACATTCGCAGGATTAGTTGTACTGGGGCCACAGGGGCCACCAACCAAGTTTGAATATGTACAAGACGCCATAAGATTGACTTGTACCACATAACTTTAGACCGTGTAGACTGGCCAGGAATTTTCTTTTCGGGCACGTCACGCGTCACGCACTTCCGGAATGACATATTCTTCCCTTCGTGGTGACAGAAAACTTTGATACGACCTGCCTGCTGCAAGTTCCAGGCACAAACTCTTTAAGAGCGGATGTTTCTTCGTCTAGCATTCATGAAATTAGGGTAAGTTAATATCTCCCCTGCTTTTAAGGTTTCGACTGATACGAATATAATTATAGTAAGAGTATAGGTTGACAATATTTGAACTGCAAGTGTATCTGTGCATTATGGTTTATCCCAAACATCTGTTTCAAAGGCATCGTGTTTGAGCTGACAGAAATGCAGATTTATAGTCGGTAGCCGTTAAAACTCTGAAAAAGGTTCAAATGTCGAGGAAACTATATTTTCCAACAGAGAATTTTTTCGAAGCGTAGTAACTTGTTTGTTTCACGAGCTCTCGTGGTGTCAAAATACCCTTCAGATTTTGGTCTCTCGACGGGGCGCGTATGGAATGCCGCCAGAAATTTTTTAACACAAGAAACAGCAAACGATGTGCTTTAAAACAGTGTTTGTTTCATGTTCAAATGCCACGTACCAATTGGGTTTTTTCGATGGTGAAGTTAGGTCAAATTTGCCATTTTTGCAAAGAGCCGAAACCGTGTTTCTTCTCACGACCGCCACAGTCATATTTAAACAGCTTATCTAAAGTTAATTACTGAATTTTAAAGCACAAGTCTTTGTTTGTTTTGTGACTTGATTTCATTCAGAGATATTAACCCGTTTTTATGTACGAGCGCGAAGAAAATGCTCAATTTTCACTAATTTCATACTCGAAAGAGCGCCGATTTACCGTTTTTCAAACTTTGCCCGATTCCTGAAAAAATAAAAAGCCGTCACAAGTTTTAATGTGATTTTTGAAATAAGTGTACTATAGAGATTATTTGGGCAAAATATGAAGAAATTCAAAAATTCACGACTGTCAACCGATTCTCGAAAATTACAGACATTGTCTCTTAATAACTATAAACGCCTGTTTTCAAGGCACCGCCTCCACATGCATTAAAGGGAGTGGTTCACGATAATGCGCATGCGCGCCGTTTGTCTCTTCAGAATAAATTTGTTGGGTCAACACTAAATTCGAAATCGCCATTACCGGTACAATCATTGAAAATCGTTCGTTTTATTCGGACATCCGTCGCTTTGGCTGGTCTAGTTATACTTCGGTAGTGGTGATTAACGTGTGGTTGTGTCGTTTGACTGGTTACGTTTTAAGTAGACGCAAAAAATAATGTTTTGATCATGGAGGTTCAGAAGAGCATCGTGGCCGTCCGGCAACAGGACGTTCTCAAGAGTCTTTGGAGATAGAGAAGCTTAGCCTATCGATCTGGTATGGTTCTAGGAGTAGTGTGTGGCTTATGAAAAGTATACACTACACTTCGAAAGTGCTTAACGGCATGAGTTCGTTCAACTTTGATTTGATTTTTGACTCCGACCTGTAGTTATACCGCAACAGGCCGCGCGATCTTCACCGATCTGGTACACTTGAAATGTTCCTTGTATCTTTGCTTTACGATCGTATATGTTTAAGAATTGATGTTTTTAAAATAAATTATTGCCTGAATATTCTGTTGATAATCTAGTTTCTTTATGTGTGCTACTCGATAACATTTGTCTTGCGGAACACTGACCCGATGCAACGCGAATGAATTTGTTCATTTGCTGATGAGCATTTGAAATTTATGCTCAATTAAGGATAATCTTTATACTCATACGTTGTGCGTTTCTGTCACCGGTCAGGTGCTATTTGTAGGTATTTCTGGATTTTTATAAGGCGAACTGAGAGAACAGTAATAAGATGTTTGTTGACAAATTTTGTTTGCCGATCGGTGACTGCTTTGTTAGCGTGGGTACGACCTCGTAAAAATACACGTTGGTAAATGTTTGTTTCAAAGCAGTACAGGGCTGTAAATCTTATTCTTATCGGCTGCAACATATATCTGAGGAGTAGCAAAGAATAAACTTGAATTATGGGGATAAATAAAATCAAACCAAATGCCCGGAAATACTCTCGCGTCGCGAACAATGAATTTTGTAAATTTACTTGCATGCATCTAATTATATAATTCGCTTCCGATTGGTTGAAAAACAATCAGCTACTGTCAGAACTCACACATGCGCATTATCGTGAACCAGTTCCTTTAAGGAACTCGTTAAAATGAGAAACAACAAGTACGATTTAAGGGGCAATAATACGCTATCACTGCCAAAAGTAAATACTACAAAGTATGGATTAAACTCCTTCAGATATTTCGCCGCAAAACAATGGAACAGCGCGTATTCCAAATGAATTGCGTTTAAGAGCTGGAGGTCTAGAATTTAACAAACAAGTGAGGAACATTCAATTTTAGTTATCTAATTTTGTAATTTTAGATGCTAGATATTTTATATTTTTACATTTCTATGTACATATTTCTTTCTTTCTTTCTTAATATTGATTTGTGGAAAACCTGCAAAATAGCTTTAGCTAAGTGTTTCTCCCGCGTTAAATAAAGACTATGTTATGTTATGTTATGTTATGTTATTCATCGGAGAAAACGCCAAGGGAACTCATGGAGAAATTTACAAATCTCACACATCTGTAATTTCTGCTCATTTCGTTGATCAAGTTCAGATATTTTTCTTTCTTACGCACTGCATTGTTGTTAAGGTTAGACTCGAAACCAACTGTTAATTCTAGAACATATAGGCACTTGGACTGGATTAGGAAAAGATGATCTGGACGATAATTATCACCAGTTATTATTGAAGGATTCAGAAAACCATTAACATCTGCATAGAGTGAAGAGTGAACATTAATTACAGGTTGAAGTGACTTGGCAATGAAATTAAGGATTGAGTCGTGTCTCCAGGTAAAGCGATCAAGGTACTGTTGACAACCAGCGACAACATGAAGGAGTGATTCAGGATTAAGGCAAAAAGAGCAATCAGGACTTGCGTGTAGGGAGGGAGTTGTTGATGTAGCGGATGGTAAAATTGTAAATGTTCTTGGGTAGATGAGAATGGGCCTCTGAGCAAATAGAATTTACAGATGACAATGAGTACTTGATAACATTTGAAAAGAAGAAACCTTGAGATGTTAGGTGGTGTTGCAGTTTAACCTCTTGATTAGAACGGAAATCTTTAAGAACTTCCTTAGTGGATTTGTACACATCATATTGAATATTAGTGCGACGGCTTGACGATTTCCAGAGATCTTTTAAGGAATCATTTGGTGACTCTTTTAATGAATTTCGGAGAACTGTTTGGCACTGAGTAAATTTAATAGAGGGAGGACAAATATTAAGACCAAATTTATTGCGTTCTACGAAAACATTGCTCAGTGTTCCAGATATCGGAATATCAGGCCATTTTCGAATATAGCCATTCACTACAGAGTCGAGATGTTCCGTTATCCAGGTTTTGGATATATTAGCTATAGTGAAATGCCAGGACAATTTAGATAGGACATAGCGGCTGTACAGAAGAAGTTTGTGTTTAGGATGTAGTGGCTTTATATCAATGTCGTTCATCAAGTCTTGTACAAGAGAGGACAATTCAGACATGTGTTGGTTGTCAGACAAGTTGAAGTCAAACAAGCGACCTAAGTAACGAAATGATTCACCCATTTCCACTCAGGGAATTAGAACTCTATTGATCAACAGTTTGGGTAAATATTGGACAGGTTTAGTGCACAGTTTCCGTATTCCAAAAGTAGAACATTTATCAACTCTTATTATCATGTTCGACCAATTACACCAGATTATAAAGCGGTTGATTAGATGTTGATTTTCTGATTCCTGACCGCTTATGACAGCGGCATCGTCAGCGAACTGGAACCAGTGGATGGGATTTAAGAACTTAAGGGAAAAGCCAAATTGACGGTATTAATAATAATAATAATAATAATAAAACTTATATCGCGCCGATATCAATATTGCTATTTTCATCAGCGCTTAAGAATAAAAATATTCCAAAAAAAAATTACTAGGACTGCATAAAGTATACAAAGTGCATGAACCTACCAAAAAGAGTTAAAACAGTTATGTCAACACTAAAATTATAAAAATTACCTAGACTACTTAAATGGAAAAAAACTGCATAAAACCTACTAAAAACGAGATTAAAAAGCACATAAAACTACACAAACGCTTTCTGTCTTGAGTGTCTTTTGAAAAGATGCTACTGAGGGGCTACTCCTAATCGCATAGGACCATGAATTCCATAGTTGAGGAGCAGCAGCAGCAGCAAAAGATCGATCTCCTAACGTTGTTAAGTCTTGATTTCACAGCGTTTAGTAGCAGTCTATCACAATCGGAGAGTAAATTGTATTTACATGTTTCTTTAAGATTAATACGTTCCTGGAGATAAAAAGGTGTTAAGCCAGTAAAAGCCTTTTACGTTAACAGTAGTATCTTAAGGTCAATTTTGAATTTAACCGCCAACCAGTGCAGATTATACAGCATCGCTCTTACGTGGCAGTATTTACATTCTTGGAAAGTTAACCTAGCGGCAGCATTTTGCACCCTACAACAACAACAGCAACAACAATGTATTTGTTTAAAGAAATATAAAGTTTACAATTTTATGTCCTGCAAATAGCTATAATGCTAATCTAGGCTGGACAAGACTTTAAATAAAGACGTTATTAAATTACATAAGAAAAAAGAAAAGAAAAGAAAAGAAATACAAAAACATACAGAAAGAAACACCTTACATATAAATTCAAGTACAGGGGCTTTTGTTATTTGAAAAGGACTAAAATTACAAGTGGAGGTATATACAACATATCAGGTTAACTTCACAAAATATTCTATTAAATAATTCACATTCAAATAATTATCTTCATTAACTAGAACATTAAGGAGTAGTGATTTATTAAGCTGGTAGACTGGCAGGCCACAGAGCAGGCTGTTACAATAGTCTACACGACAGTGTTATACCTAAAAGTTTGGCACTATTATAACAGCTAGTTCCTTCTCGTCGACCACAACAGGGCTGAAGACGTGTTTGTCATTTTTAAAGTCGATGATCATCTCCTTGCATTTGTCATCGTTTAGTTGCATGCATTACTCACGTGACCATTCCTCGACGGCACTAACTGCGCTTTGAATGTCACCCTGTGCACCTCGCGGGACTAACTCATCAATAGTAGAGAGATTAAGCATCGCGTTTACCGCAAACGGCAAGCTTGAGTTTCAAGTTGAGAAATTTTTAAAATGAGAAATGAGCAGATAAAAGCAGCTTAAAACAATTCTTATGGATAAAATTGGCCTGAATCTGCCGATTTTCGTGTAGTTATAATGAACAGAAAACGACTAGTGAAGGGGAAACTTGCTTACGTTTACCGTAAACGCGATGCATAATCTCTCTGGTAAGTATCATCAACGTACAAAACGTGCTTCAATGTGTCCACACTGAAAAACCCTGAGGAATAACGATGGGCCTAGTTTGGTTCCTTGAGGCACACCAGCTGGCCTGCGTGGCAGGCGTTCGAAAGGGAAGGGGAAGGGAATTAGGGCGCGAGACCAGGCGCGAGGGAGGAGGGAGGAGGGGAACGCCTGGAAGGAAACCATTGTTTTCGCCATCCCGCCTACTAATTAAAAAAGTAACAAAAAAAACGCAACTGTGAATGACTAGCTGTCAAATAAGTCTGGCCGCGATGCACGTATTCTGGTCGTATTTCTTGCACTGTTTTTCTTTTGTTTTCCTAAAACAAGAAATCTTAAGTAAAGGTACTATAAAAAAAAGTTCAAATGCGGTCGTCCATCGAAGGAATCTTCCTTGAAAGTTGCAACGATGCGTGCCGAGTTAGAGGATATAGTCTAGCATGAATCTATTCAAGTTGTTGCTGAAGGAATCGGGCTGGAAAACTATTTAATAAGACATGTAGCGGCTCTTCGCAACTTTCAATGCAATGTTTGTCTAACAAGCAAACAGGCAGCATGCTTTTTCCTTTCTTTCTTCTGGCGATTAACACCGACAAGCCGTTGGGAGATGATACTTTTCAGAACCAGTCAGTAAGACTCATCTGCTGACAGGCCTTTTCCTTCATACGGTTCCTTAACTGCTTTTTTCTATTCTTCTTTTAAGCTGAAATTGATGCTTTCTTATGATAAATTCCCGTAGAGAAACCTCATCACGCTTCACTAACGACATATGTTTAGTTACTCAAATGTCGTGAAGTTGATTTCAACCAATCGGAAGAAGGTATTAAGTCGAAGATTGACATTTAATTAATTCTGACCAATCACTATTTTCACGCTCAGAATCTGAGCGTGAAATATGGAGAAAACAATGGCGTCCTTGCAGGTGTTCCTTTCCTCTTTCTCCCTCGCGCGCCCAAATTCCCCCTTCCCCTTCCTCTTTTAACACCTGCCACCCAGGCTACACACCAGCGGGCACAGGGTCCCATTCATAAAAACAGTCTCTAGACAACTTTATGCGTTGTTGTCTATGCGTTAAGAAGTCGACCACCCAGAGGGCAACAGCGCGAGGAAAAGATAGGCCGAGAACTTTGTGCACAAGTAGGGTGTGGTCGCTGAGATCGAAGGCCTTCCTGTAATCAAACGGGACGACTCTCATAGCAGCCCCAGACCCGTCGGTGGCTTGCAACCAGGTACATGTAGCATGTACGTAAGGGCGTGTAGGGTAGAGGACGCTGGGATGCAACCATACTGATTTGGATCAATCACCTCCAGAACCGCAGTCCTGCCGCCTTCATAGGGTTAAGCCTATTTAAAGCGGATAAAACGGCGGGTTCGGATAGGGTCAGCGGTGACAAATCCTCACTGTGTGACAGGAGGAATTCAAGCCTTTGGAAGGACTCCATAGGTTGTAGGAATCCTGAGTTGATTTGGCTGGCAATCTCTTGGTCAGACAGAAGAGCGGAACCTCGATCTATAATTTGGCAAACAAAGGGTCTGATCCAGGAAGGAGAGCCATGTCAGTGATCCACTTGACCGCACTCCACCACTAGCTAGGCTTGGTTTGCTTTAGGTGGTTCACTTTTGAAGCGTAGTAGTTGCTACGGAGAACTATCCCTCTGTCTAAAGGAATAGGGCCAAAATGAAAAATCCAGCCTGATGTTTTGCGTTCGCTACCAGTTTACTTTGCAAAATCCTGCCAGCAAACCTCCTTAACGTGTACTAACCAGGCTTTTATACTACTTTTACATACTATATCACTTCTAAAACTAAACAGTAGTTTTAGGCGCCGAATTTATTCAGACCATACTCGGTAACTATTGGGAGTTTCAAGAAACGGCCCTTTGAGAGAAACAATCAACATTTTGGCGTTGGCTTTGAGTGATTACCGGAAAGCATATGACATGATACCACATAGCTGGATTGTCAAGTGTTTTGAGATGTTTGAAATAGCTGAGAACTGTGAAAAGGTTTTTTTTTATTAATGGTATGCAGAGATGGAAGTAGAGTTATCATCATCAGGCGAGAGGTTGGAAGTCATTGATTTTTAGAATAAGAGGCATTTTCCAGGACGACTTGTTTTGTACATGATTCTATTAACATTGGTGTTGAGAAAATCAACAACAGGTTATAATCTTGCGAAAGATTTAAGGGAACATTATCCCGTCACTGCGCATGCACCAAACTTTGATTTTCGGACAGGATGTTGCGAAATCAAAAGATGCGAGGAGAGTAAGAGAACCTTGAAAAATCCGTTTGCATCGCGCTTTGCCGAGTTCAATACTACACTAAAACTTCTAAGGATTACAGATCAATGATATATTGTTCCCGTTAAGCTTCGATTTGGGCGAAATCTGGATTTTTTTGGCGTTACTTTTATTGCCGTTGGCCCGAGGAGCAAGTGATTGGAAGCGCTTTGATGCCGATTGAAGGCTTATTTGTTCTGCCAGCTTCCATACAAGCTCAGATAATTGTGAAAGGAATTCTCAGAAATGAAACAACATCACGCTACAACAGACTGAGGTGTCGTGTTCCGCGGCCACCCAAGCTTTATTGACTACCAAAACTACACAAACCCAAAATACCTATGCGGCCCATAGTTTCTTTCTGTGGGTTCCCGACCTACCAGCTGTCTAAATACTTAAGTATTTAAGTCTCGTTATTTTCCATAATAACGTCTCGTTATTAAGTCTGATTATTTTCCATAATACTTTTTACTAGTACTGATCGCAGAGCATTAAGTAAGGTATATTGTAATTCTAATAGGCCATTTTCGAGTTGACTCGAGCCTTTGTCTTAAAACGAGGCGAAGTGCGAAGCCTTTTGATTTGAAAATTAATTTCAAAGGAGAAAGGTTTGAGGATTGACCTCGTTTTGAAATGAAAAGTGATCGCATGAAATGGCTATTATGGTAGGCCACAGTAATTGCTGTGAAAGAAAAAGGAAATCAGTTTTAATCATTCAGCGCCTGACTTCTTTTTTGCAGATATAAATGAATGTGAAACAGGAAAGCACAACTGTCATGCAAACGCTAACTGCAAAAACACTAAAGGATCCTTTGTGTGCACCTGCAAGCCAGGGTATTCTGGGGATGGAGTTAACTGCACAGGTGAAAACAATACCTCGGTCTTCTTTATAACGAATCTTTTTCTAATCAACTCCATTTATCTTGCATTAGAGCCAAGTTCAGCCACAAGGTAGTATGCAGCTTAGTCCCTGGTAGTGCAGTTTGTTCTTTTAAGTACGGAAATGCTCTTACATTATAAAAGTTTGTGATTTGCAGTATCTGTATGCAATTTTAGCCTTATACATCCTTGAGATTTTTAAGTTTTCTATGTATTATTATATTGTGCCCACGCAAGATTATCATGTCCGCACACGCATTCACGCTGGGTGAGCTTACTACATTTAATTATATCAGACCAATGTACACAATTCCGTCTTTAGAGTATGAGGGGAAACGTGTCCTTTTTATCCCTCCTTCTGTTGGCAATTTTTCTTTAGAGATGAAGTCATTCTGTATTCTCTAATATCTTGCCTCCTTAGGTCTCCCTAATCCTCTATCTATACACTTGATGTCATTTCTGAATTCCTCACTTGCTCAATATATAGCAAAAATGTTTTTGCTTTTCAGTATAGCCAGAAATCTCTCGCTCCCTCTCTCTTCTGATCGCACCCAATCCTATTAAGTAAATCAGTTTTGATGATTTAGTCCTGCTTCTAACTTGCAGACGTGTGTATAACAGGAGAGCACAACTGTGATACCAATGCAGACTGCAACAACACTGAAGGATCTGTCGAGTGTACTTGCAAGCCAGGGTATTCGGGGAACGGAGTTAACTGTACAGGTGATTATATTTCAGTAAAGGCCTGGATCGTCTTAATGTTAAGGCTATTAATTCAGTATTATTTTGTCTCGAGTTCACGCGTTTGAGTCCCTGAGTAGAATCCAAAAGAGACATTTTCAAATGTACAAATAAGAGTTTGAAGTCAAGCCTTTTATAGACAAAATGATCATTGTCATAATTATTTAGCAATTACTGAATGAGGCTGAGTAGGCTGCATGTGAAGAATTATTTAGAGCGAAGAGGATGTTATCCTCAATCTTGCGGTGACTCAATCCAGCTTGATCGAAGTTTAGTACATCTGATCAATCCACTGAAAGCGTTACTTCTCCCAGTAAAGATAGATCATAGATAATACAATAATCAAATCGCAACCGGCTGAAGGCTGAATTGTTTAATTATTTACAATACAATAAAAAGTATAAAATAATAGTAAAAGACTAATTTCAATTTTGTTAATTAGGAATAATGATAATGAAGAACTGAAAAAGAAAGGAAAAATAACGTAATAACACTTAATCTTACATTATAATAACATGTTTGGACGACCGCACATGGCTGGTTTGAAGGAATTTTGCAGCGGTTTGTGCGAAAGTGGGGCAAGGCGTAAACTCTCTCCTGTCTGGTATTGTAGTAGCCTTGGAGGTTTGGAGAAAGCAGGCAAGCGAATTTGTGCTGATCCGAGGATATACTATTAAACAGCTTAATACCCTGATCGTTACGCCTATCATATAAAGTGCTGAGACCAAAACTGACTAAACAGTGTTTGTATGATTTATCAGGCGCTATTATGGAGAGCGCTCTTTTTTGTACACGCTCAGTTAGACAGTCGGGTAGGCTATGGTGGAAAATGGGTGAGCAATATTCTAGAACGGGTCTCATTACTGTACAGTGGAAGTCAACAATATCTTTACAGCTCAAGCTGAACCAAAAAAAAAATACAAACGCTTATTTGCTTTCTTAACAGTTTCATTTAGTATTCACCAAATCAGTAGATAGCAATTTTCGCGCGTTCTGATTGGCTCCCGTAACTTGGAATATCCTTGGCTATTCACTGTTTCATTTGTTCATGACGGGATTCTGCTTCTCATTTCGCGACAGTTTCGAAAGATGAAATTTTAGCGGTAAATGAAGCAGATGCACTAACAAATGCCAAGAAAGACAAAAAAATTGGTTTGTCGGTGTTTACTGGTCGCTAGAAAAGAATTTGAATTTTCTCACTGAATTTGGAACAAAATCATAACAAATGATCCCCGAAACACTGTAAATTGAAACGTAAACAAACTCGAACTAAGTGATTTTTATCCAACTGATTTGGTAAATACTAAAACAACTATCCCCCTCAGGGTCGGTTCATAGCGCTAGATATATACCTCGGTATATTCCACCTGACTATTCTGATCACCTCCCCTTCGGGGGATAGTTGTATATTATATAAACGTTCCACTTGAGATCGTTAATAATAATAATAGTAATAATAATAATAATGATAATAATAATGATAATGATAATGATAATGATAATGATAATGATAGGGACAGTACTTTCCTTAGTATATTTGCTGTCCCCAACAATGCTGTTTGCTGGATAACGTTCACGCCGATTCGCTTCAACTTTAAGGAGTACATGAAGAGAATCGGCGTGAACGTGAGGTTGGAAGTTATCCAGAAAACAGCATTGTTGGGGACAGCAAAGATACTAAGGAAAGTACTGTCCCTGTAAGAAGAAGGAAAAGAGAGACCTGGGACCCGTGGTGAATTGTTGTAACCTGCTCCCAAGGACTATAAACCAGGCCGAACATCCTGCCTGAGTCTACAAGGAATGGGAATAATAATAATAATAATAATAATAATAATAATAATAATAATAATAATAGTAAAACTTATACAGCGCCGATATCAATATTGCTATTTTCTTCAGCGCTTAAAAATAAAAATATTAAAAAAAAAATTACTAGGACTGCATAAAATATACAAAGTGAATGAACCTACCAAAAAGAGTTAAAACAATTATGTCAACACTAAAACTGTAAAAATTACTTAGTCTACTTAAATGGTAAAAAACTGCATAAAACCTACTAAAAAAGAGATTAAAAAGCACATAAAATTACAAAAAAGCTTTCTGAAATAAAAATGTCTTGAGTGTCTTTTGAAAAGATGCTACTGAGGGGCTACTCCTAATCGCATAGGGCCATGAATTCCATATTTGAGGGGCAGCAGTAGCAAAAGATCGATCTCCTAACGTTGTTAAAGTCTTGGTTTCACAGGGTTTAGTAGCAGTCTATCACAATCGGAGAGTAAATTGTATTTACATGCTTCTTTAAGATTAATACGTCCCTGGAGATAAAAAGGTGCTAAGCCAGTGATAGCCTTTTACGTTATAATTAACAGTAGTATCTTAAAGTCAATTTTGAATTTAACCGGCAACCAGTGCAGATTATACAGCATCGGTCTTACGTGGCAGTATTTAGATTCCTGGAAAATTAACCTAGCGGCAGCATTTTGGACCCTCTGTAGCTTATTAAGCTGGTAGGCTAGCAGGCCACAATTCAGTCAGTTCAGTTCATTTTTATTATTCACACTTTATAAAATATTTACATTACAACAACAACAACAACAATAACTTTATTTAAAGAGGGAAGCGCAAGAACCTATTACAGTTTTCTAACCTACGGCCCTCAAAAAATAAATAAATAAATAAATTTAGAAAACTAAAAACAAATAAATTTATAAATATATATATATACACAAAAGAGACAATATTTAAAGTAGAATAGGCTATAACCACGTAATGAATAATATATAAATCGACGAAGGGGGGCAAAATATGTACTATAAATGAACATGTATACATGTATACATAAATATAAATTAAAAGACGTAATAGTGGTTGTAGTAGGACTATGAAAAACAGTGACAATGAATAGAATAGCGGCAAGTCGAGCACAGTAGATCCTCCAAGTGCTCAGCCGATGATAGGCGTGAGAAAAACAGACTTCGTAATTTAGACTTAAGAGAGGAGGGAAGAAATTTAAATATCAGTGGAGGAGAAGAAATAAAAACTCTTTTAAGTCGGAACTGAGGTCATTAAAAAGTTTAGTAGCAGTATAGGCCAAGGTGCGTTTCCCAGAGTTGCTATGTGGGCATGGCACCTTTAAGTCGTAGAGAGAGGCTCTTGTAAAACGGCCCAGAGGTCCACGCGAATTACAAAGAAATTGAAATCTGTTCCTGAGACATTTAGAAGCATTCGGATTAAGGAGTACGATGAAAAGAAGAAAAAGTTTCCTGTATTTAATAAGATCAAAAACGGGAATCCAGTTAAGTTTTAAAAATAAAGAAATAGAAGCCTGAGAGAGGTCGGCATCAAGGAGTATACGCCCAGCACGCTTCTGAAGACGAAGCAGTCGTAAGAGGAGATGGTGGGAACAGTTACCCCAGGCAGCAGAACAATAAATAAAGTAGTTGTTAACACAAGAATTATAGAATCTTAAAGCAGAATCAAAGTTAAGATAAGGTTTGATGCGACGGAGAAGAGAAAGCCTACTGCTAATGATGCAGCAGATTGTATCGATATGATGCTCCCAAGACATGTCACTGTCTATCATAACGCCCAGCATCTTGGCATAGTCCACTTGCTCAATAGATCTACCATCGATTTGGACATTGAGTGCCGAGCTTGTTAAAGTACGGCGTTTCTGCAGGGTCATGGTCGTAATAAGTAAAGGTTTAGTTTTGGTTGTGTTAAGTGACATTCGATTATGTGAGACAGTCAAATTACAATTGTTACTTTTGAGAGTTAACTAGAATTCGCTTATATTCTTTTTTGAACTTATGGTAGCTAAGTGTTTTTATCTTAGTAGGAATCTCTTCCCAAGTTTTGGTTATGGCAAACTTAAATGTGTGTTTGCCGTAATTTGACCTTACACGTGGTACATGAAAGTTAAGATTTGAGGCATATCCGGTATTGTGTGAGTGAATATCAGACACCTTTACGAGGTAGTTTTGAAACACTTCAGGGATATTGGCTTCATTTTGTGAGATTTTGTGAGCTAGCAAGGAGATTTTGAGTTTAAAAATGCTATCTATGTTAAGTATATCTAGAAGTTTGAGGAAGGGTGCACTACTTTCTCTCTTATGGCTAAAAAAATATGCAGCGTATACATTTATTTTGTTTTGTTTGAACTTTAGTTAATCTACTTGGGTATGTGTTTCCCCATCTCATAATTCCATAATGAAGGTAGGGCTAGATAAGTGAGTAATATATTTGTTTGAGGGTGTTTAAAGTTAAGAAATGGCGTAATCTGAAAAGGATTCCCAAGTTTTTAGATATTTTGCTGTTAATGTGCTGAATGTAGGGAGCCCAATTAAGATTTTTGTCAATGTAGATACCTAGGTATTTGATGTAGTTCTTTTCTTCAATATTGCGTAAGTTAAGCTTAAGTTTATTTGCTTCTTGGGGGGAGGAGATTGTCATATAGTGGGTTTTCTTAACGTTTACAGAAAGCAGTAGCTAAGAAGATGGTTGAATTCCTCATTTATAGTTTTTTCAAGGTCCTGTAGAGAATTGGAAGAGTAGAAGAGAGTGGTGTCATCAGCAAATGTTCTAATATTTGCCTTTTCTAAACAATTGGGCATGTCATTGATATATATCAAAAAGAGCAGGCTGTTACAATAGTCCACACGACAGTGTTATACCTAAATGTTTGGCACTATTATAACAGCTAGTTCCTTCTCGTCGACCACAACAGGGCTGAAGACATGTTTGTTATTTTTAAAGTCGATGATCATCTCCCTGCATTTGTCAGCTTTTAGTTGCATGCATTACTCACGTGACCATTCCTCGACGGCACTAACTGCGCTTTGAATGTCACCCTGTGCACCTCGCGGGACTAACTCATCAATAGTAGAGAGATTAAGCATCGCGTTTACCGCAAACGGCAAACTAGAGTTTCAAGTTGAGAAATTTTTAAAATGAGCAGATAAAAGCAGCTTAAAACAATTCTTATGGATAAAATTGGCCTGAATCTACCGATTTTCGTGTATTTATAATGAACAGAAAACGACTAGTGAAGGGGAAACTTGCTTACGTTTGCCGTTTGCCGTAAACGCGATGCTTAATCTCTCTGGTAAGTATCATCAACGTACAAAATGTGCTTCTATGTGTCCACACTGAAAACCGCTGAGGAATGACGATGGGCCTAGTTTGGTTCCCTGAGGCACACCAGCGGGCACAGGGCCCCATTCATAAAAACAGTCTCTATAGACAACTTTACGCGTTGTTGTCTATGCGTTAAGAAGTCGGCCACCCAGAGGGTAACAGCGCGAGGAAAAGATAGGCCGAAAACTTTGCGCACACGTAGGGCGTGGTCACTGAGATCGAAGGCCTTCCTGCAATCAAACGGCACGACTCTCACAGCAGCCCCAGACCCGTCGGTGGCTTGCAACCAGGTACATGTACCATGTTGGTAAGGGCGTGTGGGGTAGAGGACGCTGTGATGCGACCATACTGATTTGGATCAATCACCTCCAGAGCCGCAGGGCCGAAATGAAGAGCGACGACAAAGTCCTGTGCAAGTTTAGATATAACGGAGGTTAGGGAGATCGGACGAAGATATTTGTTGATGTCGATAACAGGTTTTAGCTTGGGGACAGGCACCATCTTCCAGGATGATGGCCGTCTCTGCTCCGCGAAATTACTTTTTTGCACAGCTAACTGGGCAAGCAAGGATGCCTGCGTACGCCTTCACCATACTACCCCATCTAGTCCTGCCGCCTTCATAGGGTTAAGCCTTTTTGAAGCAGATAAAACGGCGGGTTCGGATAGGGTCAGCAGTGACAAATCCTCACTGTGTGACAGGAGGAATTCAAGCCTTTGGAAGGACTCCATAGGTTGTAGGAAACCTGAATTGATTTGGCTGACAATCTCTTGGTCAGACAGAAGAGCGGAACTTCGATCTATAGTTTGGCAAACAGAGGGTCTGAGCCAGGAGCGAGAGCCATGTCAGCGATCCACTTGACCGCACTCCACCACTAGCTAGGCTTGGTTTGCTTTAGGTGGTTCACTTTTGAAGCGTAGTAGTTGCTACGGAGAACTATCCCTCTGTCTAAAGGAATAGGGCCAAAATGAAAAATGCGGCCGGATTTTTTGCGTTCGCTATCAGTTTACTTTGAAAAATCCTGCCAGCAAACCTCCTTACCGTGTACTAACCAGGCTTTTATACTTTTTACATACTATATCACTTCTAAAAGGACTAAAAGTAAACAGTAGCTTTAGGCGCCGAATTTATTCAGACCATACTTGGTAATTATTGGGAGTTTCAAGAAACGGCCCTTTGAGAGAAGCAATCAACATTTTGGCGTTGGCTTTGAGTGATTACCGGAAAGCATATGACATGATACCACATAGCTAGATTGTCAAGTGTTTGGAGGTGTTTGAAGTAGCTGAGAACTGTGAAAAGGTTTTTTTTTTATTAATGGTATGCAGACATAGAAGTAGAGTTATCATTGTTTTAACCTAGGGAAAAAGTGGGCTCCTCCATACTAATAAGTGTCTTCCTCCATATCTAATGAGCGTTCCTCTCATACAGTAGGAGCAGGCTTGTCTAGAATTATACCCGGTAAGTAACTTGAACCCGGTTTGCCGGAACGGCCTATTAAAAGAATAGAACAAGAGAAGCGATCCCTAATAATTTAAGCGTTAAAAGTCAAATATATGAACAAAACACACACACAGAAACTGGAGCTGAGAACTCTTTATTTCAATTTTGACTGGCTATTTCAAAACCGCTTGTCTCAGAGTGTAACTGAAAAATCTTTAATAATTTCTTTAAATCATCATAACCAAACATAGGATATAAACAAATCTCAAGCGCAAAATTCAGGTATTCTATATCGAGGAGACGACTAACTCTCAGCGCTTGGTGAGCTTAATATGGTCTTGTTATTTTCACGCGCCGTTAGTCAGTTAATTATGCGAGTTAACAAGCCGACATTTGCATACAAATCGGCTCAGCTATACAGTAAAAACCCAAAGAGAGAACCTTGACATACTTTTATAAAAAACACACACAATAATGATAATGGGAGAAATCGGTGAAAGAAGGTATAAATAGTTAGGGATTATTGAGGCAGATTTAATAAACGAAAAGGAGATGAAAAGAAAATTCAAGAGAGTAAAAAAGAAGGCTGAAACTAGTGTTGAAATCAAGATTGAATTGAAATTGGTCGTGCGTAGCTGTCAGTGCTGATCAAGTATGGAGCAGGTAAGATGGGCAAACGAAGAACTGAAAACATTGGATAAAATGACTAGAAAGGTGTTGACAATGAATGGTGCTTTCCATTCAAAAAGAGATGTTGATATGTTGTATGTATCAAGGGAGGATGGAGGTCGGGCCGACAAATAAGCTGTGAGGGGTGTGTGAGATATGAGTAAAACAGTTTATTTTGGGTGGTGTTTGAAGAATTCTTGGGACGTTTTACCTCAAGGGGTAAGGGGTAAGGTGTATTGAAAGTAAGGAAATTGTCAGTTAAGTTGATTGAAGACATCTTGGAACAATGAGCTGAAACTCGACAGTTGGAAGGAAAGAAAGCTTCATGGTCAATTTCATGAGAAATACCCGGAACAACACATGTAAGAAAACTTGGAGCTGGTTACGAAAAGCAGACTCGAAGATCAAAACAGAAGCACTTATTTGTGCAGGCCAGGAACAGGCTCAGAGGACCAACCATGTAACTGATACCATGTTAACTGCAAGACCGTGCGAATCCCCCTTATGTAGGTAATGAGGCGGGAGTGTAAACCATATTGTCTGTAGGTGTAACTGAAAAGTTATCCCAAAGGGAATATAAACAGAGACATGACAATATTGCAAAAGTAGTTCGTTGGAAGGTATGTGAGAAATATCATCTGGGAAAGAAGGACAAGTGGTACGAACACGTGCCTGACAGTGTGAGTAAAAACGATGAAGTTAAACTACTGTGGGATAATGAACATTCAATGTGATTATGTCATCGATGCTACAATAGACATGATCATGTGGTTGTAAACAAACAGGAGAGAGAGTGCGCCATTGTCGATATTGCTGTAGAAGGGGATAAGGGAATTGTTGAAAAGGTTAAAAAATACATCCTTGTAATGTCCCTTTAAGCTCCTGATGGAACACGAGAACTGTGCAGGTGATACAGACCGATACAGATTGTTGTAGGATCATTCGCAAGTGTGATGAAGAACTTGGAGAAGTGGCTGGAAAGTTGGACACAAGAATTTGTATTTCATTGCCCCCAAAAAACTACGCTTCTAGGAACAGAAGGGATTTTAAGAAAAGTGTTAGTCAGTTCTAGGGTAAGGAGTCGACATCTAAGGGTCCTTTTTCATGGGTCATGACTCGCTCCCTTAGCAAGTACAACGGTATGAGATCAGCCAGTGCACAAGGCAAGAAATGATAATAATAATGATGATGATGCTGATGATAATAATAATAATAATAATAATAATAGTAATTTGAATGATAATTTTAAAACTTGTATAGTTAATAAGAGAAATAGGACTGAGTGGAGTCAGGAGACCACATAGCTGGAGTCCGATTCGTTTAATCATGAGTAACAATTAATCATAACTAAACAAAATTTGTGATAATATCATATTTTATTAGCTTTAAAACACAAGATCTAGCGAGAGTTTTTTACGGATAGAAGAAAAAATAAAACAACTACCCCCCCCCCCCCCCCCAAAAAAAGCAAAACAAAACAAAACAACGGTAACAACCACAGGTAGCCCAAGCTCGAAATATGAGCATCGGCGAGCATCGTCATTGTTGCGTAACATTCAAAATATAAGGATTTGTATGGCAAAAAACCTATCGTTTCCGTAACCTACGAAAATGAAAGGATTTCAATAAAAACAGCTTACCTTACTTAAAATGTGTGTTACGTCTCTCCCGTGTGGTCCACGGGCCGATTTATGGCCGTTTTATGGGTTTTTATGTAAACGGTTTTCTCTTTATATAAAGGTTTACCAAGGTTGGGCACTCCAGCGAAGCGGCTCGACTGATCCATCGAAGGAAAACGGCCATAAATTCGCTCCAACTGCTCCAATCGCCTCCAAATTCCGGCTAGGTAACACACGATAGTTCTTCTTTCCATTCGTTATCTTGCTTTAACACTCCTTTGCACCGAGAGCGAATCAAAGGTCGCAAATCGCTACAACCTTTCCCATCTGAAGCCATCGACAGAGGCTCGGCCTGAACTCCGCGTTACTGTTGACAGATAGCGACACGGCCTGAGACTCAAATTACTCACACTCGGGGCGGGACAGTCTATTGCTCCCGTTGACACAATAGGAAAACAACGAGAGCAAGAGACTGTCTCCCACCCAGAGTGTGAGTAATTTGAGTCTCAGGCCGTGTCGCTATCTGTCAACGGTAACGCGGAGTTCAGGCCGAGCCTCTGTCGATGGCTTCAGAGGGGAAAGGTTGCAGAGATTTGCCACCTTTGATTCGCTCACGGTGCAAAGGAGTCTTGAAGCAAGATAACGAATGGAAAGAAGAACTATCGTGTGTTACCTAGCCGGAATTTGGAGGCGATTGGAGCAGTTGGAGCGAATTTATGGCCGTTTTCCTTCGATGGATCAGTCGAGCCGCTTCGCTGGAGTGCCCAACCTTGGTAAACCTTTATATAAAGAGAAAACCGTTTACATAAAAACCCATAAAACGGCCATAAATCGGCCCGTGGACCACACAAGAGAGACGTAACACACATTTTAAGTAAGGTAAGGTTTTTTTTTTGAAATCCTTTCATTTTCGTAGGTTACAAAAACGATAGGTTTTTTGCCATACAAATCCTTATATTTTGAATGTTACGCAACAATGACGATGCTCGCCGATGCTCATATTTCGAGCTTGGGCTACCTGTGTAACAGCAACATCGAAGAGCGCGCGCGGCATGGCGTGATTATTGTACCATTACTCAGGTTTATATGACGGGCACTGTCCCATTACACTGTTATAATCATATTTAGAACAGCAGTTAATAGTTGTAATAGGACTCGCACTGGAATCAATTCCGTCTGTTATCATCGGAGTGATTAGAGAAAACTGTTTCTTATGAAGCAGTTTTCATATCAAAAATACTCATTCACTGTGCAGATTCAGTTATGTCTGCTTGTCATTCAATTATGTCCGTTTGTATTTTAATTATGTCTCGTTGTCATTCAATTACTGTCTCATCATGCCTGCTTGACGCTCAATTAGGTTCGATATTATCTTTTAATTACTACTTTTTGTCTTTAAATTATCCCTGGTCATTTAGTCATTGAATTATAACTGTTTGTCATGCAATTTCTTACCTTATGAACTTCATTGAATTATGGCTTGTTGCGATTCAATTAGTCAATATCGTTTCAATATCGATTGACCGCTTGTACCTGAGCCCGCAAAAGCACCCGCTGATTACTGACTGACGTCTTCGCGCAGGCTCCTTTGCGCTTTTCTTGCACGAGGTTTGAAAATGGCGTCGAAGGAAATTCAACATGTGAACGATTTTAACGGAAAAGGAGAAAATAATCAACGAACTAAAACATTATTGAACGAAGCGGTGGATATCCATGCATGTCTTCTTGTCATTCAATTAAGACTGCAACTGTTGGTAGCCTCCGTACTTATCGAAAGTAATTCTCTTTTCGCCCAGACCTGCTTCTTTTACTTTCTCCTATCTTGAAGGCACTACAACTGGTCTGGTTCAACGTCAGGCAGATGAACGTGTGAGTCCATGTTTCCTTTGGTTTAAAACTTTTTTGCGCCCATTTGAGGAAGCACTTGATCGAAATCGCTTAAAGGGTTGACGGGAACTAACTTTACCGGCAGATGCGCCCTGACTGTAAAACGGAAAATAAAGACGCGCCATTTCTTGTAATTCTCCCCTTTTCAGAAGTGGCCGGAACTTGAACTGAACCTACATATCGATGCGCTGGAAGCTGTTGCGGATGATCTCTCGACCTGCATGGTGACCTCAGGATATCCACCGCTTCATTCAACAATGTTAATGCTCGTTGATAATTTTCTCCTTTTCCCTCGGAATCGCTCACATCTTGAATTTCCTTCGACGGCATTTTCAAACCTCGTGCAAGAAAGGCGCGAAGAAGCAGTAATTGGAAGATAATATCGAACATAATTGAATGTCAAGCAGGCATGATGAGATATAGTAATTGAACGACAAGAAGACATAATTGAAAGACAAACGGACATAACTGAATGACAAGAAGACAATTGAATAACAAACGGACATAATTGAATGACAAGCAGACATAATTGAATCTGCACAGTGAATAGTATTTTTGATATGAAAACTGCTTCATAGTTTCTCAGTATTCCTTTTGTGGGCGAAAATGACTATTCAGAATTAAACGCAAACTAAATAGTAGCATGCACCTCTGTTTTGCAGACGTAAACGAGTGTGTAACAGGAAAACACAACTGTAACGGCAACTCCATATGCCACAACACCAAAGGATCCTTCCGATGTATCTGCCCGCCAAAGTATTTCGGCGTTAATTGGACAGGTAAATATACTGTACATTGAGATTGTAGATTCCTCTAATGAAAAGGCGCTAGCTAGGCCTCTGTGTAATCGGGGTCTATCAAATGGTGAAATCATTGTCATTATCGTCATCATTGATATCGCGGTTGTTTCCCCTTTTTTGTTGATAGCTATTTTAAAGAAAAGAGAAACGTGAAAGTTTTGAGGAATTTCTAAGGTTTCAATTTGATAAAAGCAAATGAAGTTTTGGCATGATCTTTACGGTCAAGTAATACAGGCAACATTTTTGCTTAACTTGTTGCGCAACATTATTACATTCCAAGTTGAAAAGCGTTGTTGCCGGCCGTCGAGTTCAAGAGTGCAAATTAACGGTGCAGCCTTTAAAATTAAACTTCCCGGTATTCTGGGCCATGGCTGTTTGTACGTTTGATTTTGTCTTTAAATTAGTATCATTTCAGTAGCTTTTAATGCTGCTCTCATTTCGGTGTCTGAACACCGACATGATATGACTTGAAACTTAAAGGTTGCCAGTACAATCGATTCACGAGAATTGTGTAAGTAAAAAAAAGCTCCACATGTAACCCCCCCCCTCCTCCCTCCTCCCTCAATGAAGCTTTGCGTCTCTGGGTTAAGGGAAAAAGCTGACATTGGGACCGATGACGGGTTTTTAGTCACACCTTCGTGTACAATCTTTAAGGACATCAGTAGCTACAGCAATAAAGGAACTACTACAATACAAAAAAATTTCTTTTTGCAATCGTTGATGTTTTATTTTCTGTTATTTTTAGCGTTCATGGACTCAAATATATTGAAAACAAATTATTCTTATTTGTCCCATCTGGAAAAATTTCTGGAGCCTGCGGTTGGGTACAATTCCCAATGGCTACTGTGCTGGCGGGCTACATTGCACGGCTGGGATGTCTATACACAGTTTCACAGACGCTGCGATGGAAAAAGAGACACAGTTACCATAATAAAAAAGGGTAAATACGTTTTTGGAGGTTACACGGACATTCCTTGGGGTAAGAATATTGCTTGCTCAGTTCAAAAGCAAATAGCAATAAAACATAAGGTTGAACCAGACCAGTCTTCTTAACTATTTTTACTGCTGTAAGAACTAGGGAGGCTGGTTGTTACTTATTAACGATTCTTTAAAATTGCGGATATGTTGAATATCTATCCTCCCGGTTCCTGGCGAGAAAATTCATGGACCATAGTACTGACTCAAAGGTTACCTAAGTTTTCTATACAGGCCACCAAACTATGACTCCCACGGGCATTTTTGTCTGATTTTTAGCAACATAGCTATTCTTACTAACTCGAGTACCCTGATTTCGAAAATTACTGTTGCCAAGCTCAAGCTTGTGTCAAGGTGGAGTTTTAGGGCATTTCCCTATGACTTCACTGTGCAAATAAGGAGTTTTCATTCCTTTCCCAATTTTAAATTTAATAGATCCAGAAATGGTTTCAAAGGGCTCTACGTACATTTTAAAGACCATTTAGAGAATTTATATAACTCTGTTTCTGCGAATTTCGAGGCGTCACATGACAATTGACCACACCCTTTGATATAAAATTCACACAATTATGGCTAAAGATGTGATATTTTTCGTAATAATTTTATTGAGATAATTAAAAAGTATATTAAAATGAGTCATTCTTTGTCTGCACGTGCTCTTGACAATTATTGCAAAACCTTCCCATTCCTGCACTTTTCCTCTCACTAAATAAGTTACAAGACCAAGGCAACTTCGAAATTCAAGTAAGTTCACATAGTTTAGGATAACTGGACTGCTTAATAAAATGTAGGTGCATGGAGAGATCTAAAATTAAAAGAAAAGGAGCTGCAGCGATTCTCTCAGTACAGACGCTGAGGAGTGGCTTTCCACAAGGACCGACGAGAGATGTGCAACGCTGCTAGAAGCGCAAAGGCACGGAAAAGTGTTTTTCATGAACAAAATAAAGAGACAAAAAAAAGAGAAAGCGTAAGAGATGTAACCACTCCTAGGGCTTTCCACATGTTGCTCGGCAACTTTTTGGCAACTTCTCGTACTTCGAGCAACTTCTCGAGTTATCTTCTAATTCTGAGATATCGGAGCAGCTTTTGGTGCTTCAAATTGGCCTTTCTTCCATATTTCACAATGTTTAAATAAACAATTTCTGAATTTCCTATAAAAAAGAAGCCAAATCCTCTCTCCTGGGGCAGATCATGGGCGCAAGATGAAAGTAGCCGGGCTGCTAGGTCAGCTGTTTTTAGAGAAAATTCAAAATGGTGGACGAAGATTCTTACTCGACTGACTTGTGTCTCGGGTGAACAAGGTCATTCAACATTTTTTATTGGCTCATTAGACTTTCTGGTTTTTATTTAGGACAAAGTTATTTAGCAACGCTGGTTACGCCGCAAAATTGCACAAAATGCTTAGAAATCTTACTTTTGTTGTACAGGTTGCATATTTTAGCATCAGACCAAAAAAAAGTTTTTTGTTTTTTTTTAGCAACTTTTGAGGAACTTTTGTTTGTTTTTTGAGCAACGTTTTTGAGAAATACGGGAAACTTTTTGAAAAATCTCGAGCAGCTTGTGGAAAGCCTAACCACTCATGACTCACTTCGTCTCACAATGGCACATAAATTTGTTATCGTGACTTCATACACAAAGTGAAAATTGAGCTTCTGAAGGAAAAGCTATATGTTAAATAAGCACCTTGCGATCCGACGACGGTGACGGCAACGGGAACGCCACAAAAGCAATAGGTTTAATTAGCAAAACAGCAATTTTGCACGTGAATCGCGCTTTTTTGTACATTTCTTTGCCGTCACTGCACGACTACGACGTGAAAATGTTTAATTTCACGATGTACAGAGGAAGTACACAAGCGACGTCGAAAACCTCTCTCTTTGTGAACTTGGATATGGTTCTTAGGAATTCAACTTTAGGAGGGTTCGCCTACATTTGACAAAGTTAGTGACTTGGAGTAATCTCGATGAAGATTGAAAGAACGCGAATTCACTTTTTCAGCGACGTTTTTTCTGCCGTCGCCATCCTTGGGTCTTAAGGTCCCTAATAATCCCCCCCTAACGCAGAAGAAAAGTATTTCTTTTGGCAACGAGGCGGCCTCCACTTCATTAAAAGGGCAAGTAGCACGAAGTAGTAGGAGAAGTGTCGCACCTGTACAATGGAGTCTTTCTGTACTTTGCCAAAAATCTGAAAACACCGAGAGGCGCTCAAATCATTTACATCATTCAATGTAAGCAATTCAGTTCCAGCAATTGAATCATCTTATCTGGATTTAACCTGAATTTCAGACGATTACTTCGAGTTGTTTTTACTTCCTCAGTAGGGTCTAAATCGACTGGCCGCTAATACCGTCCAGTGACATCACTACTCATTTTCCTAACTCATGCAAAAAGTAAAACACGATTTTCAACCGGCAAACAAAGAAATATCCTCTGGAAATGTCTACATGATACAAAAGTGCTTTACTCTTTTTAAATGTAATTCGTATTTAACGTTTAAACTGTCAACTGCATGCAGTACTCTGAACGAAGTCTGTTGTACGTTTAATTCAATGCTCAAACTCGATCGCAATCACGCAGATAAAACAAGCTCATTAAAATACACACACGGAACACTTCAAAAACACAACGATTTGCTTTGAAAAAAAGAAGCTATTTGGTGCTTAACGAAGAAGAAAAAAAAACAAGAAAAAAAAGTTAAACAGAATCATTACGCTTGACGGTGGAAATTACAAGACTTAAATCCCAGAAATTTTCGCTTTCGAATTTGTTTAACTCCACGCAAACATGCCAGGCATCCGACCCTGCAATCCCGCTAAAATTTCTCATGACTATTCATAATTCTGCGACTGTTTGGACAAGAATCAACCAATCAAACACTACCCGGTTTTCGGGTAGTGACGTCACACTGGACGGGATTAGCGGCCGGTCGATTCAGACGTTGCTAAAAGAGTAAAAAAGGACTCGAAGTAATCGTCTGAAATCGCTGACCTCAGCTAGGCGGAATTTTATTGCATTATCCAGATTAGCCTGAATTTTAGCCTGCGTAGCAGGCGCTTGGAGGTAGTGGGCACAAGAAAAAATGGGCGCGCGAGAAGGAGACACGCGAGGGGAAAGGAAGCTCCCTCACCCCTTGCGTGTCTCCCTCGCGCGCGCCCGTTCTCTCTTTCGCCCGCTACTTCCAAGCGCCTGCTACGCAGGCTAAAATTCAGGCTAATCTGGATAATGCAATAAAATTCCGCCTAGCTGAGGTCAGCGATCTCATCGCTGCAAAAGGGCCGGGAAGGTACAAAAAGTGTCTGAGCGCTTAGTACCAGACTGGCAAAAAGAAAGAGGAATCTCAACAGGCAGTTATCGTTATGATTTTATCTGCTTTGAGCTCGGCCACTATACTGCAGAGCGTAACCAAATACTCCAGCTATCTGACGTATGGCCGGGATATAATACGCTAGCCCAAAAAACCAATTCACAAATACCGCAGTCATTTATCAACAGGAAAGCATCATGAGAAAAGTTGGAGACTTGTTCGAATTCGTAAGCACTGATACGGGGGATTACATCATACAAGTTATGATGTACGCTCCTAGTTACTCAACGCTGGTAGTAGATCTACTGCACAAGGAGGGCCATATACAGCTACGACAGGCAAATTCTCAAGTTGGACCCCTCACTGGGGCAAGATACCGTCTGTTCTTGAAAGAGATAAATGGCACCGTTGTCCTAACTGGTTCTAAACCCGGACAACTTCCTGGTGCAGTTCACTACTAATAACATTGACATCAACCATTCGTTACTAGGTGGAAAGGACACTTTCCACGCAACACAGGTACCTGGTTGACAAAGAGGCCCAAATAAAACAAAGCATTTAGCAAGCTTGAGGCCCAAAGTGAATTGTGAAATAACTAGGATTCAACATTGCACAAGAAAAACAAAAAGTTGTCTATGTATTCCTAAGTACATTACAAAAAAATAATGGCTGTCTTTACACTAGGCTGTTAAGTAAGACTTAAGAGCTGCTAAGTTTTACTTAACCAAAAATTCGTGTGTGAAGGCCTAAGTAAAATCTCAAGTAACTTTACTTTGCATCTCATTAA